>HG996491.1:12438750-13658125 GCA_905340225.1 Abrostola tripartita
TGTTTAATACAACGTATGCTGTAACCCTCAGGTTACTTTTAATAAGAGTATTCTAGTTTACTGATTCCTGAGTTTTGAGGTTTCGACTTCTGAATTTATTACAAGAAACATTAATATCCATTTAAGAGCGAGTATTACAAAACAGCTATAGGAAATAATATTGTCGATGACTCAAACCTGTTTATAAACGTTTATGAGTCCGCTAATTTTAATTTATTTTTTAATGGCAGTTTACAGTATTTTTCATATTGTAAACAATGTGTTAATGTCATAGTGGCCACACCTATAGCGGCAGGCGCGTGCAGCGCGGCGGGCGCGGCGAACAGCCCGTCCAGCAGCATGTCCTGCGGCAGGTCCTGCGCGGGCGCGCCCGGCACGTTGTTGTTCAGCACGCTGGCCGGCGCGGACCCCGACAGGTCCAGCCCGCTCAGCAGGTCCAGGATGTCCTGGGGACCACGGACATGCTCAGTCTATATCTACCTAATATTATAATTTCAAAGCTTTGGGTGTCAGTTGATTCATCATGCAAGAACAGCTAAAGGGATTTGTATTAAATTTGGCACACAGGTAGATTACAAACTGAATTAACACGGGTGTTATCCGAAACGTGAAATTGGTGGTCAACTGTTATTTATTTATGTTGACTATTTTGACCCTATTATAGACAGGCATAGATACTATTAATAAAATGATTTTAGTGTTTACACAGTACTTACGTTGCTGCTTGTGTTGTTGTTGTTAGGCACCGCCTGCGACGGTTTGTGGTCGATGTCGCCGTTCGTCAGCGAGTCGGAGCCGATAATCAAATCTAATAATGCGTCCTGAAATTTAAAGAGAATTTTGTCTTTAATAAAAAATGTATTGGAAAGGCAGCCAAGTGACAGTACATTTTCCTAGTATGTCCTATACAGAGGTAGCGTTAGGCGTGTACGACGTAGGCCATCGCCTACGGCCTCGCGGTCCGAATTCCAGCAGCGCCGGCCGCAGGTGACGTAGTTCCTAGTGTGGTGGTGACTCACCGCGACCTGGTCGGGCTTGTGCACGGGCGTGTCGAGGTCTGCGTCGGGCTCCAGCTCCCGCTCGGGCGCGCCGCCCGCCGCCTCCATGGCCGGCATGCGCTCCAGCAGCGCCGGCCGCAGGTGACGTAGTTCCTAGTGTGGTGGTGACTCACCGCGACCTGGTCGGGCTTGTGCACGGGCGTGTCGAGGTCTGCGTCGGGCTCCAGCTCCCGCTCGGGCGCGCCCCCCCCGCCTCCATGGCCGGCATGCGCTCCAGCAGCGCCGGCCGCAGGTGACGTAGTTCCTAGTGTGGTGGTGACTCACCGCGACCTGGTCGGGCTTGTGCACGGGCGTGTCGAGGTCTGCGTCGGGCTCCAGCTCCCGCTCGGGCGCGCCGCCCGCCGCCTCCATGGCCGGCATGCGCTCCAGCAGCGCCGGCCGCAGGTGACGTAGTTCCTAGTGTGGTGGTGACTCACCGCGACCTGGTCGGGCTTGTGCACGGGCGTGTCGAGGTCTGCGTCGGGCTCCAGCTCCCGCTCGGGCGCGCCCCCCCCGCCTCCATGGCCGGCATGCGCTCCAGCAGCGCCGGCCGCAGGTGACGTAGTTCCTAGTGTGGTGGTGACTCACCGCGACCTGGTCGGGCTTGTGCACGGGCGTGTCGAGGTCTGCGTCGGGCTCCAGCTCCCGCTCGGGCGCGCCCCCCCCGCCTCCATGGCCGGCATGCGCTCCAGCAGCGCCGGCCGCAGGTGACGTAGTTCCTAGTGTGGTGGTGACTCACCGCGACCTGGTCGGGCTTGTGCACGGGCGTGTCGAGGTCTGCGTCGGGCTCCAGCTCCCGCTCGGGCGCGCCCCCCCCGCCTCCATGGCCGGCATGCGCTCCAGCAGCGCCGGCCGCAGGTGACGTAGTTCCTAGTGTGGTGGTGACTCACCGCGACCTGGTCGGGCTTGTGCACGGGCGTGTCGAGGTCTGCGTCGGGCTCCAGCTCCCGCTCGGGCGCGCCGCCCGCCGCCTCCATGGCCGGCATGCGCTCCAGCAGCGCCGGCCGCAGGTGACGTAGTTCCTAGTGTGGTGGTGACTCACCGCGACCTGGTCGGGCTTGTGCACGGGCGTGTCGAGGTCTGCGTCGGGCTCCAGCTCCCGCTCGGGCGCGCCGCCCGCCGCCTCCATGGCCGGCATGCGCTCCAGCAGCGCCGGCCGCAGGTGACGTAGTTCCTAGTGTGGTGGTGACTCACCGCGACCTGGTCGGGCTTGTGCACGGGCGTGTCGAGGTCTGCGTCGGGCTCCAGCTCCCGCTCGGGCGCGCCGCCCGCCGCCTCCATGGCCGGCATGCGCTCCAGCAGCGCCGGCCGCAGGTGACGTAGTTCCTAGTGTGGTGGTGACTCACCGCGACCTGGTCGGGCTTGTGCACGGGCGTGTCGAGGTCTGCGTCGGGCTCCAGCTCCCGCTCGGGCGCGCCCCCCCCGCCTCCATGGCCGGCATGCGCTCCAGCAGCGCCGGCCGCAGGTGACGTAGTTCCTAGTGTGGTGGTGACTCACCGCGACCTGGTCGGGCTTGTGCACGGGCGTGTCGAGGTCTGCGTCGGGCTCCAGCTCCCGCTCGGGCGCGCCGCCCGCCGCCTCCATGGCCGGCATGCGCTCCAGCAGCGCCGGCCGCAGGTGACGTAGTTCCTAGTGTGGTGGTGACTCACCGCGACCTGGTCGGGCTTGTGCACGGGCGTGTCGAGGTCTGCGTCGGGCTCCAGCTCCCGCTCGGGCGCGCCCCCCCCGCCTCCATGCGCTCCAGCAGCGCCGGCCGCAGGTGACGTAGTTCCTAGTGTGGTGGTGACTCACCGCGACCTGGTCGGGCTTGTGCACGGGCGTGTCGAGGTCTGCGTCGGGCTCCAGCTCCCGCTCGGGCGCGCCCCCCCCGCCTCCATGGCCGGCATGCGCTCCAGCAGCGCCGGCCGCAGGTGACGTAGTTCCTAGTGTGGTGGTGACTCACCGCGACCTGGTCGGGCTTGTGCACGGGCGTGTCGAGGTCTGCGTCGGGCTCCAGCTCCCGCTCGGGCGCGCCGCCCGCCGCCTCCATGGCCGGCATGCGCTCCAGCAGCGCCGGCCGCAGGTGACGTAGTTCCTAGTGTGGTGGTGACTCACCGCGACCTGGTCGGGCTTGTGCACGGGCGTGTCGAGGTCTGCGTCGGGCTCCAGCTCCCGCTCGGGCGCGCCGCCCGCCGCCTCCATGGCCGGCATGCGCTCCAGCAGCGCCGGCCGCAGGTGTGCGTAGTTTCTGGGGCAATAACAAACGTTATAGGACGAGACATAGACATTAACCAGCAAAAAAACCTTTCAAGTTCATGTGTTTCAAATAAAGCAGAAATAACATGTATTATTGTTATTACCTGTACAGTTGAGATAGCTCGACGCCTCTCTGTTGCAACTCGATATGAATGTGGGATCCGAACGTGTCGATGATCACTCGGATTTTACTGAAAATAATCGATTAATATGTTACATTTATGATCTGTAAAATAGCTGTAACTTGAAAACAGTCAATACTTAAATCTGTTTTCAGTATCTTAAATGTCAAAATGTGACTCTTAAGACATTGCAATTGATTTAGGAACGAAAATTGGTTTTTAATTTAACTCAATATTTAATTTATTGTTTTATCACCTCATTTGGAAATGATAACAATTCAATTGAGAGTGCATTTATGTATTGTCCGGTTGCACTGCACAAAGAGTATCATAAATGCAGTATTAAATAATATCTTAATGACTCACTCCTGGCTGGGCTGCGTGGTGAACCTGGTGGAGAGCTTGGCGAGCGACAGCAGCAGGTACTCTTTGGTGACGATGGACAGCTGCGTCGACCACAGCAGCTTCTGGTAGATATCGATCACGTACTCCTCGGACGGCCGCTCGAAGTCATCTGCATCACACAGCCGTTATAAGGTTGCTAATGCTTTGGTAATCTCTAGAGCAGGGATGGCGATTCTCTATGGATCAACGTGACATTTTTTCTAACGAAATGTTTTATGAGGACATACATTGTGCTATAATTTTTTTTGACTTGTGGATTAATGGAAAAAATATTTAATAAAGAAAATAATTACTATCAACTTAAACGCAATGATTGGTGAAGTGCCCAACAATTAGGACCATTAGATGATGCAGGATTGATAAGTTGACTCTTGACTTGTATAATATACGTATACTATGTATCGTGTTGCTAGGAAATTCGAGACTAAATTCGAGAGCGCTTTTATATGTAAGTTAGTGATGAAATTTACAAAGGTACAGGTATCACAAAGGATTAGCAAACCTTATAATTTTACTCCAGAACATAAAACACTTCAGTTTCCTATAAAAAATTTGAAGCAAAAGAAATAAAACGGAAGATCTGGATTGCAAATTGACAATATTTAGGAAACTTACCAACGCCATCCTCATCGACCATAGATATAGCATTACTGGCTTCTGACACTAGCAAGTCTCCGTATTCACCAATAGTCCACGCAGCGACCTAAAAAAAGAAAAAATCATGGTGGTCACAAAAAATGGAGAGTAATATTTTTTTTATAGCTCTGGACTCTGGATGGTTGGGACATGTCAAAGGTAGGCCCTCCCGCTACCGACACGATCTGGATCTTGTAGTGTTAGAGCGGAGTGGTGTGTGTTACCTGCACCAGCGGCTGCTTCTCGGTGGCGTCGCCCGACACGGCGGAGCTCTCGAGCGAGGTCCACAGGCGCATGGCGGCGTAGGCCTGCCGCTCGGGCGCCGCTACCGACACGATCTGCAGGGTGCTTGACACCGTGTCGTCACGCAGGTAGTTACCCGCCTACAAACAGATACATAATACGTTTCAATATACTTATACGTACGAGGGGCACGTAGCTACGTAGCTACCGCGCAGATCAGTCGATATGCAAGGCTAAGCTGTGCTCACAACGGCCAGTCTAGTGTTGGGTGACCGTTTTCACATGTCGAGACTCCTCCGTGCTTCGGAAGGCACGTTAAGCCGTTGGTCCTGCGCCAGATCTCTCTCCGGTCGTGTCGGTCTACCGTCCCATCGGACTATGAGAGTGAGTGAATAGGGAGTGCACCTGTATTTGCGCGCATACTTGTAAACTATAATATCTGCTGCGTAGTTGGCCAGTCTCAGCTGAGAAAGGCCGCCGTGACCGAAATTCGGTCTGGAGAATATTATTATTATTTATTATTAAGGGGGCTTGAAGCTACATAGCTATCGAGCAGAGTCAATAGGTCTACGAGGTTGAGCCATACTTGCTACGGTCAGTCTTGTGATGGGTGACCGTATTCACATGTCGAGTAGAGAGTACCTCTCCGTGCATCGGAAGGCACGTTAAGCAGTTGGTTCTGCGACAAATCTCTTCCCGGTCTTATCGTACTATGAGAATGAGGGTATAAGGAGTGCACCTGTGTCTGCGCGCACTATTTTGCTCGGAAATTTAAATTCGGTCTAAGGGAAATGATTAATTAAAAAATTACGATTGAATATTCTCCATAGTTCCTCATATATAAACAATTAACATTGCCAGAAAACTAGAGCTTACATAATGCTGGCTTATCTCACCTTAAGCTGTAATCTAAACAAAAAAATCACCTTGTATATTTGTCGGCCTCACCTTGAGCAGAACTCTGAAGAGCGTGTCGAGATGCCACTTGTTGGAGGGCGCGTATCTCTCGGCGGCGAGGACCATGGCGCTGGAGCAGTGCGCCTTGAACTCGGCGTCCGAGCGCTCCAGGAACGCCAGCAGCTCCTTCATCATGCTGCGGATGTTCTGCCCGTTGATCAGGGCGAATGACAGCTCCATTGCACGCCGACGGATCGATACGTCCGGGTCCTGTGCAGATATGTCTTTTTTTACTTTTGTCTTAGTTGAAATGTACTCCACTATATTCTTTTGGGACATTGTCTTAAACAAGAGTTTGAGACACAGTTCTAAACCAATGTTTCTAAATCTCATTAAAGTAGATTATTTTTCACATATAAACTTTTTAAACCACACCCTAATCATTTAAAACACTTTTTATAATTAAAATAGTTTCATTTATACAAACGCGAACTTTCCTGAATTCCACGTTTAGCAGGCTGTAATGCTGGTAAATATTAAGGCTACTAAGGTTTCTAACATCGCAAATGCAACTATACATCATATTGTTACCTTCAAACACTCCAAGATAGTGGTCCTATGTCTCTGCACAGCCGACGTATCCACATGCACCGTTCTAAGCAACGTGTTTAGGGCCACATATCTGATGTTCTTATCGTTGTTGAGCAGGAACCGCCCAAGGATGTTGATGGCCAGCACCCGCAGACTGCTCTCAGACTTGATGTCCATGATCGAGAGGACCGTCTCGTAGAGGATGGTGTTTCCGACGTTCTTACTGGTTTCCGTGTTCGTGGCAACCTGGGCGAGGATGTCGTTCATCGCTTCCGATGCTTCAGCATCATTCTTGCCCAGTATTCGGAGGAGGCGGAGGATTTTGACCTGTGGGTGTAGTGACAGGTTAATTGATGAAATTCGGCAGCTTGTCAATCTTAGCATAGCAGATCATAAATCTGTTGAATACCTGCACGAGTTGTACAGGGTGACATAGTTATGATTAATAGTTGTTATTATTACCATTGCGAAAGACCAAACAGAAGAATTAATAATTAAGGTAAAAAATATTTAGCTTTGAAATTTCCATAGATATATAAAATAAAATTTTATGTCAGAACAAATCTAGTATATTACCTGCAGGAACGGGTCTGAAACTCCACTGACGTCATGCTCCGGCGAATATCCAGCCAGAATCAAGTTTTTCAGTATCCTCACCAGATTCGGTACGATCTACAAACAAACCCATGCATGTTACACTCATACTAACATAATACAAGTCGCCCAATGCACATAGATAAAGTTTGCGAAGCGATAAAAATAATAATAAAAACAATTTTACATGTCAGGCAATATTTAAATACATACTAAATACTTTTGGAGACAAATGATTTTACATTACAGGCTTACAAACACGATTACGACAGCGATTTTACATGGGACTGGACATTCTATCGATATAAATAATAACAATGACCTTGAACCTCTTTTTATTTGATTATTATTAATTAGTCACATTATCTCTCTTGTGCTAAATTCATACTGTGTTTTGCGTAGTTAGTTATGTAGGATGGGATTTCCAAACAAGAAGGGTCTGCAACTAACCATAATTTTCATTTATAGACTATGTTCTCGAATATTGTTAAATTATACTTCAGTCCTAAAATATGTATAAATTCGATTTATTTTTTCATTATTTGATTCGTTCAAATGGCACATTAAGGACCACAAAATTAATAATGCAAGTCAAGTAGGTAAAATTTCAATCGAGTTTATTACTCTTGGAAATCCCAAACATTGTCAATAGAAATACATAGATGGAAAGAGTTATCTAAAAAGGATAGAAATATACAGAACTACCAAATTATAAGTTTAAAGTAAGTACATGAAGATATAGAATTTAAGAAAGAACTCAAGTCTTCTATAAAATTATATACCTTAATAAATTTTCTAAGACAAAGAGACAATACAATAATTGAAAGATAGACAAATTTATATATTATTTTTAGAATCATAATTATTTTGAGTTGTCGGTGAATGTGACAGAATTAATAGTACATAGAATAGGCTGCAACTTTATAAGTTGTGTTAGTCAATGCAATATTACCTCAAAACTAAAAACGATTGCCAATATTCAAAATTGGGCACAGACGTGAAACCTAAGAAAGTCAAACTTTTTATACAGTCTGTATCTTTAATAGTCAGCTTCATCGAATGTCTAAACAAATAATTTGGTAGTAAAAATAGATTAATCACTATCTAATTAGGATGATGTATCAGAAAGTTTCTATCTACCTAATACGTATGGTCTTTGTATGTATGTGCCTACATTGAGTGCTATTCAGTTCTTACTTTACTGTAACTACTCAGATGGTTGAGAGTTTCGTATTAAACCTTTATGACTTTGTCCCAAGGTTCGGCAGCCTTACGGTCAGTAAAATCACTTTAAAGACAGTATACAAACAGTGAGTGATATTATTTAAATGGAGGCTTTTGTGGTATGAATTTTGGCCTTAATCTTTACGATTTTGAAGGCTTTAAATGTCAATAGTTATGACAGGTATTGTCTTATACATTTACATGACTTCTTTGACTGTAAGGTTTCCGAAAAACAGCTCAATTATAACCCATGTATATATATGGTTATATTTAACCAATACAATAAATATTATACAATCATGCTCGATTTTGTTGTCTGTCAACATTGTATTATGTTTGATGAGGTAATCCTTTAATCATACATTCTGTGAAGAGATAACTTCGAGGAGAATATCCACGAGCAAGTTGATTGATAAATTCCGTTTTTGAGAAATATCTAAGTTACAATTTTGGCGATTTCGCCCAACTTATTCTTTTTTTTAAGTTACTTAAAACATGGTAAATTCTTAGGTGGGTGTTCAATGTCAACAGACCACAAACTTGTAAAAAGTGCATGGATACGCGTTTGTATTTTACCTCGCGCTGCCCGCTCTCCTACGGGACAACACAAACACATTATTAGTGTATCAAACTTTATTGGCGCATTAAAATTACAATATACAGGATGTCACTAAAAATTTAATGATTTAAATACACTAAGCTAAATTCAATGTCAATTAATATTGCTATATTTAGGTAAAATATATGGAATATAAGGAATTAGGTAAAATATATGGAAAAGCCGATTCTTTGTGATTTATTTCCGTATTGTTACACTCTGTATAGCTATACTTAAACTTATAAATGTGTTGTGTGGCTTGTTTGTTCAAAACTTCGCTTAATTTGTAAATTAACTTTCCAAGATGTTGTAAACCGACAAATTAATTGTGGCATAGTAAATGTTAATAAAAATTATGTTACTTAAAAGGAAATCCTAGGATCGGAGTATCTGTGCATTGTTAAAATCCGATAGCCGAATTTCTATGGAAGTTTGGCTTTGGGCTATCATATAAACATACAATTTTGTTCAGATAAAGAATATTTTTTGGTGCAGATCAGTTAAATAAACTACTTTTCCTGAAACGTCTGATAACTAATACTGTACTGTACTGATAAATAATAAATTACTGTATTTACATATTGTACAAAATTGCTCTATACAATAACGATAATCGTGTTAGGTATGTATACCTAGACTGTAACTATTATTCCTTTGAAGTTAAAACCATAATTTTAATCATGTTTTAATTTTGTATTGATTATTGAACAATAAAATAAAAACAATGGTTTATAAGTTAACCAACCGTATAGTCGGTGCTATTACCGTTGATATGATAAGCGCAGAATGATAAGGGCAGCCAATACAGGTGACTCAAACGACGCAAATTGATAACACGACTGTTTTATTTACTTTGTTGTTTTGTGTCATTGCAATGACACAAAATGCATTGGAACATTGTAGAATCATAATATTCACTTTATCATTTTATATTGACTGCAATAAAGTGTCTTGCTTGAGACGACACCAATAAAATGCATATTATTAAAAAGAAAAGAAAAATAGGTTAAAATCAACTATTTTACAGCGAAATTCTTCTGTTACAATTCTAATAATATTTATCATAGGAAAGCATTCTAAGTGGGAATTGTAAATCTTCATGGTCTTTAAAACAGCACAGATACACAAAGCATATAGGGATTATTCGAAATAAATAATTTGAAAGCTTCCTTCATTCTGTCTATCGTATAAATTCTGACGGTAAAGTACTCTACTTTGAGTAAATAATTTCATTTATACTTTGGACAAGTTACTGCTAATCAAAATACTAGTTTAAGAAAAATGGCCACGATGTTATGTAGGGTACATCATACAAAATCAAAACCAGTATAACTTGATCCGGTTAACGACCGTCATAACTGTTAGATATCGATCAATAATTATCGGTTACACATACCAATGTGTGATATGAATAATGTTACAGGTAGTTGAGGCCTTTTGGTATTTATTATGTGGTGGTTAAATAACAGGTTGCTCTTTTATATTTATTTGTTTATTAGTATAAAAGTTTATGTAAATAATTAATTCTCTTCATTTGGATGATATTTTGGAGATGTTAAACACATTTTTAACAATAAACCTGTTAAATATTTACATACCCAGGAAATATTACGATTAAATTCTGAACTTTTGCATAGTAGGATATCAATTGTTTTATTAAATGGCACGCATCGTAATTATTTCACAGAATATTTTTTCTTTTGATACTAATATGAAGATTAGAAAGTAAATATCGGTATCGTAACATATGTATGTCTACATAAAATGATAATATTTAGAAAGAAAACCCAATTATATACGACACAAAAAGCGGTACTTTACATGTGGTCGGCAAAATCGCATTAATATTATGTAGGTATTCTTTATCGTCCATTGTGATAACTGGATTATTTTATCTTTGACAAGCAATTAAATGTGATTAACTCTTTTCTCACTTCGTGAAACACTACTGTAATACGGCGCATCGATTTAAAACAATATTCTTTTATGGTAACTTCAATGTATTTTCACGTTTCGTGATCCAAAACACTAGGTGATAAAAATTCACTTTGAGTATTGTATTATATCATGCTTTTAATTACGGACTCAATAACAGTTACACTCTTTTCGTATTTTACCTAATTGTCACTTAACTTAACTAGGACTTCTAGTCCTAAAATTTTGCTATTCGTTGTGAAGTCTATGAATTTCAACCTTAACACCTATATCATAAGATACATATTTGTTTAACATTTGGCATAACTCTTCTATTTAAATCAATATTTACAAATACCAAACAGAACGTAATTTTAGTGCGTACGTAAATATAAACTTTAATGTCTATTGAAATAAGGTTGATATTTGAAAACTCACCTTTTTGAAGTGGTTGAGAGTGTCGGGGCTGTTCTCACACATCTCGGTGATTAGTGTCACAGTGGTGATCAGCACACCTGTAAGATAAATGCAGGCATCTAAAATAACTGTTGAATTTGTCAAACTTATTTATTTTTATGATGTTATTATTATGATGTTATTAAGCTATACGAATAATTTACCTAAGCATTAAAATTAGTTTGTACCAGTGATGCCAGTTCGACCATTTTTTTTACATTTCGTAATAGAGAATAATGAAGGTTAAACATGTTACCATTTTATCAGATTCAACTTTAAGAATAGTAATAGAGAAAAATAAATTCAACAGTAATCAAAAAGGTTAGTATACAAAACGCGAAGGTGCGACAACCCTATTATTAGCTTTGAGTGTGTGAATGCAAATGTTTATAAAACACACACATGAGTAATAATAATATTAACTGTAGAGTATATTTTACAATTTTACTACTTGCTAAGTCATTAAATGCAATATTTATATACACTAATTCAATATTTAACGCATGCAATATTGTTGCCTAATTAAAGTCAATTTAAAGACAGATTTTCTTTTCAAACTAATAACATACTGTAATGATTTTGTTTGCAACCATTACCAGAAGATATCGTAACAAATAGTAATATTATAACAAAACGACAACACTTGACAACCCTACTGTGTGGCATGGTAAATCAGATAACAATGAGTATTTCTTTCTAGAATTTTAACTCGACTGCCCTAGAAGGAGGGTACAAATTGTATAGTAACGTTATTATAACAATATTTCATACCATGATTTTTCTCATTCAACAAGCTCCTAGTGGCAGGCAGGAACATCTCCATCAGATCTGGAACCCTCCTAATGATGCGGAAGGCGCACAACAGGGCTTTTTTCTTTATATACGCGTTGGGTGACTTGATAAGGCGTTCTACCTCCGAGGCCAAGTCCCGGGCCATTTCTGGTGAGGCTATGGCCCCTAGTGTACAAAGGGCAAGGCCGACCACGAACTGGGTGTTGCTGTTAAGGTCACTGTGAACAAAGGGAGACAGGTTCAAGGATACGCATTTATCTACATTCTAGACACATGTAAGTGTGTCCGAAGTTTGCGATACAAAAAGTCGACACACCGGCTGTGAGTTATATTTATTTGAAGTTAACTTGTTTCGTTATTTTTCCGAGATGTAAATTTACCGAAAGCGGTCATTTTACTTCTATTATGTTTTCTTGACCTTATTTTATGCAAAACGTTTTTGTATGTGTTAATTACGAAAGCCAAAATTAAACGTGTTTATCCTCAATAAAACATTGATAAAATATAATGTTACATTATTAGATACACGTATCAGCATAGAAATTCAATTTTTCAGACAGTGTTTGCATAAGGTAGGTTCTGACCAATCAGCTAGTGATTAACTTAACACTTAGGCACTTGGTTGATTGGTCTCAAATTGACATGAAGGATGCAATCGTGTCTAGAACCGTCCGCTCGTTTGAGGAAAACCTAACGATTAATATATAGAGGTTTTCCTTTAATTAGTGTATCGAATGCTGAGAAAATTACTGTAATTTGAGTAAGTACCACACAACAAACAGTTAGTATATTTTGTTCTCTTATTTAGACTCTGAAGAATCGTCGTATCATAAAATACGAACATAGTGAAACTGATTTAGTTAGATACTTTTCAAACGAAGTCCATGCCGTGTTGTGGAGATTGGCCAGTCTATTACGATGGAGGCAAGGGTGACCGCCCAAGGAGCGCCAGACGTACTTTAATTTTATCACTTGCAAAAGCTCTCTATGTGCATTCAGCAGTGCAAGTGAACGTAGTATAAAACTACTAGGAATAAAAACTCACTCACTCACTTTACTGTGAACCAAACATATATTACTAGTTAAAAAACCCTTGAAAAGTATGGACTTCGTTTCTACTATATGAGCAAACAAAATGTATACGTACTTTTTAAAATGCTGAACGAGTTTGTTAATTACTGTTTCCTTTAGTGTAGCTGTTGCCCACTCTCCTTATTAAGGTGAACGGAGTAGGGACTCCTTTAACGGTATTGAGATTATATCGCGTAAATGCAAACTGAATGGTTTCTTTTTGTATTAAACACAGCGCAAGAAAAATAAGAAGGAATTCTGTTTTAATAATAATTAATATTTAAGTGCTGTGAAATTACTATCTTCTCTCTAGGAATGCATTAGGTATTACCGCCGTCGCCGTAGTCGTGTGCTATAAACTTTAATTTTATGAACGGTTACTGATATAATACACGTAAGTAAGAAACGCGATTTATTACGGAAATGCCGATTACCTTATCTCATCTCGTTACTAGAGCTAAATTTTTTCTTGTAACTTTAAGGTTTGTTTATGTTATGGCTTTCCGCATTATAAAAAGCATTTGCAAAACATACATTTTAAAACTCCTCAATATATTCTTAATTATCATCATCCGCAGCCCGACCGAGCTACCCACTACTGGGTATCAGCCTCTCTTTTTCTGTGCCAGTCTCCTCATCCAAGACATGTTGCATTTTTACTCGATTTATCCAAGAAATAACGCAGACGTGACAACGCATAACATACACGTGTTATATAAAGATCAATCAAATGCAGTAACCGAAAGCAAGTGTCAGGCAGGCAAGGACACGTAACGTGATGTCAACGACTCGTGCAATCAGCAAGCCGATAAATATGGTAGGTGGGCGTGCGTTATCAAATAATTTATGTAAACGTAAAGTAATAGTTGAGGTGCTCAGTGCACAGAAGTTAGTTTGTTATCATGTGGCGATTTGGAACTACAGTGCAGGCTTGTTCTATGTAAATGTCGCAAATTAAAGCTGCATATGGCACCTTTTTAAGAATTGCGCATTAGGTTATTTCTTCAATATGTAAGGTTTTTAGTGTGTACCGTTTTGAAGATAATACAAGAGTAATATAAATATAACTTCATCATCATCAGCCAATAGACGTCCACTGTTAAACATAGGCCTTCCTGATTAAGCGGGGGAGGTTTGCCATAATTCCCACGCTTGGCAAGCGGCTTGGGGATCGCAGTATTGGTGGTGGAGTTACAGAAGACGCTGCTGCCCATCTTCTGCATTTTCACTTAGTCGCCCACGGGAGGGTGTCGTAAGAGGGGGTGGTCAATTCTAGGCCGGATACCACACGGTACAAATTAAATATAACTTGTTGCTAGTAAATTACGTCCGGACCTATTTTCTTAACTTCGTAAACGTTCTTATCTTGTCTTACTGTTACTATTTATTCAAGGTTAAGTTAAGTTTACGTATTCAGTGAAACGCATATCCATGATCTCATCAATAGCTTCCTTGGAAATGGAATTCTGACGCATCCTCCTATAATTTTATAACTAAATCAAGGTTTGAATTTCTAAGTGATTTTAGGGTATGATCTTTCTTACGAAATGTATAAATGATAAATACAACATTTCGAGAATAGTAAGTTGTATAATAAAAGCTGTGTAGGTGGCAGCTGAAGAATAATAATCTTATAATCCGCATCCCTTCTCGTGGGCGTCGCAAGACACGACTAAGGCATTGAATCATGTGGGCAACACCTACTAAAGCATCATCTTAATGTGGGATTCTGGTTGCGGTTTTACCCGTATTACCCACAAGGGCATAACTAGACTAATACATTATTTACAGGCGCATATTCAGTATAAATTAAGCTAAGTTACGACATTTTGTGTGAACTCTAAATAATATGAACACAATTGTTGTGCAATGACATGACGCGTAGATATTTCTTTTCTTTAGACATCCTTCCATGCTTTTAGAGAGGAAGAATGATGAAAAATGTATCCACTAAACGACAAACAGTTCCGTCTCAATTTTTCTGTGACTGGCGCTACGTTCAAAGTTCCTTTATCACGTCCGGCCCAATCCTTTTACTTCAGACATCCATCAAAGCTGTGTGCGATCGTATTTCATTAATCATATTTACTGCCTGACATTTATAAACATACATACAATACAGGGACACGGATCAGTGACCTTTGAAGGTAGGTATAAGTATCTAATACTCTAGCAGTTTAGAGAACAAGATTCCGTGTTCTATCCTCATTACAGACTCGCTTTTTACGACACCCACTGTAATTTATGTATAGGTGAAACCTTTGCATACTCGATGCACCCTCGTTGCGCCATTATTTCGTTATACACGGATGACGCAATCACTTACAATACGATAGTATGCGATGACACATTTTTATTGCCATATGACTTTAAAACAACAGACAGCATGCGCGGTTTGAATGAATGAAATGAATGTTGATGCAAATATGCGATTGTACCTTAATAGCTGCGAATCAATGTCGATGATAAATCGTTTTTATTAGAACGATACGACAGATTATTTAGAATACAGATCCTTCAGTTTAACAAGTATTCAGCTAAAAGGGATTTTAAGATAATACAGATGCAGCTAAACACCAAAAAATATATTCATAGAATATCATTACTCTCAGAACTGCAAAAAGGTCATGGTATTCATATGCAAAGCATGATTGGTGGAACATATTAGTCTTACTAACGAAGCAATTGTTCTTATAAAAACCGGGACCAGCAGCTTGATATGTTCTCCGAAGTATAAGAAATTAGTACCCTTATTATTTGCTTTGTCGGAGCGTAGTAAAACATTGCGTGTATTCAAACTCGAATTATTACTAAACGTTTTTTGTTTTTTTTTTAGTTCTAGCGGTAAAAAGGCAGCTGATTGTTGTAAATAAAATGAAGCTAGAGACAAAAGAAGCTCGCGATATGCAAGTGGCCACCGATTATGCTGCAGCGAATGCAATGAAAATGTTAAACTTTAATACGAGAGCTAATAATATTTTACATTTTAAGTTAGAAGTACTTGAGTTCCTGCTAGAATTGATTGTCCCAAATCCTATGCTTGCCTGAAGACATCCACAAAATCACTGAAGTGATAACCTCTTGCTTGAACAGAAGTAGGCAGACATTTTATTTCAGTTTAGTTATAAAAGTAAGCCTTATCCAGTGTACAAAACAATTTTGGAGGCGATACCGCAAGTGATTTAAGTTACGCCTTCTAAATCATCGCAACAAAATCCTCTCAGTATAAGGAATAATGGTCGTGAACATAACCGTTTGAATAAAAACACCGACTTTCTTGTCGTTTGGTCTCGAGAGCTTTGGTAAAATTACTTTCAAGATAATCGGAAAAGAGCTCCGAGGCGACCTAAATCTGAATACATTCTTTTTATACATATATCTTTTTTATATAAGCAATAAAGGACGGTTCTATATACTTAAAGCAATTGCTTTAAATGGGACTTTATTTCTAACTACTGCCTGCGGTATGTGCGCGTAATTTATAATGTGTTGGATTATATACTACTAGATTTAGGTAGCTACTCCACATCTTTTTACACCCTGTATTTATATATTAATGTTTCTACTATACAACTAATTGCCTTGCTAAGCACAGAGGTTTTCTTCTAACGTAAAAAAAAGACAAACTTGATTGACAAGCAAAAAAGTAAGAAATCCTGTACAAGGTGCTACCTTCTTTATTAGTAACTGATAGTCAAAGCTTATGGCAAGAGACTAGACATAGCGCCTTTAACTTAACCAGCAATTTACCAAAAAGAAGCAAAGTCACAACAAAGTTCACACATCCCTTACTTAGGACTCGGATTTCCGTTCTTTGTGCTAAGCCAGTGCTTTGGTCAAGGAAGCTTATCTGGATTGTACCATCACTCTACGAGGTAACCTTTGACACGAGCATGGATACATAATGAATACGTGAATCGCGAAAGTTGTTACAAAAATAATAATATACGACAGACAACAAACGAGTGTGGGCGAATTGTATTGTTCAAAATAGACAATTCATTTTAGTATGAGCGCTCCCACATTGTATACTAATGTGATAGTTAAATCACGAGTATTCACGAGCCGCCGGACGTAGCGGGATTACGGCGGTCGTAAGCGTTCTCACAATGTAATCCCTCGCTTCCTGTTAGTAATGTGCTTGATACATTTCTTTTTACTCAAAATAATTAAATATTGAATGGTGTCCCATTGGGAAGTGAATGCACGTTTTTTCTAAGTACCTATTTTATAAATTGTAGTATCTAGAAATTTCTATAAAAGGAAAAAAGGCAGAATCCTTAATAAGATTTCAGTTAGAGAATTGTTATAACACAAAAATCCTGGTGATCAATAAATAAAGTTGAATAAGTATTTTGCTGAGTTATGAGTAATTAAAATTCAAAATCCTAGTATGCGGGTACACAAAGATAATAAGAGCCAGCCAATGTATATTTAGTTTTACGAATGCCAACGTCCGCGCTCAAAATTTGCTTACTTTACAAGTTTGCTAAAGTTAGGAAGCCACTTATTACAGTGAACATTTAATTTAAGAAACTGCTTCTTATGGCTGGCCATTATCGTAGCTACTGAAAAATATCTAAAGAAAGCTTCTTTTCTTGAACTAAGTTTGTAGGGTTATATAAAAAAATGGTTAGGAAAGAGGTAGGTCGTTTACGTATATTGTACGCCTCATATAATTTCAGGCCGACTGTATTGATTTTTCGCCCTATTCAGGCTCTCGGGTATCATTTATAAAGGACGTGTTTGTTCCCGCTTTTGTTTTACGTGGCCATTGTTTCGTTCCCAAAATAAGCAATAACGTAAATAAAATGATAATCAAGTTGCGAACCTGTCCGACGTTGCTATTATATTAATAATTCTTACAAATTGAAGCTTGGTGGCAAGCTCTCTTTGCCCTATAATATTTACGGAATTATTTTTTGAGGGAAAGATATCTAAGTGAATTTAGTCCCATATTTTGGATCATCCGCAATGCGATACGCGTCAACATAAACAACGCGAATAACCGTCAGATATATAAAATAATTTTCGTAGTTCTAACTTTACCGAGTTGAACCGCCCTATATTTGAGTCATCAGAATTATAAGTTCTTCAACAGTGGACGAACCTATTTAAAAGCCACTTGTAGTGTCTACTTACTTTTTCAAACAGTTGGTGATGAGGAGGTGGACATCTTGCCGCTCGTCCAGCAGCAGCATGGCTCCCAGGTAACCGACACGCTTGTCCGTGAACCGCGGGCTGGCGATCAGTTTAAGGCACTCCAACTGACCAAAGTGCGCCGGATAACCCAGCATGTGGATGTACAGGAGTTTCGCTATGTTTCGACATCTGTTGGACAAGAAATACAGATTAAATAAAGTTTTTAGGAGAAAAATTAAGGAAAACAATTGCAAGGATTACTAAAATCATCCAAACCTTAATCGTTTAACATAAAATTCTGGAAGAGATATAAAAGAAGGAAACACGTGAACTCCTGGAGCATAAGAAGTATATTCTTATTCTTCTTATATACTGGTAAGAAATATATTCTCAGAACTTTTTAATGCGTAAGTGCGCACCTGACCTTTTCAACGACATCGCCAATAAGGTCAAAAGTCCTTCTACGCATTTCGTGACATTTACATTAACACAAAAGTTACCTATTTTATTCACCTTTCATTGTGTCACGATTGAAAATGAGATTAAAACATAGTAACAGGTATACCTTGTTAAGAAATTCATCTACCATATACCTGCACAATACACCTTTTTACGTTGACCTGCTTCCATGTGACAATTGGCTCACATCGATAATAAGAAGACCTATTTATTTTTGTTTCCAAACCATATAACAGGACTCGTTGGCCTAAAACAACATGGCGTCCCTTATTGAATCTACTGTATCGCTCTATACCTTTGTTTGTCATTTTAGGCCGTTGTTTATGCTTAACAAGAATCTGGTTGATAAATTAATCATAGAGTATAGTGACTTGGATGAGTGACTGATAAGGAAAATCTGTGTCGCTATATCTTAATACAAATATTGAAACAAGATTTACTTAGATCTCATGTTACATGAAATAAAACATCAGAGAGATGATTATAGAGCAAGAGAGGCTGGTAGGACCAATGAGCTTACAGCGAATCGTGAATATATTGCTAACCCTAAGCAAATATTAGGTCTGCCTAATTCAAATTTGGCAGCCTATCTTACCTGTTGCACTCAACAGGCGAAGTTCGAAAGCTTGTATAAACATGAACAGATGAATCGCCTAAACTATTGGACACATGACAAAAAAGCACCTAGAAAACTACGTAGGTACGAACGCTGCTCTAGCTATGAATAGTGTCGACGCGGCGGCGAGTGCGACACCGGTTCTTATTTCCAATTTCCCGTCAATCAGCGAAAGTGAAATTGACAGTTACGATTGAAAAAGTGTTCAATTAACGTCCAAATGCCCTATTCGGCAACGGCAGGATGACGCCTAAACTGAAGGTCAAGAAATAGAACATTTATGACACGGATTTTGCCAACCCAGATAAAGGTTCAGATGCATCAATAGGGTTAGAGAGAAAGTATGGATGAATTTTATAATAAGTGCTTGGTACCTTAACGTAACAAAACCCCTAAAATGATCGTAACGAAATTGTATTTCAATTTTAGAACATTGGCTTCTCTATATTCTTATTGGATGGGTTTTTTACTTATCAACGATGTTACGGATTTTAATAACATTTGGTATGGAGGCATTTAATATTCTGGAAGTTTTTTTTTTACGATGCGGAATCAACATAAGGTACAATTATAAAAGATAACCACAAGGTAATTTATTAAATGACACGTCTGACATGCATAATAGATCGCACATAGCCTTTTAGTGACCTGACAAGATTAATAATGGCGTTATGTGCGCAATAAGTAACCAAGCAGAGTACAGACTAGTATGATCAACTGTTGCTAATTAATTTGTCGACCACTATACAACATAAGCGTGCATGTTTATTTTAACGTTGAAATACACGTTGTAGTGTAAACATGCGCGAACATTGCGCATATTACGATGCATTGATATGAAGATAAATGTACTCTTCACTGGTGTACAACAAAATAAACTTGGTTTACATCATTGGGTTATTAAAGCAATGCAGTCTTGAGGCAGACGACGAATGTTCAATACCTTTGCCTGGCATGCCCTAGCTTACGATGTTTATAAAATAATTACTCGACAGTTTCAAAACAAATGCCTATCGTGGGAAATACAATTAAAGGCTGTCCATTATTCAATATATAGGTCATACAATTCATGATTTATAATAATTGCCTAAGATTGAGGTGTGGGCTTCCGATGGCACACCGCACAAGGGCACGGCAAATTGGATTATTTAGACAATCTTGTGGAACCGACAAGAAAATATATTGGATTTAAAATGAGTTCGGTAAATCGTAAATGTTTTACTAGAGATAAGAACAGTGTGAATGATGTATAGACGGCAATGTGTTATTTTAGTGCTCGATCAACTTTACGAGGCAAACGTAACAAACCTCAGTGTGATTTTGACCTCATTTCAAACCGTAGCCGTAGTCTGGTTTAGCGTTTAATTAAGCAAAGAGGCGGAGCAAACTGCTTATTAAATAAGTTAGTATTCCAGAGTGAAAAAGTAAAGAATAACTTTGGTATTAACTAAAATTTTGTTCATAAGCAAGGCCTAAGATTTGTGTGTGTGAGGGTGTGTGTGTGTGTGTCACATCAGTAGTTATGCTGTATTAGGAATCATAAGTAATATATTTATGACGAGGTTCGAATCCTAAAGTTGAGTAGGCCTTAGGCTTCCTATAGGTATACCTAATATGGCACGTTCTAATTTTACGGAAAATGTCACATTAAAGTAAAGGTCAGCTGTCTTGCTTACACCTAGGTATAGGCAGTGAGTACTTGACTTCGGTTCAGGTAACTTTGTAAGCTGTGGTTGTATTGTGGTTCTATAGCGACCTTCAAGTGCCTTCGTATCTATGTCAGGTTTAATCAGATATGTATGAATATTCAGGGAAAACGCGCTGCCATTATTCAACTTATCTTTCAATTAGAATCTCTGTGAAATAATACTTGAGTAGCTGATAACATATTCCGTCAGTGGAGATCTCTTTAATTAAGCGATAAAGCATTATGTATTAACGGAATAAAAACATCCTCCGATGGAGTAAATAGACATTGTATACTTTGTCCGTTTTTATTCTGGTCTACTGAGAATACAGAACAAAATTGTATTAAAACTTATGTCTACGCTATTGCGTAATTAGTTAAAATATAACTTTTAGATGTACCAAAATCATCAGTAATTAGTATTCGAATATCATAACTGACACTTCGCTGTAATATTGATTCATAAGTATTCACACATCGCCACAAATATTATTATCTTAGGATTTACCACATGTTGACATGACAACTGATCAAAGTGCGATGTAATCGAATTCATTAGTAGAAGAAAACTTTGATCACCATATTCCTTTAATGTAGTAGCCATTCTGGCAGGTTATAAATCTGCATTCGTTACGTCACCGCAAATTAATTATCGACATAATAAACAAGCCTTTGCTTTTATAAAATGGTCGCCACAAAATCAGGACTATTCTAATAGCATATTTCCTGCCGTGTCTCTATAACTTTCGGAACTTATACCAATCTAGTTTTATGATCGTTCGACTTAGCTGCTTTCAGCAACTTTAATTAGGTGCAGAACTACAAGCCGGCAATTAGCGAGGCGTAATATATAGCGCTTATGATTAAGATCTCAATTTTAGTTACACTTTCGTAAAATTTTATGCATAAGTTCATCGATCGTCAAACAAGCCTACATGATCCGGTCAATGAACCGACTGGCAAAGGAATAACAAGACCTCGTTCGCGGTAGTCGCTAAAGGAAACCGGACGGGGCTTGGGAGATATAAAAACATTGACACACTCACCTCCACACACTGTCCTCTTCTCTGAACGTAGACCGTATGTAGGCACACTCCTTGTTGACGACGCTTCTTTCTTCTGCCGCAGTTCTGGCGGCCCTGATCTGCCTGATTAGGTCCCGGAGGCGAGTAGGGGTCGGCATCCGCACTGAAACCGGCGCGACTGTTATGGACGACACACACACATAGAAAGCATTGATCAGTGCTTGTTTAGAGTGCGTTAACTTACGTGCTAGGTGATGTCAAACATGATGGGTGAATCATTGTCGAAACAAAAGAAATGATTAAATCAGCCATGTCTGTTCATTGGCTAGGCAATAGTCATGTCAGTATAAGTGACAGCCGAAAGGTAAAATCCTAGACAGCTGTAATAAAGCATCGATTTTTTTACAACAGTTACAGTACCTATATTTAAGTTTTTGTCGAGGATACTCTTATTAACATAAGAATTGTGTATTGTTTATCATTCTAATGCCGTGCATGGGTTTTAAATCAAGAAACCAGGTCTTCTGCTACAAATTTTCACAAGACCGCTTTCCTTTTGGTAGTTTTACTGTAACGTTAGGTGTTTCCTTACTTCTTTTTTATAGCTAACCTTATGCAAGAAACAGCTGTACAGCATTTAACTTGAAGCCAGTTATAAACTGGTGTTATGTTCAATTAAAGGGGAACGGTCCGCCCACGAACTTAGCGAGATAGAACGTACAGACTTCACGGAGGCGATAAAGTTTAACTTTATAATAATAGTAATCTCCAATTTTAAGTTAGGTACGCTTCACTTTGAGTAAAATAATACCTACTTATTTTCTTTTGAAATGATTTTCTATCTAACAGTAAATCTCAGGTACCCAGTCAAGTTCTTCAAAATGAAATTGAGTACCTTTTGACTTGAATAGTTCAATCAAATGAAACCGTATAAAACCTTCGTTAAGGGTCGACCTCGTTTCAAGAGGGTATACATTTTATTAGGTTACTTGAACTCAACTACGTTTTATTGGGTCCCTATGTTGATTTCGACAATAATTCCCCGTGGTGATCTTAAGTGTTTAGTAAATAGCGTGCAGAAACACATAAATATTGTTAAAAAAGTTAATTTTTAAGTAAAAGTATGACTGTGACAAAATTAGTTAAGGTGAGATAGACTATCAATGATATCTGAAAGCAATAAAACCCGAAATACGGTATAGTTTTAAGGCTATTCATGTTTTATTTAAAAGAAAAATAGCAAAACAATAGGAAAATAGGGCTAAGTTTTAAGGATCTCGTAGCAAAACGAGCAACTACATTTTTATTATGTTTGTTACTGGAGACAGTAGAAACAATCTTGTAGTTCGACACGAAAGCGTAGTCTTTCAAACAAAAATTGACATGTATTCCAAAATTATATTTTCCTACCGTTCCTCCATAATACGAAGGTCAATTTTGATCAAACTTGCTGTACTTTCGCCAAGATGATGAGATGATTACCTGGTTAAATACGTAAACAATGCTTACCTCTTTCTATGGCCTCATTTACCACTTGTTTTATGGTGGCAATGTTAAAAGCCGGGTTGAACCTGTGAAAAGATCAAACGCTTTATCGACTAAAAAATAATTATGAAACATATTGTTTGTTTTTATTAAAACGTAAAATTAATGACTACTACTACGACTAGTACTTTTAGTAGGTACCTATACTACCTACAATTCTAGTGTAGTCTTAATTCATTTGTAACTTATCATTTTAAATTATTTTGTGATTGCGACAACTGCCGGAGCGATCGTTTTCGACTAAACTAAGTTTAGAAAACTCGTTCGCCGGGCTCTCAGAGCAATTATCTTCTAACCATGTTAGTTTACTCCTGAGGGATGTTCCATTTTAACTGTGAACGTTTGAATAATACCTAAATATATATCTTTAGATAACCTCTAGTAAATAGTAAATCCTTTCGTCGTGTTTCAGGTAAAAGCATTACTAAATTGTATATTATATTAAAAAATGAATTGTTACTGTACAGAGCTGGCTACAGTTCTGTGGTAGATACAAATTATTATGTGTGATTTATCCAAAGACAACTGAACAGGAACTGAAGAAAAAACAGTATATTCCTGTATCATGGTGTGGGTAAACACATGTATTTCGCATGCGCAAATCTTCGTTTATACAATGCGCATGTTTGATCCGCGTCCACGCACCAGCGCAGAACGTCAATTATAATTACCCAGCCATTGCGCCAATAGAATGGTCAAATATATTAAGAGAAATGTTTGTATGACACTAAATAAACCTCATTTTGCTATCTCTACATTAAATGTTCAGCTACTTTCATTGTTGACTGTACTTGTTTTAAAGATGAGTTATAGATCTATACTATTTAATTATTCATGACAATTAATTCAGTTGAAAAGTTTATAAGCCTAGGAATTTTCAACATTAGTAAGCTAATAAAATCGAAAACCTTTTTCTATCCTATTTATTTATTGTTAAATATATTATTAATAAAATTGGTAGTGGTAAAATATTGTTATTTTTTATCTATGACAGCTACTACTGCATTCACACATCACTGACATAAGCTAAAGGTGTTCTAGATATTTTATGACTAAAATTCTTAAAGCTGCTTCAATTAGGATCAAATAACATTTAGTAAAATGACTCACATGAATATAATTACATTGTATTATAAGAACTGGACAATGTAATTATAATTACTAATTAGTGATACTTTTTATCATTACTGAAAGATAATTAGAGCTTAAATACAAAGTGAATGTCAAGGAAGTCTTAGTTGTATTATTAAACAAGATTTCTGTGTGTTTAAATAAATAGGCAGGTACTTATATATTATTCAATATTTGGGTGATATTTACCTTTAGAAAGTAAAGTAATATTCAGCCTATATCTTCAGGAAATACATTTGTAATGGTGAATGATATTATATTATAAATCAGGTAAAGGTCATTATTATTTGTTTATTAAACTGATAAGATTTGTTGGCCAAATGACATTTATCATAATATCAATATTAATCAGCTGTTTGCATGCAGTAAGTATGAAAACCAATGCTACCTTTAAAAACAGTCTTTGCCTATCAATAAATTGTCACGGGATATTCACAAAAAACTTTTAAATTATTAAAGTTTCTAAGTCTAATTAAGTATTGAGAACTAAATATTTATACACAGAAACAATTATCAGGTTTAATGGTAAATCTTCTAGCAACACCAATGGGTAATAAAATCATCTATAGTCCATACAATCTACCTGTTAGCTATCATATTAAATAGATATGACAGTGTAAATACAGCTGCTAAGCCATTATTACCCACCTACATCAGATACTGATAGTGTTATGACCTTATGCCCTTTGCCTCATGAATGTTACTGGCATCAAAGCTTTGTTTACTGAACAATACCCATGTTATATAAAAGGAGGTATTGTGATCTGCGGTTTGAATTATAGAGTACATAAAATGGAAGGTTTATAGGTACTACACTATACTATATATTATATATGTACTATATACTGTGAGGAGACTGTTTTCAATAGATATATGTTGTTCTTAAATATAACTAAATGTTTATTTGTCAGATATCCACACACATATTTGCTAGTGTACACACATATTTTTTATGGTGCTTGTTTTGGAATTTAATTTATCAGAAAAATAACCTTTTTATTTTTATATGCATTTCACAATGTAGGTTAAGTAGGTTTTAAACATAAATAATTATATCCCTATAATATTGTATTTCTGGTCATCAATACAAAAGATAACACAATTTTCTTTATTTTAAAGTATGTTAAAATGGTTCCTCATCATAACTGTCAGCTGTTTATTGTATTGTTTCCCTTAATTTGTGTATCTCCTTCACTCTACTTTGTATTCCTATACTTTACAAATTTATTAGCAACAAATATCATATTAAGTAGGTACTTGTAATGGTGGAAATAGTTTAGTTGCTGTTGGGTAAACTAGTATAGCATTATCTATGATATTTTTGGTAATTTAAGGTCTAATAAAATTAATTAAAACCTTAAAATTTCGCTTTGGTTGTTTTACACTAAGGCAGTTATCAAAATTATGAGTTTGTTCTGTAAAACTGTAACAATATAAAGTATGATGATGATAATACTGCTTTAATACAATATTAAGGCATTAGAGACATGTAAGGCTGAGTACACGATATTCAAGGAATATCATTATACAGAAATTTACAAAAGATACAGATATTGTTCATCTATAACCTATAGAACATTAAATAATAACACAAAAAAATTACCCGGATTCGGAGCCGTTCATTTTGTCTGATTTATAAATCCTTTACAGACAACAATAATGTTCGTCGCTGATCACGAGCACAGGTAATCTTTCCTTACGGGGCCAGGTGCAAAGAACGGGAGGTCAAAAACCAGTCAAACAAAAAACCACTTTGATACAAAAACGATCACTTGAATACTCTTAAAATCATAACGTAAGGAACTAAAGAAGAATTTACACGTATTTAGTTGGGTCTACGAGCATTTTATTTCGTCACAAACCATAGAAATGCAAGTGAAATCGCACGCCACCTTTGACTAACTTCTGTCATATTTTCACTTCTAAATATAACTCAAGCCCGGTATTTGTTCATTATTGTTTACACTTCTTATCACAGAAAAGATCTCTTTTTAAAATTTAACGCTATATTATAATAATTACAAAGAAATAATACAATCGCCAGCTGACATTTCCGTGGTGCGTTGCAAGAAATTCAACATGGCCGCCGTGACTCGCACATGACGTTTGCTTAATTTTTGATCAAATCACTTTCATTTATCCAATTGATTTAAACAAAGCTTTTATTTGACCAGAAAAAAAGTAATAAGGATAGGAAGAAAAAACAGACTTCAATATATTGCGTAGAATTCTTGATCCAGCGTAATAAAAAATTATGATTTAAAGTAAATGTCAAGTACGGATCCTGAACGAATGCTACGTGGAAAACTTTTTGGAAAACGGAAAAGTATTTCCGCTCCATTTTTATTACAGCTCATGATTGATATTATGTTTACACAGTCGCATATTTATTCAACAATCTTCGCAAGGACTATTATCATGATCAATGTTTTCGTTACGTTATTATCAACTAAATATCACTTCAATTTCCACCTACCTTCTGTTTTGTTCTGGCGGCAATACACTCCAATCAACTTCATACATAGGATATGCCATATTTATGATTTAAAACCACTTATTTATGTGCTAAAATTGTTTTAATATAAACATTTCAATATCTATGCCACAATATTTCACGACGGCGTAAACTGTACTGTTATCAGAAGTGTTTTATCAGGTGCAGGTACTCCTCAAATATCCAGTCACTACGTATCTCTTATCAAAGGTACAATTTATCACTGAAAAAGGATAGCAATACAGCACCAGTTCTAGTATAGTAATGTTTTATTCTTAAATGTCAATACTGTATGTACAAAACAATGGGCCGTACGAGTCACATCATTATCTTAATAGGAAAACTAATTATTATTCATTGTATCGGTAGTGTCGTTCGTTCGGGCGTAAGACATATTATACATGCACCGGGTGTAGGTGTCGCCTTTATAAGTTGTCCTCATGGTTGCGCGGCGGGCGTTCGACGCTGTTTCTCTTTATGCAATCTACCAGCCATCTAATGCCTTCGTCGACTCCATCACTGTAAATAAACAAAATGTAAATAATTCATACCAATTTTAAAAGAAAAGCCGAACCCCTTATTATCAGTTCATAGGAATATGTGTCTTATTGATTGGTATAATTACGAACTATCTATAACGACTTTCCGATGTTAAGTAGTGCCATTTCTAATGATTATTAGTGTCTCATTATACACTAGAAAAGAATGTGTAGAAACTTGTGTTTTAATTGACTACAATATTTGTAATAATGCTATTATAATTATTTTTTTTAAGTAGCCTGTTGAGTGTCCCACTGCTGGGCAAAGGCCTCCCCATTATTTTTCCACAAAACCCTGTCCAATGCCATTACGGGCCATGTCTTTCCCGCCGACGACCAGGCAGACCGAGAAGGCGATGGCGAGATAATTTGGACATCTTTGCGGGAAATATTATTTATTTTCTATATATCTTGTAAGTAGAGTGAAACATAGACCAATTATTCTAATACTGCAAATAATATAAATAATTATTCTATTACTACCACAATAGTCACATGGAGCCAAGAAAAAAAATTACACTATTTGTACAGTAAATAATAACATAAATATAACATCATATTGAACCCTCAAAGGCTGCAATGCCTATGCCTAGTGTGGACGATTACAAACACTGCTTAACAAGTTAAACTGGTTCTTATTTTTACATTGATGATGTTTGTTAGGTACATTTTGCCTTTATTTTAATAGTTTTACTAACAATAATGAGTATATAAAGAACCATTTACCCAGTGAGAGCCGATATAGCCATAAGCATTATGTCTCGTGCGCCAATGAGGTGCGCATTCTGATTAAATATTGGCTTAACAGTGTGCACACCCATGCAATCAGGAATGTCTTGTTTATTTGCTAGCACCAACAGTGGAACCCCAGACAGGTGCTCAGAAGCTATCATTCTATCTGAAATATAAAATAAATATATTATTTTTAATAAGTCATTCATCCTTTTATGTTACATTATAGCAAGTTGTAGACAATGTTTTAGAGTATGGCAAGACTTTCCTAGTTTTAAATTATAAATTAATATAATTATAAATTAATTTCAACATATATTTTTTATTAAATTTTGTTTAGTTATACTATACATAGATGTGTATGTGCAGTTTCGATAAAAATTGATCTTTTTACAATTAAGTTAATCCTGTTATTTACAAAGTTGAGTGATATTGTGGTATAGACCACATACGCCAAGCCTTTTTAGTATATAAGCAATGCTTGTCACCCCCTGGCCCTTATAAACTATGAATAAATCACATCTATCTGTTGTACCTCTTCAGAGTTTTGTTGTTATTTAGCAAATTGTTTTTAGATTCATGTATTTGATTCATATTCATACTCCATTTAAATTGAATATTTATTTTGAAAGTAACCAATATTTTATTATGTAGATATTATTATATAAAAAGGTTTTTATTAAAAATTATAATAAAGATGTTTATCACAATTATGCCTGCAATCCTAAAAGGGGTACACAGAAACATTTTCCCATATTAAAACTTGGCACTTGCATTTTTAGTCGCACAACGTAAGCACACAAGCATTTTTAATGGAAGTTATTGGTAAAAATATTTCCTTTTATTTTGGTGCACTAACATCGTTTTTATTATCAGCAATCAAGATCATGTTTAAATCATTTACAAAGACAAAGGCTGATTTCATCAATAACAAATTTTTCCACTTACATTACAATCACAGAGTAACAAACAAATAAACCCATATACTAACCAAAGGTTTCCTTTGATTCTGATATTCTTTCTCTATCAGATGAATCTACTATGTAAATGACAGCATGGCATTCTGCATAGTACTGAAAATAAGACAGTAAATTTTTTAAAACATCACTATTAGCGCACTGTTTAACACAATAACTGCTATGCAGCAGACACACTAGGGTGGTGCCAGCGGTACCCAGGTACAGCGCAGAGACCCTAGAGGGGTGCAGAAATGACCAGACCAGAAACAATAAAAAAAGTTAAAGAAGCTTGCACCGGGCGCATAAAAGGATACACAATAAGAAAACTATTATTTGCAGTCACCGGTGACTGCGGTGGATTTTAAACGGTTAACAATAAGTGTCTGTAGTTTTTGAACTGTCATTAATACATTATTTTAATTGCATGCCATTCTATATAACATGCAAATATGAGTATTGAAAATCTCATGACATTGATTGCTGTAAGTTGCAGCATTACACTGACAGATGGTACGGAAATTATTGCCATTACTGTACTTTGGTTACTTTCACAACTTGTTATTTAATATATAACATTATATTTATATATAGGATTGCATAGGAAATCTTAACCAACACAGGCAGTGAAGATGTTAAAATTTGGTCAGGTAATATTGCATTAAGATATTTTGTCAGTAGTGTCTTAAATAACAAAAAACTTAATTCATTATTATATTGGAAATGTTTTCATACTTATCTTTATTTTACACTAATATTATTATTTATTTAAGCATTTTTACAATAAACCTTAAATACTAAAACAACGACCCACAAAACCGCTTACACAGTTTGTCTGTGGATATTAAGAGGTGCATATTCAGTTGTTAACTTAAAATAATATCCAAATGAGTATTTTCTATGCTTGTGAGCAGGTTTATTTGAGGTAAATTACACAATATACGTACTTTGTCCCATAGAGATTGCAATTCCTGCTGCCCTCCGAGATCCCAGAAGTTAAGACTCACTCCATCTACATCAATTTTACCTATATTTAATCCAACTGTAGTAGTAATTCTATTGGGGTTCATAGCCTTGTACTTCTTTGAAAATTTTGTTTTTGTAGCCTCCAAATACGTCTGCAAAATAATAAAAACATTTAGTTAATAAATCAAATCATTAAATACACAGAATTGGAAACAATTCCGAGAATGTTGTACCGTTTTGCCTGCATTATCAAGTCCTAATATTAACACACAGTATTCGTCTTTTTGAACCAGATATTTGTAAAATCCATGTAGTAATGTGTACATTTTACAACATTTTCTGTAGTGTTTAAATCGCTAAAAAATTATTTACATTTAAACTCAAAATATCAGCTGAACAAAAATCGTATGTCAACGTTTCATGTTAGAAAATTGTCCTAAAAATTAATATAGTTGTGTCCTTTGCTTTAAGTACAAGTAATATGAAATAAATAGATACTGATGCCAAATATAAACTATGTTGACTATGGAACGCACAGAAAATATAACTTGTTGTCGTATCATCAATATGTCAAAAATGACATTGAACTTTTTTTCTTGATGGCAAAGGAAGGTTTTCGAACAGAAGAATTTATAACACTTTTGCCTTTTATGGAGTACATTAGCATAGAATATTAGACAATTTTAATGTTACAGTATTGATAGTAATTAACTAATATTCTATAAATCATGTGCGATAAAATTAAAATGAATCTGAGCATTGACAAAACAGATGGTATTATCATAGATAAATAAGAATATTAATAAGAATGAAAAAAATATCAATGATCCTAGCTTTCATCCATGCTGTATGATAACATAGAGATGATAATTAATACAAGCATAGATACAAGGGATAAATAGCACAGGATCTTATAAGATCATGACTGTATGATAAACTTATACATATTATTATGAGAACTACATGCAGACGACATGGCAGAAAAAACAATTTAATAAAAACCGTCTTCAAAAAACACGAACTCAGAAGTAAAAAATATTCTCTATTTTTAACAGACTCTCAGACACAGAGTCTCTATTTCACAAAAAAGGAGGAGGCTCTCAATTCGGTTGTTTTTTTTTACGTTTGTTACCTCGAAGGTCCGTCATTTATAGAGTTCCTACTTTATTAGTATTGATTTTGTAAAACTTCTACTATAAATTAAGGCGTAAGTAATACGTTTTAAGAACAATTTTGTACCCTTGCAGGGTGTCCTGTAAGAACTATCACATAACGCTATAACTAAAACATCTCATTGTACACATGAATAACTTTGAACCTTCTTCTTTTCTTGATAAAAGCTTAGAACCGTTGTGGTTAAAACTTACTTGCCTTTAATCTCCTCTAAATAATGACCAAAGACTTATAAACAATAATACTACTTTGACAAAGACATTGTTGTCAGTGCAGTGGTGTCACAATAAAATAGCAATTTTGCACAATAATTTAGAGCCGAATTGTCATCATCATCCACTGGATTGGTTTAGAATTAGACTACAATATCGTATTGTTAGAATGGCTCCAAAAAGTAAAAAAAAAACTCCTGCTCCAACAGCAACTGCAAGTCCAACTCCAACGCCGACTCAAACAACTGAGAATAAATCAAGCAATTCTTATATGGACTCAAACGACAGTCTCGCAACTCCACGATGCTTAAATCTTGGCTTAGTTCTGAAAGGTGACCCTCCTACAAACGCCGAATATTTATTTTTTGCAATGTTTAATGGAGTTATGATAGTAGAAGGAAAATGGCGTAACGAAGACGTGTATGAGCCCCAAACGCTACCCTTAAACCTTAAAGATCCATGTTTTCAAAGATTGATTGCTTGTAAACCTTTAATTTTGATGCTACGTTCTGCTGGAGGAAAAGGTTCTAAGGATCCAGATCCTCTGTGCCACCCTGAAAACAAAGCTGGAGCTTGTGTCGATTTATTTCCTTTAATTTTGGGAGAAGAAGAAGTATTTACAACAGCGCATTTAATAATGATAGCTACAGGAGAGTTTACTACATGCTCAGTTGAAGTAAACGCATACTCTCCGGGAACGAAGGATGATCCTAATACGATACCATTACAAATAACTATGATTTCAGTCCATTGTATTCCACAAGCAAAAGATGGTACAGTGTATATGAGCGCTGTAGGATTAAATGGTTTACAAAAACCAAAAGCTGTAAATTTTCAAAAGTCTTTAAGTACAGCTGAAGCTAAGAAAATTGTATGGGCACATGCCAGTAACATTGGATATGCTGCGAATACAGCAATAAACGTTTACACCGACGATAAATTCGTTCCTTATGACCTAGAACCAAAAAGCAAACCTGATTGCCGTTCTTTTTATTGGAATGCAATGAAAAGAGTGTTAGTCGATTCTGAATCACTTTATAATAGATTATCAGCACCATTTCTGATAGAAATAGCAGGCGTACCAAAAGCTGGCAAACTAGATGTTAGAGGTAGGTATATGGGTATGCTTGACTTAAGGGCCTTGTTGGAACCAGGCCAAATGAGCGTTACCGTTTGTTCAAAGTTGTCATTTTTTAATGAGGCGAAAACACCTGACCATGTTGGTGCTTTATTGGAACTCCCTCCTATGAGCGCTAAAGCAAGTGCACGTGAAACAGATCTCATATTAGACGAATATGGGCATAATGCATATGCTGTTATACGATTTGACTTAACAGAGTCCTTAGTTCCAAGATCTAAATTGGCTACACTTTATGAAATAATAGGTTTTTCAGCACCTGAAGCTCCTACTTCAGCGAATGAAGAAAATAAAGAAATTTTACAAGACGATCCTATTATTGATGCGAGGCGAATTAGAAAAGAAGGCGGTGCTTTAGCTGTGCATAAAGAACTTAGCGGTTTGGCTTGCAAGGGTGCTATTCCGATGAACCAAGGCATTAAAAAAACTGCAGCTAACCGTTTGCTAATGCGAGTTAGGGCAATGTTGAAAAATTTCCCTCCGGGTGACTGTTCATATATTGATTGGCAGGATATAGTAACAGGACAACATGCTGCTGGTCGACGTGCCGTAACAGCATCATTTGCACCTCAACCACCAGCGCCGCGCTTGCCAGGGAAGGTCGCTGCATCAAGAAGTCGAATAGCTGGAGATACTAGAATTGCCGATAAACATGTGAAGACAAACCTCATGATGGCAGGAAGTCAACCACGATCATTAATTTCAAAAACTTTACGATGTTTAGAAGAACGGAATGACATTGATGCAAAGAACTACTTGCTTGAAGCTTTAAACAGCGAGACTAGGAATAGATACTTACTGTGGATTCTAGGCGGTCTAGAATTTGACCAAGAAGCCGAGTCGGCTACTGTCGCTGGTGCTGCTCTCCGTATTGCCGTCAAAGGAGATACATCAGACGGTACTGCTAACGCCATTGGTTGGGCGGCTTTACATGCTTTTCATCATTACCACGGAAATCCGTATGCTGCATTTGTAGCGGCAAAGAAAATGAGAAAAGCCTTTTCTCTTCCTAAGGAATGGCATAAAATCTTAGAGCGGTGGGTTGATGCCAGCGGAGAAGAAGAAATATTATGGCTTCCGTCAGTTATAAAATGTGATAATCCTATGTTGATTGCGGCTGCGTTTTTTCTTTGCCTTAAATGCTTTAAATTCTCTGAGCGACTTTTGCAATGTACTGAACAAGACTGCGCAACACGTGGTTGTGATAATTGGAAATTGAAACTGAGCCCTGACGTATACTACATACGGGCTGCCTCATTAATTATGAGGAATCAGGTTGAAAGTGCGATGGAGATGACTCTTGAAGGAGTCAAAAAATTCGGACCCTCACCGATGATGTCTCAAATGCGTGTGACTTGTTTGACTTCTTGGCGGAAATGGGATCGTGAAAGTGAGCTGGCTCTAATAGAAGCTGAACAAGCTGGAGCTGAACCGTGTGCCGCACTTCTGTATAAATCTGCGTTGGCTCAATTTAAATGTGATCCTGACAATTCGTTGCAGCGGGCTGCACGTGCTCATCGAATATCTCCGTCAGCTCACACAGCTCTTCTTATGGGTCGGATTCATGCTAGACTAGGTGAAGTATACCTCGCCGAGCGTTGGCTGGCTGCTTCTGTCAAATTGGAGGCTTCCTTATCAGACGGCTGGGCCATGTTGTCTCTTCTGGCAATGTATGATAGAAACTTACCCAAAGCTGGAATTATGTTACGTACAGCGAGGCAAGTAGGCCCTGTGAGTCCAGATATAGAAGAAGAACTCCAGAAGGTTATGGAAATTGTGAAGCTTGACCAGATGCCAGACTTCCTTGTGAAGAATCTTTGTTTATGTGATTACTATTGATAATATAATCATGTATTCTACTCAACGTTATTAGGTATTATGTATATTATTTATATCTGTCTAAAATGCATGTTATTCATGTTATTATTACCTGTTAATTATTTAAATAAAAATATTGAAGGATATAAACTCTTATGTTCATGACTTGAACGTTTTATAACTTGTACCAAGAAGTAAATATCGAGCAGGGTGGTCAGAAGACCCGTTGAAGATTGCTTTCATCTGCTAATATTTTCGTGACGCGAGTGTAAAGTTTCACACAAATAGCAAGTGTCAACTGGTTATTTATAACCACTACCTAGTAGAACGTAAACTTGTGACTAACAGTTGGAAAGTAGGTTAGATTACAAAAACAGCTTCATACCGTTATCATGATAAGCCGATAACAGCGATCAACATTAATACGTATCAACCAGTCATTTCCTTAGTATCTAGTATCCTGGTAATTTAAAAACAACACGCCCTTTTTCTATTTAAAAATATATAATGATAAGTTAGTGGCGTTCAAGAGATAAAATGTCGAATGTTTAATTTCGTACAGTTGTAGTGTCGTTGCATCACTCGTGTCGTGAGTTGCGGCCACTGTACACAAACATTCTCTGTGCGGAACGACCGCTCTTTGTTTTGAATCAAGTTTCAAACAAGATTTCTGACATGTGAACACACAAAATCACAATGGGACTCTCAACGAACTGCTGGAAATATCTCGTTTTAACCTTCAATATATTATTCGCAGTGAGTATTTTATTTTTTTAGTGAAAACTGTGTTATTTTTTCATATGGTAGAGCTAAACTAGCGCATTTTTCCTGTTGTCATAACAACACAGTAAAAACATGGTCTTGTATCATAAACTTACGTTCATCCTAAACAGTAAATATTGATAATGTTAAAAGTATAAACTATTAGAAACGCTGACACACATTTTTATTCATTGCTGTAATTGCAGGGACTTTTTCAACCGAGTGCATTGTACGTCCAATAAACGTAATGCTACAAAATCAAGTTGTTCTAGAATCAATTTGATCATTGCACTAGTCCTATATCTGTAAAACTGAAGAAAGAAAGAGAAACTGCATTTTGTTTATAGCAAAATTGAAGTTCGTTTTCATTTAGGCGCATATCACTAGTTTTGCTTAGAGTTTCCTTGTGTTGTCAACAGATGTCGGCAGTTGTGCTGTTCGGCGCAAGCGGATTTCTTCTGTACAGACTGTTTCTATACCGGCATTTTATTGGAGTCAATGTAGAATATCCAGCAATACTCCTTCTAATGATGGCGATCATCACTTGTTCTATTGCATGGATCGGATGGAGGACTGCCAAATCGATGCATCAGATACATGTTATCGTAGTAAGTATTGTTGTGAACTCCTGAACAGTATACATACTAAGGTATTTCATGAGTCACGAAGAGCCACAGCTGTCGGTATTTTATAATAAACCGCGTAGTTAAATAATTGATCTTCGTATTAACAGGTTAACTGCATGATTGTTGTACAAAGGCAGGATGGATCCTTTGTACCTACATAAATACGTACAAGTAGCTATAGGTGTAGTAGTTGGTACTTGCCACTTGGTAGCGTGTTAGCTGGCTTCAGACTCATGAACATAACAGATTAATCGACCTTCATATAAAGAGGTTAATGTGCTGTACTTCTTCTTGATTTCTAAGGGGTTTAATTAATTGTAATTTTCCTCGTGGTTGATAAAACAACTGGAAAATTGGATTTATAAAAAATGTCGCTTTAGGTTAACTAAAGCGACATTTTTTATAAATCCAATTTTCCAAAGTGTTGGCCAATGGTACTAGGTTAACATGAAAAACAATAGACAAATTACATCCGTGGTATATAGATGCAGAACAATGGTTAGTCCTTCAACGACTAAAAGTATCTACCTCGTCTCATCCGCTTAGTGGAGCTCTTCAAGTGCAATATTTTTATTTACGTGACGAGCTTGGAATCGCACGTTTTTTAAATATTTTTTAACCATTATGTTAAAAAGGAAAAACCGTTAGAAATATAATTAGGTGATAAATAAGTTCTTAATTTAACAACCAGGTGTGTAGTTTAAACCGCCTGTAGGCCTCTGACATGTCTTATCTTATTCTTAAATTGCTTTCATTTACTAAATCTTCCATCTATTGTTTCCAGACAGGCGTCCTGATAGTCCTGGTGGTGGTGATTGAGTTCTCCTGCTTCGTGTGGGCGATGGTGGTGTGGGACAACGTGGAGATCGACATCAAGTCCACCATAATGCACTACTTCGAACAGACGCTGGCCAACACTGATGCTTCGGCAGTAGATGCCATCAGATGGGACAGATTACATGTCAAGGTAAACTTTGAAATCTTAAAGAACTAGTCAAGAATTTTCACTCTGCAAACTGCGTTGCTTTGTTGAAACTACACAGCTAAATTAATTAAAATAGTCTTGTCCAGAGTTATTTTTCCGTTCATCATCATCAGCCGGAAGACGTCCACTGCTATTACTCTTACATTTTTGGACTAATAAATACGATGTAATAACGTCTTCTCTCGTAGATATCATAACAGTTATTATGAACCTATTTTAAGAGTTTTGCTGGAGTGGCTTCCTTTTTTGCTCTTTACCTCAAACTAATTTACTGACTTCCAATATCTAACTCAAAAAAAAGTTTAGGCCTAATATCAATTCAATTTTCTTTTGATTCCAGTTTGAATGCTGTGGCGTCACTGGTCCCAGGGACTACACGTCTAAAGGCCAGGTGCCTTTCTCCTGCTGCGGTCAGGGTCCACTGGATGCCATCCAGAAGCCGTACGAGTCTGACTGCGCGATGTTGTTCCAAAGGGGATGCGCGAAACCACTTCACAGCTACGCGAGAGATCAGCTTCTGTTGGTAGCTATGACTGCTCTCGCTGCGTCTATACTGCAGGTAAGTAAGTCGGTGGAGAAACCACCTTTTTATTATACAACATCACGAATCCCCATTTCGCCAATGTATATGGGTCCCAATGTAATAGGGCTCAGTCTATTACCATTAACCGGGCACAAATATAGACTCCGTGCTGCTACTAAGAATTACCTAATGAAAAACTCAATTATACTTTGCCCGACCCGACAATCGAACCTAAGATCGCGCGCTCAGCAGTCGCGTTTGCGATCACTAGACCAACGAGGCAGTCTTTTATGATGGGAGTAAACTTCTTATGGAGTACCGCCCGGAGAACAGCTAGGGTTAGTTAAACTTTAATGTTAAGTGCTAGTACTTACGGGGTCTGTAGGTGTCCCAAAAACGACTTCGAAAAATTTCACACAGACGCTTTAACCATATAATAACTACTTACAAAAGTACGTACTTGTAAGATTATAGTAGGTAGAGGCATTGACTGTGCACAGACCTTATTTCTAACTAATCTATTCAAATGGTAATTAAGCGGCTACTACGTTGTTTTCGAAGTCTCGCGTACTATAAGACGTGAAATGAATGAAGTATATTTTACGTATAAGACACCTGAACATGTGGTGTTCCCCAAATGAGAGTTCATTGAGATCCCTTAGATTATAATAATGAAGATCATTTTAAAAGTGTAGTTTCTATTTTGCATCATTTATGTAACTAACCGGTGGATGCCAATGGCAAGTTGTCGTTTATTGTGGCGTTCTAAGGGGAGGCAGTTTTTCAGTAGATGTCTTCCAGCTGATGATGATGGTGTAATTTTCGACTGGTAGTGGGTTAGCAAGAGAGCTTTATAGAAATCTATAAGATGAAAGATCGTACAGTCGAGCCATAGTAGCGAGTATAGAGACAGCATCGTGGAGAATCACATCTGTCTTCAGATTCTTTGTTACACTGCACCAGTTCCGTTAAAATTGAAGAAGAGGGTCACAACACAACAAGGTTGTGTAACTGACATATATCCTTATATCTTCTGCGTGTCAGAATTCGTCTGATTTGTCCTCGCAATAACCTCAAGCATCAACGCCATGCTTATGTAAAAGGAAGGAAGTCAGTTTAAAACTTAGGTATACATATACATACATTGAATCACGTTTATAATATCCGAAGGGGAAGGCAAAGGTGTTATTCTTTATTGGGAGCATATAGTGCACCTTATATTTTAACCACACTAGGAATTTCTCCTGTATCGTGGGTGCGTTTCACAAACATGAAATATCACATACACAAACACCCAGACTCGGAACAAACATCTTCGGATCGCACAAATTTTTGTCCCGTGCGAGAATCGAACCCGCAACCCATAGCGCAGCAGTCCAATCGCTTAGCCACTGCGCCAATTAGGTCGTCAAACTATATGAAACTATGCAAATTTTAAACATCTAAAATGTACTATATTTTGACAGCTGAATTATTTCTTTCTTTCTTTCTTTGGCTGCTGACAACGCCGTTCGCGCAGCGGAGTTTTGGGCCGCTAAAATTTAAGTATGCCATTGACTCGCTAGGTAGAAGAAGAGCACCAAAATTTTGTCGCTCATCAAGATTCATATCAATAGGGAATCATATCAAAACTATTGCCCCTCTTCGGGTCCGCACTATTCACTAAAATGATGGCGCGTACTATAAGTAAAGCTACCCTTATGAAATCCTTCTTTATGTAGTGTTTGTGTAAAGGCCTGATGTTACTATGAAAACCTTGTTTAGGACGCACCACGTTAAAAATCAATCGAAAGCCAACTTTTTATGCATTATTCATCTTAATGTTACCGTTAGCCGACCGAGGGGTGGCTAGAACTGGTTCTAAATGTCCTTGCAGACTGTGACATCATTCGTCTGGCTCCAGAGGGGTCTGAGAGAATAGCGGTGCCATTGTGTGTCTGCCAAGGGAATTAATACTTGTAAACTTAGCTATAACCTCCTTTAACTAAAGAGAGTTAGGGTGATATGAAGTACAAGATGTCCTATGAATCTGTCTGTGAAGAAATTTGTTACTTTTCAGGATAAAAGCTCCCTATTCGTTCACTTAAAGGTGGATTATTATAATGTTTAAGGCTCACTCGTTCTCAGATCTCCGTATGAGTTTGGGCCTTAGCCATGAAAGAAACGGCCGATAATATGTAGTACAATGTTATAATCGATCGCCTGTCAGTGTGGTCCTTGAGCTAAAGTAAAATTATGAAGTACTAGCTAACCCGGCGGACTATGTACTGCCTTCTCACAATTTAAACCTCCCCTGGCTTCTTACAAATATTTCAAAACCAAAGTTTGCCGTGTGATATCCGGTAGAATTGACCACCCCCTCTCCTCCCGTGGGTGTCATAAGAGGCGACTAAGGGAAAATCCAGAAGATGGGCAGCCAGCAGCTTGTGCAGTAACTTGACCACCAATACTGCGATCCCCAAGCCGCTTGCCAAGCGTGGGGATTATGCCCCCCCCCTCTTACTGAGGAGGAGGCCTTTGTTCAGCAGTGGACTTCTTCAGGCTGATGATGATGAAACTTAGCCATTTCAATCCAGTCGTTCTCGAGTTATGGCGTGAGCGTGACTAAGGGAAACAGGAATTATTATTTTTATTTATATTACTTACTTATTAAGTTACTATTTTGAATATAGTGTAGCTTCTATGGTCTACAGTCGAAGTATTTACTCGAACTTCTATAATCAAGTTATAAAAATGCAAAGCTGCTTGCATACTTACGTGTTTGCAAAGTCCATTTTCCCATTTTACTAGATTTAAAGGAAAACCTAAACTAGCTATTAATATGCTGTATGTAAAGTAGCTGTAAACTTTAAAGCGAGTAGATACTTATATGTATATTTTTAAGTCGAGATTGCATTAGTATTCACCACTGCACCCTTTACATAACTCACCCTGTGGATAATGTTCTTATAGTGACAACCCTCTCTTGTGAAAAGACATTTAAAATGTTTGGTTGTACCTAATTTGTTATTGGTTATTTGACACTCAAAGATAATAACAGGGACTTACGGATATGATATTCACGCAATAAGAGTGTCAAATACTCGATCAGCATGCTGCAAAAGGACCGAAACCAACTTCATTCAACAACAATTCCATTTTAGTTGGGCAACTCAGTATATCCATAATTTTGGTCTTAGAACTTGTGTTCTTCAGAGGTTTTTAAGCTTGGTCACAAAAATATTTCTATCTTTTGAGCTTTGGCAGCCGCTGAAAGCAGACTTTTAACGACAACTTAATGGGCATGTCTGTTATAGTATCACTTGGGGTTTTATGACATTTTCCTTTACGTGCTAAAAAACGTTAATTTTGCTTTTTTGCTTGGCAATCCTCAGAATAGTTAATGACCGATATAAAAGTTATAGGTCCTATCAAGTACGCCACATAACTTCAAATATTACGACGTCTGCCTATCCTTAATAACGTAACCAAACGATGATTCATTGAAAAATTTAACCCACGGGACATTTGCGACATGCTACGACATCGAGTTTAATTATGGCGCGCAATTATTTATGACAAGGCCGCCATTGTTATTCAGTGTCTCCTGTACCGAGTTACCGACGTTTAGAGGTCGGCCGTCCTCAGGGATCAGTTATCTTTCGGCTTATGATAATTGTTAGTACATAAGTATGTTAGAGGTCGTTTGTACGCAGAAGCAAAAGTAATCAAACTATTGCCTGAAGGAAATTCTATTTTTATTCTGATCAAAGCGAGAAGTTAAGAGATTTGCGTTGGAATTCCAGCGAGTGATAAGGTTGATTCTTTATTTGGGTTGGAATTAAGAATTTTCTTTATATTATAATTAATGCTTGACAAAAATGCTTGGGCTTAAGCCTCTTCATGTACCTATTGTTTAATTTTGACATTTAATTTTTATTTATTTTTACCCTTTCTTACATATTTGACGTAAAAACTGACATTGTTTGATCAATTGATCTATTTTGTTTTTAATTATTTACTCTTTTTACAAACTGACGTAACAAAATTAAATTTATCTTTATTATTTATGATAATAATGTACAATGTAGGATTTATCCTTTTTATGTAGTTTCTTGTCTGGCGGTTTGAGTATCTTATACAGCCTACCCAAATGTCCTGCAGATGGTACGAGACGGGGCATCTGTCAGGACAGGTTGACTTAAATCTGCTTTGGCTCCTTCTTCAAAAGGCCATCACAGACGACCTGCATTGTACATACCGACATGAAATTATGTTATTTGTAAATGTGAGCATTGTGTAGGTCTTTTTTTTTTCTTTATTTACAAATTCTTTTTTTTTTTAAGTGTCTGACGGTTTGAGTATTTCATGCGGCCTACCCAAATGTCCTTCAGATGGTACGAGACGGGGCGTCTGTAAGGACAGGTCGACTCAAACTCGCCGTGGTTCTTTCCTAAAAAGACCTCTTTTCGGACCACCTACACTGTTCTCACATAAATTATTGAACTTGTCTGGACTTTAAAAGAGACCTTGACCCCTGAGTTTGTTTCGGTGTTTCTTCTCAGAGGTAGTCAGTTAGGAAATGCCGACACCATCATTCTAACTATTTTATAAAAAAATGACGTGTAAAAGTGTTTTTTTGGAACCTATTTGCTGAAATAAAATCATTTATCATTTATCAATGCTACCGTTTAAAGGGTCTTTTGCCATCACGCAGTTTAAGGGCATCAATGCTCGTTTTTTAATCTCTTCATCTTGTTTGCTTTTGTTCTGCTGTAGGACAGTTGCTAGATGGTATCATTACTGTTAAGCATGAACACTTTTATTTCTATACTTGAGCAAAAATATTTCTAAGACATCCCACCGTTTCTCATAAAAAAAAAAATAGTATTCCTAACTTAATTTGAGATAGTCATTTCATTTCCAGTGTTACCGTTCTCTACAACGTTAACACCACGTCTAATTAACAGCTGTATGTTAGCAATTAGTAAGATACGTACAAAATCGCCACTCGCCGCTAAAACACTAGATTTACTGAGAATAAAAGCGTAACGTCTATTTTGGGGCTCACTTAAAAAAAGGTGACTGGTCACCAGTGGCTGGCTGGCAATTACAATTACAAACAAGCGTTTAAAACGAAATTCGAGTGTTCTTTTTATGATTTTTAGGGCGTGACCTTTGTGAAATTAAAAAATGTCGTTGAAAAGTAAATGCTCGTTACCTAATCGACCTTTTTGGATTTTATCAAGATATTTTAGAGTTCAATAAAATTACTCTTTTTGGAAATGTAAAGTGCTGCATGTCCTACCTATACATAAGCCAAAGGGCTCGGCTAGAGATATTAACAATGTTGTTGAAATGTATTCATGACGTTTCATCCACAAGTGACATCATTGTGCTTACACTGGTCTAATTCTGTCTCTTGCATCAAACGTTATTAATAATGCATCGAAATATCAGTTGACGAAATCATTCTAGTTTTAATATTACACAGTTTATTCCGTAGAATGAAGCATCCTGGTTCCAAACCCAATATTCGGATTTATCTTAAATTGATTTTTCGGAATCAAATCACAACAAATATAGTTCTATGGACCCTAGTTATATGCAAGTAAAAGGCTACATTCCTAAATGGTACTGGAACCACATGGCAAGCAATACCATTCTATTGTGCCCACGAGTTACAAATCAGACACCGTTAAAAAAAGTTGTCAAACCGGTCCTTAACAAATGGTACCACGACCGACGGAATCTTGCGCAATCATAGAAAGCTGCACCATTCGCGGCGCCTACGCATGACCAAACGCAAGACCTCTATGCGAGTATTTAAATTCTCCTCGTTTGCCCTATTTGGGAGGGCATTGGGCGGTGAGGGAGGTCTGTGGAAGTTGGTTAATGTTTATACTTAAATTTTTTGTCGTAAACTTTAATGCTAACATTGGAAATGCAGTGAAAGTGATTCTTTTTGGTTTGTTGTCTGATGTAACGTGTGAATTTGGGCACCTGTTTAATGTTTATTGTATCTTTCCAATGAAACATTTAATTGTTTAGGTCTACTGGCACCCACCATTAATTAAGATCTCCATTGTCTTAAAGATACCTTTTCCAGCATAGTTATGTATGGTCACATATGTACGTTCTGAAGATGTACCTATCCTAGGTTCATTGCAGATGGGACGTGTCTGCACATTGCTGGTATGGCAATCTTCGGTGTTTTGCTTTGAGGACTAACTATGGTAGCTTTTGTTCTCCTCCACTGTACTCCGGACTGGATTGGGTCGCTGGACTCACCTCTTCTTTCCTTGTCTTGCTTTTTTGCTCTCTACTTCAGGTTTCTTTATTTGATGCACAAATGAACTCAATTTCAAAGTCACAAATGACCCTCGGAAAGTGTCAATGTTTTATAATTATATTTGTGCTTAACCTGCATTAATACCTACATAAAAATATTTAACAGCAGTTTAAACCACATGATTTTTTTTGGGTTCATTAAAATTTATTCTTATGGCATTCTGCTGTGGGGATCGGCAGCTGACGTTGGCTCGATATTTATTCTACAAAAAAGAGCTGTACGCGCGATTTACAACCTAGGCCCTCGTGAATCTCTTAGAGACTTTTTCAAAGAGATTAATATATTAACGCTGCCGTCACTTTACATTTTTGAAAATATTATGTATACCCGGAAAAATCTGCAGAAGTTTAAAATAAGAAGCGATTACCATGATAAAAATACTAGAAATAAACATAAGATAGTTGTACCGAGATTTAAACTAACAAAAAGCAACAAGTCATTCTTGGGAAACTGTGTTCGGTTTTATAATAAAATTCCAAATTCTATAACTGACCTTACAGAAGGCAAGTTTAAATCCTATGTGAAACAAGTACTAATTAAGAAAGCCTACTATAGTATTAATAGTTATATTGACGATAGGGACGTGTGGCACTGATTTTTCCTGCATTTGTGGCGTCCCTGGCATACCCGCCATTCAACCATAATTTTGATATTTAATATTGTTTACTGATTAGGTATATTGAACCATTTCACTGTCATGTATTTTACCCAAATTGTAAATGAGAGAATAACCGATCTATATTAATATTTTTTATTTGACTTTGATGCTACTCGTATTCTTATTTTAGGTATATTGTGTAGCTCATTATTCTCTCATACTTGAAATGATTGTTAAACCATATTTTTAAAAGAGTAACTATGGAGTTTCTTGCCGGTTCTTCTCCATAGAAACGACTTTTTGGAACCGTGCAACTAGTTTGACGTTTTGTAAGTGCTCTTTTGTAGCCTATATGAAATAAAAACATTATGACTATGACTATGACTATGACCTTTTTTGGCACAACCACTTCAACACACAGGAAAAAACCTTGAAATCGCTATATAACTTAAGTATTTACTTATACTCGAATATGGATGACTTGAAAAGTGCCAGCACTTAAGTAAGAAGGGAATAAATCATAATTCCATACCGTACATGGCCGTAGTAACAGCAACCTTATCTCAATGCAAACAATAACATGTCGGAAGCGATAAGCCAGGGTTGGCACGCGACATATTGTTCGCAGTTATCGATAGTTTTCATCAAAATGCGTGACTTCATAATTCAATTGTAGTCACATTTTTGTAGGTTGTATACCTACGATAAAATTCCCTGAAGGATTGGGTGATAGTGTACAGCCACACATTTCGCCAGACATTATATCCTCGTGATTTAGGGGGCGAATCTAATGCATTTCTTGTATCAGGATCATCAAATTCTAAATATTATTCAGTGACAAGACAATGGTCATTGGTATTTCAGACCAAGTAAGAAGTACTAGGCTATTGTCATGTGGTCTGATACTAAGATATCTATTAAATATGGTTCTCTGCTGCTTCTAAACGAGTTCATTAATTATATTATTGTTTATTTGTCGCTATTGACATAACGATGACATCATGAAGTTACATTGTATAATCATAATAATACAATGAAGCTAATCATCTGTCTGTTTATAATGCATTATCAAATGGTCGGTAAGCATGCTATGATTTCACAATAAGTCTGCAGCGATGGAGATAGGTTACAAGATGTCAATATGACAACACGCTTGTATTCCCCGATGGGCAGAGTTTGATATAAGGCAGAGGAGTCCCAATTTAATTGGGGGCGAGCCTATTGCTAACAACCGGGCATAAATCCAGACTCCGTGCTGCTACTTAGAATTACCTAATGGAAAAAACCAGTAACACTGTGCTCGATCCAGGAGTCGAACCCCAGACCTCATGCTCAGCAGTCGCGCTTAGGGATCACTAGACCAACGAGGCAGTCCCTTCAGTCTTGTATAAAATAACTCAATAATATTAAATTAACCTCATCGATAACTTAATAACACTTCACACACATCACTAAAACAACAGACGTAGTAAAGTTAAATAATTTATGAATTTACGATGCTTGACCTAAAAACGAATATTAAGTACCAATTTCTTCGTAGCTATGAAGTGGATTAAAAAAAATGCCTCCACAATCCTTGGGAATTGAGTGCTTTGTTATTTATGAAAAGGACTTCGTTCTTTTAGTGTAGATGTTTATTTGTTTAGTCTAAAGAATATTTGAATAGTTTATTGTAAAGAGTCCTTTCGTAGGAATGATGTCCGTTTATGACATGTCAGCCAGGATTCGTTTAGCATTCAAAAATGTATAAATCGAATAGAATTTCGAATCAACGTTTAAATTTAAATAAGTTTTAAAAAAATATCTAAAACCTGTAGATCAACGAGCCTGAATAATTATTTATGTAAATATAAATAAGTCTGATGTATACAAATAAAAGATAAGACGTTATGGTACTTCACCTTTCCGTTACCTGGAAGCATTACGTGACTTACCTTGAAAGTTAATTCACTAATCACCGGTATTCAACACAATGTATGTACACGATGTTGCCACAGATGTTGCTATGGTAAAAATAAAGATAATATCATTAAAATATATAATTCGAATATTTACATTATTAGATACATTTATATCTAAACTCGAAATTATTTTCTGTACAAGGCCACGTTAAAGCAATGAAGCTTTACGTATGGTATGAAAAATAATTTCGTATCTTTTATTAAAGCCAAAGAAGTGATAAGCCCACGGCTTTTTTCACATGCAATAGGATAATTATATTATTTAAACAAACCGTGCTAATACTTTCAAGTTTAACCTATACCAACGGGTTAAAAGGGTCAAGGGCTACAATTCCATTACTATTCTTTCCATACGCGGAGAATGAGTAGGTAACTACTTTGATACTATTTCTTCTCAACAAATAACCTTATTTCTTTAAAATCTTTAAGTCCAAAAACAAAAAGTTTAATAATGATTTAAGAATATGCAATAATAAACGTTACATACAAAATAAGTTAGACGTAACGTTTGTTATTTTTGGCAACACTGAACAAAGACTCCGTGTTAGATGCGCAGGAGTGAGGTCATTGTATTATGTAATATTTTAATGGCCATTTTTACTGTTTAAAGATTTAACACGTAGAAATAGAGAATTCCTTTTATATATATGCTAAAAACTTGCCTAGATTTAGTATAAGTTTTCTGATGAGTCCATCGATCATTAATGTTTTAAAATGGTATTAAATACTTATTCATCTTCTATCTGAAATAAGATGGGTGCAAGTATCGATCCCTAACATTTTTCTGTTCGTCGATTCAAACCCATATCTATTCGTCTAGACTAGCGTTTTGCCATCTGTCTAGGCCTAAAATGTAGTATGTTTTATTCTCTTCTGTAAAGATAGTGTTGTTTTGGTACCTATAGCATACCTTGTCTTCGTGAGCTTCAGTCAATATTTAGATTCTTTACAATGCCTAAGATAACACATTGTTTTGCTTGTCTTACAGTTAGCTAATAAGCCGTAAAGATAGGTGTGGGTACTGGAGTTATAAAGACTGGCTGTCAACCTGTCATGAAGTACATACGTTAGTTAGTTTGTTCATATTTATGATGAGCCCATCTTTTAGTTAATTCAATGGAATATTCTTTATTTCTCGCCATTACATGCAAAAATATTTAGATACGATAAAATGCTAAGTATAATGGATGGATGACGAATAGCTAACGCTTTTATATCTCATCTCAATAGGATTCTATAAAAAATGTTGCAGAGATATTGAAAAAATTATAACTTTTCGGAACATTTTTGGTTTGATTTCGATTGGTCAGTTTTTTTGACGTTTGGGGAAACTTCGATAAATAGCAGAATGTGCTTGAGCAACATTAAACCTTATTAAACCTACTTAACTGAGGTACAAAGTTAAAAACCCATGTTACTCTTCTATAGCAAATCATCATAATCAGCTTAAGGTGACCCACTGCTGGCCATAAGCCTCCTCGCTTTAACGCCACTATGTCCTGTTTTATCCTAAAAATAAGTATAATTTGCAATAAACAATTAAGCTCAGCATATTTCTGCACCAATCTGCATAAGTATTAATAACTAAAGTATATGACGGCCTGGCGGGTCGTATTACTAAAGCAATAAAATCTGCTAATTTGGAGTCAGTAACCTGAGGTGAAATAATTTGACTTGCGAAGTACCGAAATATAAGAACACTAATACGGGTAAGTATAATGTCAGAGACAACGGGTTATTTCAGTTTAAATACTAATATAGCCATGCTAATTTTATGGTGTCTACCTAACTAATTAATTTGCCAGTTTATTTTTCCTGTGTCGTGTTCACAAATGTGAACAGTTAGTCGTGTAGACTTCAGTTCCGAACAAGCTTTTAAGTGTTTACAAATCTGCCAATGAATACGCTAAAATATTATGAGTCACTTTTCGAAATAAAATTGGTAGATACAATAATAATTTAATAATATTTAACACATACTTTAAAAGATTTCCTGTTTGATTCTTTACTCGTAATTATTTAACTTCGTAAAATATTTCAAGGACAGATTTTAGAGATGAGTCATGAGTCATAAGAAGTCTGAGGATAGAGAACATAGGCGTGCTGAAATGATAACTGCTAAACAGTTAAATAATAATAATACCTTTACTATCAGGCAACTATGGCTCTATTAAAAATAGGAAGAATTCTATACTCGTCGAAAGAGTAGGCTGTGTGTAAATTTAAAAGCACAATAGGTGAAGTAAAATCGGTATCAGACTGGCTTGAACTGGAAAAGCGAAGTTTAAAATGATGATAATAAAGGCGCTTAAAGGTAACATACGGTAATCAAAAAATCTCAGGACATTGAATTGATCGCCAAAAACACTCGACATAATTATAGAACATATATGTATACGTAAAGTCACGCTTGTTTCCCAGAGGGGTAGCTAGAGACCACGGAAGTCCATTTGTCATTATAGTAATTGAGTAAACAAAATAATTTCACATATCACATACCCATCCTAAAAAGTATTAATAATATTATAGCTTCTTACAGAAAATACTATTTACATAAAAAGCACTCTTATCAGTGTTAACCAGGATTAAAGTAGTTATAGAGCAACACAGTCGAGTAGCAAGGACCGCCAACGCCACCGACAACGGTCCGGGCAACCTTGTTCTGAATTTGTGCGCCTGCGACGATGACGTAACCGTCAACGGGCGTGGTCGTGGTCGCGCTTCCACGATGCTATTCGGATACTGCGCATTCGTCACGTGGGAAAAGAAAGAATAATATTTTGAATCTGGCAGTCTGCAAAGATTTTAGTGACATATTTATTTATACAGACGTCAATAGTTATAGTGACAGGAAATACAACTGCTTGGGAGATACTGCAAAACAGATAAATTACGCACCGGAATAAATAGTTATAAAAAGAATGGTATTTAGGTATTGTGTAACCGTTTGGGCCTGATGGAGCCTAAAGCCTATCTGTACTTAATCACCAGTTTATTTGAACTGAATTTATCGGGACGATACTCTTATAAAGTGAAAAATAAAATAAGTGGGAACTAAAAGCTAAATTTCATTAGGCAGAGTAGACACAGGATCAGAATACAGGTGAACAACTTCGTTTTGACGTCTCGAGTTTTACATGCCTTAATAAATTACTGATCATCAGGAAATATTGGAGGAAAGAACCCACGTCATTGACTTGGAGCACCTGACTCATGTAACTGCTTTTCCGCCTACTGGTAAACGTGACCAATGTTCGTTAAAGGTTTTCCCGTCCTTACATTTATTTTTATTGCTTCCTTATTTTTAAACTGAGGTTGAGGACTGAGGTCCTTATAACACAACACAAGATAAAGCAGTCTTCCCTGATTAATATCGTCTTTATAGTTTACTAGCGGCCCGCTCCGGCTTCGCACGGGTATAAGATATTTCTCCACTATTTAATGGATGTTATATACACACAAACCTTCCTCTTCAATCACTCTATCTATTAAAAAAACCGCATCAAAATCCGTTGCGTAGTTTTAAAGATTTAAGCATACATATGGACAGAGAAAGCGACTTTGTTTTATACTATGTAGTGATGAAAGCTCATATATCTACTGTAGTCTACTGTAGAAACCAAGGCAGTACGTGCCGTGCCTGTATTTTCTCAATAAAGTCCCTCTTATTCAATAAACGAGGGTTATTGACATCTCTATTCTTTGACATGCAGACGAAAGTGACAGATTTAATTTAATCCATGGCTTATTTTTTTTTTAATCGGTAACCGCTGCACTCAGGGACGTTAATGATTACTTAAACTGACACTAAGGAAAGATTTCACGAACAAAACCTTTACTTAGTAATTGTTTAAATATCATTAAATGTCTCTGAGTGCGGGGGTTAGTGTCTTAAAGTTAAAATTTCCATGTCTGCTTCGTTTACAACGCGAAGACTAAATGACTAAGAACGTGTTTGACACGAAATCTATTAATACGCATACTAATGAAGCAATTAAAGTAATAACTATTGCAATACAGATTGGGGAATAGATTTTCCAATTAGCTAAGTGTTGTTATGTTCAGTAACGTATTCCAACTATGATGTGTATGTACTATGACGAATTGATTTCGATGAAGTTGATTCATCGAGATCCACATACATATAATGAGTGTTATGATTTTCTCTTCTTCAATTAACTATTTATTAGTCCTTATGATGGTAAATTTTCTCTGGTACGGAGTACCTACACAAGGTGCCTGTATACCTCTATACCTGTTATAATAATACTAATAATGTCAGCTTTACTGTGTAGTTTCAGGAAGACCCACCCACATTGGCTTGCAATGTGCTCAAACGTCTAAAAGTAATACACCTAATGTTTCAGCAGTGTCACTCTGATATTAGGTTTCTGAGTGCTACATAGTTTGACTGACTTTAACCACAGACACATATAATATAATACATTTACTAGTAGGTAAAACTCTGTGAGTGTGAGGCAAAACGCTTGACGAATAGAAATCGAATAGAATGGTAAAATTAACTATTTTCAGGTCTTGCGCTAATCCTGTTTCCTGTACATATAGGGTTAGGGATGACATAATATCTCAGCAATGTAACCTATATGACATAGTTATGTAAATCCCATGTTATATATTAAAATATTTTAAATTATATTCGATTTGTATTCATCTATCGTCTTGTCTAGGCCCCAGACTTCTTTTTCATCGACCGCCGTGTTGTACGGACTACGAAAAGGTCAGATATTCAGATGCTTATCTTGGGGCATTGACCTTTCACATAGTTTCATGTCACAACTCACAAAACCACATATGGACCAGCTATCAACAAGTTCATATTGTATCCACTCAAATTCGGTCCATACTTGGAATTATATATTGTCGAAATATTACATAATAAATCTTTTTCTTCATAAATGTCTAACAATACGTTTGTTATTATTTATAAAGCTTACAAATAATATAAATCAATTTAGTTTTGACTTTCATCGATAGCGCTGTCTACAGCTGGCAAGAATAATGTTAACAGCAGACATATTATTTCATTTGGTGTTAATTTAAAAAAAAAAAATACCACATGCATGTGTACCTCACACTTGAAACTATTAACACCTTCGCGTAAAATTATTATTTAACTTATTTATGTACGTATACAAAAGTTGACTGCAAGGAATATACAATTATGTCATTTAGTAAGAAAAGAAAATTATTACACAGTCTCTTTGCGTGTTTTTATTAAAAACAAAATTACATCTACGTAAATACACTGGTGTTAAAAGTAAGGTCAGCGATAATATTAGACAGAGATAGAGACACAGTTTGTTTATAAACGATAATTTCAACACTAGAGATATGGGGGGCGTAGCTCAGATGGTAGAGCGCTCGCTTAGCATGCGAGAGGTACCGGGATCGATACCCGGCGCCTCCAAGAAATCTTTTTGCATTTTTCTCATGTTTTTTTTGTTGGTAAGTTGTTTATTTATTTATATTTTATATAAAGCTAAAAATAATTATGTAAATTCAAATAGTTTACATATTACATTAATTAATATATTTTGACACAATAAGAAGAAGAAGGATTTTTTATGCAATATGAAAAGCGGCAATGACAATAATTATAATTTGTTTTATTTAAATCTATGAATCTTATACCTACAATTACTACGTAAAATAATAAGAGGGTTTTTACAATACATAATGTGAATATCTGTGACTTTATCAACAAAAAATATTATCTTTCACCCCAATATGACCTCCTTTGTCAAGCAATACATTTTACCCATTATTTATGATACAGATAACAATTAGTAAAACACTCGAAATTAGTTCACAGTTCGTGTTGTTTTTGTTACATTTAGCAATTCCGTTCACGGCCATATATTTAGGCTATTTAGCATAACTTTAACACTATTCATTATGTGTAATACTTTTGTTCTTAATGATTATAGTGCGGTAAATTGGTTATCTTGTTATGTACTTTAACGAGTACTTACATCATACCATCTCCTATTTCTTTCTTGCGGTTACATTACGTAATTCATCGCTTGAGAGGCGAGAGAAAAAGCGTTGCTTTTTGTTTTTGAAGCGCTCGCCTAAACCGCGAAGTGGATTGTCTGCGATAAACTTGTCGCTTCACTATTGCTCGGCCCAAAATTTCCAACTATAAATAACTGTGTCGTTAGTCTAGTAATTAAATGCGACTGCTGAAGTGCTGACCATGATGTCCTGGGTACGAATCCCGGGTCGAGCAAAGTATTTCTGAGTTTTTCAATTAGGTAATTCTCAGTATTAGCACGATGTCTGGAATTGTGTTCGTAGAATGACAATAGGCTTGCCCCTATTGGCACTATAACATAACTGGCGAAATATGGGTGTGCTACTGTTAACATCTCTGCCTACCCCTTCGGGGCATGGACCCAGGTCCTTATGATCAGCAGTCGCGCTAAGCGACCACTACACCAATGAGGCACCCCTGGTCCCCCGTACAGTTACAGAGTCAAATTTGTATAAAAAATTATATCGATATTAACCGATGAATATGGGCTATGTGGGGCTATGTATCCCGCCCCCTATTACATGGAATTGATATAGTCTGGCAGAATGTGCTAACTGCGTAATAGCACACTACAATACTGGCGTAGCGTGACAATACCAACATTTATATATGTACCTATCTAGTATAAAACATTTTTGTATCAACACTGATTGTGGGTAAACCCAATTCTCCGATAGGAAATATGGAATTCGTTATTAAGGTAATTAGTAATTAATGTGGTCGTTTATAAATAAAATTAACAGGAATCATTTTGTCGTTAGGGGTTCTTTTCTTTCTGAAAAATTATAACTAATTAGGTATATAACTTATCGTAACTTATGTCATTCCGAACAGTGCAATAGCAGTGCAAAAAGTACAACGATTTTCGTATAGAGACTCGTGGGTGTTTATCAAAAGCACAAGATTTTTTTACAAGTATAGCTCTACCAGCCCCCTTACCATGAACTCTTAAAGCAGGACAGTTTACGTTGTCGAAGCGAGACGCCGCTGTGCGCAGTGTAATGCGGCGTCTCGCTTTCACATCGTAAACTGTCCTGCTTTAACCGCCGCACTCAGAGACGTTAATGATTACTTAAACTGACACTAAGTTAAGATTTCACAAAGAAAACCTTTACTTAGTGACAGTTTAAGTTATCATTAAATGTCTCTGAGTTCGGCGGTAAGAGTTCATGGTATGGGGGCAAATAGGATAAGTTTAACTACTTAATTTCACATTCACACTATATTCTTGATAGTGCTCTCAATAATACTCAGTTGTCTAGAGGAACTGCAAACAATGTAAGAATGTATACTGTGTTTCATGAACAAGTAAAACGAATTTCTCAATGGTTTTAAAAGAAGTACTACTGTTAATATATTGATGTTTTTTTAAGTACATAACAGTGTTTTACTATTAACTATGCTAGACACAGCGACATAAATGTCAACCGGGAACTATATGACATTGAAAAACGACCATTTTAATATGAAAATTGCCGTGGTGTGGAACAGAGGATGCCAGTCAACGATCGCGCCATTAAATGATATGTACCCAGTACCCGCCTGTACACCACGCAACACTTCCGAAAATCAACGCTTTGATATACAGGCGATTGCAGACCTTATTGCAATGACCTTATTTACAAAATACCTTGGAAACTCTTAAATGTAGAACGGATTTTAGCTGCTAGTCGTACTGGTAGTACAGTCTTGAAATTAAATCTGTTTAGAATGTTTATGGATAGAAGGCTAAACTGATTTTCATTGAGTTACCTACTTTTGTTGCCTTTATGTATCTAAAATACTACGAAATACGGAAGGAATTATCACAACTGCCAATACTAAAAATCATCATTATTTGAAAAGTTTCTCCGATTATAAAACTACACAAACCTTATTGCGTCACACACTTGTCCAAATAACCGTACCTAAAAAGAATTACGTTACGAGTTCTTAAAATAATATGCATTACAGGCAATTAAAAATTAATGGGACGATCTAATTGGGATCAATGCAATAGAAACATAACAAGGGGTATTATGTAAAGTCTACGTATTAAAAGAATTTTTGCAAGCGGTTCTTCAGAGCGCACTTTGTCTTAGGTCGGATATTTTGTAAGTTGAGTACTGTTAGTTTATTATAGGTTAAAGGACTAGGTATCGTGATTGTTTAGGTGTCGTAAACTTGGTTTTTAAAGGAGCTATTGTGCTTCAAAAATGTAACAGAGACTGTGTGTTTCTTTATCATTAAAATTCTAGGATGTAGGTCAATCACCGTCCCCTTAAAAATAATAATTTATATTACTCCCCTATGTAAGTAAATGGCGACGTGTATACTAAATACCCCGAACAGACAATAATTTAATTAATAAAAGTACTATCTGCGTCAATTTGTGCTTGTAGTACATTGACCTCTATCAATACATAGGGGCACGCGATGTGTCTGCTACCTATGATATGATTGTAATTGCCTAGGTACCTACATAAATGTTTAATAACGAAACCTTACACTATGTAATGAGAACCCTAAGTATGTAAAATTACAGAGTAAGAACAAAGCATTCTCTGCCGCACCGCCAATTCGATTATCAACTTCGAACTAATTTGCCTTCAAACAAGAGATGCTTGTAAACAAGAGACTACAGAGAGTCAACATAATTTCCAATTGCAACGGTCCTGGCATCCCCTTTCTCCTCGTTCAATCAAATTCGTTGATTTAAAGCTTTTCTAATTTGACGTTTCTTCAGAACATCTCTGATTTGGTCAGAATATGTCATAGGGTCACACAAAAGCTTAAAATTTTATTGTTATTCACATGGTAGAAATATGTATAATGGAATGTAATAAAGCAAACGGCAAGTTGTCATTAATTGTGGCTGGCGTTCTAAGGAGGAGGCCTTTGATGATGATGATGATCTGATGATAGAAGTAAGAAAGGTCCAGAAACCAAAATGATGCAGAGAGGGAACAACAGTAACTTGTGCTCGCAACGTGAATCACTTAACGAGATATTAATTAACTAATTATCCTCAATGAGTGTGATGCTGGCCGCCGTGTCACTGTCTACCGGAACATTATAAAATGATATACGGATGGTTTTATACGTACAATACATTAGGTTCTTTTGTTAGCTACATACAAATATTAAATTGTTATAATGTACGGCAAATAAAAAAGTTGAAAGCTTTTGTTGCCTATTTGTTACTGCCTAAAAGCATTATTGCTTACCTCAAACAACCTACAAATTTTTGGTATTACCTACTTGGGATGCTACGGAAATAGCGTTTTACATAACATGTAACCACATGACTGATTTAAACGAATTGATAAAATATATAAACATATAAGTAGTTAGGTACAAACATTTGCCTGCTACTACAACATCAATGCAAATAAGTGACCACATTTACACAAATATGAATTTGAAGTATAATTATAATAATAACTGATAATAATTATTACACATACCTACATACGTGGTACGACATGGAGGTATACCTAACATGAGGAAAATCTAAGTCCCTAGTTACTTAATTATGCCTAAAATAAGTGACAAAAGATAAATTTAATTTATGAAATTTTATTAGAGTAAGCCGATAATACTTACTTATTAATTAAGTTGGAATATTGCCATAATTTAACATTGCTGGTTCCTCTCTCGCGTGGCATTATTATTAATTAGAGTTAAACGATTCACCTAAACTAAACATAGTTCCAGAAGGTAGTTACTTTTTGAACGTCAATATTAAAAAAACCGACACAAGACTATCCCCGCAATGCTTACTAGCTAATCTGCTTCACCAAAGGACGTACTGAAAATCTTCTAAAGGTTCATGTTACTCCATGGACGGGGAAATTTTAATGTGGTGGTAAACTAGTGGTTGATGCACGGGATTTGGATTGCACAAGTATCAATGTAACTTTTTCAATGACGTAAATACTTTCTTAGATATTCTAAGACACCACTGACTAAACGTAACGGTGACGGAAAACATTGTAAGAAAACCTGGATTTAATTATATGAAATCGCCAACCGCAGTGAGGTAGCGTGGTGAATTGGTGATCAATGCTCAATCCTCCTCTATACGAGAAGAGGCCCATGCCTTGCAGTGGAATATTATAGGCTATATTATAGTAAAGCAAGGAATAAAAATCTGCGTAATTTAAAATCGTCAATAAAGGTACGGTAATCCGTACATTACTAATTAAATAAATTACCGGTGAGTAAGTTGCAAGTGAAACGCAAAATATTTACAAAGTGTTACGCTGACTGATTCATTTGTTTTTCAGTGACAACCTTGAAGTGACGTCACTTTATCAAGTTCGCACTTGGCTTACGTTGTTCTCTGTCAGGTGTGACGCAAAATTATACCAACTGAGTCGTTTTAATTCTTCGTTTTTTTTTTTCTTACTAACGTATTCTCATTATTCCTTAGAATCACAAGTGTGATATGTCTGAAACACACTAAAGGTATACACAAACTGGTCCCACGTATGTAACGCACTATAAATTGTGACATTTGTTCATGCAAAATCAACCGTCCATACTCCTTAATTATACTACCATAATGCGTTGCGTGAGTTGCGTAAGTGGGACCAGTGTGTCCTTAGCTCTACCATTACCTTCACACACGTATTTTATCTTAGTTTGTGTTCAATTATAATACCTGGTGCAAAAAATTTATGTTTATTGTTTTCATTTGACGAATAATTTTGAAAACCATTAATTCTCGATTTAGAATCGTATGATCAAATCCTTGAATCTTTATCTCTATGCAGTTAAACTCCATTATTTGATTAAACCGTTCTCGTAATCGTCGTTTGCAGTCGATAGCAGAGCTTAGCCTTCAGTTAAATACAAATCTAATATCACTATGAATGTGAATATTTTTGACCTCTAACAGCTGTAGATACTGCTGTACTGCATCTAAATTCTTCTTCCCACTCTCATAGGGAATGTAGTACTGCTATTAAAAATCATACAAATTTTTACTAATCTACTATCTTCTTTCTATCTCCTTACTATCTTCTATTCGTATCGACGGTATATAAACGGTTAAGTTTTTTGTGCTCAGTTGATTTTGCCAGGTTGTTTGCAGCGGCCTATCTGAGTTCGGAAACGATTGAGAGCTTTCCAAATAGGCCACTGCAAGTCACGACCGGGCGGCAGTTGTTCTCGGGGTTCGACATCGTTTGATTTTTGTACTTTGAATACGTTATTCTATTAGTAACAGACACACTAGTTATAGTGTGTAAGACTAGCAATTTGTCGTCAAAGTATTGTTCGAAATCGCAATCTTACGATCGACGATATTTACAAATCGAAATAGTCCATAACTTCAATTATTCTCAAGGATACGGCTATTGATTGTAATTGAATTGATGGTATAATCCCTGCGTGGACTGTGGTGCATCTGAGTCATTGGTATTCATAAATGATTCAACACAATGTATGGTCGAACCTCCTTGTTTGTGCCATAACCTTTAACACTTCGGTATTATGTGAAGTGCCCACATACATGGTGTGTTGTTGAGGAAGTTCTTTTACAATAGGTTTTAACGACTATGTCTGTGATGCGTAACTGGCTGTAGCTAGAAGTCGTTTTGGACGGTATTTTAATGGAACGTCGCTAAAAACTAGGAAGTTTTCTGTATCAAAAATTATATAATAATACTAGATTCTGTGCAGATAGTTGCTTGACCTATATTCCTGCAGTATCCCGCGACTTCCTGAACAGCTCGCAACAATCCAAGCCCTTCCTTTTTCTCGATATTTGTAAGGTTGTAGATTAGAACAGCCCCCTTACCATGAACTCTTAAAGCAGGACAGTTTGCGTTGTAGAAGCGAGATGCCACACTATTTACACGTAACAGCGTCCTGCCTGTCCTGCTTCAAGAGTTCATGGTAAGGAGCAGATGTTCCAACTTCCACCAACCATCAGAGCTACATTAAAATAATAAAAAAGCAATGTTTATGTTTTTGCCATAAAGAATATCGAATCAGCTCGTTTCAAACTTTCACTTTTGCCTCTACGAGCTGACCAGGTGCGGTTAAATTGATGCCGCTCGAGTAGATTTCCGCAAACGACAAGACAACTTCACAAAAAGTGCACCGATCTCATAAAAATTACAAAGAAAACTTTGATGTTTTTACCAGAATAATTCTAGTTAATTATGAGCGAAGCCGCGAGTACCTAATAGCATATAGAAAATACTTGCCAAATGTAACAATGTAAATTAATAATTTAGGTGACGAATAATTACTTTAGACAATGTTGACAAAGCTGAATTAATTTCCGTAATGAGTCATCTAAACTATCATCTTTTGTTTATACTTTGATAATAACTGAAACATTCTTCATGATAGACATAGAATAATATTGTTTTCCAAGAATATACTCATCATTTGTCATATTTTATACCTTTGCACGACATTGGTCAGTGTTATGACGAAAACAAATCTAAATATGGCAGTGACAAAATTAGACGTTCCGTTAACCGCCATTTTGTTATTATTTCGAATGTGGAACACGTATGTTTGAACGGAGCAACGACTGGAGTCGTGTTACAAATCACAGTCTATTGCGTGTGGCCGCCGTTTGTACCGAGATCATAGATATCTTTGTTTTTTTATTACCTAACATAACCCCCCTTTTTTGGTTTCGGCGTAGACGGTTAGAAGACTTCCAATCTATAAGGTAACATCGCCTACGTGATATCTACGTCTTATAATAAAAGTTTATCAGCAATTTTAACTCTGTTTCGATTACTGAAGAAGTAGGTACTTAATTTTGACATTAAGTAAGTCTAAGGCACCGAAAAAATCTAAGGGTCTGTTTCACCATTGACAAGTAAAGTGTCAAGTAGACTAACCGCCACATAACGTCACCCGTAATTACTCATACGAATTTCACAATATCTGAATAGTATTAATCAGGGGATGAACTGGCCTGTAACTAAGATACGATAGAAGGTACTCGTAACTTTTACTTGCCGATCAACGTTAATCAAGAAGTAACTATTGAACACTTTACTTGTATATGGTGAAACAGGCCCCTAGTTTATTTGCAAACATAGAAAATAAATGTCACAAACTTTATGTCACATCAGATTAGTTAGTTATTAACATTCGTAATACATACCCACTTACATAATTATTGTATTATGGTTCTTAGAACTTAGGCTTCCTGCTACGATACGTGTTCCTTCCTCTTTGCGTATGCCTAGAGAAATTAAACGAACTTCTATGTCATAATATACATATTAAACATGTAAATGTCACAGCTAGTTCCTTCTCTGACAACAGAAGGGGCCTTTGTCCCTTACATGGCCAGTTAGAGGCTCGCCATAAAATGTTTAGTCTAGATTAAAAAGAAAAGCCGCGAGGAAACTAAAAGATATCGTTGAAAATTATCTCCAAGCGAGATGGTCAATGCTCGTTCACTCTTTACATATGATCAAGGTTTAGGTTGTAGTGGGATAGTGGACTGAACAGTTACAACAGGGTTACTATGAGCTAGCAATAGTAACCCCCCTGTGGAAGCCCACACTGCACGTAGCCGGCGTATATCTTTTACAGCGGAAAATGACATGCAATGCAAGCTTACGATAAGGCACCAGTATATTTATTATGTCATAATCATTACCATTTCAGCCTGGTATCACCCACTCCTGGTCTTGCCTGCCTTTTTTGTTTTGGGCGTCTTTTGTCATAAGTATATTGGTGCACACTGCACATACTAATACACAGTGCCGTAACTAGGGCGGTACCAGCGGTGCCCAGGTACAGGGCGCAGACCCTAGAGTGGCACAGGAATGACCGGAACCACAAAAAAAAAAAGGGCGCTGTTAAAGAAGCTCGCAACGGGCGCATAAAAATTTAGTTACGGCACCGCTGATACTCCCATAACTACCTAATTTGAGGGAAGCAAAATGAATAAGATGATCAGCTCTATAAGGAGGACATTTCTTAAGACCCTATTAATTTACTGTAATTGACGTAGACAAACGCGGAACAATGTCACTTTGTTCCTCAGCGGATTCCTTTGAGTGACGCCACGGTTCTTCCCCATTAATACCTCCAACAGGATGTTTATCCAACAGTTACAATGAATTTCATAAATAAACAAGGTATCGAGTCGCATGGAATCATTGGATAATTTTGATAGCGCTGAACTGTTCTTTATTCGTAATAACATTTTCGTAGCTAATCAGAATCCGTGGTCTATGCCTACCCCTTTGAAAGACAGACGTGACTATGTACCTATGTATTTAGGCGGTTATAAATGCTCGTTATCTCTCTATGTATGTATCTACCAAGTTCTAGGTACTGCGGTTTCACGCCTCATACCTATCAGTATTGTAAAAACTATTTTCACAGATTTTATCGCGGTTTTAATTTGTTTTTTGATACCCGAAGTTCTTAGTAGGCTGATATTGATATGACAGGATACCGAAACCAAAATAATATTGTGGCAAAACCTACCTAGTTACTAACCTACGTAAATAATTTAAAAAATTTAATATGACTAGAATAATATCGACTAGTTAGGTACTTTTTGTTTATAGAGCATCGCAATAAAAGTACGTAAACAATAGTATGTACTTATTAGAAAATGTAAACGCAAAGTACTTATGTAGAAACGTTTGCGAAGACAGCGGGTACAATGTTAGATGCTAGATGCGATCTACGTGCTATCTTATATACACAATGTTGCGTGAGTGTGAACGTACCACTGAAACAATCTACGTAAAATCATCTCAGACAATGCTCTTGTAATTTGTGTATCATACACACAATGGACTCTTTTATAATACCAGTCAGCTCCCAAGAGCAGATACAATGATAACGACGCGATGCCGTTGTTTAGTGATAAACTGATAATGGATTCATTATGTATTTATGTTGTTTGTACCTACTTAGTAACAAAGATTGATCTTTTCCAGCCAATCACTCGCTAGGTAACCTAATCCTGATTAACTATGTTGGATTCTTGAATATAAAATATTCATTCTTGAATATAAAGTGTAATTTCTATGGCACCTACTGTGTATAATAAGTTACCTAATGGTATCAAAGAGCTACCAGTAAGAGAATTTAAAAAACATCTTAGAAAAGTACTTATAAATAAGTGTTATTATTCTGTAAAAGACTTTTTAGCTGATAAATTACCATAATTGTTAATTTATATTTACTTCAGACTATTTTGCATACCCTATGCGTAGAATGTAAAAGGATTCTTAACATGTAACAAACAGCATATTGTAATACCTACATTCTAGGCAAATAAACTATTCTATTCTAAACTATGTATTCTATTCTATTTGTTGTGGATTTTTAATTTCAATAATGTTTTTAATATGATGATAATTTTATGTGCAGATGTAAAACCTCATGTGTTCTAATATATTTCTAAACATAAAAGGTAGCTCGTTTTTCACTAGGACTTTAAACTAAACTCTTTGGTAAAACTCGCGTATGCGATTAGCGATGACACAATATCTACGTCTATCTACTATTTGCGGAGAACAGGCATAATAAATTAATAGGATACAATGTTTGTATCCTTTTGTATTACGAACATAATTATGCCGAGACACAGTTGGTGCTATCTTTGTGACCGAAATTACTAGCCCAAACGTTACCTATTTTGGGTGTATTAAATAAAATAAATATGCTCTAAACTAAGTTAGTTGATCTCTTTCTACGCAGCGGGTATAATGTGAATATCCACATCCAGGGAGGGGTCTCCAATTCTCGTCATTAGCCCACTTGCGACTAGCACTGGTGGGTGGCGCTCAATTGCATCAAACCGGGATTCTCCTCTGGGATCACACGACACGACGCCAGTTATCACTGCCATGACACATTTAATTATACGAATTACATTTTATTGCTGCGTGTTATCTTTACTTTTACGTAAAAGTTCGTATTGTTAGAGAAATAGACATGAATCATTCGACTCTTGTGTCTTTGTAATTAACCGTTTAAGTTTTCTTCGAAAGAATAGAAACAAATCTTTTGGTAGAAATAAAGGATAATTTTTGTGATTTTAAATGTCTTCATGAAAAACTTTCAAGTGCCAGGCGATTGTCTTACAGTTTTACCAAAGCATTTGCTGTTATTTGAATCAACAACAGGCAGGCAATGTAGAAACAATTATTAACTAGTTGCTTCAAAATTAGATTTCAATCATGCTTGTACAACGTATGACTTAGGTACTTGCTGCAAGCCAAACCATCCAATCCCTTATCGAACGCTCATGGGAGTGACAACCCATTAATGATGATATCAAGACGATAACATGTCCTGTGTCCATTAGTGCACTTATTGTGTTAACTAAGCCGTGGGTGGTGCGCGCAGCTGAACTCAGCTCAGTTATTACAGCACCACAAAGAATACTACAGAAGGTAAACAAGCTAAACGAACAGACAAATGCGAACCAAGAAACAAATGCAGTCTATGCCACGTTACCTTTGTTTCGTATCTTTACGATGACAGAAACTTTTGATAATGATATCAACTTAAAGCTGTGTGGAGTAGTTTTACTGTAGTATATTTCTTTGATGTTAAACGTTGTTACATAGTGATTTAATTTGATATGTCAGGATGTGGCGCCAGTCTGCCCTCGATAGGTTTATACAGATTAAAGGGACGTTGTTGGAGATCTATGTGTCTGGTCACTATTATGGGGACTTTCCATGATCGATATCGTAAAGTACCTATGTCCAGGAGGAGCCGAGGAGGGTTAAGAATATTACCTACGTTGCTGTCAATACGTAATTTATGTATTGAATCTTCTGTGTATCACTTCTAAGAATATAGCCGTGATAGAAAATGTACTTGAAAGTGTGCATGGAAATTTCTACTGGTTCCAAATCAAACATTCTGATTTTATGATGTAGGACCCGTTATGATGTATAGTTGCGAAACTGGAATAACAACTTGTTAGCTGCTTACTTAAAGAGAAAGAAATGAACCTGTTTGGTGCTAAATAGCCGCCGTCAATGTTGAATTAATGTCGCGCGCATATATATCATTTATGTCCACTTACTCCTCTTATCCCGTAATCCAATTTATCATATACTTACATGCATAAAATATTTACAGTCAGTATTGATAAACAGAGTTGGAAATATCCGCCTGCAGGATTTCCAACGGGATGACTAAGTAGATAAATAACAAATAGCTACCTATAAAGATCCAAATTTATTCGACATCTGTTTAGGAGCTCGTGATTTACGATCTAGCCATTTGCGACAGAAAGTGAAGCGGCACTGGGCAAAATCCGATGTATGGTCAGAGCATTCAATAAGCATCCTTTTGGACCTCCGTATGGCGGTACTAGCCACATTCTTAGTGCTGCATATTTTAGGCGGATTGACGTTTGCACAAAGTTTCCTCCCTTAATTAGCATGCGACTCAAAACGCACCCAAGGTATAGAAGGAGGTAAATTAACGTTATTTGTTTTGTTACAGAGCACGGGTATCTTCTGCACGTTCTTCCTTGCCCAAGCCATAAAGGAGAAACGTCGAGCGTCCATCAGAAATTCCACATCGATAAGGGAATCGACATTTGCGTCTCCAGACGACTCTTTGTTGGCTTCACCCACTGCCCCAGCTCCTACACTACCCAAGTATTAATAGAATAAGTCTAACGATGTCTCCAAACTGTCAAGCGTAGAATAACGGATGGCCACTTTGATGCTCATTACTGAAGACGCGGCGTCTAAAGGTCATCATAGCAAACATATCAGCCCGGAAAGGTATCGTGACCGTATCAACTCGAGCCGTGCAGTATTCTTTGTATGAAACTCCCTACTGCAACGCACATTAATAGGAATCGAAACGTAATCGCCTCGCCTCAGGTTGACGCCTGTTTGACGGCGAGACGAAAGGCGATACGGTGACGATCCCTTTCTGAGTTGTTATGTGCGCTGTGACCTTAAACTGGAGCATTTTACTGTCACAAAGTTGCATCTTTTATTTAGTTGACTAACTAAATTTATATTATTTTAATGAGTTAAGGAAATGTTTAGACTATGCTGTTGTGGACTCAATACCAAATGCCTGCCGCCTTTCTTCAAAGACAACTATACAATTGTAGCAATGCTATCGATAGTCCTAAGTTTAAAATGTCACAAATATTTATACTCGATATTAAACTTTGAAAACTTTATTTTACAAACCCTTTAGTTAAAAAGTATTTATTTTTCTTGCCACAAACTATTTATTGAATTTAGTATCGTAAGTAAAAATATAAATACCGGGGAATTGTCCCCCTGTAAGGCAATGGCCTCTTGCTCACGACACAAGCTAAGCAATAAGTAGCGTATTAAGATAAATTATTAATAAAAATATACCCATTACAATAAATTGATTGATAAAATAATTACCGCATTGAATCAACGTTTGTTCGTATCCATAACCGTATAGGTAGCTATTGGTCTTAGCCTTCTTAATGGATTGTATTAAAATGTTTTTATGATATCAATTCTATTGTTTGAAGGCAGTAAACAAATGGCTTCCTCAAATTGCATGAGGTTTGGTCTATCGAAGTCAACATGACGAGAATTCAAGTTGAATTGTAGGTGTAACCGACTTAGTCCTTTAGGATGTACTAAATTCGATTTTTATTTCGTATAGGTTGATGTTTAATTAAAATATATACTAAGCTTCTACGAAAATCGCCCTTCTGAGCTGCGAAGACTTCTGCCGATTATCTAGCCAGCTGAAACTATAATAAGCGCTTTCTTTGGCAGTATCACAGTCCGTCCAGTTTCAGTTACCTCACATTACGTAGTCTACGTACTGTATATTATTGTTGTTTTCTTAACTGTATTCCTAAGACTGCCTCATATTTTTCCTCTTCCACTTGGTCTTATAATATGCCTAATATGGAGTTTACTGGCTGTAAAGTGTATGTAACTTGTTCAATTGTGGCCAAATTATATTTAATAGGTAATAAAGTTAAAATGTTTGGATTAAAGATGAGTTCCTTTTCTTCATATAAACGTACAAATCTTCATCGTAATCAGTGTATCCATCATCCATCGATCCATCGATCGTATCCATCCATCGTAATTCATGTAGAACGTATTCTATAATGGAAAAAAACTGATTTTAAAATAGGTATTGAGCACTAAGTGCGAAAATCTTTGAATACAGAACTTGGTCTAATATGGTCAGAGTCAGTCGTCAAAGCACTATTGAGATGACAAATAACTCATAGGAATTATTCACTTCCAAGTAAATAACCCTTCTTGGCAGTCGGGCAAAAAAGTCATTTAGACTTTGACTGATGTCACATCTACCATGTTGGAATTACCTGCGAGTTTGCGCAACACCTGTGTAGGTTGTGAATGAACTAGGAATGACGAATGAGATGTTTTCAATGGCTACACCTAAGGGCTACACAAATGAGCACTGTTTACGACTCAACTATATTAATTAACTATCTATGACGCAGCTATTACGAGAATATAATTAGCTATCGTTAATAATTATGAGTAACAATTTATTTACTACCCTAGGTTTCCTTGAAGCGTTTATGTACTATGTGCTTTATTCTACCATCAAATATTTTATTACTTACCTCAATCAAAAAGCTTCATCACCCAATTAGTAATGTAAGACAATATTTTTTCAATTGAGAAAGTGATGTCTTTGCCTAAGAGACTATAAGTTTTAAATTCGAATGACCAATGCAAATTCTCTTTGTGGACGGATCCTAGTCGCTAAAATGCAAATTCATGTATTGTTACCAAATATGCGAATATATTTCAATTATAGGTGTACTATACAGGTATACATGTACCTAAAATGGAAGCATATTACTTTCTCTCAAGAAATAAAATGCATTTATGAATTACATTTTATATGAGATAGGCTGTTAATGATGATTTTACAAAACTGTAATATTGTTTCTACATCATATTAGTCTGTAAAGAGATAAGAAAAATTTATATGAATTTTTACCTTGATATTGCCAAGACATTAACATTTTTTACAACAGTGCATTTTGAACATTTTCTAAAGCATGTATTACTATCATTGTTATCCTTAAGCCAAATTTGTACGTATTTTTATAAAATTAATTTATTTTTACTACCTATAATGTGTCATGGTATTATAGGGCTCTTGCTAAGATATTATAAAACGAACGAATTATTACATAAAGTGATATTTGTAATAGCAACTTTTGAGCTAGTAAACAACATTGATTTTTCCTATGTTTTATCTTACTTTAGTTCTCAAAACATTATATTATCAATAGAAAAATATAATATTTAAATTTGCCTAAATATATTTTAACTGTACCACCATATGAATACACTACTAAGTATATCAGACTGTCTATCTCTCTTCATGCTAGTCTTAAAAACTACCGGGTATTGTTTTAATTACATAACTCTTATTTCTTGGTTACACTCATCGCGAAAACGGAATATTGTCATTTGTGCTTCGAGAAAAACACTTTACCCCGCCGTCAATAAACTTTGGCATCATAATGAATTTTATCGCGATGAACTTTGCTTTGTAACTACATCCATATCCGTTGTCATTGGTTGGTTGTCGATACAGAAAATCGCGACTATGTACTTAAGGGCTCCCACACATCCGCGACTGCGAACTGCGAATTCGCAACGCATCGCAAATCTGCGAGCTGCAGCGACCAAATTCCTGTGATACCGCGTCGTATCGCATCGCATCGCAGTTTTGTGTGGGCTCCCTAAAAGTACGTAGCCATTCGCAAAGAAGCAAACTATTGCTTGCACGACGTTTTCGCGAAGAGTGCCGTCTGGGAATTGATTTCGCATTTTCCCAAATATGTATACGTTTTTAAATGTCCTATTTATAGGCATGATAATATTTACACAAAGTTTATATACTACCTAATTATAAATAGGAATTAACTCTAGTTTATAATAGTTTTAGTATTAGTGATTGTGTGGGTTGTGTGCATTCAATAAATGTGATTTATTTTACCCAAAACCTAGTACCTAATGCCGAATTTTATAGATTTTAGATATTATATGGATTTTTGTACGTTTTAATATCAATAAATGATTATATTATTGTAATGTGCTATTTTATTTTTATGAATAACACTCTTGAATCTAAAGATTTAGGACGAAAACAAGTCTTCGATATAACTTATTCCTAAATGGCGTCATCCTCCATATTTGTGATATTAACTAAAGAGTAGGATTTGGGGAGAATCCATTTCCGTCTTTGATGAACATGCCAACCTCAAAGGTTATCAAAGAGGATAATACACACGCACAGGTCACTGATCATAGTAGCTATCTATCTAAAAACGCTGCAACCTTGACTCCTATCGGAAACATTCGTGATTTTCCGACCACCTACCGTAATCGTATTACGCCAAATGGCCACATCGTCTTGACATCGTTTGTTATTGTGATTTCAACCTTGTTGGTACTGTATTAGGATGCAATTAGGCATTTTTGAAGATTAATGTTCGTTAAGACTTAGGGCCTTCACTTGTTTCGTTCTATAGTTTCCTGCTGTAATGACACAACTATGGCCTATCTTCGTAAAAAATTGGCGAGAAAATTATTTCTTTGGAAGACCTACGAGAAATCAGCATGAAAAGTCCAAAAAGTCCACATTGGTTAGATTTTCACTCTAACCTTTAGTACAAGCTCTTGAAGCATAGCAAGTCAGTATTTTTCCGATAAACGATGTAACACTTACAACAAAAAAAACAGCCAATTTGAGTTTTAACCATAAAAATTACTATTTTTGACGTGTCTCAAGTTCTTGGTTTTTAATATCGAATGAATTACAACTTACGTATTTATTATCTGTGCCGACACAAGAAGGCGCCAAAGGGCGTAAATACGCAATACGCATTGGAAAGTGTTTGTGCGAGTTCTTTAGAAACTTTCTCCCTTCGCAGCTTGTTTATGGTCAGGGCACGAACTCTACTTTTTGCTAAGTCGGATGGCGAATCGAAAGCGAAATAACTACATGTCTAGCTACCAACCACCCAATTGGTATTCGTAATGTAGTCAGACAACAAATTTGCAAGAATAAATACTTATTACTTTTTGTATAGGAACCAGTTTGGTCACTGTTCGTTTTCATTGTATTTTTTTACCGCTCAAACGTGCGATTCTTGTCTTTAAGGCAAAAGCTGAGGGCAAAAGTATTTATTGTACTCTGAATTCTATCGAAATGTATATGTTTTAATTTTAGGTAGGTATACAGACCTAGGTAATTTATAAGGGTATTTAACTATTTACTTATGTGTATACAATTTATAAAGGAAACTAAACGAACACCGTCATCTATACCTACCAACATGACGTCATACATTTTTAAAAACTCATGAGTAATCGTGGTCTATCCAACAATACCATGGCGTTTCCCCAGTCAAGATATTTATCTTAATTCTTCCGCGTTTGATTCATAAACCTGTTCTGGGGGTTTTAAAGGGATCAAAGCCCTTTTTATCGCTTACCTGGCTTTCTGATGTGTGTTATTTTGAAAGAATTACCTAATTAAGTTATAAAAGTAAGGTAACCGCGATTTCCCCTCCGCCCGGCCCAGGGCGGAAGAAGTCCATGCAGATTTCCCCAGCAAAAAAAAGTTACTGCGATTGGAATAATAAATAATATTCCGGTCACAGGGTCTCTTATCAAAACGGTGAGTTGACTCTTTACGTGGCCAAAAGGCTTGTTCTTTGGCCAAAGAATCAGTATTGCTTTTAAACGTTGTTGCAACGCTGTCAGTGATTTAGGACTTTTGGGCACCTAATCAGTCGACAGCGATGAGGAAAAATATTTCTATGATAATAATACAATTTTAAATTTTATTATTACACGACTGTTTTTGTTCCAGTTGGACCAATTTTTGTAAATACATAATTATAAAAGAGTAAGTTTTCAGGCGCTATACCTAAGCTGATACTGTAAATTGTAAATTCAAAAAAAAATTGTTCAAAAAAGTGAAACAAATAAAAAAATATAATTTAGAAACACGACTGCCATGACAAAAAACGAACTAAAAAGCTTAAAACAAGTTCCATCGCAGTCTAGGTACCTCTTAGATATGACAGTGTTCCACAGAACGGTCCCCCGACTGCGATGGAACTTGTATTTTTTCATGTTTTCTTTCTTCATTTCTTTGTTTTTTGTCATGGCAGTCGAGTTTTTTTAGTTTTTTTTTATTTGTTTCATTTTTTTATAGCCTATGTTACTCGCGATAGTGTAAGGATTCTAAGGACACTCCATCATCGCATCAAAATCGGTTCAGGCATTTAGAAGTTATGGTGGAATAAAGAAACTCACATACTTACATACATATGTACATGAACCCTGAAAACATTATCTCTTTATCTCCGTTTTTTGGGCAGTCGTGTAACACCAACAATGACAGATTGGTGCTTGCTTGGATTTGAAGTAATAGACAACTTACTATGTAATTATGTATCTACTAGGTAGCAACCAACTATAAACTACAAAATAAACGTCTAAATACTTAAGTACTAACTTTGTAATATACCTTCTGAGCTATCTGGGTACTTATAAAAACTTAAAACTCACTTTAAAATATAAAACTCAATATTTCAACGAAATTACATTTAAATCTATTTGCCACTATTTGCTATAATGGGATCCTGTTGAGATGAAAAGTTAGAAAGGGACGGGGAGTAATCTTACCTGCGCGCGTTGTGGTGTAAGCGAGACAGACGACAGGTGAATGAGGGGTCATGATTAGGACCACCACGACTTTTCGCATTATATCGGGACTTTTAAGGACAAAGGACTGAATCACCATCTTTATATCTGATTCTTTGGTATTGTTCTTTCCAATAGCTTTTGGTCAATATTTATTCAGATGAATAAATAGGTTGTTTTATTAAGATAAACAACTTCAACACGACCTTTAAAATATACAAAACTATTTTAAGCGTCGTGTTGAAGTTCTAGTAAGATATTTTATGCTACAAAATTAAATACAAAATAGATCTAATCAGAAACCAATAAATTTACTAAGAATTTTAAAACTACAGACTCAAACTTCGGGATTTTCCTATACTAGTAATACTTAGAAACTTTATTAATTTCATGTTCTTATTGCTAAAATATCAGTAATAAATAATTAGTAATTATTGCTGATATCATATTTAAAAGTCTAAGACCTTTTATATTTATATAGCGTTAACTTAATCATAAATCTTGTATCTAGGTGCCTCGTTAGAAATAATTAAAATAGACTACCTTTGTAACATTCAATGCATAACGATTGTGTTTCCAGTTCAAGCAGTCTTACATTATTTACCAAATTTAAGCGTGACAAACAATGACGCTTATTTAATTAAGCTTAATAGTTTCAGTGACGTCATAAAGTAACTACATTAATTAACATCATCCAAGCCCGTCATTACTGACTCAGGACGTAATGCCCTCGATGGTCACCCTAGCCATGATTCATGGAACCCTAGAGGGCCGCGGGGGGGACGCGCCGCCATCGCGATCTCTTGCATATTTTCTTTAGTAGCATTTACAACGTCGAACTGGGTGGGTCACGCTAACGTTCCACTCACATAAACAAGTAACCGCGAGTGACAGTGTGATTGTGTGTGAACATAAACCAACAGTGTGTACAACTCATTCAAGATGGGATGTGGAACGAGTTTTGTGAAATATGTGCTGTTCTTCTTCAACTTGGTGGTCGCGGTAAGTTGGGGAAAGGGCGGGCTTAGAACCGGTTTGGTTGACTTGTGTTCCGGTAGACGGCTGATGGTATGACTAGCGAACAGTGAAACGGTCGCCCTGCGGTGACCACGAGCACGAGCTTTTTGAAGTTTCAATCCTTTAAACTTGACGAAACTCAACATATCGACTGTGGGCAACTTTTCTTATTTTTAATAAAAGACTAGAGGATATTTTGTGAAACAAATTAATTAATAACAATGATTATCGAATTTTCTTGGGTATCAACACACAAAACCGTACATCTATATAATAATAACTTTTAAAATATCTCCAAATTCAACCAAAAATAAGTGCGTAGTCCGTAGGCTTGTGGCAAAGTTTTCAACATCTTTAGATCTTCTATTTCTGTCTCTCCTAAGCATAATGAACGAAACAGAGTACGTCTTACTTCTCCGTCTGACAGGATTTGAAGATGGAATTCGTAGGGTGAAACCTACTGTTGTTGTCATTGTTCAAATTTTGAAGAAACAAAACTGAATCTTTGAAAATAAGCCTTAATAATATTTAAAGTAAAAGAATCAGTTCGGGACTAACCGTCCTATTACTCTATAATTATTAGCAATATTATTAATAATATAACTTTATTTCAGACAATGGTATCCAATTTGTTGGAAACAATGTATTGATTATTCCATAAGCATTATTAATATAATATACGCTGGATTCGATAAAGCATAATTAACTTTTTCGTTTGTTTGATAAGGTAAAACATTAGAATTTACTGGTCCTACTACATAAGAATAACATTTTATGTACAGGTACCTAGACTACCTACCTTTTGAGTTCCTTTTATAGGGGATTAGATGCTAAGTCATCTGCAAGTATCCGATCAAACCAGTTCTAACGTAATACGTTTTAAATAGTAGTGACTTATTCAGATGAATCACTAACAACAATGCCGTCAGTTATTACATTTTTTACCACCTTAACAGGCTTTGAGTCAATGTCGTAAAGGCAAACAATATGACATCATGGATGCTCATAGTAGGTAGCTAGTATTTCATTGGAATGGAATCTGCATACAGCCATAGACAATTCGATTCGATCATTGATTATCTACACCTTGGTACCTACTTTAATTTACATTGTTTCTCGTACGTGCTTCGCTGGATATCATCCAAAGAGCAGTTTTGAGCAGTCAAAATCACGTAGTAGAATGACTAACGGTTGCGGTTTTTTTGAGGTACGGTTAAAAAATCGGCCAATCCGCCAGTATATTCGTTAGTAATTCATCAAATATTTTACAAAAGAGCAATGGAGCTTCTTAAAAAGGTTTCTAGTGATTAACATATTTATCATCACCTACGGTTTGTTGTTCCTATCTGAAACACATACAGACTTCAATTCAAGGTTGACCTGCTTTGGAGCTTAACTTAGGTGTTTAGTAATTAACGAGCTAAGTTCCATGCAGTAACTACGTCATGGGGTAAATTAATAAGGCTCTCTTGAGCCCTGACAAGGGAAATGACTGTTGTATAATGTAGGTATAGGCTAGGTCCCAGACATAGCGGGAGTACGACACTAGCTGGACAGACTCACGACTGTGTAACAACAGTAGACATTTTTAAAGACTGTTCAAAGAGATATAATATTACAGTAACAGATTAGAAATTCCAACAGTACAGATACCAATATGTTATATGAAATGGGTACGTTGGTATTTAATACAGGACCCTTGTTGCGAGACCAACTCGCACTCCAAAGATTGAACATAACGACTTAATTATGTTGTTGCTGTATGGACTTGTCTTAAATACCTACCTAAATCAGGCTCATTCTGGTTGGAGATGATATTAAAAAGGCATTTTAATAGTATATAACCTCACTGCTTAGGACTGACATTATCATGTAACCAATTTTAAATAAGGAACTATCCATGCCCATTGGGTGACTAGTACCTAGATATAATTAATTAGGTGATCATACTCATTATACCTACTCATTAATTGCGTGAGTCAAAAAATACCTCACCTTATTATACGATTATGAAATTCTTCACCAAATACAGTGCCATTCAGTGTTACTAAGTACCTACGCCAAAAAACAAATAAAGGGGTTATCTTTGAATGAGCTTAATAATGTCAAAGAACCTGTGCCTTGACAGTAGCACATGTATAAATATTAGTATGTATTACTGTCATCTTGTACGGCTTACGTTTCATTGAATGTAGCAAGTCTGGCCTTGGTACAGTTGGTGCTAGAATAATTACATTTAATGCTAACGTTCTGTAACTGTTGTGTGACAAAAACCAGTTTTCGCTAACTTTTCGATAAGAAATTTTAACGACTGCACTAAAGAACAGATTAGGCGTTGGTAAAATGAAAATTATTTAGACATTTTTCAACGATATAAGTTTGGATTGGCTTATAGTTTTGCTAGTTGGAACTTTGGAAGGCACACCCTCCTACTTCCTTGCATACCTAAACCAAATAAAGATTAAATTAATATTCTTAAATAAACTAGTTTTATAAATTAAGTCGATAAAACTGGTACGAACAAAAGTGTCCGCAACTCTGGAAATATTTATTGACCCAAAAGAATGCGATGCCCCATTTGGAGTGACTATTTAATGTCGTCAGATGGAATAGTCCCCTAATGGAGGAAACTTGTTTATTATCATTACGTTTAAAAGCTTACATTAAGAGCAATGTTTTGCTTTGTTGGCCTTGCATTTAAAACTTAAACTTTAGGGTATAAACTACATTATTTTGGTATTCTGAGGTGGGGTGCAGGCACCTCATTAATTCCTGCGGTAAACTGGGTCGGCAAAGAAGATTGCGTGTTAAACGTCAATTTTTCCCACTCATTCACCCTCCGAAAGTCAACAGGTGATAGTATTCATTGAATAATTAATGAAGAGATACTACTGGTGGGTCTCGGGATATTTTATGCGGTAACATTTTCATAGCGTCAGATTATAGGACTATACTTTTATTTACAGAAGTTATGACTTCACGAAATACTCACACAAAACACAGTTTTTTGTCATAACCATTCAGCTTAACACCAGTAGTTTAACGATTAACATCAAGGCCACTAGATTTTACGCCTTGCACTGCAATAAAATCAGTTTGCGTTGCTTTTATGATAGCTACTAGAAATTACTTTTGTTTTCTTCGAAGTGGGTCAAGGAAAAGTCCCTGGTCTCCAAGGATAACGCAGTACGTGGTCGTGACTCAAGGCTAGAGTTTTCTGAAGCTTATCCTTATGTATGACGTAACGTAACGTGAGCTCAGGCATATTTAAAATGCTTGCATACTCATTTGCAATCTTAGGTATTTCCTAACATGTCTTTGAAATAACATTAGGGAATGGTTGATACATCAAGTATCATTTCAAATGTTCTATCCTATAACAATAATTTGGCTATCAGAAACACATCTACAACTAGGTATGATAATAATCTTCTTAATAGGTCCTTATGCAAATAAAGTTTTGCGTTGGTACCCATTGGCGAAGCAATAAAGTCATCGTTTGCGATACAGCCATAATCCGTGATATTCAAACATCATACACGTGACCTGGTCCCGAAGGTGACATCATCGCCACGACCGCTCTGCCGCCAAACTGGCGCCCGCAACACTTAACACGCTTGCCCTATTACTTTGGTCGAGTATCTGAAGACATTATTTGGGACCTTTACCCTATTTATTTTTTTCTAAAGCCGAATGCATTAATACCTCAAATAAATTTGTTAAGTTTTTCCTTTTTGGCCTGTTTCAAAATACTTCAGCGTTTCTGATTTGAATTAACGACGTTTTTGTTTCCTTTAAACGCCTAGTAGACGCCGAATGTTTTCGGCCGGAGTCCAGAAAAAACTCGTTTAGAACTGGTTTCATATAGCAGTGTTGCTTGCTAACATCCAGTGTTGATGCAATAGTTTTTTTGTAACAAACGTACACGGCTGCGGATGTTGCATACCACAGCCTTGCCACTAGTATTTACGTTTCTCTTTGGAAATCCTCGGGATTATTTGATAAAGTCACTCTCGGCTCTCGTTGTAAACAAACTCTTTGTTTCTTTATCACAAACAGACAATAAAATAAACGAAGGCTTTAAGCCTCTAAATTTCTACGTCATTTTTCAGGAAGTATTAGATGAAACAGTAGCTTCTTTTTATGTAAACAACAGTGTAGTGTGATCGTAGCTTGTTGCGTCCAAACACAATTATCTTGTTTGTTCTGAATTAACATGGCTGCGTTATTAATACCACGAATTTGACACAATCGTCATCCGTAGTGAGATCACGTCCACCATGAATAGGCAGACACAGATAATATGTAGATATATTTAATGAACATGTTATAGAACCTAATAGAATTTTATGAATTTTAAATAATCGAATTTTAAAATCCGTGTAATGTTGAACATAGCGGCGAATAATATTCAACGTTTGATTTAAACTTTAGAGAAAATAGTTAATCGCTTAATGTTTTTATAAACAAATTTTTGTTTAAGAATTCTTGTCATCTAAAAAAAAAAAATTCGGTACCTATATGTGAAATAGATAGTTAAATATTACCACAGACGACCCGTTTGTGGTTCAAATAACGGATATTATAATATCATAGGTTATCAAAGTAAAAATCCTTGCCGTACCTATACCTCTACCGATAAAATGGCTGCGGTCAGGGTTGTTATCACTTGGTTTCAAATAAAACTGATATTTAACCAACGCTGATAAAGTTAAAATTTCCTTGATAACAAAGTAGCTTTTTCAAAAGGCAGTGCCCAAGGTTCTATTTATGGGAGTCCCTCTTTTTAGTTTTTAGAAATCTTTGCCTCTCTTTGTAGCCTTTCCAAAGCAGCGAATAAACAAGTTTTAAGTTATTAACTAAATATCCGTTTAACATAGTAATATTGGTTATATCTCTATGGCATTGGAAGTGAACGCCTCGTTCGGAATAGTAATGTGTACTATTGACTAGCAGAGCACCGACACGTGATCTGGTTTTAATTAGATTAACTTCCTGTCGTATCTGCTTTGATAGTTACACAACATATCAGACCTTTTAGGTATCGACTCATAAATTAAACGATTAGTTGTATCACATACCTTGTATCTGATCTATAATGTTCACTACTGAGAGTCATTCATTCTTTCCGTTTAATTTTAATAAAGACCGTTCTTCTTTTTTAAATTTCTAAATTCTGTTCGTTCAATATCAATGTTACTTATAATAAAACTTCTGGTTCTTCCCGTTCTTTCAAAATGTGCCTTCTCATTATTATTTAAAGACAGAATTTTGGTAACTCTCCAACAGTATATTCTGTCACCATCAGCAGCGTCAAAACACTTTAATAGACAAGCAATTATAGCAAGACCTTTTAGCTCGTAAGCTGCGTGCTGTCTTTATTTAATGAGTGCTCAGATCGCCACGGTTCCCTGTCTATGCCCTTCCGCCCTCTCCCACCTCGTCATTGTCGCTCGGTCACCGACCTTACTTATGCAATCCGTCGCAATAGTACACCTGCTATTGGCTGGGTCACGCACGTTGTGTAACCTCCTTAGATTTGCCGAATATCAGGCCGCTCAGACTCAGAGATGTTTGATACCGCTGTACATAGTTAGAATAGAAATGCGTTTAGGCGTTAAAAAAGATATAGAAACCCTATATCAAAATAAAAGCTTATATTTCCATCTTTTACGAATAATCCAAAATGTTCTAAAACAAGTTCTTAAGATAATGTTGAACTCGTTCAAGCAGGCAGAACAATACCTTCCTTTTCAAACTTATAACTTCTAATGACCGAGAATGTTTGAACCTTTGTTCCGCTAAGCCAAAATGTTTGACATGTTTCGGGTTATTCCCAGTGGCCAAACAAAACTCATTATAGCACCAATTTTGACTCATCAATCATCATCATTGCGTCACTTCTGTACTTGATCGTTAAATTGATTTCGGATTGATCGACAGCTGTAAATCTGGGCTTCGTGGTTTATGGGATGTAATAAAATAAACAATCCCTGGACCTATTCTGATGTACTTGCTTGCAAGAGATGTAAACTTTTTGGACGATCCCTTCCTCTTTTTCTTATTTGTCTGTAGAGCTTTTGAAATTTAAATGAATGAGCTTTAATATTATTTTGACGTCGCTCAAAACATTCTTTAAACTTTCTTTGAAATTGTTTCAATTCTCAACCAATCCTTTCGCAGTTACATTTCTTCATTAAGAAAATGTAGGTCGTTGCTATTAAAAACATTGCCAGCGACTATACACTCATAAAAGTTAGTGGCTCCCTATTATTCAAACACTAACCAGTGATTATTATGGTGTTCAACCTTGCGTAACTTGAAAGGAGCGTAATGGAAGTTCGAGGGGTGAAAATATTAAGTGTTTACCAAGTACCTACACAATATATGAACTTCCGAAGTTTTCACAATTGAAGCTTTGTGAGCTACAAAAACATTGACGTGAAATCGCAGTCATTATCAAAATAGATATTATTATGATTTGTGATCACATCTTTTGTCAGAATGAGAACTGATGATCAATTGATGACACAAAGGTGATTGGAAGAACAATTGCTACCTAATACTTTGTTATAAAAACGATGACGTAGGAACCTCTTAAAACAATAATAATCATTAATGTAATTTTAGTTGTAAGTTCTTAAAGTTTTTTGTCAAAGTTTCCCCCTATTTCAAAATCTGAAATCTGAAAAGTAGTAGTGGAGCGTGTCAAGTCCATTTGGGTCAACGAATCAATACCAACCAATCTCGCGTGCACATTACAAACACAACTAAAACATTTTCTACGTAATAATTTTGTCAACTCCACAATTAAAACAATGCTCAAAGCTTGGCAGCTTGCCGATCGGGGAATTCCGGGTTTGGTGCTCTTTTGAGTCATCGAGCTTTAAGTCTAGTCTTCCTTCCTCTTTCACAGGTAAATGGCCTAGGTTTTAGACTAGTTTGAAACCGGTCGAAATGTTAATTACATTGGCACGACACCGTTATCAGTAAAACCGTTATACGTAAGTAAATATGGCGGTTGTTGCATACATGTTGGTAAAGTCACTTGGTCGCAATTTCGGCAAATGTTTGGGGTTACTACGCCAACAAACATTTTTGTTTTCTCTTTTATATTGAGCATCTATACACGTTAAGCACATAGTTTATTTAATTTAAAAGCGTAATCAGAAACTAGAGGCAGCAGTAACTCAGTCATTAAAACATGAGTATATTTTTTTAAGTGAATGCGATCATGGCAGCCATTTCATTGCGTAACATGTGCACAGGATTACTCAGCTGCAGTATATATGTATAATCTATACAGTGTGTGCTGTAGTTATGCAAACGCAGCCGCCTGTGAAATATCTCGGCCACGGTATGCATAACCATACGACTTTTAAAACGAGACGCGTAATAAATTCACGATAATGAAAGGGGGTCGGCAACTGGGGCGTTTACCTCACACAGCGGTGAGGTGTTTTTAAAATAAAATGAGCGATGAAAGGGTGATAGTGTGGTTCAGGTGTCGACAGAAACGCGGTGTCGTGATGTCATTTCCGTCAGGTTTTCTGGCTTAACTTAATTTACTTTAAGTTACTAGGTAGGAACCATTTGATACTGATAGTAATCAAAACGAGAACGGTTACGGGTTGACTTAGAGACTAACTACACTCTTCAGCTTCAGCAAGGTTCAGCTTTCGGAAGCTGAATCATCTCCATACAAAACGGAACTGAATAAGTGAAGTTACTCTCTTTTAAAGTCTATGCTTTAAGGGACTAACTTATTATTTCATGTTATCTTTATTAATAAGGACGAGGCACGTGTCTTTGGGCGTTACCAAAGTCAATTGTAACATATCTAAAACATGAATCAAGGCTATGAAAATTTAGAATCGGTGAAGTTAACTGCAGTCGCATTGAATCTTTATCAACTGACGCCTAGCAGTCTGCTTGCTCCTCAAACAAATGGAACCATGAATATTGTTCTTTTAAATAGGTTAATGGTCGCCGCGTTCATTTGATTGATTAGCTACTTAGTTGGCGTGACAATTTGCACTTTGTGTCGTAATAGTGTCCCATACTGATGACCAACTTAATAATAAACTGACATTTATTAGTCATGTTTGTTTAGCGCTACTGTCATTATTGATGTTGTTTTAGCTTGGTTCGGACCTAAAGATATAGAATTCCCTTTTTTCTTTCATATTTTGGTAGGCTTGTGGTTATCACTAATAACTAATCACGTCACCCCATATTAAATTTGGTATAGAAGTAAATTATTTCTTTCCACAGGAAGGTTAATCCAGAATACATTATATCCAGCCATATTCGTAGTCATAACAAACTTTTATTGTAAGGATAGATATTAATAGGATAACATCTACAGATGTGCCCACATGTTCTAAGGTTATATGTCACCATTACTGCACTATGTAACACGCTTCTTCATACGGTTGTATTTTTGGTTCAACTCTATGATACTTATTTACTGAGGGCGTTATTGCCATACGTAAAATTAAAATATAATAACCGACTACTCTCTGATAGACAGGCATGACCCACATACAGATAACCTTTAACCGATACGTCGTTCCAATGGAATGAGGGCCAATTGTGACGATACAATCGACTAGGGGTAAGTGCATAAAAATAAAAACTGAACTTATGATAACTTTGTAACGATGGCAACCCGAAACTAAACGCTTGAACACTTGTAAAGTATGGAGGAGATTGATACAGAAAAACAGTATTAATACTATACATTTTAAAACCAATTTTAAGTTTTTCGATCTGAGAATAATACAGTCCTATAAGAAGGTTGTATTTTATGACCCTTATAGCAAACTGTCAGATTATCTTTAAGAATGTGACAGCTTACTTATTTATTTTATTTCGTATTAAGCATTTCGCTTCGGAAACACTGCATCAAGATAAGTTGCATATTATATTAAAATGCAACATTCAATTAAGAAAAAATAACCTATCAATTTTGACATAATTATATAAGGTATTATTAAAAAGCAGGTCACGCTAATTCACCATTTCTTGTTTCAAAATTGGAATGTGAAGTGAGAGTCGAGTCGCTGATACAGCAAACATATTTATTTATAATATTATCGTCCATGAGTGGTTCTGCAAATTGCTGTTCGTCCCATATTCTTAGATTTTCAACCGTTTAACACCCTATCGATTTCGTGATATCCTTGTTATCGGAAAAACTTTCAAAAAGTAAGTGATGACTCAAAGTATACCTGTAAAAAAGAACCTACATAATTTATCTTCGAAAATGGACGAGACACCTATTAACGTTAATTATAAAACTGTATAGAACTTTTTAATTTCTTACTGAAACCGTATCTAAAGAGTCAAAATATATTCCGAAATAAAAACATTTAAAGGTTGTCATAAATTAGCATCAACGTCTAGTAATATCTTGAGGTCAAATGTTATTTGGCTCTCGGTTTACAGATTGAACTTTAAAGATGTTTACATCTTCTTATCATCTCGTAAAAACACGCAGCGTTAGCCTTTTTACTACAACTACATTTGATTTTTTTCTGCTTTGTCGCAGATTTGATAATCAATTATTGGTTCAATTTGATTTTTTCGTTTTACATAATTACATTAACAACAAAACCTATTACTGTAATCGATGGGTAATTTAATAATTTTGATGGTTACATATTTGTAGAGATATTATCATGTACGTCAATTGGCCTGTCTCGAAATCAAACGATCTTTTTATCGATTAGACTTTAAAACAAACCATTCTTATATTTATTTTGAGACCTTACATAACCCATGGATTTACGTATCTGTATTGTATTACCAGCCAGGAATATTTCAAATATGTGCAATCGAGTTACAAATGTAAACGAACTGACACGTTGTTTTGAAAATACAGAGCATCGAGCAAGTTGCTATCCTTTTGAAAGAAGACATGTGTTATGTACACATGTTATTGTACTTATTATTTTTGTCACCGTGTTGTGTATTGGACATCTGTCATTTACTGTAAGCTGGTTTCTAATGTTAGTGGAGTATCGGGAACGGAAAGACCTCGGCGAGCATATTCTTAAACCAAATCAGAGATGTTCTACAAAAAGGTCAAGTGAGGAATACCCTTAACCGACGAGCGTGCATAAGGAATGTGATGCGAGTGATAGAGGCGAAAAAAATATGCCAGGATCGTAGAAAATCCGTGGTCTCTGCCTACCCCTCTGGGAAACAGGCGTGACTTTATCTATATGTATGTTTTAACCCCCGAACTGGAGTGTAACTGTTATTATATGACGTCGTGCCGTGGTGGAGATTGGTAATTCAACACGGATGGTAGTGAGGTTGACCGCTCTGGACATGCCGGACGTACTCAGATAACATCACACGTAGAGGCTCTCTACGTGCACCTTTTACTGTGCATTGCACGTTTCTAAGAAGATGACCAACAGTAAAAACAGACTCGAGAAATATCCTTTAAAATCAAGAAACTTTTAGTTAAGTATAAACATCTACTTCAGATGTAGGTATGAGATGTATCTATTGAACAGTACTTTTTACTTTTGGACTTGCTATTATATATTACTTACAAATAGAGCGATTGATACATATTTACATAAACACATGCAGTTTCGTAAATGCACGCCACGTGATGAGACTTGTTTCTTTTATCAAGTTTGCTCGGGTCTTGTCTTAAAGTCGAGATGCGACTATAAACTTTATAGCGACAGCTTGGATATTGCAGAAGGCCATAGAATACTTATATAGTTTTTATTTTAGGAAAGCTGTCCGTAAATACATCACACAGCTAGTCGAATTGTAGTTTTAGAACTAGTTAGTAGTAATTTAATGGGCTATAATTTAACATTTAACAGTTACAGCCAACATTGTGCAATGTGCAAAAAAATATTATGACAATTATTTAAGAATATGTTGATTAACTTGTAGGTCGACGAAGACGATAATCGTTGGGGTACCTATTTCTATTTACAGAACAAACATGCTCAATAACTTTTCTCCCATATTGAAACTGGTAGGTGCAGATGACTGTCTATGAGTTATTAGTTCGGAAATAGTTCCAATCATGTTTTCAACCTGATTCGTTTCGACGGGCTAGATACGCGAGCAAAGGGGTCATAGTGACGTCACGACGTAGAAAATAACTTCGCAGCTGCTTTGAAGTACGGTTTAACGGGACAATAGTGTGAAGCGTTAATTAGGTCATTAATACCATACTCAAGCGTGACGTCACGAAATTATTAGTCGAGTGGCCAAAGTGTTGTAGAATATGTTTTTTTTTAATTTCGTTTATTTAGTAAACTTTTACATTGTTCGGTGTCAACTGTGTTCTCACAGGTTATGTTGTTTTATTGTGGACAATTGATACTGCCGTGGGATCCTCAGGTGTGCAAATGGCCATCCGCGTGTTGTGTGGTCTAACTACTAGCATCCAACTGTTTATAACAAGACATTATGGCGCCTAAAGAGAATGGTTGATGCTAATGAGCACTTTAATCCAACTTGCGGCTATAGGTAGTACATTTTGAGTAAAATAAGTCCTAACCCAGACAATCGTTTTTTAATATGAATAGCACATGGCAATCTGGTGCAACAATACACAGAAATGTTTACCGGTAAACCTTGCTTAGAATTATTTTAAAGAAAACTCATCATCACAACTTTCGCCGAACTGATTATAAGGTAAACAGCAGGTATGCTTGAAGGGTTCTGCTAAAGTATTCCAATGTTATCTCTTCTCAATTCAGTTGCATTGCGATTCCCCGCTTACGTATATACCTACGCTGGTTATTACCGAAACACAATTTCATTTGTTTCCGATCACTCATTATGTATTCGGAATTGCGATTATAAAAACCTTCTGACGCCAGCCATCTGCGCTACCTCGATGAGATAAGATGAACATAACATCTTTAATTCTCTTGTTTTCATTTTACGAAAATAAAATGGTGATGCTGAGCAATAGCCCACGTGGTCGGTCAACCGCTGCGAGATAATTTTAGACTGGCCACTCAATTACCTATTTCCATCAGGTTTTCACTGAGAACCACTGTTAAGAATATTTATTACAGATACGTAATTAGGACGGAATTTAGATTAGACGTTCTGTTAAGCTGTTTGGGAAACAAAGTTAATGGTTAGGTAAAGAAATGCTAATGCCCTGTAAAACGATGATAAAATTAATGGTTTGTAGATTTATATCATCTATTGAATAGGAACAGAAGTTCCGTATTTTATTATTATACAATTTGACGAAAGTGGCACAAGTCAGACAGGCATGGAGATCCATGAATGAGCCCTTTGTTCTAATACAAATTCTTGAAGGATGATATGATGCTGTTTATTTTAACCTTGCGTTGTTGTCATAGCATTATCTAGAAATTAACAGTTTATGTACAACATATTTTTAAACTTGTATATTAAAGTTATCACACGTGCTTCTATTAAAAACATCCGTAGTGCCAATTCGTACGATTACAGTTTGTGTTAAAATCCAGTTTTTGTTTCGAAAGAAAAAATCAATCTTTTCGCACGATTCTGCCTTTATGTCATCCTCATATATAGGTACTTACTTCCTTTGTACCTGCAAAAAGGAACTCATTACCTGTTTGGACTTACTTATTCATATGTACAGCTGTTAATGATGACCTACCTCACAACGGCTCAGTTGCAAAATGTCCCTTACCACAAACAGGCATATCGGTAACTTCTCGAAAGTGACCAATTATTAAGGCGAAGACATTTTCGGTAGTACCGTTGAATTACATGACCATGACCCGATAGATTAAGCGATCCGATATCACATAACCAATGCTATTGAGTCACTAGCAGCGGTACGGTAAAACCCAAGAGCCATTAAACAAACCTAGTCGTAGTCGTTTTTATTATTCAATTAAAAGAACCTTTTTAAATATATTTTAATTTTAAATTGGCTATTATAAATATAACGCTTATCGCTCAACGCGTCCATTTCAAATAAGGAAACACTGCATTATAATTTTGTAACAATAACTAATACACTGATAAATGTTCATGTCAAACCAAATAATTAATCTGCAACTGAATGGGTTCACATTATTTTGTATTTTCGGCCTCGTTGTTCAAACTAGGTTAGTTTTCGGTTATAAAAAAGTGTCCATGTGTGAGAAGTCACATCTCATTTCAATTATGTATAATCTCGTCAATTTCGTGTTCGAACTAATAAATTTAACGTGACGAACATTCAAGAAACTCGTGGTGATTACGTAACGCTCAACCAATTTGTCAGTTTCTTTTCTGACCTTACAATACTGAAGTATGTATGCGAATATAATTACTTTTAGCAAATGCTGAACCGTGAATTCAATTGCGGAAATCTATTTAAAATTAAATTCAAGTTGTTTTTATGCTGTCAGGCTCAAAGGATGTTGCCTACAAAATAGATACATAAAACGTTTAATTTTTGAAAGGATTGTTAGATGTACTTCGTAATCAGTACTTTTTGTCCCAAATCATAAGCCCCATGTGTGAGCCCGAAGATGGGCAACAGGCCATTCATCCGGCCCACTGATGACCCTTGTGATTAAGGACGAATAGTGGGTGGGTGGGTGTTTATCTATACATATAAATAAAATCAGATCGAAGTTATACATTTTTATATTCTGGACCTACATACATATATTTAAAATGTTTCTTTTTGTTACAGCTCCTTGGCCTCGCCGTGATAGGCATCGGAGTAGCGTTCCAGCTCAACTGGACGGTTGTGAAGGATGAGCTCAAAACACACCTGACTGTCGCACCATGGGTGTTCATCATTATCGGCGCCATCATGTTTGTGATAGCTTTCTTCGGCTGCTGTGGAGCAATCCGCGAAAGTCACTGCATGGTAGTCACGGTACGTGTTTACAAACTGGTTTATATTCATACTATGAGTGGGTATAGCTTATATCTATTTAAATGATCATTAAACACAGTTTGACCGGTCAATTTCGGGTTATTATTATTGTTCTGAGCCATAAGCTTACCATAGACTTGTTTTTACATATTTTCTTTAATAAAGACCATAGACATTAATTGTATTTTTATCATTTGACGGTTAAATATAACAGATTATACAATATACATGACAAGTGCAACAGTCACAACATTTCAATTTAAAATTATTTGAGTGGTAGATTTGATTATAATCTAAAAAATACTACTAGATAAGATTTAAATCTCAATCAAGTATAGTTAGTTGATTAGAAATGGTCTTGAGTCAATAAGTTAAGGTCTTATTGATCTGTTATTGAATTATCAAAATGAGAAACGCTTATGTTAAAGTGGTGGGTAATTTTTTCGATGTTTTGTTCGTTAAATTTTAATACTTTCCTAATGAACTTCATTTTGTAAGTAAGCAGGTACCTAATAGCACATAATGGTGCTCTACACATGAAAATATAATAAATCTGTGGCTTAAAGTTAATGCACATGGACAGCAATTTGAGGAAAACGATTACAGAAATCTGTTAAACAATAAAACCACAAAATATTTCCATTTTAATTGACAAACAAGGGCATCAAACAATCCAATGCTGTGCCAATACACAGTTGGAACGCTCGCTATTCTTTGTAAGACGCAATGGAATTGGAATGTAAACGATGGACATCCGTTATGTTCTCGCTATGCCATTGAATTTCAATCGGTCCTTGCCAGTACAGTAGCAATTTTAAAATAGTTTTATTACTCGTTAAACTCTCAATCAAAGGATAGCGGACTCCCCTAATTTGCACAAAATACCCATTGTGTGCATAGTAATTCATGTATATTTTAAAGAAAATAATTTACGCACTAATCTCTTGGCTTTTTAGTATATTAAATCTAGCAGATATTTTTGCCAGTTATACGTTATTGCTATGCTAGTGTAATCTATGCACAAAGTAAGCTTTCAGTGTAAAGCTCTATTTAATCAAATCGTGTCAAATTCTTAGACTAATAAATCTAATATTTACATTCCAGTACGCAATCTTCTTGTTGGTGATCATCATCGTGCAAGTCGTGATCGCTGTTCTCCTGTTCGCTTACGGTGACACCATTAGAGACGGGCTGGTGAAGTCAGTCAACTCGTTGTTCGACAAGAGGTCCAGCGCTGATGTCGACAAGGCCACTGACGCAGTCATCAACAACCTCCAACAACAGGTAAGAGGAAATGGCTGAAGTTCATACTACCTGCTATACTTGAAAAAAAAAATAGGACGTTTTATTGAATATCCAAAGAATTCTGGGTAATTCTAGTGCGTTTGAATACTCATATTTCGGTCCAGCCTCGTATCGTAACTGTCACATTTTAACATTCTTTCTAATCAAATTATAATTATTATACATCTTAAGTGTTATTTTTGAAATTAACTCCTTGGGACTGAACCGAAAGTGGGTTTTAAACATACGACAAATTATTTTTTACTATTGTTATAAGGTGATACAAGCTTAATTTGGTAAGACTACCCACGTTGAAACAATTAAGCCACTATATTTTAATTATAACTCAATATATATGTATGAGTAATAATTAATTTACGCCCATGATTTACCATAAAACAGGAAAATCTCTGTAAATACACTTAGGCTTTATTTAAATTAACACATTATTTACTTTATGTAGGGTGACGTCCGTTACGACTTACGAGTACATACGCACGTGAATAGGGAAAGTGTTATTATATGTTATAAGGAATGTAAACAGTTTCTACATAGCTTAAACATTAATCATAGACAACAACTTCTAAAGTTATGAAGGAAAATAGTTGTGAGCTGTGACAACAATATTTGCGTCAAGCATTTCATAAATAAACCGTATATACTGACTACTGAACACAAAGTTATGAAATTTGGCATATTCAGTTTCCTTGTTAAGCCTGTTTCAATATTTTTAGTGCTATACGGCAATATGATCCCTTTTATTCATCTCGAGTGCGAGCTAATATGACTCTTATGATACATCGCAATAGGAGTAAAATCTAATCAACACAACAAAGTAAGCAAAATGTGTTATTTCCAGTTCGCTTGCTGCGGTAAGAATGGTCCGCAAGACTACGGCCTAATCTCCCTGCCCGACTCCTGCTGCACCACGACCAGCACCTTCGGCAACGTCATCGGAGGCAGGTGCACCATCGATGTCGCCAACAGGGGATGCGGCACTGTTGTATCTGAACTGTACTCGAAATGGAACAAACCCATCGCTGGCGTCGCCATCGGTATTGCCTGTATTGAGGTGCGTATCCGAACGTATTTTCGGCAATTAGAAAAATAAATCTTATTTGAATTTGAAAATATTATTTTTATATTCATTAAAGTGTTATTAAAACATAATTATGCTAAGCAAATGACACAAAGTATTTTTATGGTTACTCCTTTATTACCTTCTTATTCACCGATCTAATTCTGGATTCAATTCTCAATCAATATGATTTTAGCTCCGGCGAACAGTTCAGCAAACGTAGAAATTATGAAGAAATTTTATCTCATAATTAAAATCAATAATTTTAACTACTCGTTCAATAAAATCTATGAATAAGAACCACCTTTGCTTTTCATAGATGTGAAAAGATTAAATAAGAAATCAAAACTGAGTTAACGTGAACTTTCGCATTTCGCCGATTCGTCATGTTTTTAACTAAATATCTGGTTGTAACTGTTATACTCTTGTATGTTTCAGGTGGTCGGAGCTCTGTTTGCGCTGTGTCTCGCCAATTCCATAAGAAATATGGACAGAAGGTCTCGCTACTAATATTTTGTACATTAAAACTGGTACCTATGAACACAATTTTTTTGGTTCTTTTTTACTTGTTAACTAATTTGTGTGCGGACTGTACACTGCATGGCTAATTGATATTATTTTTGGGACACAATGACATCGAGCACAAATGCTACTTTTGGCGTCCATTTTAAATCGATTTTTTAACACATTTGATCGAACGAATCTCAATTTTATAATTATTGTATTAAAGTGCATTTTTATATATTTTTACGCTGTTATTTTTTTACTGAGATGGTTAGCGCTACAAGTAGCATGTAAAACGCCTTTTGAATGTCACTTGAAATTAAACGATTGTGTCCGAAACGTGTCGAATCATATAAATTGTTCTTGCCATATTTATTGCTTGATTTAATCAAGTGGTATTCATAATAAGGCCATACGAATAAATTTTAAATTTAATTTGTCATAATTACGCACCTGTTAAACATTTAAAAAAATGAACGATTTGTCATTATTGTTGAATTGGTTTTTGACAAAACTTCTTGATAGTTTTCAAAAGTGCGTAATTTAGACAAAAACATGTCTTAACAACTGTATACATAATTAATTATTTTAATATTAATAATAACGCTTGTTTGAAATTATGCTTAACTAACATTGTTGTGCGCAATTAACACAAAACCTTGACACAAATAAGATTTGTTGATGACTTGTTTAACACGGGTGGGCGCTAAGCGACCTACCTACCTTTGCAGCTTACAGCTAAACGAACCGCAAAATTATCTGGATGATATGTGCATAGTCACTTTTTTGTCAACTCTTCCGTCGCTAATCGTTCTGATTTTCAAAATGGTTTATTTTTAATTTAAGCAGAAAGTGACCAGTATAAAAATATACTCAAACAGTTAGCTTTTAATATACTTAAAACCGACTTACTGTTACCTGCTGAATAATGCCTGTATACTTAGCATTAACGTATTACATAATATTCACATCTGCTTAGAAACACATGAATTGGGTGTCAATTTAGAAACAAAAAGGGATTATTGTAGGCACGGTTAAAAAAAAAATACAAATTCATTAAACAAACTACAAATTCATGAAACATTAAAATTGCAATTAAACTTTATAAGTGGGCCATAAGGCATTCCATAATTGTTTTTGAATATTTACTAAAGTCTTTGCTTACTAAATGTTATTAAAAGGATTTGGGCTCTATTCTAAATATAAGTAGGAGTAACAAAAAAAAGTTATATTAAATTGAATCGTTCATTTTGATATTCGTAAAGTCTCGTAGATGTTAATATTAAATATTTAACTCTATTTAACGCTTCGATATAAGGAATCTCCATTTATTTTTGTATCTATGGACATTGAGAATCTTGCTATTGTGATATTGTATTTTCATAACTAACTTGTTTAGACATTATAGGTGTTTAGGTCTATGGGTAAATAATAAATTTTAATTAATGTCCAATTTAGAATTTTTACAGTTACTTTATTAGATATTTATCGATCTATCGGCACAGAATATGTGTTGGTTGATGACTTTTAAATATATTTGTGCCAAATGATACTTAGAGCTCATTTGCAGGCACATTTGTTCTTTTTCATGAATGGTCAAGGAATTATAAGGGAAGTGTTTGTGCCTTGCACTGGTTGATTTGATAGAAATTGTAATCAATAAAGAATGTGTGTAATATTTGTTGTTTTATTATTAACACCTTGTTTCAACGCCCATCTATGATGCTATATTTGCTTACAATGCACAATAAATAAATGTACCTACTTTTTTGGAATTGTTTGGCCATACATAGCATGCACAAACTTAGGTAAGTCACTATTTTGTAAATAAACCTACTAATATGCATGTTTGTTGTCATATTGTTTTTTATGTTATTTAATGTTTCGGGGTTGAATTTAAAAGCTGTTGTACTTGCTAAGAATTGTGTATATTTTATTTCTCAGGATATCAACATTTCCTGTAAAAATGTGGTTGTTGTAAATTGTAAACATATTTTTTACTAATAATTTTGGTTGGCATGGGGGTCAATTATGAAATAAGTTGTAAATTAATTATGTTTGTACCTTTTAGTTTGTGTTTTTACTTTCTATGGTACCAGTGTTCTTAGAAAAGCGTTTTTATTCATGTATTTCTCTTGAAAATTGTAGTTTCAAATACTGATTTTGTCAATTTCATTTACAGGTATGCCTAAATCGAAGACATCACGAAATTAACATTCGAATAAGAACAATAAAAATCAACGACAGATACAAAAACATAAGTTACTTATGTACAAGTTAAGTTAAGGTTAGCTCGGTCTAGCGCAAGTCCCACCTTTTCAAAAATACAACCCGAAGAAGTTTACTTTTGTAATTAAATTTTATAAAAATGACACTGGAATTATCGCTATAGTGCCTGACTTTTTTGCTGACTATGGTTGTAGTGGCCACAAATAGAATGACAAAGTTTAAAAAGACAATGGTAAATTTTTTCGGGTCCTGTTATCTCATTTAAGATGGTACGTTGTTGTATTTTATTCTTTATCTACAAGTATCAATGCAAAGTTGATGCCTCGTTGATATCAAGACGCGCTGTACCTTACCATTATATTTAGTTAAAGTTCATTTTCTTTTGTTGCACCATTTAAAAATATAAAGTTTAGGTACTGTTAAGTTAGTTAAGCGACTGTTTGTATGTTGATAAACAATAGAAATTATATAAATAAAAGTATTTTCATAAATCGGCGTTATAAAGTTTAAGTACGTCCATTTTACAAATAATATTAAAGTTTATATTTATGCATTTCTATATTCAAATATATGTGATTTATTACGCGTTTCACATACCTGTGTAAATAGTAAATAATATCGGGAGCAAATGTCTGTTTATTGTATTTTGAATCTCTTTTGTGCATTTCTTATGAAACTGCTTTTGTGGATGAATTATATTGTATTGTATGGAATAAATAAATTTTCTACTTCAAATATTTTGTTTTTAATTCTTATCTATTTAAGTCTTCCATCCGTCAGCATAATTATTGCATGTGAGTTAACTTAAATTTTAATCTGTAGTTTAGAGGGTTTCTGATGATACGCAGAAAGTAAAGGTTTTGGTACAATTATATAGGCTTAAACACAAGTAAGCAGGTACCTTCTTAAAGTATATTTTTGTTTATAATTACTAACATTAACATATTATTTTTACGTAGCTAATATCGTGCGACCTCTGCGCACCCCATCGACGAACACATGCGTATCATACATACAAAAATAATGGTTTGCCACCTTTACAAAAACGACTGTTATTTTATACGTAGGTAAGTTATAGCATAGAGAAAATAAGCATATAGGGACAATGAAATCTCACGCAGTCATGGTCAATGTCCGTCTGATTCCCGTCAGCCAGCCGTATCGGATGACATCATGACCTTTGTGTTGATGACGTCTTCATTGTTGTACAGTCATCGTCAGCAGTCAGCTTAAAAAGTAAGGCGAGTAAAGATAGATTCAAAGAATTATTTGTAAAACCATATGGTAGTTATACAGAGAATGTTGATGAACTATGATATCATCAAAATATCTTAATAATTTACAGACATAAAGTATCTTAAACACAATCCCTGTAAAATTAAATCAGCTCTGAATTTTTATTTCGTATTTTGTACATTTCCGGATAGCGAACAGTTGCCCGTTTACCACTGGGCCAATTCAGTCATCACTCACCAGCTTCCAACAACGAGTCCTGAATCTACGGTGGTTCATTGATATTTATTCAAAGATTGAAGTATGTCGTATAACTATTCCCGTTTCCTGCCTTGTATTATCGCGATACATGGAATATTGGGTTTGAAGCCGGTGACTAGGACTGATTACCTACAGTTTGTTCTGTATTCTGAGACCTACAGCCTCTTTGTCCATCCCAGTCCCCATCCCGAGGTTTTTACAGTAATCTGGCAATCTGATATAGATAAACGACAGAAAGACTATTTAGGATAAAAGATGAAACAATGTTAAAACTGAATAGATATTTTTTTTTATAGAAACTGACGTCGCAACGCCATCTAGTTTCAAATTGCAACAGTAGAGCAAGTGCGAGGTATCAAGATTTTTTTTAGATGAGTCTGTTACAAATATTATTAGCAATCTCAAGAGCATTTTTTAATTTTTTTTTCGAAATACTTTTTTCATGTTCATTTTGTGGTAAAATAAGGAATATCGGTAATACCAGTCAGAATATCAGCTGATTCTCTAATTCACTTTTCTGATTGGTGCACGTCATAATGATCACAGACAATTGAGTACAATAGGCAAATTTTGACATTGACGTAACACAAGCTGCATTGATTTGTCAATTTACCTGTCAGTGTCAAATGTCAATTCAGTCGGAAATCATGAAAAGTGCGAGCGTTTGTTTGAGCACGTCCTACCTTTTCGTCTTCGGTGTGTTCTCTACTTTCACCACTTCGTGAATACTTACTAGTTTCAGTTTTAAATGTGCTGTAACAGAACTCGGTTGTCTTCTTAGTCTATTTCAAATACTCATGCCATGGCGACAGGCGCTACCGAAATGGCATACAAAAATTATTGTGTAGTGTTTATAATTTTCGCTCTAGTGATAGTTCAAGCGGTTGGTTACGACACGGAACTGTATGAAACAAAGCCTTGCGACAGCAATGCATGCTTTGACGAACTCCACGGGTCTCTGGGCGACTGTTCGTGCAATGTTGACACCATCGATTACTTCAATAATGTGAAGATTTTCCCGCGCCTACAAAGTTTAGTCCGGAAAGACTACTTTCGTTTCTACAAAGTGAATTTGAAAAAAGAATGTCCATTCTGGGCGGACGATAGCAAATGTGCAATGAGGTTCTGTCACATTAAGACCTGTTCCAAGGAAAGTGTGCCTGGTTATGAGAATGGATATGAGAACGAACTCATTGATGAGTCTCCAGCGATGAAGTATTCGAAAGAGGCGCAATCCAACTGTGACTCTGACACAGACCATGATCATGACCTGGGTTACTTAAACTTGACTATAAGTGCTGCCAGTCAACATGAAATAGCTAAATGGAAAGCCTATGATGATGCTTTAGAGAATTTCTGTGGGTATGATGATAAAGATGTTGATGCTGAGTATGTAGACTTGTTGTTGAATCCTGAAAGATTTACAGGTTACAAAGGACCTTCAGCTAATAGAATTTGGAGAAGCATATATCAGGAAAATTGTTTCAGGCCAAAGCCAAACCCTTATGAATCTTTCCCATTTGTACTGACCTCAGATCTAGGCAATATGTGTTTAGAAAAACGAGTGTTCTACAGGGCTGTATCTGGTTTGCACACAAGTATAAACATACATCTATGTTCTAAATATTTGTTATTCGAAAAGGGTGCAGGATTCACTTCTGATGGTGAGTGGGGGCCGAACCTGGAAGAATTCCAACGCCGCTTTGATCCATCCCAGACATTTGGCGAGGGTCCTAACTGGTTGAAGAACCTGTATTTTGTTTATTTATTAGAAATGAGAGCTCTGGCAAAAGCTGGACCCTATTTTGAGAGTGAAGAGTATTACACAGGCAATCCTACTGAGGATGAGGAGACCCGACAGGCAATACATAATATGCTGAGTGTGATCTACTCCTTCCCCGACCACTTCAATGAGTCATCAATGTTTAATGGAGGCAGTCAGGCAGCAAAACTCAAGGTTGAGTTCAGAGAACACTTCCGTAACATTTCTAGAATAATGGATTGTGTAGGCTGTGACAAATGCAAATTGTGGGGTAAACTGCAGACACAAGGCTTGGGGACAGCGTTGAAGATATTGTTTTCAAGCAAGTGGAATAGTCCTGAGAGTGACCCTAACCAGGGCAACTTGCCTGTGAGGCACAAATCTCATGAGAGGTTACAGAGGACAGAGATTGTGGCTCTCTTTAATGCATTCTCAAGACTATCAGAAAGTATACGGCAGTTGGAACAGTTCAGAGTTATGCTGAGGTGAGATTTATTGATTTTTAATGGTGCAGGATCTAGTTGATTTGGTAAATATCTTTTTATTATTGGATGTTAAAGTACTGTTGTACAAGATATATTTACATAAATAATTTACCTTACAGAATGCATGTAAGATGATATTAGAAAATGTGATAATGAACTATCAAAATAATACTTAAAATATGAGCGGTATCAGAAAGAATTGAAATTATATGTATGCCAAGTTGGTGTATAATAAAAGGATATTTACTGATTCATGACTGTGTTGATAAGTTTGTATGTACTGATTTGAATTGCTTTTTGCTACAGACAGTCTGAAAACCCAAGTAGGTATTATCATTATGATAATATTTAATTTCTTGGCGTATCCATCCTTATCAGTATTTAATTGATGATTGAAATACCAACATTTTATCTGTATTTTCTGTAGCAAAATGCTTTATTCTGTAAATATGCATGTTAAAATTAATTGCATGTTGTAAATAAATAAGGCCAATGGTGCTTATGGTCCTAATACTGGCTGTTAGTATGTTTCCTTGTGGTAAAGGTAAAGGTTAAAATAATGTCCTAAGAAGAGCATAATCATAACCCTTCTTTTAAAAATGTCGAATAGAAGTAAACTAAACATTAATAGCTAACAATTGTTTCCTCTTTTCATCCTACTTACGTAAGTTGTCAGGTCAAGACATCGGCAGTGGCAATGAGTGAGTTAATACATAGAAGAGAATCGTAAACAAAAGAGATTATGGAGATTAGGTATTACTCCATTACCATGTTCGGAAGAGAAGAGAGTAGGGACCGTGTTATATGAAATGGGCTCTTCGCCACTGATCGGCACGCGGTACAATCCGGAACAAACCAAATAAAAGTCTTCAAAATTAGTTTTTGTAGACCCTGTTGCTTCACATAGGCCTGTGAAACAGTCTTTTGCTTGAACTTTGCCGTTTTTATTTACATAGCACGGAACAATATTCCAGGATTACTAGAAAGTGGAAAAAATACGGTACGGTGTATACCTATTTGCGAAAAGCATTGCCCTGTCGGTGTCATACTTTTTACTTACTTACTAAAAAACAACAGTCAAATGCCATCAGCGTGAAATTTTCTACGTGTATACATCTCTAATATCGTGATTCCCGAGTGTGTTAATAACTGCTGAAATTGAAAACCAGCAGTAAAATTAATCTATACTACAGACATGCTTTCCTGTGAGGTTTGAAAGAAAGCCACTAAAATGATGTGCACGACAGATTGTGTGAGATGTTAGTTAATATAACAACTAATAATGACATTTTTTAGACCCTCGTCTCCCGTTTGGATTTATGAATGCTAGTACCAAAAAATCATGATACTTTTCTAGGTCCTATGGGGAAACGTTTTTGGTTATCAAGATTGGTGGAAGAATTAAATATGGCTAGCAATGTGATTAACCTATTGAGTATAATCAAAGATGTCAATGCACCTTTCATTACATTTATCTGTCTATATTTTGTATGTCTAGCATGTGTTACTCTGCGTAATCTATAAATGGCAATACACGCTGCTCAACACGTAAGTCAGCAAAAAATAAACAACTTTCATATCACGGAACGGAACTACAAACAATAACCAACTTAATAATTCAGTGTCAAGGTACAAAGTTGAATGGACGCTTGAGTTTCGAAATTTCGTAGAGAATGGCCTACACATACTAACTTTTATCACTGTGTGACGTAGTGGAGATAGTTTCTTGTGCAAGATGATATAAGTGTAGTTCAGTAGTGTCACCTAACCACTATTATCTTTCCATGAACTGGAATTTAAAAATAAAGTGTAAAGAAAAGGAATTATTCAGTAAATCACTCGCTCTGCATGGTTAGCAACAGCTGTTAAAATTTTGCAATTAAATCAACTTATTACGCGTGCTGAATTATTAATTCGGAACAGGCTACTTTAAGAGGCTTTATATTATAAATATGTTAATTCCACTGAAATTGTAATAAAGGCATTCTTATTAACTGTTAAGCAGTTTAACATAATTAGGTATCTGTCTCTGAACTTCATAAATGTAAAAACCAGACGGCTGGTGTTTGAAAAAGAGATGTGCTCAAAGATCTTTAATTAGATTACATTCACATAAAGTAGTCGTTAATAGCGTTAATGAACAGTTCATTTCATAATCATAGGTCATAAGTACAGCAGCACTTTCCAGATTAGGCGAGTAATAAATTAATAACTCAATTTATTTTAGAATTAAAACCTATTCTTGTAAACAAATTCATTTGATGCTGGATTTTAATTGCCGTACTCATTCGAATCACGTTATAAGAGTTTCCACATGTAGGAAATTTTATACGGTGTCGGTATTTGCAATTAGTCACATGAATATCTACTTCGAAAACCACTTAGAAATATCACTCTGAATAGTATTATTTCGGTAGTTCGTATAACTACAATATGATAAGGTGTCTATAATTAATCTATATTTTTTCTTCATTGACATTTGTTAGTAGCACTTGGTGACGATAATCTTTGGAAACACCGAATCAATGGCGTGTAAAATAAATTCTGATGCCATGTCTAGACAGTTTATGTATAACAAACTGCTTTTAATTCATGTTTTGTTTGTATAACTGCCTTGAATTAGGTAAAATCACTACCTTGTTGGTCGCAAAGTGCGTGAGGTCTCAATTACCGGGTCCAGTCCACGGAGCCTAAATTTCTATCCGATCAGTGGCAATAAGTTCACTCTCGATGATTGGGAGTAATTGGAACCTATAAATAGCGAAATTTGTGTGAATATCTACTATTTTTGGCAATAGACACGTGATATTTTCGTTATTTGTTTGTATAATTAGTCATAATCTGTGGCCAGGCCACGTCTCTAGTGCCACGTAGGTCGAGAGTAGGTGGTAAACGAGTGAGTTTGTCATCACCCAAAATATGGTGTAATGCCGTAGAAGTGACACTAATCCGCCTCTCTGTTTATTTGTGACGTGGCCTTTGTATTGTCGATAGAGTTTATAGATAGATCTGCTAATAGTCAACAAATTCTTGAGGCCGTTATTTTGCTTTCCTCGTCTTAGTAATGTAAATTGTAATTTATTATTTAAGTAGGTCTACTTTATATGTACGTGATCATTTGACAGAAGTACAATATGAAAAACTGTCGGTAATTTAGTTAGCTTTCAATACAACACTAATAAGTTTGTTTTGTTTTTTCGTTAACAGTTATTGTCGTTCTTGGCAGACCCTTTGATTAGTTTGTTGGCCGAGGCTAAACGTAAATAAACACGCCCTCATATCCTCATACCAATTGCCGATAGAATTAATTGCTGGCTGATAAGTAATAAACAAAATGGAACAACTTTACCCCAAGCCAAGATCTGAAGTAATCTGAACACTACGGTAGGGTGCCATTAATTCGTTATTGGTTCTTTTATCAGGCTGACGTGGTCCAATTAAGCAGTTATGATTTTCCAAGAAAACTAATGTCCTTAGCTCTTAAGAAAGTTTACGGCGCGGTTGATAACAATTATTATCAACAAACCAGCTGTGTTCGATAGTATTTACTGCAGGCATATTCGAAAGTTGGCTCAGAAAAGCTGTGTTAATTTAATCTGCTTGTTGTTGTCTACTCTTTATTATTGAATTGAAGTATTATTTATAAACTTAAAGCGGTCATTTACGCAATCTTCATATGTGCATTTACATCTAGCATGTTGTCTTTCAGCATTATCATGCAAACAGGAATGACAAATTCAATAGTGTACGGAACTCACGAAACGATGGTTCCAGAAAATGAAACCTCACGTTAGTTTCTTCCAAATCATAACATTATCTACTATCTTATACCTAATTGGAAAGAAAGAAAGATGTAATAAATACAGGATTGGGAGGACTGTATGGCATCATAGTCGGGCTTCGTGTCCCAGAATTTGTCGTGGTTGACCGCGCTAAGATAATTATGTATAAGTATAGGTTGCTGACTTACAGTTTACCGGTTTTCCTTGTTTGGTGTCAATAGCTGGCAAATGTGAAGTGTATTTTGATATTCGTTGCACAATAACAGAGAATTCGGAATCGTCTTTTTCCTTCCTGTATAAAACTGATAGAGCTACAGAAATTCACATTTTGCAGGATTTCATGCGTTGTTGCGACCTTCTTAAACGATTTACTGTAGTGTTTTGAATGTTTGACACAAGACTTTTATTTAATAAAAGACGCCATAAAACTTTCCTTATACACACAGTTGTGGGCGGAAGATAATTATAAACTCCATAGTCGGTTAAAAATAAATATCGTTCCATTCCTTTAAAATAAATATTTTTAACGCAGTATTTGCCGAATATGTTCCCTCAAATATTACGTATTAAAGACTCCAAACTATATTCGTATCGATCTACTATGTTTTTAAAAGAACCATATCAACATACCTACATATTCAAATAATGAGGCTCTTATTCCATTATAAAAAACAGTGCATGTTACATATCAGGTTTGGTTTTTTCTTATCAGCCAGGCAATATGGGTTTAACATGTAACCAATGATAGTGTCTAATTGCATGTAGAACAGAGGTAAAATGGCGATAAGCACTCGCCATACACCGTAATACGAGAGAAAAATAATACTTTCATGCGTGCTAATATGCGTGCCGATATAAGCCAATTTTCAAGAGTTGGTGTTCTGATAGACTGGTAAAACATGGTTGTCATCTCTTAAAAAAAAAATAACCGCATTATGGCTTAACAATTGGACTGCAGCTCCCAAGGCGTGGGAGCTTTGATAATTTTGCGGATTTATACCCAAAATACAGGAGAAATTCGTAGTGTGTGGCAAGTTGGCAACGTATTTAAAAAAAGATCTTCTTGATATTTATAGTTACCTGAGCTTTGCTTTGTTTATAGCAATTTATCCTTCAGAAGGCAATAGTTTCATTTGACTATGTAGCTAATATATGTAGGTTCTGTATAACTTTTATAGCAATAGCAACAGGATATAATAGATTTTTAAAATGTCAACTATAATATAGGTTCATTCAAATGATGTCAGTGCAATTGTTAGTAAAATTCTATGTCAATCCATATCTACCTTCAATATTGGAATTCCAAATAAAATTGATAACGATTGATTGTTATTCATTACTTTCGCGATGCTATCTAATTAATGCGGTGGTATCATAAACAGTGCATTAATCGTAAGGTCACTATTAAAAATGTAGCCAATGGCTTATCGAAATGATGGAAACTAGATATGGGCGATTCCAAAAATTAATTACTTGTTGCAACTTTATTTGTATTTTATCTAAAACGACCAGTTTCCGATCCGGAAAATTCTAGAGCGTCATGGAAAAATGCTCTATATTTTCGTAAAACATCTGTTGTATTGTCAAACGTAATAAGTATAATTATATATTATTATTATACATAATAGTGCTGATTTTATTGCAGTAGAGTTTAGTACAAACAGTTTTAAATTTGTAATAATATCGGGAATGCCCAACTAGTTTCGGACTCTAACGGAGCCCTTATAAGTCGGGCATTTCCGAATATTGACGTGAGTAAAAACCGGTATTAATAGTAAATAATATGGATAGCACTCACGAAAGTTATTATAGTAAAGTACGAGAATTGACCGCCTGAAAGTTGCCGTTGCTATACTTGTTGTCTTGGAGAATTGTGGTGTTGCTGAAAGGGTTGATGACGAATCAGAATTATAAAGTATTCTTTAGATGTCTGTAATGTCGTAAAGGGCTTTTTATGTTAGTTAAATCATTGATTACGTTATTGTGCTCTTTGATATTAATATTTGCGTAAACACAGGTGACGCATTGTTTCATATCTTTGTATATATAATACTCTGTTTTGTAATAGTAGTTTTGTAGCTTGATTTAAAATCGTCTAGGTAATAATTTTAAATAGAATCCTTGATTGCATTCAACAATTACAAATAATTACTTTTCAGAAACCATGCCATTATGACCGCTATCTTACTGTAATAAATCGTAAACACAGAAATCCAGAATACCGCTTCTGATGTTACATTATTTGAAAAGCAGTTGCTGCATTAGGAATTTTCTGTTTCGTGACCTTTAAAATTCTCAAGTGCCTAGACACTTAGTCTAAAGTCTAGCTGTGAGCTATGAGTAATATTCCGTCGGTGCAAATCAGCGCATTAAAAGCAGCGTCCAATATCTCATTACTTAATATAACTGACTCAGATATGTGAAATTATTTTAGAGGAACCACCCAATTCTTGTAATACCACGTATCTCAAACACATGTTCATGTAGTAGGTAGGTAAATAAAGCAACGTGGGAAACGTTCAGGTGTTCGTATTGACAAATATTTGCTTTGTCTGTTAAAAACTGATTGTTTGTGCCAATCGATTGAAACGGAATCCTACTACTACTCGTTCATACATAGCACGAAGAATTTTCTTTAAAAACATTTCTTCATGTGCAGATCTAAGAATGTGATAGTAAGATACTATTGTTTATGATTTTGTGAGCATAACATTAGAACTATTGCTTTAATACAGATCATTGTGTATCAAAAGAAAAGGATCTAATTGGATTTATTTAATCGATATGGGTAACTTGTTTGAGTGTGTTGTATTGAATTTTTACAGAAATTATTTGCGTCCTTCAAAATAATTGTAACCTCCCTGTGATGAAGGATAACGAATTACAGATATTTTGAAGGACGCAAATAATTTATCTCAAAATTTAATTCAATTTTGAAATTGAATTTTGTTGTTTGATAAAAGACATGCAAAACCACCACAATAAAATTCATATTACAGATACATAGATATAAATACTATAGAGGTAAAAACGTAACCCTAAAATAATGCCTAATGTATTTATTACTTAGTAGTTAGAACAAAAAATCGGAAAAACAATGTAATAAATATTTCATTTGTATCCATATATTCCTATTTTTCATAAGTACAGGTAACATAATAACATGTATACCACTAATTAACTTATACTATAAGGGTCACTTATATGATTTTTACGGATAAGTTACCTAGGTAGTTAAGCCTAGCATGTTTTAAACGCGCATGTTTTTGGTGTCGCACGTATATTTTATCAACATTTTCCAAATAGTAATGTAACATTGAATGTTTATACAGCTCGCATAAGGAAGGAGGACAGAAGCAAAGCTTATTCAGAAGTATCCAAGATATGAAGTGAGAAGAAAAGAATAATTCTAGAATATTCTTGTTGGCGTTATTAGGAAATATACTACTTAATGTTCCTTGAACAATTCGCTCTGATTGCAGTGGCTCGTCATGTATTTCGGATTAAGGCAATTGTACTTGCTAAGAGAATTTTACTAGTTCCTTTTAGCGTAATGTTGAAGAAGAATATGTCTATACTGTCTTGAATAAGAGTGACTTTGAGTTTAGCGTCAATTGTTGTGGATTCAATTCCCAGTTCAGGAAGAACCTTATAGATGGGTCTATAAGGTCCTTCCTGAACTGTTTTCATCGAGGTGTCTTCTAATCTTAGACCAAACCTTAAATACTCTTACATGAAATTATTAAATCACTCAATTCTGTTAACAATTTAGTCTTCCTGCTTTCATTTTAATATTTCAAAGTGTTATTTATTAACTATTTTAACGTTGATATTTAAAAATGGCTTCCTTTTAACGCCAATTAAAAATCATCACAAGACTTAATATTTATTGAAAATCCAGTGAAGTGTTGCGCTTAATTTTTATACAGGGTAAAGCTAAACATTGACAGGTAAACCGAGTCTTATCGATAATTGCAACAAAATTGTCGGAGCTCCTTATTTTTTATATTAGCTGTATTCGCGGTTATTTTACTTAGTTATTTTATTTTATAGGTTTTAAGTCCGCAGTGACGGTCGCATTACTGTTGTATTTTTTTTTAATAATTTAAATATTATTCTGTTCAAAAATAGTTTTGTTTTATGTGTTTTAGACTCTTCTTAAATTTAAATTAAGAAATTCTTTTGCTAATTTTAGGAATTATTTTCTCAACACTATTTTGGCGAGTGAGCAACTGAACAACCTTGGTTGTATTAAAGTGGTATTCTGAACAATATTTTGGCTTTCACTATTATTATCTTTCTACGACCTTAAAATGTTCAGCTTTGCCCTCTGTTTTGTCTGTGTATAGATTAAGGTAAAATGATAAGTAAATGTAGGTACCTTATGTGAAATTAAAAAGCTAGAGGCGTTTGGACATTAGTTACTTAGTGTTTCCTGTTTTTATTAAAAAAAATAATGACTAGTAATTGTAAAACATTTTAATCACGACCGCTCGGTTTGTTGATATCTTATTTATTTATAAAAAACTGTTGGAAACAGTTTAATATTTCAACAAAATTCTCTACAGTTAGAAAATATTCGTTCTTGCTTCTTTTTTCATAAACTAAAAGCTTGTCGACGTTGTTTAACAAAAGTAATGTTTTTTTGTAAAATTCTAACGTAAATTCAATACATAACTCAAGAATGTCTCTTTTAAAATATTTCTCGTTGATCTAAATAAATATGTATAGTATTCATTTTAATAATGTAAAAGATTAAACCCTTACTAATAAACCTTGTAAAGCGATTTTAAATTGTTTACTCGCTGTGTTTTATCTTGTTCTTCCAAATGTAAAGTCACTGATGCCAGAAAGAGAGAAACCAATATGTAACTATTTACCTGGTATACAACGTTTATTATGAGGCAGGCCTTTAAAATATCCTATTTGTATAACTGTATTGATTATATTTTATAAAGTGGTGTCTTATACATATTCAGAATGTGCAATAGCCTGCTCTCCATTTCAAATAACATTTTATTTCTATTTTAATGGCAAACGAGCGATGCTTTTTATTGTTTCCTTAAAATTTAGAGGCACTAAAGTTTTATTGTGAAACGTGTGTTGTTTCTGCTGATAAATGTCTTTTGTTACTAAAGGGTTAATGTTACTGACTTAAAGAAGTTAGTTTTATGAATGTTTGGTGTCGTTGAGTTGAGTTTAAGATGTGGAAGCGAGACACCGCTACGTGCAGTGTAATGCGGCGTCTCGCTTCTACAAGAAAAAGTAAACAATATTTTCGATCCATTCTTTAAGTAATTTAATAAAGAAACAAAAATTAATGCATTTTGTAACGAGTTTTTTCTCGAATCAATAACTTTATTTTAGGAAAAAGTTTACTATTTTATCACTCTGGATGACTGGACGGTACGCGACAGCCAACGCATTCTTGTTTATCTGTGGTCATTAAGATCTTAATTTTTTTTAATCAAGGTTAACACCAGTATATGATACATTTCCAAAGGTAATTGGCCACAATCCAAAAACAAAATTAACCTAAACCAAATGCAAGCGTTATCAGAAAATGATTACTAATGACGGACATTTGTAAAGAATTCGACATAATAGTACCTACTGTCATTAATTTTATATTTACGGTATCACTATTATGGTGATACGTTTTGCCATTAGGAATGAAATGTGTACAAAATTAGTGTTTAATATTTATTACTTTTATTTATCGATAATTTTCGTAAAAAATGCCATTTGCAAAATGCGTGTCGATGTCTCAATGTTTTGTTTAAAATATTACTTTTATGTAGTCAATTTAATCAGGTCACAAACAGATATGTACAATATTAAGTATTATTAGCTAATATCTAGAAGCTATGCATTCTGGCAACTCCTCAACTGTTAATGTTAAGTTCCTGACGCAGTTATTTGTGATCGCTCCTATACGCACTGATCACTGATCCATGCCGCACTCTACTTCACTCTTTTTGTATTCATGTCATAGTACTTACGAGTATTGACTCTGACTAGACCGGGCTGAAGTGAGTTTTAAGATGTTTTTTCATGTGCAGCCACAATGCCTAAAAGGAAAATAAACTTTTCAAAAACGTGTATTTATATTGTTTAAATAATTAGCAACATTGTTATTTTTTTAATAAAAATGATTAAACACATTAAATACGACTATAACGATCCTTGTAACTAACTTCAGTCCGTAGTTTAAATTCGCGTGCTATACTGAAGTGTGTCTCGTGTACAAGATCCTTAGACATAATGAATTTTATTTTTTGAATTTGTTTTTATTTATTTATTGCCTGTAATTATTTTATTACTTAGGCATAAAAATTATACATAATAATATTTATAGTTAGTGTTTCGTTTTGTTTCATCTCAAGATGTCAACTGTTTCTCATACTCGAAACAATTTAATTTTCAAAGGCCTTTTAGGTCATATTTTTGATATATTTTTATAAATTTTGTTTTTATGGTGTCAAAGATTTGTGTTTAAATCTACATTTATTTACTTCAATATATAATGATAAATTCACAATAACAAGATAATTATGTTTATTCACTTAAGCAACGAACATATAATACTGAATAATATTTTACCGATAATTTACCTATGTAATATTAGTCATATATAAGAACAGTTACTTTCAGTCATTACCATTCCATGTTACGTTTAATGATTTCTTATCGTTACAATAAAATCAACGCTTTGGTCAATTTACCATTGCCATTGGTTTTTTTAATTGAATGTTCTGCACTGTTCCGTGAAAAATATATATTGGAAAAAAGTATGACTACTGTCTGTGATTTTTAGAGTCAGATATCATGACATTAATAATTTATATTTAATTTAATTTTTAATAAATGTATTGACTTTACTTTTTTGTTTTATTGCCCACCATGAAAATTTAATTTTAAGTTTCAGAAAGACAAACATTAATTGCCATCAAAAGTTTCAGATTAGGTCAGTTAATACCTTCAGATTAAACGTGTTTTATCAGCGCCTAATAATGGCATCTCTATACTGCACTGATACGCCAAAGACAACAGACATATAAAATATACCTAGGTATAGAACCACAGATAAAATTGCAAATCTTTATTTATTGTTTTATTGTGTTAACAATCTTTAACAGCTACTGAGTGTGCTTGAGATTCCGCACTAACATTGATTTTAATAATGCTTAGCGAGTTTGTGGCAGTTTGAATTCAAATCGATTTAATTTTTCAGGTCGCACGATGGTAAACCAATATTTCTGACTTGCGCAAAGGGATCTGGATGAAGATGTATTTGATTAGTTTGTAGATACAGCCTTACTGATAAACGTTGTATAACGAGTAAATAGTTACATATCGATTGCTCTCTTTCAGTCATCCGTAGATTTGCATTTAAGTGAAGAAGACAACGCATTGTGTAACTATATAACCGTTATACAATGGTTAGGTAAAGGGGTTAGCGTTTTATAATTTCTAATTTTCTACCCAGTCAATTGTTTTATGATAGATACTAATTGTAGTCTTAATTAAGGTTTTTAGTTGTTGTATGGCCTAGTTTTGAAAGTTAGGTATTCAAATGTTCACATAAATGGATGTTAGACAAAACTTTAACATCTAAAGAATGCCTGTTGGTCTCGTAGTCGCAAAAATGCAAAATGCGACTATAAAGATCCGTTTTCAGGCAGTAGGTATTCTTAGGTTTTTTCGAATAAATATTATATAGCCCTATATTAAATGGGACATAAGTAGGTACCCATATTATACCTTTAGGTACTGGCTTATTTTTAACTTACATTAATTAACCGATTTTATTATTATCTAGGTATTTAAATAGGATTAAAATGTACATATTCAATATAATATTATTATGTAATTGATTGAATTAATTTGTGCCATGTAGCTATTTGAAGCTCATATAATTTTGTTATCCTACGTGAGTTAGCGAATTTTGAATTAAATATAAGTTCGTTTGATTTTATAATCATAATATTTACTTATTAATTATTATCATTACTTTCTATGTAGTAAAAATGGTCTATAACACCAAAATGTGTTTGGTTTCAAGTTTTTTTAATGTTGCCATATTTTTAAATACGTATGTCTTTGTAGGCATTTTTAATTATCATACAATTTATCAATATACCCTATACCTACATAATGTAAAATTGTAGATACGTTATATGACTTCATATAAAATTGCAAGGACCTTATAAACTATTTATACCAGACAAAATAAGGTATGATGTATCTAAGTTTGATTTTCAGCTCTGAAAAAAGCTACTATGTACTTTCGGAATTACTTTATCAATTGTGTGTTAAAGTTAAGATCATCATGCCGAGTATACGGATCGCGGTGCCAGAATAAACGTACCTATACCTAAAAAAAATACTGAATTGAAATTTGGTGTAGGCGGAACAGGACAAACCGCAAAGAAAAACGTTAAACATTCCGGGGGCGCGGCGGATCAGTCTGCCGCTAAATGACTGGATTTGTCCAGTCAGGTGAATCATTATCATCGGGAGAACGGCTGCGTGCCGGCTGTCAGCGGTACAGGCTGACTAATGTGCAGTCACAAAAGCAACAAATACGTGAAACCGTTATCGGTATATTCATTGTTGATATGCGTCACGAGAGGTGTACGTGTTGCAACTCAAGTGCGACTTTATCCCGTCGAAGAGGTGGTAGTCACGTCAGATGTTTTTGTTTGGTGAGGTAACCGTAATTATTATTAGATATTACGCGTATTGTCCCACTGCAGGGCAATGGCCTTTCTTTCCACTTGTCCCTGTCTACAGCCACTTGACGTCACTCGTCAATCTTTTAAATAGGAGTCAAATTTGCCGCAACACCTCTTTCTCGGCCTACCGCGAAGTCGATAATTGTTCGGGACCCGCTGCGTGCTAGTTTTCGCCTACCTATAGATCGTCCGACTTGCGGCAGACGTGACCACGTACCAACAATAATAAATTACAATATTCAAGTTATGGAGTGTTATGTTCTCCTGGCCGAGTTTCAGCCAGCCAGTAGTCTGTAGTGTACGAGATAATGAAGCCCTGTAGGTGTCAGACTGCTGAAACATCAACAGGCATAAGCACTGGATATTTGATACGCCTGTTGGCTCAAGGCTTCGTTATTGTTATCATCGGCGTTAATAACACTTAGGTATTATTGTTAACACTTATAAGTATTAGGTGCTTACTTAAGCTATTGTTTATAAGGGTTATATTATACAGCGCTTTTATAATGATAAAGCTAGTGAGGGTTCGTTGAATAGCAATATGCTTGCGACTGAGTAAAACGAGGGTGTGTAATTTTGTATGACAATAACTGACAACACCTCTGCCTATCACCTTAGAGGTAGGTAACAGGCGTAGGTACCTATAGTTCGTATGTGGGGCACTCTGAAGCATACTCGATAACAAATATCTATGACAAAATATATATTCTGCCTGTCTCTAAATGTACCTATCCAATTGTATCGAAAAATGAAAAACTATCTGAATAGTTATGGAAAGCGTATGCTTCATAAACGTCTACTTACTTACTATTGTAGGTTTGACCTTTTGATCCAATTTCAAAGTACGGATAATAAGGTTTAAAGACCGATTGTAAATACGCGGTGACTAATTGGAGTTGACCTGAGGTCATGAGAGATAAATCAAAAAGCGTGTCTTGTTTACCTATTTAATCATTTATTTTTAAACAATGAGCGGGTCTGATTTTCCTGGGCCGTATAGTAAGTTTACAAAACAAATAAATATATAACAGATTGTTAAACGAATTGATATCGACTGATATCCTATACCGACATAATACGTGAATAATGCATTCCTCTAACGTGATCTCTTAATCGGCTTCTGCGAGCAACGATACGAAATGAGAATTACACGTTCGCGCCTGTGACGATACAGAGAATTCTCAAGAGTGTGAACCTGTTTACATTACATAAAATCATAAACACAAATTCACGTAAAGAATATAGGAATTCTAATAACTGACGTCACTTATTAAAATGACGTAAATTGGTCATTATCAGAAACATAGCTGTAATTATAAAATAGTGTCCGCCGTAGTACCATATTACGTGCAGTCTGTTTGAGTTTGAACTAATTGCTACATCCACAATACTTTCTTATCAGCATTTATCAATGTTTAGTTAATGGCTGTCGACCTAAAATATGCATGGCTAGCATGCGGGTGTGAGGCGACCTTGTTGCGTATTGATTTATTTTATTCATTAGGTATATACCTATACCTGTATTGCTATTTTAATACAAATGTAGTTAGTAGGTCGCCTACCTATCTAGGAAGCTATATGAAACCTATGAGGACCTATGAGAACCGACATTTCACGGGCTCAGTGATGTTAGCCTTTTATGCGACTTAAATTATCAGTAGGTAGCTCCTGTTAACCAGGAAGGCAATAAAGCTCGAGGCGTCCCAGAGATTTGACAGTATCAGAAATTCAGTTTTCACTTCCCACCATAGCAAGTGGGAGGCAAAATAAATCACAATCGGTGTTCAATACTGACGGGGTCTATCAAATCGGTTCGGATAATTGCAAACGCTTTGACGCTTCGGGCGGAACCGTATGACTGAGACGTTTCGCCAAATAAACGCTAACCATTTTTCCCTTTGCGGAATGTGATACCGACATACAGTAAACTATTGCATGGTACAGGTAGATTACTAATTAAATATTTTATGTTATGGGTCTAACATTATAACAAGCACACAAAGTGATTAGGAGCGGTCGGCAAAATTATGTCGAGGTACCCACAACCAAAGAAAATAACAAAACACTTACCGAGGGATTAAATTGAAAGTTTGCCACCGAAGAAGGAAATAAAATCAATTTTCATTGCAAACTGTTCTCGTGTACACTATAACACACCACCAGAAACAACTCAGGAGCCGGGATTCAATCGCGGAACATTATCAACGTATTTTGTCCAGCAGCAAATTTGACCGTTACTGACGCGCGAAGGCAAGTTAATTTTGTATTATTTTTTTAACCCCTGATGCAAAAAAGGGTTGTTGTTAGTTTTACGTGTGTATTTATCTGTGTCTGTGGTATTATAACTCCTAAACGGAACTGGTTTTTATTGATTTTTTGTTTTAATGTTCACTTGATCAAGTAGGTACCTACTCTCAGCTATGATAAGTACCTATACAAATATAATGTGAATTCAAGCAAGCTTAGGGGGGCCCTAGACAAGTAGCAAAACATTTGACGAATAGCAATTAAATAGAATAAAAATTGTGGTATCCGGGTGCCGTGTGGTATCCGGCCTAGAATCGACCACTCCCTTTTCTCCCGTGGGTGTCGTAAGAGGCGACTAAGGGAAAATCCAGAAGATGGGCAGCAGCGTCTTCTGTAACTTCACCACCAATACTGCGATCCCCAAGCCGCTTGCCAAGCGTGGGGATTATGGCAACCCCCCCGCTTAAACGGGGAGGCCTATGTTCAATAGTGGACGTCTTGGCTGATGATGATGAGAATAAAAATTATATGGGTTTGAAATAATTATGTCATCGATAACATAGTTGAAACATTATGTCATCATCATCATGTTATGTACATTTATTATTCGATTTCTATTCGTCAATCGTTTTGTCTCTTGTCTATGGGGGGCTGTAAAAATAGCCCCTAGACAAGTAAGTGACAAAACTCATCATTCATAGAATCTTCAAACAGAAAACCGGTTGATGATCTGTTCTAGGTTATAAAATGATGTGAGCAGCTTCTACGGTCTGATCTGATATTTGGTATCCCGACACCCCAATGCTAGCACAAGGCTTTTTAATTTATAGTTAGTAATTTCAGTGTCCCACTGCTGGGTAAAGGCCTACCCATTATTTTTCCTCAAGCAGTGGGAAACTAAACAGGCTAGTTAAAAAAAATGTTAATTTATCCAGTACCTATTAGTTAGATACATACCTGTTTGTCTTTTATCGTACTTTCGAGTACTTTTCTTCTACAGTTACAGCTTATGCCTATCTACGACTGTTAATGTGACTTCGATATGTTCGACTGGTTCCAACCAAAGTAGTAGTCGTCAGCAAGAACACTTACCATGTGGAGCATTCTACCACAACGTCTACTGCAGCGCTAAGGGTTGCGGGTTCGATTCCCGCTCGGGACAAAAAAAATTGTGATCCGAAGATGTTTTTCATTACTACCATAATTTAGACCCGAGTCTGGGTATTTGTGTAATTGATATTTCATGTTTGTGAAACGCACCCACGGCACAGGAGAAATTTCTTACCAAGGCGACGATTTTTTTTTTAAACCAGCACTTATGTAAGTCTATAAATGTATCTAATAATTCACAATGATAGCTAAAAAGGAAAGTAAGGAGTTATAATAAAACAAAGCATATAATTTGGGAACGGAATCGTTTATTGAACCCATCTGTAATAGTAGATAATTAAATTATACTGTTACTCTACACATTTTGTACTATTCAAAGTACCTACCTATGTCAAGTATTTCTAGCTCTTAGGTTAAAATGTACCGACAAATGCACCCAATACCGAGCAATTACCACGTTTAATTATATCAATAAATTTCCAATTGTGCTCCAAAACTCAGTGGTAGCTACCAATCACAGTACCATTTGGATCCTACGATTAAATACATGGACATAGTCAGCCATGACTAATGTATATTCGTTTTTACTTTTAAATATGATAATGACACTAATGTATGACAGGGTCAACTGATTGGTCGTTTGAAAAAAATATTGTTGTTATTTCTGAACAACGATAAATATAACTACGGTCGTTATTTTGATAAGATTCAAGAATTTTACTTGTAGTAACTTACTATAATAAGGATTTACACATCTTGTTTGGATACAAACACTGGATTACACGTTAAATATAATTACATGTTAATAATTGTATAAATTCGTTACATTACATATTCAAGATAATTTTTCAATAAACATTAAAATTATTATAAACATTAGTCAAGTAGATATTAATGGTTTCTACAAATTTTATTCAAGAATCGTCCTTTACTTTGATGCATCAGTGTGTGTATCCGAAACAACTAAGGGGACGTCTTTTAAATTTCAAATTAGGCATTACATCGTAGCCATTAGTAGCTTACACTAAATAAGTTAATATTTTAGATAATATCGAGTCGTCGCTTCGTTTACATTAATTAATAATAGGTATAAATCTTCCTTTATTGTCTTCATTCTTCACCATTAAAAAAAAGCTGGGTATGAAATAATTGCCAATTAAAAAACAAGGAACAGTGTTGCAGCGTAACAAGTGGCGTCGAAAAATGTTTCGTGTAAAATTGCTTTGGTTCAGCCATTAAAATAACAATATAATTAAAGTGTACATTTCTGTCAAGGTTCATAACCGCGTCCAAAGAGGATAATTTTACGAATAGCGATAATAGCAAGACGCTATAGTATTGATAAAAGTAACAAGCGAATGGTAAAAGCAATTTATAAAATTCAAATAAACACTTTCAAAGTAGGCTTTGTCTGAGAAGACAAAGGAATAAGATTGGTTCATATTGAGATCTGGTTTTCAAAGTTACTTTAAATATATAGAATAAACAATAAGTAGTAGTAGCTCCTAGTGTTGCTCCTCATCGATGTCACTGTGGTGAAGCAGTCGACAGCCTCGGACGGCATGGTCTGTCCTGCAGTAGGAGTGCTGGTCGCATACCAAGACACGCTACCTTGAATGACATCATCCGTCGTGCTCTTGTCACCGCCGGCGTACCAGCTGTATTAGAACCAAATGGCTTGGTACGTGACGATGGAAAGAGACCAGATGGTATGTCGTTGTTGCCATGGAAATTAGGAAGGCCTTTGGTGTGGGACGCAACGTGCGTCGATACCCTTGCACCTTCTCATGTTTCTGGATCAGCAGTTTGCGCTGGCACTGCTGCTGCTGCTGCGGAGACCCTTAAGCGGCGAAAATACAATAATCTGATTGTGAATTGTATTTTTGAGCCGTTTGGGGTCGAAACATTTGGGCCATGGGGTCCGAGCGCCCGAGCCTTATTTAAAGATCTTTCAAAACGTTTAGTCGATGCTTCGCGTGATCAGAGGGCTGGTTTGTTTTTAGGTCAAAGAATCAGTATTGCCATTCAACGTGGCAATGCTGCCAGTCTTCTGGGCACGTTTCCTTTTGACAACGATGAGGAAGAATACTTCGATGCTTTTTAATTTTAATTTTATATTTAAGTTGTAAATAGTTTTTAAAGGAGGTAGAATTTAAATGTTTATATGTATATAATTATTTCACATAAACTTAACTTTTCATAAGTATCTAATAATTCAGTTTGTAATCACAATTACCACTAACGATTGTTATTTTTGTCAAACATTAAAATTATAGTGTATCGTTGCCTTAATAAATAATACAAATTCATGATATGTACCTAAGTATACACAGAAAAGATCGACAATACGCAAATGATACAAAATAAATAGCATATCGATGACGTCATAATAATTATATACATACACTTAACATATTTTAGTACCCTTCGATTTTAATGGATCTTTATAAATGGTTATTCGATTGTTATAGTTGACTATTCTTTAACCAATAAGTAGTTACTAGATCGATAAGTAAATTGTAATCGATATTTACATAAGTACCTATTATTATGATTATTACTCTGCGATCTTGCGGTCGGACGTCCGTCCCATTCTAATTCGTTACTCAACACTTTTGTGCGAAAGAGAGGGCTCACACCGGCCGACCTGCGCGATCCAGTTTATACGCAGGTGCATAGACTCTGCTACACAGAACTCCACCTTATACCTCCAACGTTAACGCTTCGTTCGGTTAGAAAGGAATCCATTTAAATGTATATGAAAATAAGTGAGACTTACAGTATATACAAAAAATATCACATTACTTCGAGGCCGCAGCTTTCAATCACTTAGTCAATTAATTATTTCGTCTTCTTACCTAAGTTGTCGGTCGTCGGTACGAAGCGTAAGCAAGATAACGCAAGAAGTAATCGATCCAAATTAATATAGTAACGTGGAAGCCGTGTCCGCCCGCCAGTCTGGTGTTGACTGTTGACAAGCGCAACTCAACAGCTCCGAGACCGCGCGAGATGCATCAGTTACTTTAACATTAACGCTGAGCTAGTCAGCCGCGTATCAACTAAACAATTTACCAATTATACATATCATCGCATCCGTGCCTTTACGTTAGTCTCCCCGCACCCACTAACGTACATCTAGGAAGAATTTTTTTTAATAGACTAGGTGCCTCGTCATAGAACTACTAATCCAAAGTGAGCACTACGACACCTACGAGATCTAGATTTCCAAGCAGAAGTATCTAAAAAGCTGCAGCCCGGCGGGTGGCGCATGCGTCGCAGACGCCGCGCTCCAACATACCGGCCGACACGCGCCGGGCGGTGACGTCATCACCGCCCGGACTATCACAACGACATAGAAAAATATAACGATCTGGGACGCGTTTTATTGCTAAGTTAGGTACAGTCTTTGGGGGCCTCCGGGGACGAGCCGCCGGAGAGGTCGTCGAGGAAGTCGAAGGTGGCCACGGCCGCGCGCTCCGGCTCGCCGTAGCGGACGAAGAAGCCCTCGCGGCCGAGGATGGACGGCCGGCGCATGCGCAGCGCGCCCCCGCCGCCCGCGCCCGCGCCGCCCGCGCCGCGCACGCGCAGCGCCGCCGCTGCGGCAACACGAGCGTCAGCCTACTCTACAAGCGAGCGCCCTCTGGACGAGACAACACCGTGAGCGGCGCCCAGCCCCGCCCTCCACACACACACACACACACACACACCCGCTACACGCTACACACGCACGCCGCGCGCCACACACGCTGTCGGATGGAGCAGAAGGCACACAGAGCAGCAGTTTTTATAAGAGTATTGAGAATAAGTATTTGCGACTTCTTCCTAACATAATTGTGTGCGCATAGTTTAAGCTCCATTCGAAAGGCGTGGCTAACAGCGTGACTAAAAATATGATTTTTTCATAACTTTTCATTGAAATCAAATTTAATGAAAACTGATTTATTTCTACCCTTTTTTTATTTTGAGGGTATTCAGAATAAGGAGCGTGGCGTCGCCTGCAATTTGATGTACTCTGAATGAGGCGAGAGAGTGAGATGGTGCGTGTGAGTGAGAGCGGAAACGAGTGACGTGGCTGGACGTGACGACAGATAACATGAAATGATATGACACATAGACGTCCGTACAGATCGTAACAATTTAAGGTATATTTAAAATAAATAAAAAAGTTAAATATTTAAACTATCATAATTAGTGTATGACTTAAATAAAATAAATTACTCACAATATTATAATATTAGAGGGGATTTTATTATTGTGTTGTGACATTTAAGTAGTCCAGATCTGTACAGACTAGAAAAACGTCAAATGTAGATTATAATGTTACATAGAGTAAGAATTTAACATTCCAAACAAAGCAAGTGTTCCATACTGAACATTGTAATTTTTGTCTGGGACTTGACAAGGTGCGTGTCTTCCAAGTCAATTAAAAAAGTATTTATTCTAGTCGATTGTATAAAACATAGACCTTTTACCATAGACATTTTCTTGTATGGAACACTTAAATAAAAAAAATAAAACAATTATATTTCTAGTATCACATTTAACGTTTAACAAAAAAAAGCAAAGTAATTAAATTAAAATGGACAATGTTACCGAACAAAGTAGGAAATGAAAGAACGTCTGTGCTTGATTTATGAAACATTGCAAAATAATTCAGAATAGAGGTAAGTCGTATTAAGTAAATTAGAAGTTATTTCGCATTAATAAATGTTATATATAAATTAGAATTTGTATCAATAAAACTGAATTAGTATACATTAATAATAAAAATTAGTGGCTCACGCACATCCTCATAACTCAAAATTGTGATTGAAAAGTTTACTAATTAAATTGATTAAAGTTCCTTTAAATAAGTCTTAATAATGAAACTGCCAATTAAAAACGAAGTCAATCAGAATGTACAAGAGTCATCAAACAAATAATGAACAACAAGATACCGATTCATTCATTCACAGGTCTTTTGAGACATTAGGCATAATTACCAACTCAACTTATCTAAAAAAAATCGTCAAAATTAAGTTTGCAGCCAGTCAATGACAAGATTCGGGCATTCGTTGTCAATAATCAATTAGAGAAAGTTTTCCCAAAAGCAATTCTAAATTCACAACAAAGACCAAAATATGAAGAAGTCAGATTAAAGTAAATCCTTTTATCTAAGATATGGAAGGTGAGATTCTCATCTCTTCATGTTCGCTTAAATATTGCACTTCAGGGAGTGTTCGTTGAACATCTTCAACTTCGTATTACAAATGGTCTTTACTGACTGGCCAATAAGAAAGACATATAGGCTAGCAATTTAGAATAGATTTTTGAGTGTCAAGATTATAGTCAAAAGGTCTACCATACGGTATCAACCACAAGAATTATGTGGTGGCGCAGACTGGCGGACGGTGGAGGATTTTAAAAGCAATTGAATTTAATACTTATCCAATCGAAATAAAGTTGTTATTTTAATGCTTGGTGATCGACCTCGGAGTATTGCAGCGCAGATATTGCTGAAGCGAAGCATTGAAATATTGACCTTAATTCGATGGGATAAGTGTTAAATTCCTTTGTCGTCCGTCCGCCAGCGCAGGCTCTAATGGTCTACCATGTACCATATCGAGTGTAGTATCTACCTGTCTTTTGTCTCCGGGAGCGGTGCAGCCGGTGCAGGCGGGAGTACGGCGGGGGAGGCTCGGCCGGGGAGGAGCCGCACGACGACGGGGACGAGTCGCTGGAGGCCAGCATCACGTCCAGAAGGTTGGCTCGGGCCTGGAATGGTTAGAAATTATGTATAAGTACCTAGTTTTAATTCCGGGCATCAGCCCACAACTTCGTCTGTAAAAAACTACGTGTATTTACTGGGATTGAAGTAGCCTATGTCCGTTTTTAATAGTGGTGAAAGGTCTTCAGAAATTGCTTAAAGCGTTTCGAAGATTAGCCCCCACATACAAACAAATTTTACCTCTTTAGAATAAGCTGCAAAAAGAGCACTTAAAAAACGTCTAATCTACTAAGTTGCGCGTCTAATTTATTATTGAACTGGTTTTATACTTCTGGAATCAAATGACGTCTATATGCAATCACTACGCTGGATATGGCCAAGCAGATGATGATTTAAATTTAAATTAAATCTTTGATGTGTTTGCGCGTAAAAGACTATCTATATTGTCAGAATCTATACCATTGTTGTATACTATCTGTTTAAAATATAAATTATCTAATATCTTATCTGAATGTAATTATGTGAAAGAGCGCATATTATCGTTCATTTTAGGTATTATTTTGGTAATGTCTGTCCTTTATTTTTCTTTCCAAATAGACCAAATATATATGTATATGTTTTAATCTAAAAAAAAAACGGGTGATTATGGAACGTGCATACCAGTTGTAAGCTGTCAATTAGTAAAAATATCATAACAATTTGCCAACTTCCAAATGCCATCACCTGATTATTGATCATAATACAGATAGGTAATCTTTTATATATGCCGAACGACAAAGTAAATAAAAACAATTAAGATACGTATCTATCTTAGCCTAAAAAAGATATGGTTATACAGATACCAATCAGTTTCTTCAAATTCTGCTAAAAGACTTACTAAAACCACAACTTTTCAATTATATATCAAATAAAATTTAAAAAGTTCGCTGAACATAGTTTCTTTATTCAAATACAGTTGACGTCTTGTAAACAGTCTAGCAAAGAGGTTGAATAGTGACATACAATTTGTCTCCTTTAGACCTTTGTCCTTTGACATTCGATAGAATTAGATAAACAAACGTTTATTAGTAAGGAGGTTAAAGTTAATATAAGTTAATAATATTCTACAAATAGTCGAAGTAGTATTTTACCTTTGGGTCACTAAAGTCGATGTCCTTCTCGACGTGCACCCAGCCGGTGGGGGCCCACAGCGCGTTGTCTTTGTGCGCATGCGCCTTGTCTCCTTGCTCTTCAGGCTTCGCATCTCCAGTGCCCGGGGTTCCCTCGCTTTGGCGGATCATTCTGGAAGAAGGTGGGTAGGAAAGGAATAGTGTGGCAATCAGTAAGTTTAATTAAAGTAACTACAAGGCACTTCTCATGAATAGATTTCCATAATAACTTTAGAAGCCTAGCAACTGCTTTGTAGATTTATTTTAGTAAACAATTATTGTAGATCAGAAAATATATAATATTAAGAGGCGTCAATGTTATTTTGGCATCGAAACTATGCCAGACTCTTAAAGGTACCTATAGGAAATGGATAGGTAAATTTCAAACCTGTTGAGCTCCTCAATAACGTCCTTCGAAGTAGCAGCCTCATGGAAACTCAGTGTATGTTCTTGCTTCACAATGATCGGTTCAGCAATGGATCCCTGCGCAGTTCCCGGCCGACTCCTATCGACCACGGGTATCTTCGACCTATTCCTGTTGGGAGACGACGGTGGCCTCTTTCCACCCATCAGGGTCGGAATTCGGCTTCTCTCTCTTAGCCTCCCCTCCTTGGCGTCGTTCTTATTACTTACTATCACAGTTTCAGCCGTAGACGTGCTCGTTGTGTTAGATTCAGTCATTTGGGGAGATCCAGTCTCTGGGGACGACCCTTCTTCCTCTTCAGGAACAGGCACCAACACTCCTGTGCTCCTTCGACAAGCGTTCAAAACTTCCTCCACTAAGGATATCTCTTCGTTGCTAGTGTACGGAAAACTGGACGATTTCGTTAAGCACGGCTCCACTTCCCTCTCAATCGGCGACTGTTTGTTTAACATGATGTTTACAGTATTCTCTTTCAGCGCTGAATTATGGTCCAAACTTCGACTAGATTCAATATCACTCGGCTTATCCTCCTTTGCTTGAGAAAATGGTGGGTCCTCAACCTCAACGGATTCGATCACATCTATGCTCTTGTTAATTTCGTTCTTTCTCTGAACTTTAATAAGATGACGATCATCTATTTCATTTTCTGCATTTTCAACTCTTGAAAATTCATCGAAGAAATCTTCGGACTCCGTGTAAGGATCTTCGCGTTCAATAAATCTCGGCGTTGACCGTGGCTCGGATACAGTATCACAGAAGGCGACTCTTGGCCGGTCGCCGGGGAGGACGTCACACGAGTCGTTTTCAGAGAAGCTGCCGAAAGAATCAGGTCTCTGCCTGTCTTCTGAAACTTCGCTACGAGGACCAACTGAGTCATCGTCAAAATCTGCCGCAGCGTACGGTGGCGGCAGTTCTCTGATCTCAGACAAAGGTCTTGAGGACATGGAATCAGATTCTTCTCTATCCCTACAATATTTCTGCTGTTCAGCTATAAAATGCAGAACGTTCTGCAAAGCCACCTCTCTATCCTGCAAGGCCATAGCTTGGACATCATGGATCCTCAAATGACTGCTTGTGTCCGGTGCAGGAATACCTCTGGACGAATTAGACGCTAAGCTCTTTGTGCTTTCATATTTTACGAGACGGTAAAAATCTCTTGTGAAATCTAGACCGACGTTAGCACAGTCGCCGTCTTCACTCAAAGCTGTGCTAGATCTTTTATCAGGTGCGTCTGATGCACTTGACCAAGAACCGCCGGGTGAATGTGTTCCTGTACAGTCCCACCTTTTTTCAGATGTATCGGCATCATCAGCTATTCTGCATTCATCTATTTCTATAGTAGCGAACCCACAATCATTCCATAGACAGTCACCCACATCTTCTTCTAATTCTAACGCATCATCTTCCCTGATGCTGGGTAAAGTTGACAGTGATATTTGGCCCGGCGTTGTTATTTCGGCAAAGGGAGACTGCCTGTCCCTGAGATCTTCACATGACAATGATAAGCTCCAGTCTTCTAGCTCAGCCCTGTCGTATTCTAAGTCGGCTAAATCTCTATGTCGCTGTTGTAAAGCTGACCTTGCATCGTCCAGTTCTAGCCAGTGTTGGACGTAATCAGCGTCGTACTGGGAGCCGTCGGCGCGGTCATCAACCGTGCTTCCCCATGATACCCTTTCAGAGCTAGTTGTGGAAGCTATAGCTGCTCTTCTTAGCGGTCTCTCAGGAGATGGTTTCAGATCTAAGACTAAAACACCAGAGCTAGGCGATGGGCTGTCTAGGCAGCTGGTCGGGCAAGTTGTGCTAGCGATGAGCTTCAAGCAGAGATGGGAATCTGAGAAGCTTCTGACTACATGTTGGAAAGGCAACACTGGCCGTGACGGCGGGTAGCTGCCTCTGACGCCAGCGAAGGCGACTCCTATTGGAAAGTAGATATAATCAGCTTCCGTGGCTAGAAGCCTGGCATGTCTGCGAGATTCTCTAGGGTTGATGGAGACGATGGTTTGATTGTCAGTTTCATCTGATGCCTCGTTGAGGTCTGGCAAGGCTCTGTCAGCCGCGTGGTCGCTCTGCCGCGAGGCGTCGGCTTGCACGTCACTAGACATGGTAGAGTAGCCTTCGTCTTTGGCGCCGCTTTCTGGAGACTCAGCTCCAGCCTCTCCTACTTCGCCGCTTTCTTCCTCTGTCACTTTTTCTCCACTCGCCCCTAAAAGTATAAAAGATATTTGATTAAAAAACGTCAAAAATGTTTATTTATTTATTTATGCATTAGCAGTATGTAATATGAATGTATAGCAGTTACCTCTAACAGGGTCGGTGCAAGGCTGCGGCATGCTAAGGCTGAGTGTGTGCGGGCGGGCGGGCGGCGCCCACAGTGTCGGGTCCACGGCTGATAGGGCCCGCGCCAGGTTCGCTGGCGTTACCTCTAGACCCTGGAACATCAACAAGTAAAACGATAATTTAGAACATTTTATTGAAGATTTTTCTAGAATAAATGGATGGAGAAATTAGATGTTTAAAATATTGTTATTGGATGTCACGATCTGTCAAGATTTCAGAAATACATTACTCATAAAATGACTTGTGTTAAAATTTTGACGATGTGAAAGTTTTCTGGCTCATACAGAGTGCAGTGATAAAAAACTATTTTACGGACTATATACCATTGCTAAATTACAGATATTTGTAAACATGTTAAGCTATAAACACTTTAATTCCCTTAGCAAAAGGTTCATTTTCCTACCTTTAATTCAGTCCAAATGTCTGCTAGTATCTGATGTCGCCGCTTGTCGTCGTGGCTGAGGGGGTGAGGGTGTGGTGCTGGCGCCGAAGGGGGAGGGGAGTCTCTGAAAGAGACCAGCGACCCGCAGGAACCGACGTCTACCAAATGCACTAAAATATCAAAATAATAACGTTGTTATGGATAATTGGGTATTTCTATGCTGTTCGTTTTCAAGACGTTGCGTAGTAACTTCAAAATTGTCATCTAAATTATTTATTAACATTTGTAGACTGACACATGTCTGAATAATGTAACTAATCGGGAATTAATAAACAAAGGTTGTAGTAAAAAAATAAAAAAAGGATCCACCATGACTTTAAGTGAATTTGCATTTTCTTCACAATTTTAATTAACACAATTTTATAAATTTCATCATCATCAGCCGGAAGACGTCCACTGTTGAACAAAGGCCTCCCTCTTAGAAGGGTGGGGGAGTTGGGGAGGGGTTGTTGCCATAATCCCCACGCTGGGTAAGCGGCTTGGGGATCGCAGTATTGGTGGTCAAGTTACAGAAGACGCTGCTACCCATCTTCTGGATTTTCCCTTAGTCGCCTCTTACGACACCCACGGGAGAAAAGGAGGAGGTCAATTCTAGGCCGTATATCACACGGCAATATAATATTATATAGATTTATGTAGTTTTAATACTTGTTTACAGTACCTAGGTCCTCACCTTGCAGGTCGCGCGGCGTGTGCGGCGTGAGCGGCGTGAGCGGCGTGTGCGGCGTGGCGGGCGATGGTCGTGGCTGTGGACGCAGCTGCCGCACCAACAGCGCGCTCAACGCGCGGTTCTGTGCCTCCAATTCGCGAATACGTGCGCGCGCGCATCCCAACTCTTCACGCACGCTCTGGAATTAAACAATGAGTTCATTTCAATATGTTTGTTTCGTAGTAAATTTCTTCTGTTTACATATCAGCGGCGACTTATCTTACATTGAACGCATTTAAGGCAACTACTGACTATTTAGAAAACGCTGTCCAAATGACCCAAAATATTACACTAAAAAACTTTATCCTTTACATATTGTAGCTACGAGGCTTCAGGGAAAAAGTTAAGGAGGAAATTGACTACTATTTCCTGTAAATCTTTAAGTCATTGACCGCCATACAGTACACACAATAGAAAAACTATTGTTCGCGGTCACGGTGACCGCGAAGGCGTTCAAATGGTTAACAAAACTAAGTAAATATGTAATTTTAATAATGCCCGAGTAATTAAAACGCCTCTCCAGCCAGGCCCTCCAATCTTGTCTAAAACCTTTAAAATCTCGAAATATCTATTACGCGTATCTAACAGCTATCACCGTGGAAAACTTCACCGTATTTACACCCCCCCCCCCTTACTTTCGTCAAAACGTCTTCGAAATAAACGCGTACATTTTAATTATACTTCATTAGTTAAATTAAATTCGAGTAGGGTAATTGACGGGCACGAATTACAGGGGATCCCCCTGTTAGATACGAAATAAGGTTGCTGTTCTTGTCGCTTCGATCTTGGTTTGAGTTTAGATGGCTTGGACTCTTATAACTATGGTTTGGTTGAGAATTCCTGAGGATTCTTAGAATGTTATGCTTGGAGTTTGGTTTTAAATTATTTTGTAAATACATTGCGCCTTATAAAAGCCATAGAACCGAAATTTTGAAACAATTCAGTTACCGTAGTTTTAGGACAACTAATCTAAATCCAATAATTTAATGTATCATGGAAGAGATAAATTATTATTTTCACATTATGTGTTGTAGATATCAGTAGACTTTTTTGATGCAGGCATCGCAGAGAAATTGTCGATTATTAAAAAGACCAATATTATTTATTATGATAACCACATCATATCTTAAAAAAAAAACTCACATACATACTTCTTTTTTCGGGCAGTCGTGTACAAATAGATATCCACCGAACACATTACTGTGTTCATAAAACAAAAATATCTGCCAAGAAAATCATTCCTTCAAATTATTTTCGCACAAGTCGAAAAACACGGTCACCGCAAACCGAGTCACCACTCTAAATTAAAAACTTTAAAAATTAATTACTGTTAAGCAACCACATCTAACTGTAGACGGAATATGCAAAAACCAAGTTTGCTTATTAAAAGATTTCCAACTTCTTCAAGTTTAATAAAGCGTAAATAATATTAATGGAGAAGAGTTATAAATTTTAAGTGATTTTCATTAAGACAGAGAGGATTTAAATGTAACGGGCACTGTCATTGTAAGGGGAACGAAGATAAGTTAGGTATTTTGAGGATACAATGTTTCAGATGGTGTATTTAAGAGAGTTGTATTAAGAACGGGTGATTGAATTATTTTAGGGTAATTACGGGCTTGTTTTGATTGCTAATTAGCTTTTTAGTTAGTGTCTGTATCAGTTTGATTTTCAGCTATGAAATATTACTTGCTCCGTCGGCCAGACTTAGATACGAATTATCATTTCGTACCTACACGAATTCTGTCATCTACACAATTTTTTGTAAATTTTTTATCTTCTACGATCATACCAGGATAAGATTATTCTAAAACCATCTGCCTACACCATCTCAATCTCATCTCAAGTAGAGACACTGAACGACAACCTACTAAATAACAAGTACCCATAACGTTTCCGTAGGTATTCATTATTCTCAGGTCTCTGTAAATAGGAAATTCATGCAAACAAGATACATACTTCCTTCCAAGCAATTGCTCAAATTACCCACATATCCTAATGTAATAACTTCACCCCATAAGATCCTTACATCGTGCTCCGTGAGGTCTCTAATTACACCTTCGGCTTACCCATAATTACTGCCATTCTACATAAAGGTACTTATATAATATTATGTGATATCAATAAACTCGGTAGAGATGAGCATCCATCACTCGTAATTACCGTATGACGTTAATTGCATCATAATAATTAGGTTAATGTGATCGCAGAATTATCACACTCATGCCGGAGTATCTAATTGATTAAGAATGAAGATTGTGTTACGAAGTTTTTAAGTGAATTAAGTTTTAAGCTCGATCTTGACCAGTGGCGCAGCTGTTGGTTGGTGTCATGCCTAAATGATTGATAATTTAAATGAGTTTTACTTATGTGTTATAGTTTCTTCACAGCTTTATTGCATTAGTAATAAATTAACTTTTTCAACCCGGTACATTAGCTAGATTAACTTCAATAGTTACTTTGAATATTCTATAGTAAAATACTTCACACTGAATATTTTTACTACCAAAATTTGCTATTAAAATTTCCCAGCGTTGCGTGAATGCAGGAGCGTCAAAGTTTGAAAAACAATCAGAAGCGGTCGTCGCCTGCAGACGGCGCCATCTTTATCAGGAAAGTTGGCGCGCGTTCCCGCCAAAACTACAACAACATGGCGGCCATTCACAAACTGGATTTAAACACAAACGGTCGCATTATCGGACAGATTATGCCCAGATTATAGTGGGCCAGGGCTCCTGAAATTATTACGGTGCCAGCTAAGGCCGGAGTGTCCCATTTCGTGCGATTTATGTGCGAATGTAGGCACCACATAATCCACGGACGCGGATACAAGGGCGACTATAATTATGAGAAAACAATTTCCGGGATGCATCTTAATGCCACCGGGGATTACGAGGTACAGACATTTGTTTTTTTGCAGATTAACAATGCTGGCTCGTTTTTCGTTATAATATTCTGGAGACTCGTTTGGCTTTTGTTTAAGAATCAGATGCGCAGTTATTTTTTATGGAATTATTTCTGAATTAGTCTACGTTCAAAGAAGTTAAGCTACATAGGCAACTTCCTAACGCCAACAGAAAGAGCTCAATAACTTGAGCTAATCTTTTATACATAGATTCGGGGAGAACGCGTAGCAAAGAGAAAACTTTCAGCCTCTATCTATTCCTCTGTTAAGAAGACTGAGTTAGATGACAGGTGATGATAATTGTTTATGCTAAAACAAATGATTTAAATCTAGCTCTATCTACTCTTCTCTGGGCAGAAGTATTTCGGACAATATCTGGCAGACGAAACACTCTCTAGCTCTATCTTCTTAGTTTAGAAGCAGAGAACAATACGCTCTAACTTTTCAGTTTGCTGTATTGACTCTTCTGTGCTTAGAAGATTTTTGGACATTGTGAGATTGCAAAGACATAATCTAACTAGGTGTATCTATAAAAGAGACTAAAAGACCGTGTGGCAGAGCTAGGCTCACCTTCTGCGAGAGCAGCGCGCGCACGACCTGCTGTGCGACATCGTCGAGCCTGCGCTCGTGCTCGCCCGCGCCCAGCCCCGCGGATAACGTCGACAGTTGGCTGCGCAGCCGGTCGTTCTCACAGCCTAGCGTCGACAGCTGGCTCTGATAGTGCGCCGCCGATGCCTGAAACAATTGCTTAGGCTGTAGGCTACAAGACGAACTAGTTTTTAAGTGGGTGTAAGTAGATTGGAAAATACGCAAAATAGCTGGCAGCGGTTAAAGCGGAAGGCCGAAGATCGAGCCCCGTGGCGTGCCATAGGAGAGGCCCATGTCCAGCAGTGGACGGAGATAGGCCGATGATGAAGTAGATTCCAAATTACGAGGGTTAATTGATAATGCTTATTAAGAAAACAAAGCTATTTACGAGCATAACTTTGTACCCTGTCGATTTGTTTATATAAACAGTTTGTTTTCCTTTCGCTTATCCGCTTACAAATGAGACGGCATAAAAATATAACTGTCTAATAATAACCTGACGCGAGGAAAAGGAAAAAAACAAGCTTTTCTATCGCTCACAGCAATATTTTTTCAGTCTCACTCATCAAAACGTCACGGCCACTCCTGTCGTCGGAACCGCTTCACTAAAAAAATACCCCCGAAAAGGGACCATCGTTCACACTCTTAATTAAGCCCGCGCTCTCTCAACAAACAAAACCAGTGTGAATTGACCCACTCTGCCCTGCGACGCCTTCACAAACGACAACACTCAGGAACATTTCAATTCGAAGTCATGGATCTACTGATATTTGACGAGCTCGTGAACTGTACTACTTAGAGGACTTTGAAACTTAATGTTAGGGCATAAGGCGCATAATTTATGTAGTATCCATTCGGTGTGAGGTTTTCATTAGTCATCAAGTGAGGGCGAGACAACGAATCTGTTTGTCTGTATGTCTGAAACAACACGCAGTTGATAAGCGTTGAAAGGGTTAACTCTGAATGGCGAGGCGCTTTCAATTTAGCCAGCATATAATTATGACTACAGTTTTTAGGTGAAAAAGTCTAGACGCTTTTCCATACTATGAATTGAACAAAAGTCTGTACTTACAATAAATTGTATGGGAATTAAAATGGTTCTGTAATTAATATCCAAGTTAATTTAAAAACATCGATGTTTTGATCATTTGATGATAGATTCCGCCAATGTCAACGTTGTTATGTCATCTTAGTTGTTTTCTATAATAGTTTCAAGGGCATCGACCACTATTAAAAGAGGTTTCTTGCTTTGGCGATGAAGACTAAATTAGTCTGGATTCCAAGAAAATTTTAATCTTGCGTGGACTTATCATGCTTGCAACATAAAAAATTATAAGTTTGTTAACTCACATTCATCTAAAAATATTGTGACGGATCAGCGCCAGACATAATTTGCACTAAATATCGATGCGTAGGTTCGGCAAAGAAGACGAACCGAATATTAATCACGTAAGAATTGAAACTAGGGCAACTTAAAAACCTGTTCTCCCTCTTTTGCTCAGCAACAAGTGTTTATAGCAAGACAAATCTTGAATATTTTATGTTACAGTAAGACCATAAACAATACAACATTTAGATAATTGTACGGACACAATAAATCTGCTATAATTAATGACCGAAATTACTGGAAATCACTTACTGAATTCATGAGTTGTTAGAAAGACGATTTAAGTGATAAATAGCTAACAGCCTGATTATGTCTAATTCAAAATTTTTAGTGTTATGGTATACAATTAAGTAACTAATTCAAGTTATAGTTTATTTATTGTAGCCTGTCTACGAATTTTAACAATATACCGTTCATATTAATCTACAGCTCATAAAACAACCTAAACCTTTCACGATAAAACAACAACAATCCAAATAATTTAATTAATATCCAAGTTAATTGACGGCAGATCAAATGTGGTTCCATGATTAGATAATTTATAAGCCGCCGCCATTTTGTGGCGCACTTAATTTAGTCAATTTAAATTATATTTTGAATTTCGAAGACCGCAGATGTTTTGGGAGGTCAGGTAATTAAAGTGAAGAGTCTATTTGATTGGTTTCAGAACGGAGTGTAGGTAATAGGAGAAGCGTGCATTTGTTTTGATTTGAAATGTTGTATCGTCCTAAACGAATTTTGATCACAGTCAAATTGCAGTACCTGAACTGAGGCAAGCCATCTATAAAGGATTAATGATAGTGCACACAGATGCGCGTTCTATTTCCTCATACTCATATCCCAACGGGACAGTCCGAATCGGCCTTAGAGACGACACACATGTAACTTAGGAGGCACGGGTTCGTGTAAAAAAAATGGTCACCTATCACAAGGATAATCACGGCAAGTCTTGCATAACCTCCTAGAAAGACAGGTTTGTGTGTTAGCTATGTAGCTAAAATACCCGATTTATGAAACATACCAAAAAACGTTTGTCAGTGTTGGCGCCATAAGCATAAAAGTCGTCACTCTCTTTGTAGATGATAGATTTGGCAAGCACCCAAAGTCAAATGCTTTTAATTCCTTTAAGCGTTTTCTACCTTTCACTACCTTGTTCCGGATTGTTGGATCTTTACTATTTTACCTGCTTCAAAGTTTTCAAGCTTAGGTACTATATAGTCCTGGAGGTGATGGTTATTTTTATTTGTTTTTTCTGTCTAATGCGTCCAGTAATATTAAGTTAAATACTGTGACCACTAACAAATCTATTAATATATAAATTACTGGTTGGTTATTATACTTTCCTTAGTATAAATAGTTATATCTGAGTTATAATAGCGCAAGGGTATAAATCACAACCCCTTGCAGTCAACTGCGATTTGTCAACTGTTTCTGCGTTGTATTAAATACTTTGTTTGAATAAGTTGGCTAGATGTTAACCCTATATTGCTAAATAGCTTTTTATGAAGGTTTTCCAAACGTAATAACCATTTTTTAGGTCTATCCGTATAATTTTTTTTTTAAAGTAAACTCTGTTTATTATGTCCTTTCTTCTCCATGACATTTGGAATTATTATCCACAGTCTCTTAACTATTAACCCCCTTACTTATAAAAATTGTCATCGTTGAACAATCGGTGAAATTCTGCCTGTCACTGTCGTATGCATGTCAAAAAATAGAGATGCCAGTAGACTTAACAAGTGGTTATCTTAAAACACATGTTAGCATCGTTTATAAGTAAGAGGGTAAGTGTTTGTAAATGGTATATATGAATAAAAAAAACTTGGAACAACTTTGAGAGCTTATTTTCAAGGATTATGCTAAATATGCAGTCTCAAACACTGCAGAACATAACGCTAAACTGATAATATTAAACGAATATCACAAGCTTCCACAATGATCAACCGCAAAATGATAAATCACCGTCACGATGACAAGTGAAACCACAAATTAACAATCACATAACATCATAGTTCCGAAAATGCGAATCACAAGATTAATTGCGAAGTCTCAGTCCGAAATTCCGAATAGTCGATGCCGAAAACAGTCATTGTTTCGCATACACGGCTTTCAACGAAGTGATTACATTAACGGCAATAACTAGAATTAAAGGGAGTCATTAATCACGGCCGGCTGTGTAGACATCATTAGCTTTGTTCGGTCGCGCGTCACAAATGTTGGGGTAACCGTTACCACTGCGTTACCACTGTAGTTTCTTTTACTAATCGAGTGCAGGATCGAGCCCCTACTGTACGTTGTGTTGGGTAACTAAAATACCACGTTTGCGATTTCCTTTTGAAGAAGTTCAGCACAGCAAAACTTATAAACAGCAAACTAATGCTTTTGTTCCTGGACTTCTAACTCAGACTTGCAATATTTAGGGCTTGTTTCACCATCTACAGGTCAGGTGTTGAATAGTTACTTCTTGATTAACCCTAATCGGCAAGTAAAAGTATCGTGTATCTTCTATCGTATCTTAGTTACAGGCCAGTTTATCCCCTGATTAATGCTACTCAGATATTGTGAAATTCGTGTAAGTAGTTACGGGTGACTTTAAGTGGCGGTTAGTCTACTTGACACTTAACTTGTAGATGGTGATACATGCCCTTAGTTTTGCCCCTATCCACAGGTTGAGTGACGTACACCAAACAATTTGTTTCCTCTCCGACTATTTAAACATGAAGCCTATATCAATCATGATGACAATATGGGAAACAGGTGTCATTACTCTCTTTATATAAAAACAAAACTAACAGCATCAACCGTTACGTATAACCAACAGCAGAATAAAGTTCCTTTATCTTTAAATTCGGTTTATAATTCTTGACCACAGACTAAACAAGGTCAGTAACATAAACTAATTCGCGTCACTTGTGTGGTAACGATTAAGTATTCTATCAATAATTCATAACAACCAGCGTTATTAATAGATGGCGCCAGCTTCCAATCTCGCTCGATTATCTTATCGCAGAATATGCGCCGACTTAGTTTGGCATCCTGTGGCTGTAATAGCTACCTAGAACCAGTCTCCGTTGTTCAACGATACGTTATTTATGGAACAAGCTTCAGTATTAAACAGGGTTTAGCCATTTTGCAGTATTTTTTACTGTTATATGACATTTTGTCGTGAAAGCTCCTAGCACAATTTTTATTAGTAAAAATATAATATTAGTTATAGTTAGGCAAATTTTGCTTATTAGATTTTTTAATAAGCCCTAGTTTTTGCCAGATAAAAAATACAATTACCAATTATTGTGCTCTATTAATTAGCTTAAGCTCGTCTTCTTCTCATATTGGTACTATTTTGCATAGAAGCAAGGAATACAGACGTCATGATATACACATCCTTGTAAAATAATCTGCAAAAGTTACAAATCAATTACTATCACGAAGTCGTATCGTACAGTCCATTGGACACCCGTTAATTGGTTTCGTTAGAGCACAACTATGGCGGGCCGTCTGTGGCACGGTAACGTAATTATGGAGATACCTCTGCCTATCCCGGACACAGTAATGAATAACTTGCCTGCTCTGCAGTTTAAAATGCAGCGGTTTAACGTTCCGAGGAAAATATAGCAGAATCTGTCTGTTAATTATTACAGAATTACCACTGTTAAGCCGGTTTTATTTAATGGCAGATTTTGAGTTTTAGTTGCAGTTTTGTTGAAGTCCTTTTTACTTGTGTTAAGTCGATCTGTTTGCTATTGATATAGCGAATAGGTAATGCTTGCTTAAATGCAAGCTTGAAAATAGCAACTTTTTAACTGTTTTGTGTACACTGGTATATTTTTGTTTAGCGGTTAAGTCAATCATGTTTCTTGATCAATAAAACTTTAGTCTTTTGAGATAGCTTCGTTTTCTATTGGTTGCTTTTGGAGCAACTGATTTTGAAGTATTATGTTTTAGATCTCGAAGAACTAGTGTCGAACCAGGCGTCATGTATGTTAAAGATAGATTAAATTCAAAAATTAGAACTATCAGGCTCCTACGCCAGAAAGACTAACTTTATTCGTTTACACAGTTTGGTTAATGAAATATGGGTTTCACCATGTCCTCCATGAGGGCAACCAAAACACATTAACTTTATATCTTTCATTAACTTATGCAGACATCTATTATATGGGTCATCCCCGGAAACGGAGCATAAACAACCAGCTTGGTATAACATGTTTATCTAAGGAATATTTTCCTCATCTTTTGTAGAAAAATCGTCGCCACTAGTAGCCGCCGACGCGGCGCCGTTGCAAGCAAATTGTGTCATTATTGTTACATCTTATTGCCCACAAGAAAGGATACAAAAAGGATGGCAGAATGGAAATTGCATGGGAATAAATTTGTGTTGGTTGTGGACGTTCTAAGAACATAGGTTATGAACGTGGTTGCGACAAAGTCTCGTGAGAAAATATGGACTAACGAAAGAATGTAGAAATACTAAGGAACTCATCATTACTGTTTTATATTTAACTCGCTGCGCCCCGCGGTGTTACCGACCAAACTTTTTGGGATAATGTAGCCTATGTCTTAAACCAGGGTATCAGCTACCTCCATACCACATCTTATCAAAATTAGTCCAGCCGTTTGAGCGTTAAGAGGTAACAAACTAACAAATACACCAACACACGCTCTCACAAACTTTCGCATTTATAATATATTATAAATGCGATATATGTACTTTTTTTTAACCAGTGTGTGTTGCCAGTGATGACGTATGGCTCTGAGACGTGGTCGCTAACGGTTGGCCTTTTAGAGAGGCTCAGAGTCACTCAACGAGCTATGGAGGGAGCTATGCTCGGAGTTTCTTTGCGCGACAAGATCCGGAATACGGAAATTCGCCAAAGAACTAGGGTCACCGAAATAGCTCAAAGCATATGCAAGTTGAAGTGGCAATGGGCAGGCCATATCGCTCGAAGAACTGACAACCGCTGGGGAAGAAAGGTTCTCGAGTGGCGACCACGAACCGGAAGACGCAGCGTTGGCAGGCCTCCCACCAGGTGGACCGACGATATCGTCAGAGTTGCGGGCAACCGGTGGATGCAAACGGCAAGTTGTCGTTCATTATGGCGTTCTAAGGGGGAGGCCTTTGTCCAGCAGTGGACGTCTTCAGGCTGATGATGATGATGATGATATATTAGTGTGATAGTCTTTCGCCTAAACTGCTCCTGCTGCTAGACTATTTACCTATATTCTTGTAACTTCTTTACTTATTTGTGTAGACTAAAATAATAAAGTTGCTATAGATATTTCCAAATTGTCTCTCATAAGCTAATGTTGAATTCCTACGGATATGACATTGGTTTAGTGCAGTGGCGCCTTTTAGAGACTGTAGTGAACTTTTTGAACAAAGACTTGAATTCAATTTCCCTTGAATAAGATATTTGTCACGAGTCTAGGCATGTGCTTCTATAAAAGATAACTACTCTTTTGTAAATACCAAATATATCATCAAGTATCGATTACATTTTAAATAGGTACCTACACTTCAACAATATTGAAACCCGAATATTATTCCGTAGTACGTACGCTAATCCTCAAAACGTTCGTTTACAAATAACATAACCAAGTAACAGGCAAACACAATTAGTGTGCGGGTGTAAATTTGAGGCGTGGAGGGCCCGACCGGGGGCAGATGCACCCTGGACCCCTGACTGTGACCCCGCAGGGGTGTAACGACAGTTTTAAAACAATGGACACGTTCCTATGTGTGCTTTCCACATATTTTTGTAATATTGAAATTATGTTGTGTCTGCTGGATACTATGTATAAGCATGATGATATTTGTATAAGCAGGATATGTGTATAACTGTATAAGCATCATGTTTCATTTAAGGTCCTCAATAGGGCTGTTTTAAAATGATAATGATAACAAATGACTTATTACAGAAGCTGAGTGTTTTTCCTTATCATTGTAATTATGCTAATTATGCTTTTACTATTGTAAATTAACACTTAGTTTTACGCACTAGAAAGTGTATATATCGCTATAATAATTATTATCTTTCTATAATATATTTCCACAGCATATATTTAGGAAAATAGACACTTTTTCTCTTTAGAAAGTAAGGTCAGGGCTTAATGAGGCTTTATAAACGACGATCGTGGCGGTAATGACCATAATCACAAGTTAAATACATAAGAACCATCAGCCGAAGTCACGAGGAGTAGAAATCTCACAGAATTGTGTGGAACTGTTTCTATGTAGCATTAAAGAGACTGTATTACCTAAATTGTTAGGTGAAGGTACCTTTGACTATACTACCACATCCATCCATGTTTCGCTAATGACGGCTTTAAATCTATTGTATTAGGGGTCTTATTTAAGGGACAGTTCATTTTCAGATTCTTAATTTTGAGCATATTGTTGAGCAAAATCATGACCATGATTTTTAGAAGAGATATGCAGATAAACATTAGGCATAGAGTTTTGCTTTTCTTGTTATGCAATTGGGTTTTCACGTTATTCGTTTGTTTATATATCCTGCTTTTATTGAAAATCTAGATCTGGCTATTATAATAACTATTGTTTTTCACATGAGTTCACAAATTATAACAATGAAAACACCACTTATTAGGCAGCTTAAACTATCGATTTTTGGAACCGCAACCCTATCCGACTGCCCTCTGTAACTGCGCCCTTGCACTTCGGTGGGGTGTAGCTGAATTATTGTTTAGAGGGGGAGGCCTTTTAAAGCGGGAAACCCCAGCTATTGTGCATAGCCGATTTCCCGGTATCCGCCATTTTAATGTCCTTCCATCGCGAGTTTTCCTTGCGCGTGTGTGCGTGTTGTGGTCCAAGTGACGAAATCATGTCGATGTTAGTAGTGTGACTGTTGTTTAGTATTTAGAAGGGATTTTGTTGGTTTTTGGGTACATTTGTTTATCGATGAAACTGGCCAACATTTTCCATTACTCTCGCCTCGTTCAAGAGAGCAATTATTACATAAGTCTTATAAGGTTTGTGCATCATAATTATGTAATAATAGGCTAAGAAATGCACCCACAACAAAGAGGTCCATGTAAAAAAATTCAGGTGTTAAAAAATAAGAGAGCATATACATATATTATGTGGAAAATGTAACATCTTAAAACGTATCGGTCCATCTCTCTCCCTCCGTATTTCAACATGACACTAGCGGCATTTCCCCGTACTCGCTTATCCTTTAGGCTACGCGCACATTTCAGTGTGTTTAACATTAAGGTATCAACACACAGTGGTGTGTGTGATCGCTCGACAGCCTTTATTACTGTTCGCTGTATTTTTCTATTGTCATCATGTCAGGCCTAAAGGGTAACTACCAGTGTCATATTTAGAGCATGGAACTGCTCTTTTCAAAGTGCCTTTTTGATACCGGAGTGCATGAGAGGGCTTTTTATTTTTGTACAAGTTATTGCCAGTATGTGTTTTTTTGTTTAAAAGGTAATTAAGTATTTTTTAAGTTTTGTATTTTGACCACGGATAAATAGCGAATGTAAACTCGGTTGCACGTCGACCTACATTTTTTCAGTTCAATTTATCTACAATCAGATTTAGAAAATTAGGTTGTTACTAACTACCTACATACGGTTACGATTGTTATCTCCTTTATCAGTTGCCTATACAACATACCACCGCTTTTGTAATAGGTACTTATGACACAAGTCTAGCCAAAACATTGATAGCCCCATAAGATATTAACCTATGAAAAAAAGAAGATTATAAAACTTTGAACTCGGTGTTCCCTTGGCTATAGAAATTAAACTGAATCTTTGTTTCTCGCCAAACAAGAAGCATTTACGAACAAAACAACAAACAAGGCTCCCAGCTGGACGGCCGTTTAGCCATTAAAGAACATTTATCGACCAGTAGGGGACACGCGATCATTTTTGGATCATAACCGCCCCAGATAGACGAATTAATTAACGAAACAACCGATGTATCTAGATCCCTGTCATCCTAACAGCTTCCTTTAATTTCGTCATTATCGTTTTGATCCCAGCGGGGGGAGCGGCTCAAACTGGTTTTGGTCGGTTCGCACCGGTCATAACTGGACGTTCTTTGAGGGATTATGTAGGAAACGTGTTTGTGAGGGGAGATGAGACGTTTTTGCGTAATTAGTGCAAGTGGGCTTCTTGATAAGTGCCACTTCGGTGCAGTGTGGGTGGATGCTGGTCGTAATGGATGTTATGTAAGAGGATTACGTTTGTACGGAATTAAAAGAGAATTACTTTGGTTTGGTTTTCTTTCGGTCAACGTTTTTTTTTTCAAGATAAGCGGCAATACGCCAGTGTTCTGTACCCAACAAGATCGAGCTACATTATATTTAAGTAGATACGCTAGAATTATTGTTGACATAACATTTGTGTTCACATAAAAGTTGTTTAAACGAGGAAAGTATCCCGGGCAGAAATATTTCTAAAATATAGTCTGTATAACATAAAAATATAATGAAACACTCTCCCTCATAAAAATCATACATTCTACGGCAAATATACGAATTTTCTACAATTCTCAAACGTCTGACCATACCATATAACGTGAAAAGACGATATTAAAGCGTAGGGTTGTAGCACAATAGGAGACAGGTACGAATATCATTCACAGAGTGACGGGAAATGGAAAAATCAAAATTCTCGTCCGCTATTCAAAATATCAGATAGCTATGACGGAGCTAGGGGAACACACAATGACCAAGTACGGAGTAACGAAACTGTATACAGGATTTTGTAAAAACCTTTTTGCACGGGAAACTGATGAAAACGTATTTTAAAGGTGCGACTGGATACATGAATTTCGACGAATCCAAAAGTATTTTTAGAACGTTTTTAAATTATTATTTTTTGAATAGTTTTTGTAGCATTTAGTTTACTATAAACTTGTAACTGTCGAACAAATAGGGGCTTGTTTATTTGTTTTTGGTTTCCGATCGAACTGCCACAAAAAGTAACTTTGTATAACTGTGTATATTTATTTTTGATTGTGACTGTACGTTTCAAACTTATTTATGTTTAGAAAAATTGATGGCGAAAAGGAATTGTCAAGATATTTTATTTTTAAAATAAAATTATCCTAGCTTTTTCCGAATTATTTATATTATTAGTAGATAGCCAATGTCATTAGAAGCAAGCAATTATCTTGACAAAATAATTTCTAGCCAACATTAACGTCTATTGTGCAAGTGACTTGCATATTAAATGAATGTTATACACGCGGGTAATTATGTATTTACTCACGTTAATTAGCTCAGTGATAAAAAGTCAACGTATCGCCAATTTTTTCAACACAATTCTGACCCGAATAACACTGTCTAACATTTTAAAATGATAAAATTTCACCATCTCTTTCCAATATTAGGTGGGTAGTATACCAAGCGAAAAAAGCGTTGATTAAGGTACAATTCATATTTACGTTCAGAGACTTCCACAACATTAATTCGCATTGAACAATTTTAATATAAAACAAAAACACTGTTACGGGCGAAATCGGATCGGAAACAAACATAACGGATGGAGGAGTCCATTGTGCGTCCATCTTACTTGCTCATGCCCAACTTTTATATCGAAAAATGAGGGGAGAGAACAATGCAGTCGACTGTAATTAAATATTTTGAATATTTGTATTTGATTCCTCTTTAAAAGTCTATATTAAAGACCAGTTCAACTAAGTCTCTAAATACAACCTTTTTTAATAAGACCCAAGGGAAGCAAGGGACCATTTTGCGCTGGACAGCAAAAATTCCAGAGTATTCGTGAATTTTTAATTCCACAGTTTAGAGGATATTTGCTAAGGAATTTGCGATGAAGATAAGTTTTTATTGGTATTTTATGGTTTCATATAGGTACACCGTCGTCAGAGGTCGTAAAGTTAGCCTGTCTGGAGTCGAGGAATGTTGGGACCAGAGATCGATTCAGTACGATAACGGTAACAATGTTATATTGGCAGTCCATTAAGTTACATATAAAGTTACTAAGAATTTATATTTTTAGGACTAATTAGACCTTATATTTTAAAGATTTAAAACGTCGTCAATAGAAATTTTCCAGTAGTTAGCGTTGGAATTGAAGTTGAAATAATTGATCAGCCTAACTCAAAATAATGTTTTCAGACTAACGAAAGTATTTTAATGGGTTTTAAGCTATATCCCTGGGTCACCTATTCACTGCCTTGGTGGACCTAAGTGGTTATCATTGTCGATCCTGGTTTAGAGTAGTTACAATGATGGGCATGTGTTAGGGTTGCCGTAAATTAATAACGGCTATTTTTTAAACCAAGTCCACCACTCTTCATAGTTTGAGGTATTTTATAGGGCTGTCCAAAATATGTGTATTTTATACCAGTATTTTATAAAGTTATGAATTAAGAATAAATACCACAGTTATGTTTTCGGGCCAAGACCACCTCTCTGCATAAAAGGGTATTTTAAGGTTCTTACCTCGAGTGCTGATGATAAGGACGCCTTCTCCTGCTTCAGAGTTTCCACGCGGCTCTTGTATTGCAGCAGCGATCGCACATTCTCCTCCATCCTAGAACAATGGAATAACCACATTATTAAACAATATTTTATTTATCCTAAAAATACTGATAATGAATAACTAATTATTTATAAAATATTATTAACTAAACTCTTAACTATCATTGCAGTTACTCTTGAGATTATATGTATCATTATTTTGACAAAGTCCTATGTTTCAATATGTATACGATTATTTTTATCTGTTCCGCGGGTATTTGAGCACGATTAAGCTCTGATAAGTTTATTTTTGCAGAAGAACGCTTTTGTTAAGTCTACAAAAAACCCTGTCGTCTCATTACTGACCCCTGTCGTTGCTTTTAACAACCTGTCTGATTAAAAAACTTATACCGAAACAGATCTAAAACAAGACAAACGATCTTATAAAACACTTCATTATGCAGATGGATCAAACTGGCGAGCTGAAGATTTGCATATTCTGCGCTAGAACGAGACGAACGACGTTCCAGCTTAGTTGGAGGGAGACAAAAGTAGTGCACTTGACGCATGTCGGCACTTCATTAGCGAGTGACGTCCGTTCGCGAGAGCAAGTCAACGGTAAATGAGGACTAAGTAAAGATATACGGGACTTCTCTTTTTTTGTGTTGCTATTTCCGATAATAAGCGTTGGGAAGGCGATTAAGATTTCGTTTGTTAAACTAAATATGTAAAAGAATATTTGAAACACTTTCCCGATGATTTAGAACTTTCTCCAAATTTAAGTTCCTTCAAATCTTTTCCAAATTATAAAAACACATCACCCTGTAATATTTTAATCAGATTTTCCAAAACTCCATTGAAATTAACTTAACAACCTTAATTATGTAAACTCTCGTCGCCACGCCACAATGCCACTGTTTTAATCTCAGAAATTAATCAAGACGAATTGCAATTTTAATACTTAATTCTGCCGAAGCGGTATTATGGTTTTACATCACAAAAGCTGAGTCCTTGGGAGCCGTCTTAGAAGATAATTCCAGGAACAAAAACCCTCTCAAAATGATTATTCCACCCTCTTTTAATTATTAATACACCGTTGAGGGCCAAGATTACAGTACTAGCCGACGTAATGGGGAATAAAGGAGTAACACTAGATATTTTCGTTTAGTAACTGGAGACAACCGGTCAAATTGCCGCGCAAATTGACTAGGAAACGATGCTAAACGATTTGGTTAATTGACTTTTCTTTCTACTGTAGTATGTATATACCTTAATGAAAATGTTTCTTTAGATGATGTAATTTTTACTTTATTTTATTTACACAACCCACGACAATGTGCGAGCCTAGGAAGGAAAATTGAAGCAAATAGATTAAGTTATCTCCAAACATAGTCAAAATCAGTTACCTATAAAACATAGCTTAAAGAACTGAATGCGAAAGTTGCCCAGATAACGTTGGTTTATAATTTTAATAAACATAGCGAACCAGAGTTTTTTTATCCGAATCTGTAATAATTGATGTAATCATGTCAAGAACACAATTGAGGAGCCAGTACATAATTTTCACAAAAGGACATAGATCCTTACAACTGAAGTGAAAAATTGGGACAATCCTCGGGACGAAGCTCCATTATCAACTCGTCCTTTAACGAATTATAAGGCCTTTTATAATAAAGCTGGCAGCAGAATTCATTCTAACAGATACTGAATAATGGAACTTTTTCAATAAGTCTCCATAGAATGAGTTTTCTGCACCGTTTGTAAGACATTATTAAATTTTTGCAACTGGCCACACTGGTTTCCAAGAATTTTAAAGTTCGAATTCGATTTTAAATAACTTCGGATTGATTGAAAATGTCATATTATAGGTACATACTTCAATTTTGTTTTCTGGTATGTAGTGCACAATTTATGTCAGTTAGTTTATTACAACTTGTCCATGAACCATAGGTAGTCTAAATCTGCAATAGATGTGTTGTAATCAGTCAGTATCATGCTTTACAGGCATCTAAGAGAATAGGTATCTTGGTTTTATCAACAAACCTTTTATTTTTGTCTCTTCATTAATATCCGTATTGTTTTTAATTATTTGATTGATAAAAAACAACAAAAGCTGAGTAAACTAAATCAAAAAGCCAAACAGTACGGTGTAAATGAAATTAATCGTCCAGAAATTAATTTTTGGGCTAGCAATTGAACCTTTTTCGCGTATTTCCCACGTGGCATATCTAGTTCCTCGGTTCGGGGGTCGATTACCTTATACCGAGCCTTATTACACTGTAATTTAATGTTTTGTTTTTTTTTCGACGGTGTTTTTTTACGTGGCAATGTTTTACTGCGGCCAGTCACGGCAGTATCGACCGGGGTGTGTTTCTATTTTTGATTAATACTCACGTGGCTGGGTGGTTTGTTTGGGTAACGAAAATCGTGAAGGAATTTACGGTAAATTGTTTTTGGATTTCTTGGATGATAGTTATATTTAAGAAGAATATGTTCCATAAAGTCTAGCCATATCCGGAAGAGAGAAAGGGGCGTATTACCTATGAGTGTATAAAAAAACATCATTGGTACGTTGTACACAGACAGATTAAAAACAAATGACTGTTTACAAAACGACAACAAAATCACAGTGGATCCCTAAACGATCTTTTTTTACAATTTCAATACGAAAAGCAAAAAACGACTATTAAAAGCACGTTAAACAATTACCATTTTTTACCAAACTGGTCAAACATGGCGGCGTGCGTCCCCTGGTCTCCCCTGGCTACAAATTACGTCGCATTCAACCCTTGACCAGATGAGAGCTCGTAAATCTTATCTATTAAAACCTGTGTCCGTAGGTACTGCGCAAGTCAGGGGATTATGGCCTGTGGTGATGAATATATAAGTTAATGTGCAACGTTGACATTGTAGGGAATGATATAGGAAAATTCTGAACTGAAGGAATGTAAAAATTATTTGTTCATTTGGTACTGCGTAAATATAGCTGCTTTAAGATTGTTGGCCAACAAAAATAGAATGCAAATGATATATTCATTTATCCATGATATTATACATTAGTGGTAGGTTTTAAACATATACATATATTACGCTCGGTATCTCTAAGGCTATCATGGGTGTTTGACAATAGTAACAATAGATATCCATAGCGCTCTTACGACAGGCACGACACGACATGAGATTATCTATACTTGAAAATATTATAAAGCTGAAGAGTTTGTTTGTTTGCTTGAACGCGCTCAGGAACTACTGGTCCGATTTGAAAAAATATTACAGTGTTACATAGCCCATTTATCGAGGAAGGCTATAGGCTTTATAACATTCGAAATCTACGCGGGCGAAGTCGCGGGCAGAAGCTAGTTTTTAATAAACCGTACTTTTCAATAACTATAAAATAGCACACATTTAATAATATATAGTAACGTAAACATTACGTATATGCTTTGCCTTATATTTATGTGTTTATAGCAATAAACACAAAAAATAAGGCATAAGTAATCTTACGCGTATTCACCAGTTGTATTTAAGTTATCGTACTAATCGCTCGCTCATTGGACCGCCTCTGTCGTATCAATGTATTTGCCTAAACGTCAGGATTACATTCAGAGCACGCGCCTCATATTGTCGCCGCAGCGGCCGGAGCTAAAGCCGAAATAATTACTCATTGTTCATCACTTAGCGGTGTTGGTGGGTGTTGCATGATATACAAATGATTGCTTGCGTTATGGAGCTGGAACACCATTAATGTGTATAAAAAACAGAAGATTAAAACGGTTTTAGGTAAATAAATGACGTCACCCTTAAGACATAAATACTAAAAAAGGAACTTGGATTTCGATGGGTGCTGCTCGCACCCGACACGATAGCTCAGTTGGCAGAGCTGCGCCGGGAATCGGCGAAGGTCGCAGGTTTGTTTCCCGTTCGTGTCCATCATTTTTCAAATTTTCTATTTTCATTTAGAAATAAGTAAGAATTTGAATCGCCGAAAAGACACGACTTTAATTAACAAAACTGACTAACCGCCGCACTCAGAGACGTTAATGATTACTTAAACCAACACTAAGTAAACTTAGTGACAGTTTAAGTAAGCATTAAATCTCTCTGAGTTCGGCGGTAAGTAATGGTTTTAACAGAGTCAGAATTGACGTAAACTATACTTAAGTCGTTGACTGCCACGCAGTAGACACAATACAAAAACTATTGTTTGGAGGACACCTGGTGACTGCGCTGGCGCTAAAAGGGTTAGATATAAATATTATGCTAACTACGTCTACTAATGACAGATAAAAAGTTTTTGTTATCCTTTAATCCAACCCTTTAAGTGATGATTTCCTTTCTCAATATTAAGTAACCTCTTATTAAAGAGGCGTGCTGCGTTATTCAAAGTTTGTCTACGTAATTTGGGAAAGAAGCATCACTCATTACCATTCCTGAAAAATTGGGCAGGTCAGTCTAACAGATGCGCCACAATATTAGCTGACGAAGCCACGCACATTGTTTATTAACAAACAACCGTCCCGCAAAGTTCTTCATTATCAAGACTCCCAAATGAGGACTATAAGCCTGAAAATTCACTTAGAAGCTCCCTACATAAGCGTATAAGATAGGCAATTCACAGTGTATGCTCGACTTAGTGAAGCGCTTGTACATTTTTAATAAAGCCCCGGCTTGACGCACCTGCGTAGGGTACGTTTCGTATTGACAGTTATGTTTTTTTTTGACAGCGCTACCTACGCGTTTAGGAAAGTGGGTGAGAATAGGGAAGCGCGAAAATAAATGACAAGCGGGCTTGTTTTGAAATGATAGATCTGTTGCGAAAAGCAGTTGGCTTGTATGATATGTTTAGAATGATACTGGGATGGAAAAGACATTTGTAAAGTTTGTTGGACTTGGTTCAATGTTTGTAGAACTTAGAAGTACCATAAAGTACATCCAGAATATGTGATGCATATGTAATGAGGGCGAGCTTTGTTATATTAGTCAGTTCTGATATATTATATAACATTAAGTAAGACAGTATGTCATTGATATGCCAGATATATAATTTTTGTCTGTAGTACAAATATTTTACGCAAGTGGTCAAATATTAAGTATAGCAATATTAGAAAAAACAAACACGACTGTCATATCGAACTAAAAAGTAAAAAACAAGATCCATCGCAGTTGGGGTATCTCTTAGATAAGGCAGCGTTCCACATAACGGTCCTTTTTTATATCCTATGTTATTCACAATGTTGCAAGGATTCTACCCTAGGACCCTGAAAACATTACACTCCTTTTTTAGACAGTCGTGTAAAAAAACAATTGCTATTACATTCCGAAGTTTCGTACAATTAATGGCATATACCACGTAGCAAGAAAAGTTACCTTTCTCCAGCCAGCACATAAGGTGTGTTGGTAATACTCAGCCCAATACGTAATGGTAGCCAGTAATATTTCTTTCTGCGACACCCAATTAGGGCGGGTTTGCGATAACAAGAGGTCAAAGGTCAGCCGAAGGATTATGAAGACCTTTTGTTACGATTCGCGTGAACGGAACGTGCGGTAGGTGCTTACATTTCCTTAGGCTGTGGTTATTAAGCTTGGGTAGGTAGAATTTCGATCAAGTACAGCGGTGTAGTTGTGGTAAGGATATGTGGTAAGGTACTTCTGGTGTGACGTCATGTATAATAGGCATAGCTATAATTCTATGCGGGAACATAGAAATAAATAAATCTTGTAATATTCCTATTTATGGCGGCCCCTTCAGGATTTATTTACTTCATATTTGTGGTGCGATCTCAGTGTGAATCATTCGCGATGACTCAGAAGAAACTTATTCTAACAAGCTTAACATTATGGGAAGTGAACAAAACTAGTTTTTATGGGCTGACAATATGCTAAAAATATGGGCTGAAAATACAGAATTCAAAACATTTTTATCTTACATATAATTTGGATTATGTTTATTGTTCATATCTTAAATGATTATACTTAGGGTAATTTAGCGTTATAACAGAGTCTAGTCAATTTAAATAGGATGGGAAATACATACATTATATACAAGATGCAGAAAACTGTTGGAACATCATTAGTCTTCATAAAATATGCACTGTACTTTTAATTTCCCATCAGACAAAGGCCTAACCAGATAAATAATACATGCAACCCTTCCTTACTTCAAACCATGAATAACTGAAGGCTCCCTTGATAGACGGCCATTTTTCAGCCGCTGTACGCTCGCGCAGTAAAGTTTTTAGGTCGAACTAACAGAGCTTGTAAGGTAAATACCAGTGGGTCAAGGCTTACCATTTCTATCACGTTATGGGTTTACGTACTGTGGTAATGGTTAACGAATTTACGAAAGCGACTTGGTATGTTGTATAGCTGATTAAGGCCGAAAAAAATGCTGTACTTTTTTTGGCAGTAGGTTGCTTGCGTGTGTAGCTTGGTGTCTTGGAAAGAGTAGTCTAGAGTTAGAGTTTAATTTGCATGGTACCTTTTATTATTTTTTTATTTAGTTTATCAAACAGTGTCATCACTAAACCTCTCTCTTTTATCTATACCTAAAAAATAATCTCCGATTCAAATACCTTGTAAAGAACTTACAATGAACCCTTTACAAGAGACAACTTTAAAGGCAGTATACATGTGAATTGTACTACATTTTGGACTTGATTCTTCATATACTTACGTATATTACTTTACAATTATTCGTCATTAAATTTTCTTTTCTACAAAGCTGGAAAGGCTGTGAATATAGTTGGTTGTGTTTCACCGCTGCTATTAAACCCTGGATCGAGAACAATGTACGGACAATAGCACAACGGGTGTAAGCTCATTTAGACATATGGAGCACGCTTTTAGTCGCACCGAGCCCTCGAGAATGGGGTGGGGTTGCAGTTACGACGTTTTGACTGCGAGGAAATATTAAAAGGAGCAAGAATATGTAAAAGTATGTAAAAAGGAGTAAAATACTTATTGTATTTTACTCCTTTAGATCTAAGTACGTTAAAGTGCATGTATGTTGCTTCACGTAACTTAACCAACGCCTCTGATGCCGCTATCAACGTGGCAACTTACTGGACACTAAAAATATAAAAGCACCTTTGATTCGAGAAGAAGAAGTTTACATGCTTTTTAGTAAAGTCAATTTATTTATTTAAAAAAAAAATCTATATCTTAAATTGCAATTTAATTTGAATATAAAGGTGAAAAACAGCAGCAAATTAGTGTTTCTAGACAGAAAAATATCGGTTCAGTCTATTTATTGGAATTTGAAGCTTGTCAATTGCATAACCCTAGAAAATCAAGCACAGCAAGGCATTCTCACGCATGTTTTTTTCAGTCTAGCTCTGTCCCGCTTCCGCTATTAACTTGGAGAGAGACGCCGCTATATTTGCAGCGTTCGCCGTCAGACCTACTTCTGTAGGCTGACTCGGTGGATATTGATGAGAGCGATAAGCGTTTTATGAGGCCGCACATGTGACACTTTCTGGCACTTTTTGCCACTTTTAACAACACCTGTAAATGAGGTTTTGTATGTTTATGTGTGTGCGTAAATTGTGAGGGATGAGATATATTGTTACAAGTTGTTAGAGTTGTTTTTTTTTAGTTGTGTCAAAGTTTGTATCCGTTTTGGTTGAACCTTTAAGTGTTTTACTACACAGGTAGGTCGTGGGTTCAATTTTATACCAGACCTTATTGGTAAATAAATATTTGATATTTTAGTTATTGCGTTTCTAGCCTAAAAAAATCAAAATAGTTCGTCACTTGGTGTTAGCATATGAAAAATTATATTTTCTTTAAAAATCATTAAGTAATATGTACTTCATTTTAATCTAATATCTGAATCAAGTAGCAGAACTTCAAAAGTTCAGTAATACGCGTTAAAATACTACCGCCGTGAACATGCTATATGAGTATAATGACGTCATACCTGCCCTGGTATTAATCTAACGTCTTTATAAGGCAAATATGTAGTTGTTAAGAGAACCGATGAAGCGAGTCAACCATTTTCAGAAGACCCGCGGGATCTCATTGATTTGTTACAATACAATGACTTTTTTTTAGCCTGAAAGGTCTATTATATCTGGTCTATTATTGAATTCAATTTCATTTTGACAATGGGTTCAATTTACTTATGCCTGCCTTATTTGTGAAGAAGACGTACTTAATAGTAATAATTGGAGCGTTATCTAAAGAAATATAACCAGTTAGTTAGATGGTTAGTATAAAATATATTTTCATGTGTTTTTTATTGATGAATTGGATCTGTTAAAATAATTACAAAATTCTTACGAAAACAAAAAGATTGCATATATTTGTGAACAGTCAATACTGTGATGATGTGATGGCTTAATTAACATTTTGGAATTTAATATGATGATTGGATAGATACTAATAGCGGCTCAGCTTCACCAAAAACGTGATCATTGTGTGACTGCCACCACGACAGGAAAGTAACCTTATGACAATGTAACTATTAGTTCCTATAGATCTAAAATCTGTAATACGTCTACCAATAACATTCTGAATTGTTTTTAATTTTCTCTCAATTTTAATTGAAAAAAAAACCCCTTTGACGAAATTACTTTTATTATTTAGATATCTCACCCTCACAGAAGTGAGGCCTGGTGATCTATGATACAGTTTCTACCTACTGCAGACACCAGTCTCTGTTAATTGTCCAATTTATGATTGTAATGTATGTATGTTGATAAAAGACAATAAATAAATTTATTATTATATAAAATTCTCACTGAATAACAGTCCGCCAACAATCTTACACCAATAACAAATCACCGCAACCTCCAATATCCATAATATGATACCCCATAAGTCCGCACCTGTTTGGCACATCTGCCGCATAATCTATGACCACCGGCCACTTCGGATCACCGAAATCACCGGCGATTAGTCCCCTAATAGCCTCGGTAATAGCCCATGAACATAAATAGCCGGACTATGAATTTGAGGCTAATTTATTGCGTTGCTAAAGGTATTTGTATCATAAGTTAGGTCTTAAGTGGGCGAAGACGTGTTTGTTTGGTCTACGTTACTTAGTTATTAACTAACTTAAGATTGTGTTGACGATGTTTTTGGCATGTATTATTGTTTCAGTATCAGCCTTTAATTGTTTATTTATAAGACAAGGCTCTACGCCCACAAACAACGATCGTATTGATTGCGAAGCAAGGATAGGAATACTAAGAAGTCTTAACATTAAAACAATGAACATAAAAACATAACATCACGCCTGAACTCCCCGAAGGTGTAGGCAGAGGTGTACATATAGTACATCCACATCTCGTCAATTATGATACGAGTATTAACGTAATGGGGGCTACCTTATTAACGTCAACCTAGCACCAATTCTTACTGAGAATTACCTAATGTAAAAACCTAATCTCAATATCCCCGATCCGGGATCCGAACCCAGGACCTCATGTTCAGCAGTCGCGCTCAGCGACCATTAGACCAAAGAGTCCTAGCGTTATACCTTAGTTTAAAATCTTTACCTACGCATTGACCATACTACAATTACGATGATGAAAACCTTGATTGAAACGTAAACTATTTGCTCTAACCTAATACAATATACTGACTCTAGCTATCGCACCTCTATACTAGACACTAGAGTAGTACATAACTAACGGAGCACAGAACACGGGCTTCCACTCAGCACTGCCATTTCCATAGCCGATTGACTTATAGCCCAGTTAAGAGGTCAGCTGATTTATAGCCTCCCATTCAATTCACGGCTGAAACTGTTCGAATCGAAGGTAACAATAGGAGCTGGATTTGTATTTTGTATTAGAAAAGATTTATTTGACACTATCAGACAGTGGTAGTGAAAATAAAACAATACAATAATATAGTGAAAATATTTGTAGAACAGTATAAATTCAACTCCAAGTGAATACTATAAAAATTGATTGGTTAAAAATGTATCGTTGTTTATATTTATAAGTACCTTTAATAGGTATTGATTCTCAGTAATAATACAGTCTTACTGGGAAATAATGACGAGTTTATTGCGCCGTTTCTTCTCCCTAGTTATGGCTTAGCCGAGAAGAATAAACGGTAGAATAACCAGAAAGCGTCATTGACATTTAAAAGTGCTATTTCTACACGTCTAGTTTGAATATTGTATTACATAATAGCATCTCCATTTTTATCACCATTTTCAATTCAATAAAACGCGTACGACACTTGATTAAACAATTATCCTCACATCTCGCGTTCAGGTGTAAAATGTTTAGCTTAATCGTATTTATAAAAGGAACTGTTACTGTTAACGTTGAACTGTTCCTTTTTGTCACACATTACGCGAACGCTGGAACAATGAGATTAGAGCTACCGTAAACTTATTAAATTTTAGAACACGTCGGATCCGTGTTATGTTGTGTTGAGTGCTGTTAGAGGTGTAACACACTGGATGTCGCTAAAAATATGAAAAACGTAGCTATTTTATTGCTTTCGTATCATTTTATGAATATACAATATAGTAGGGTTTCGATCTTGTTGGTAGATTTTTAACTTTAAAAAAGGGAGAGGTAATGTATTCAAGATACATCTATAATATACGACTCCCATTTCAGTTTTAATGCAAGTAGAAAAAAAATTGCGTCGTTCTAAATTCGTTCTTCTCCAATTAAGGCATGCTATGTTTTTTATAGTTTATTTAGGTATTAGCTATATAAATAATATTCGGATCATTTGTATTCGGTTGTCTAGGATTTAAGTCTTTGATTGCTTTATATAATTATTTAGTCACAATTGCGTCCGAAAACAGAAGAATTCTGAAAGCAAACGTATAACGTTCATTTTAAGTATGTACAACAAAAACCGATTTGCGTGCGTCTAAAATATTTTAATACTTATATCGCTCATGAATTTTATCATAAAACTTAATGCTCTTAACTTAAATATAATATTTCGTCGACTTACATACTTAAATATTCGACCTTTAAAAGACCTCGATCGCACCAAAGCGCGTCAACATTACGCACGACAGCGCCCGTGTGTTGCCTCTCTTAGGAAGCTGGAATTAAAACGGTAGCCATCTTGGAGAAAGTTCCCGAAGGATTGCTTCAGTAATGAGTGCTGTACGCGTAATGTTGGGCGTTTAACTAAATGTGAATTAGTGAGGAGAATTTCTTCACATTCATCACAGTTGCGTAAAGTTCATGTCACACGTTCAAGCTTTAATTAAACGTTTAGGATTGAAGTTGCTATTGTTCAAGATTTTGTATTACGTTTTATGGAAGCTAATGTATTGTGCGATGGAAGTGAGTTGGTGTGTGTTGAAGTTAGAGATTGTACTGGCTTCAGCTTCAGCTTCTTAGAGTCACTAATAGTTAATCAAAGTTCCAAATAAGGATTAAAAAATATTGTAACACCTAATTGTATTAATTACCTATTCTATGCAAGTAAGTAAATCTATCTATCTATACATATATATTGATGTCTATGTACAAAAAATATTTGAAATACTTTATCAGTACTGCTGTATATAGTTTAATGGAATTATATTAGGGTAACCTAGATATACAATACTAAGCCATTACAATGCCAGTTCGATGCCAAGTATGAAGGAATAAAATAAGAAACCCTACAGTGGGATGTATATAAGCTGACAGTATCAGGTGTTATAATATTTATATAAGCTGACAGTACAAGGTACAATTTACACACCTTTTCCCAATCAACGGTACATTGTTACTATTTTAGTGACAATTTATCTCATTTTTCCTCAAGGTACTCGTGAACCGGAAGCGGAAACGAGTCATCCCGACGTCCGGAAGTGACATCGCATGAATGGCGCCAGAGATTAGCGCCGCCATCTTGAAAACACTTTTCATATGGAAATTGGCTAAAGAAAGTTTCTTAGAGTTATTGTGGAGATTATGAAACTGAATTATATTTTTATGGTAATATAGTAAGTGAATGAGAAAGGGTTTTTGTTCATAACATATTTTTATTCGATAATGTTTTATATAATCGGGTTAGTCAAGTGGATGGGTGCTTAGATTTCTGCTATGCTTAACTACCCTGCATCGTATGGGCTGCATGTATTCAAGTGTCGAGTGAATGTTAGTTATTCATGTAGAAAAATGAAACTCAGATGAAAAATATTTCTAGTAACGCATAGATTTGTTTTGAGAGTTTTCGATAGTAACTCAATTAACCCAAACATTCGCCTTTGTTGTGTTATTTTAATTTTATTTTCATTTCTCACGCAGTTGCTTTGAGCAATCGGTATGTTACGCTCTGTCTTTTCACATAAGGTATGGAAGTGCAGTGTACCTTCGCCCTGTAATTTTACACTATAACTACTATAAATAATCCATTATTATAATATGCGTTCTTCTTATCGTATGTTTGATGAACAACCTGTTCCCAGAGTTTAATCCGCGTATAGGATCCTGACATGGCTTTACACACCGTTGAAAAATCTCTCAGGTGTGCCGGTTTCCTCACGATGTTTTCCTTTATCGTTTTTATCAACTGATACTAATTTATAATACGCATATGAATTCGAAAAGATATAGGTGCGTGCCGAAGTTCGAACTTGCGACCTTTGACTTGGCAGTCCAACGGTCATACAACTCGGCTATCACTGCTACCAATGTCCTGTAACTACACACTATAACTACAACAAATAAGCCATTATATGCGTTGTCCCACTAGTTATACAACAGTTATGACATGCCCATTTAGACGTTTATTATGATCCGAGCCATCACCCAAATACCAGCCAACATCATCCATCGATCGAACCTGGATTGGATTACCGTCTTAGAGGACGGCCATTAGACATCGTTTATGGAGGTGTGGAGATAGCTCCGTCCCCCGGCGTGTCTCGTCTCATTAATCATAAGCTGGCAGCTGTTTTGATAGCTAACAGAAAGTGTTGTCGTTACTTTTGTAGTATAATAAGTAGGTGAAATGTGCACGTTTAGTTTATTCTATGTCAGCTGGGTCTATAGTCACACTTATAAAGACGAAAGTTTGTTGAGTGTGTTTGTATGTTTGTTACCTCATCACGCTTAAACGGTTGGACCGATTTTGCTAAAATTTGGTACGGAGGTAGCTAACACCCTGGATTAACACATAGGCTAGTTTTTATCCTGAAAAAAGGATAGCGGGTAGCACCGCGGGGCACAGGTAGTGTATATATATCGTCCCTCAAGCCGTAGCGCATTGTGGGCATTGTGTCCACATCAAGTTAATTAAAATATCTAATATTTAGATCTCATATTATTTGAAAAACCGGCCAAGTGCAAGTCGGACTCTCGCATGGAGGGGTTCCGTACCATTATCTATAAAAAATCGCGTTTGTTGTATGGGAGCCCCCCTAAATATTTATTTTATTTTGTTTTTAGTATTTGTTGTTTTAGCGGCAACAGAAATACATAATTTGTGAATATTCCAACTGTCTAGCTATCGCGGTTCTTGAGATACAGCCTGGTGACAGACAGACGGACGGACAGACAGCGAAGTCTTAATAATAGGGTCCCGTTTTTACCCTTTGGGTACGGAACTCTAAAAAGGACTGTTAGAAACTAGTATAGTTTTATCGCTAAATTAACATTGACAGAACTAAAAATGATGATGTTACATGATATAAAAACTGACCGTAATGAGTTCAAAATCTCTGTGATCACCACTGCCCTATAAAAGAAACACAGAACTGTTGTATCCGCTCTTCAGTTGGCACAAAGGCGTTTTTATCGGCGCATTGACAATAGATCGGGGTCACCGCCTTTGTACATCAAGGGTCATTGTCTGTTTAAGACCTCAAGTACCTTTAGGTATAGAAATGTAGCACTACAAGTCTTCAGATGCTTTGGTAGGAGATAGATAGATTTTATGTAAGATAGTGGGATTTTATTGGGGACTAGATTCCGCCCGCGACTTTCTCTGCGTGGATTTCAAATGTTTTACAGCCTATACATAGCCTCGATAAATGGACTATGCAACACAAAAATAATTTTCAAATTCGAACCAGTAGTTCCTAAGATTAGCGCGTTCAAACAAACAAAAAGTCTTCAGATTTATATATAATTATTATAAGTACCAATAGACATGAAAACAAGACATTAAAATACACAGAAATCTTTCAAGTTGGAGGAACCGATTGCTGCAATGGCAAAGTATCTTATTTAACTGCTGTGCAAGGACGCGGGTTTTATTCCTGTGTGAAACAATATTGTTTGATTCCAAGATATATTTTTGTTGGAGTTTGGTCGTTTGTCTACATAATATATGTGATAGTTCATGTCTGTCAAATGCACTTAAGACACTGAAAAACTCTCTCTCTAGTGCTTGACAATGTGTTCAAAAACAACAACAAAAAGTTACAAGTTATAAAATAAACCGTCCACGATAAAATCCGTAAAAATAGTTTTATTTTAATGTACACCAGTAACCAGAATTGTAGAAACCCCAATTGCTTGCATGAATACATCTAAACACAAACCAATACACAAATCAACATTGACAACAATACTGTAGAACGTAGTTATGCCTACGTCGTAGCGACGTAGACTGCTACGTTGTTCGTAGCACTGTCTACGTCGTAGCAAGGCCAGCATTTACGGTTGACTGAGCTGCGTAGAACTCAGTGAACTGGCGTGACCAGTATGCATGACATGTCAGGAGATCGTAACTGATGTTAGTTATGGTAATGACGGTTGCACAATTTAATGAACGTGTTGTGTTATCCATTGAAAATATTATTGATTATCTTTAAATTATATGGAATAGTGAGGCAATATAGAGAAAAAAGAATATTGAGTTGTTGTTATTCTAATTTAATTAGATAATTATTTAACTTTAGACTTAATTTTTTTTTCAATAAAAAATGTCCAGATTCAGATCTCAGATTTTTATTTTAGGTATAAATAGCAGTTGTACGACAAAAGTTTTTTGTCACTGTACAAGGTTTCCAAATCGAGAATAGCTTATGTGTCCATCACAGTGACATCACATCGGTGTAGAGTTACAAAAAAAAAATATCACTCACATCAAGCACACACTCCCACAAACCGCTCAAACAATAATATCTGAGGACTATTATAGGTCAGGTGACCAAAATGTATTTTACCTCGACATATTTTCATCCTCATCCCGTAAGTGATCAATTTGACGATCATTTTTCTCCGTCATTCCCGCTCGTCATTAAGGTGTTACAGCGTCTGTCAGTGCGTTGCCCCCTGAGGTAGCTGATCATATATCACTGCCTTCAATTGAGGGATGTGCGAAGTAAATGACGCTGGATGCGGTATGAGTATGGATGTGTTATATTTTTCTTGTGTATGTCTAGTTTCTAGAATTCGATAATTTTTTAGATTATTGACGTATTATATGGAAGTTTTGTAACATTATAATTATGTATTGTATTACAATTGTTAAACTCGTTAATGGCTCGTCATCGTTGATGGCTTCAAAAGTACATCTTTTATACCTCAACAGTGAAAACAATTCTAAAATGTCGAGTATGAAAAATGTCAAAATTACTCAATCTTAGCCAACAAAATAGAGTAAATTAGTTGGGTGCGAGCAGCGACACGATAGCTCAGTTGGCAGAGCTGTGCTACACATCGGTGAAGGTTGCGGGATCAAGATTCGCTCGAGTCCTTAATTTTTAAATTTCCTTTATAAATAGAGTATGTTTCAACTTTAAGTAGTTACCTAAAACCTCTTGGCATCTCCATTCCTCGTACATCTACGTCCCGTCACAAATACTCTCAAATTGTATGAATCCCCCGCGTCAGACGTTTATTTCGTCGACTATGTACTTTATTATTCTGACGCGAAACGTCTTTGATGACGTCGAGACGTGTTCTGACGTCATGTATTAGAAATGGATCTTGTTCAGACTTGTTTTATTTGAAAGAGAACAGCATAAGTGGTTTTTAAGTTGAATTTATTAAAGTTTTTTGTTAAAGATAAAGTGATCCGTTTAAACGAATTAGCTCTATTGTCTATATTGTAAGAGCATTTCGGCTAAACTCTAGTTAAGAGGAGATGACACGTAATGAAGTGAGCATTATTTTTACATACAATACATATTATATTACACTCTCAGAAAAATCTTAAAGAAAGTAAATATTAAGAAAAAGTAAAGAGAATCTTGAAAAAGCAAACGTACAAAATTGTGCGGTACCAGACATTTCAAGGGTCGGCTGGGCGAGCCTATTGTGATACAGTGCCCACAACTCCAAATTGCAGCTTGTTAAAAAATCAATAAGAATTTGGCCGAAGGAATTGAGCTGTTTTATTGTAAGCATAAATCTCGTGAAGTTAAATACTGCTAATAAAAAGCTTTTCTTGCTTTCTTATAAAACGACTACGAAAAATATACGTAAGAGTTTCAAAATTTTCCATTTTACACACACACAAGACGTCAACAACAGTGAAGTAGATACGCCAGATTTTATGTATGCTGTCTGTCAATCAATTATTCTCCTGCAAAAGGAATGATGTGCGGAAAAGAGGAATACAATGATTCACGTGCCGCTTTGGTAAACATCAAATAACCATTACGGGTTAAGTAACGCTTTCAGTGTGTACATTATTTATAAACATAATATATATACTTTATACTTTATTTAACAATTATTGTTGCTGAAATGGAAAACATAATAATAATAAAATACTGCCCCGTTGGTGTAGTGTAGTGCTTGCTAAGCGCGACTGCTGAGCATGGGGTCCTGAGTTCGAATCCCGGGTCGGTCAATGTTACTGGGTTTTACTTTTTTACTTTACAGGTAATGATTAGGTAATTCTCGGTAGCAGCACAGAGTCTGGATTTGTGCTCAGTTGATGGCAACAGGCTCGTCCCTATTACCTTGACTTAAAACATAACTGGCGAAATGTGGGTGTTCTATATGTGCATCTATACCTACCCCTTTGGGGGAATACAGGCGTGATGTTAATTAATATTTCTTTCACCAAAAACGGTACAGTAACTTAGTTACAATATCTTAAAGGCTAGTTATTATAGTACAGAGCGTGGAAGCATCTGCTAGCGTAATCTAACAAATCTAATATGTTTAAACTGTTTTTACGGGTATCAAAATATATGTAAAATGCACACTAAACATTCGTCATTTCGATTTACCAGGATTGCGCCTCTAACTTTTTTCTGCAAGCAAAATGTGTGTAATAAACATAGGTTATTGATCTGACACTTGGTAAACGTTACAGTAGATCATTCCGTGTGTTTTCTTTTATACTTTATGTGGGTATAAATCCCTGACAGTTTCACGGGTTACGTGGTGTGGTCTCAGTTACAGAGAGCGGTTTAGTTAGAAGATATTGTACATAAAGATTTTCTAATGAAACGTTGGTCATAGTACGTTATTAGAGATTTATGATAAATGAGATTGGTACAAGAAAAGGAGGTCTATGCCTAATAATATCAGGACACGGGTTAATAATAATTATGATTTAGTTTACTCATTTAGGTTATGTATGAAAGAATGGAAGTGTATGCATTATCAGAAGTATTAAAAGCAAATAGGTGTTTAAGCTCTTACGGCTCTCACCGACTATTGAAGATGGGCTTGTTCAGACTTTTTAGGTAATTTCCAAGCCCCCTATTTTTTCCAAATCGCTGTCAGTGGGACCCCACCCAGATATTTATGTAAAAGCTTTATGAGTCAATCCAGTGAGTTACGCTTGATGTTATTATGCGTTCCGTTTTTATGTTACTTTCATTTGCCAACAGGCACGGCATCAACTATTTTTGGACGATCAACGCGATCGTAAAACGGAACGCGACGTTTGGTGTGATGTCGCATTGAATTTTATGGGAATTAAGGCATCTATTTAGTATACGTATTGTGGGATCATCTTTAGGGGGCGTTATGTGGGTATGTTGGCCCTTTTAGATTTACTGCACGTGACACTGTTGAGGGAAAGAATCATTTTATTGGATATTCAAGACACTGAGTTATTTTATGAACTACTTTGTCAGGAACGTGAAATGTTATGTCTGGCAGCTGGCCTTGTAACGTAAGACTAACTGTGTAAAAGTTGAAATCTTACTACACCTGTAAAACACAGCTATAATTAAATTTATGGTTAAGTTAAACTATGAATGGACATTTCCTGAGTCCAGTGGCGGATTTGCAGTCTTAACCGCCCTAGGACCTAGGCTATGTAGTAAGTATCAGCCGCCCCTTTCTCAGCACCCATCATATAGACTACATAAGGAATTTACTATTGTACTTAGTAGGTACTTATTATTTCTTGTTATTATCGGTGAATTTTTTGTCACGATTGGCCTCCCCTAATATCTGGCCGCCCTAGGCCCGGGCCTATTGGGCCTTAGGGTAAATCCGCCATTGCCTGAGTCTATACAAATTAAAAACGTCACCCCAAACTAGGAATTTCTCCACACACAAATTTTTGTCCCGTCCGGGAATCGAACCCGCAACCCATAGCGCAGCAGTCCAATCGCTTAGCCACTGCGCCAATCAGGTCATCGAATATAATTTCTTAGGCACTGATATTCTCGTATCGGAAATCTGATTATGTATAGCTAATATAATTTACATAGTACAATAATATACTAGTATTTTGATGAGCAAGCTAGTGTTGCAATATACGAAAAGTCGATTTTAAAACCTTTTTCATTATCTATATTGCAACTATCCTTCCCGAATCCCATACCAATAACTCCCTCACAGCTATTTCCTATAAACTTTAAATTACCGGTAGCACACGCATCTGTGTGTCGTGATCCAACCAATAACGCTCGCAGTTCGTCAAACTTCAAAGCTTCGATTAACTTATAACATACCTACCTGGGAAGAAACCTTCGTGTCGCAGATATTTCCACCGACACGCTAACCGAAGATTTATATCGAATTGAGATTAGCTACTCGTTTGTATGAAAGTGGATTGGTTTAATTTAGATTGTTATATATTTTGAAGGTTAAAAAATACTCTTTTTTTAAATTAGTTTTTCATAATAAAAATTCTTTTTTTTTTTTTTTAAACGCCCCACACTAGCATTTTCTCCTGTATTGTGGTTGCGTTTCACAAACATGAAATATCACATACACAAACACCCAGACTCGGGACAAACAAATGTGGATCGCACAAATTTTTGCCCCGTGCGGGAATCGAACCCGCAACCCTTGGCGCAGCAGTTTAATCGCTTAGCCACTACGCCAATCAGGTCGTCAGATTTTCTTTTTGATTTTTTTCTGATTGATATAAGATAAAATATTAAACGTAGTGTAAAATTTATAATAGTAGTATACATATATCTGTCCCGATCAATGCTCAATCCTTCTTTCAACGGGAACAGGCTTTTACCATGCAGGGAAAAATGTAAGCTTAACAACAAAATCAAGTCTTAAATGCAGGATCAATGCCTCTTTTAACAGCAACAATATAATAAAACTAAAAAAAAAACTAAAAACACGTATAGTACTACGTTTTACGTCCATTCCGTACATACACCAACTTACTCGATTAATGTACGAATAAAATCTTCAGTGAAATTATTCTCATGAATAGGTAAAATATTCCTTGTATAAAATCTTATCGCGAACGAAAGCGTTAATAATTCATTACATAACATTTCCCGCGAATGTTAATTGAGTTATATCGTAACAGTATACTACGCTCAAATAGATAAAAGGAAAGAGACAGCGCTATCGTTCTGTATACAGCTATCCCTCTCTATAACATTACTTAATAAAACAGTGGCCAGTTAGTCAAAAGATTTACGTCCGGGAGGTTTATCACCTTGACCGTTACATTTAGGAGCTTAAAAGACTTACTTCTCAACTGGAATAAATTTGGCCACTGTGTGAATGTGATAAACGGGAATTTATGAGGTCCCTGGCTGGAAGAGAAGACTCGCCAAGCTTGTTTTGATGTTAATTACGTTTAAATTGTGGTTTGCATTTGTATGAGGTATTATTACTTCGCATAACAAAACTAGAACACGAAACTATTTAAATAGCGACCTATTTGTTAATTGAAGTATGGAGCGGACATTGCCTAGGTATAGGGGCATTATCAGTCGGTTACAAAAAAAACATCTAATTCACTAAAATAGAACGCGTAAACCTTACATGGCACAAGCTTATGGTATAAGGTGGCATTCAACTACTGTTCAAATTGAATAAAGAATACTCATGATACCAACATTAAAAAAATCTATCTAAAAGAGTGAGCTAAACCCTTTTTACTTCAGTCGTTGCAAAACTTGAGAGCAGACTCCTTCAACTATACTTCCTTGTTAAAAGAATTTACTTTCAAGTAAATTTTATACTAAACCTTATTAGAGATAAGCTGAGTAAGAACGGGGAAAAATGTCTTCTCCTTGGGTATTCTAATTAATGTTATACATCAAGAGAAGACGCGACAACTCCCGTCCAACAACGTTACGAGTTTCTACGTCAAACTATAGGGTGGCCATGGCATCTTCTTTGTAGGAACGAGTATTTTCTGACCGCGAGACGAGTATTGTATTCATATACTTGTATCAACAGTGATTAATAAGATTTAATAATAATATAATATAAATATGTAAATGATATTAAATTATTTTATGTATATACTTTTTTTATAAAACTGCGAAGAACTCCTGGTTATGAGACGCTCAAAATAGAGAAAAAGGGAGGCCTTTACCCAGTAGTAGGTAATACCGGGCTGATATGACTTAGCTTATATTATTAGCTTTTTCATTACGAATGATACTAGGCAGAGAAAAGCCAGACTGAAATTAAAGATTTTATGTTATTGTATTATTATTTCCAAATTAGTTGTATCCTTGTTATTTGTTTCGTGTGTAGCTCCAGAATATTCAGAACATAAATTCCTGAATATTCTCAATGCATGGCAACCCGAGTTCATGGTAATTCGTTTACGTAGTTTAGACAGATTACGTCGGAGAGCAAGTAAAGAGATTTGTTCGAGTCTCGACTGATATTAGTGATGTATCACGTAATCTAATATCATAATGTGATATAGTGTTCATTATATAATCTTAGTGGAGTATGGTTATTAAGATAATGCAGAGTTGAGAATTTGGTATGTAATATGGTTCTTGATTTACTGTGGCAATCGTAGCTATGTCGATTCCATATTGCACGGGACAGACAGACAGAAATTTGTGTGACAAAGTTAATATAAGTAAGTAATATAATTTGAGTAAGTATGTATCTGTATCGTCACTATGTATATTCTATAAGCGTACTTTAAATACGGGAAAACGTCGCCTATGTATATATGTAAACGTACATTCACTTGTCACTATATAACAATAACATAAACCAGTAAAGATATTAAAACCAGATAAAGTAAGTTTGGGCAATCAAGGATGTATAAAATGTCATTGGTAATTTAGTTGCAAGCCGGGATTTAGTAATATGCATTAGATTATAAATAAAAGCAATTAATAAAAAACTGCTTATCAAAATCACTATCAAAAAATCACCAAGGCTCACTTACGCCTAATACGCAGAATCAATTAACCAAATTAAAGCCACTTCATTTAACTAATTACCTAACCACATCACTGCAATCATTGGATTATTCAAATTGAATCAACCCTCCATTGCAATCAATTGGTACATAATTGAATTTGAAAAATCGAGACTTATAAACTCCTTGCGTAAAATCTTGGGACGAATTTAAAATTGTAGGTAGATAATAAAGAAAAATTGGGGGTTGTTGTGTATTGAAATATTTAGTTATGCTAGATGAGTTATGGTGGGGTTTGAAGTATAAGCGGTAGCGGGTGTACTTTGTACAATCATGATACCATGGTATTGATTTATATTTTTTTTAACTATCCATAATACAAATTAGTTTATACTACAATACCGATTCAAGATTATTGAAATAATTCGACAATATAATACGGGTCCCATATTTAGGAATTACAAGAATAAACTTCAACCAGAGTATCAAGTTAAAAAACGATAGAAATCTATACTTTAATATTATAAAGCTGAAGAGTTTGTTTGTTTGCTTCTTTAAACCGAACGCGCTAATCGCAGGAACTACTGGTCCGATTTGAAAAAAAATTTCAGTGTTAGATAGCCCATTTATCGAGGAACGCTATAGGCTATAAAACATTCGAAATCGTCGCGGGCGGAAGCTAGTATATTAATAACAATAAAATAGAAATTCTATGAATGTTAATTATGATAACGATAAGAAAAATTCCGCTTCATCTCCCCGCTTGAATCTCAAAAAAAAGGGTTGCCAGCCTGACAGATGCAGCATCAGGAACAAGTAATTAAATATTTCATCTGATTAACAGCACAAAGGACGTTAGCAGCGCTTTAGGGCGCTCGGGCCTCACTTTTAATTTCTCCTTAAGGGGTTCCTAAGATTTGCGAGTGACGTCACAAAAAAAGATTTAATAGCCAAGAAAGGGTGGGATGGACGTGGTTTGAGTTATTACGGTAAATATTAATCGGTTTTGTCGCTTTCTGGTTGAGTTGGGATAGTGGGGATTTTTAGTACAGCGCGTAATAATGTTTTTTTCAATTTAAATGTTCTTGTGATTATCAACGGATTTGTTTACATTATAATAATATTTTTATTTTATTTGTGTCCGCCCGAGGTTGATATTTAGACACTGAAAAGGTTTCTTATCAAACCGTTATGGACAGTCTCTGAGGAAATTTTCAGTAGCTACGTAAGGTTCAAAACTTATATAGATAAAGACACGGCGCTTTTCACATGGATCACTGCACACACTAAGTGAAAATCTTCGCGTTTTCCGATTACATAATATAGTCAGACGGGTAAAAGAGGTAAACTAAGTCAATGACACCGTGAGTCCGTGACGTCCGTCAAATAAAATCGTATTGAATGCTCCAACTTCTAACGTAAATCCTAGGATGCCTTGATAACATCAAAACGAAAAATAAAACGAAACAAAAGCGTTAACAAAACAAGTGAACATTGCTAGTGTTAATAAATTCTAACAAAGAAAGTTAAGGATTTTATTAGGCTGTAACGAATGTGGACAAAGGGTTTTATACTTCGTAAGTTTCCAAGTTCCGTAGCAGGCCCTGGGCCCCTTAATTACAAGGATCTAGTTGAACCGCTGTAGTAAGGCTGAGATAATTTCTTACAGCCTATTCGCCTTCAAGAAGGGTTGAAGGTACGGCGAATATATTTTAACTCGAAATGGGGACAAAGTTTGTGATGAAATTTCTTGATTAAAATTTTGGATTTTTGTACGTCGGAGAATGTTAGCGTTATAGGTATAGAACAGTTTCTTTTTTTTGTTCATTTAGCGAAGTCACTTTATATGGTGCAAGTATAAAAATTATATAAGTAGTTTAGAAATGAGGGCACTCTTATAATAAATCTTTATCAACCAAATATTGTACCTTTATGCTGCAAATATAATATGCATATAAAGATTCTTAGGACATTTAAATAGCATGGAAGAAGGACATTTAATTTCCGAATTCTTCTCAGCTCAGTGCAAATATCTTAAACCTGAACTCACTTTTACCTCCATAGTAGTTATCCTTGTCTTACAAAACTCCGTACTGTACGTGTTAATAACATTGGCGCTCATAGCCACCCTACAACGGGCGCGGCCATATTTAATCACGGCGCAACACCGGCCGATAAATCGTGCGCCCAAATTGTGAAGGATCCGCCGACTTGTATCATTTTATGCGTTCCTAGTACCTTACGTAGAGGGATGAGTTAATGGAGATATGGGGTTAACAGGCTGTTTCCGAACTACTCTTTGTAGGATCATGTGAATACATGAGTCTGCTTATTCAAAATTCTGACGAATATAATTTAATTATGTGATCGCTTGTCGGATGGTAAATTTATATTTAAAATTTTCGTGATTGCAACAGGGTGGTTTATTGTCTGTAGTATATTACAATACCTTTACTTTAACAACACTTCGTCACTTTAAATCTCTAGCTATTCCTGCAATGCATTACCTGAAACAAACATACGAAATCTCATTAGTAAATACTACTAGAATTTCTGTTGACCTATCTAAACTTATCTTTAAATTCAATAGAATTCATAACTAAATTGAAGGTGCAATGAGAAAATTAATTTCCTGTCTCCTTTCACCGTCAGCCAAACTTCCAATAGAAAATTTATCCAACATTTGTGTGAAATCAAACGGGAGCCAATCAAAATTATAATAATAACTGTTCAGGTGTCGACCAGTATAAAACGACCAGCGATATCCTAAAACATTTCCCTCCAGACTCTATATTTGTATTGGCAGCGGGATATAGGGAAGCTCATTTTACCCTGGTCAAATTTACCTGTAACATCGACTGGCTTTATTGAAAGAGATTTTTGTTACGTTGACGTTTTATACTAGGATAAAAGGTGTTTTAATTAATGTTGAAAAAGTTAAACTATTGGAGGGTTGTGAATTTTGCTGTTCGATAAATTGAAAAACCCGCGTATCCTTTAGATAACATGAAAAATATGGTGGAAAAACGGCAAACGAAATAAAAGAGTTATGGGCTAGTGATAAAAAGTCGTAAGTATAGTCTTGATAAACTAAGTTGCTTAACTATATATGTTTATGTATTAAGCATTAATTTCAAGGTTTTGGTCCTGTATTTACCTCTATAATAACTGCTATAACTATTACGACTAAAATAAATCATAGAATGGGACAATGTTCTTTAAAAATAGGAGTTTCATCCATTTTATCCATTTATACTACATTTAGTTGGAACCATTACACTGCTACATAATATATTTTCTCTAGTATTTTGGATGCAGATACATGAATTTCAAGTACCTAAACTTTGGCACAGCTGCTACGTACAATACTAGTTTTAGGCAATTTTATTTTGTATTACCCTAGCCCTGCTCTAACGAATTTCGAATCCGTTTTTAATGTAACCAGATGCTGAGTACAAGTGGCTACTTTTTATTCCAAAAATAAAGAATGTAGCGGGTGGCACCGCGGGGCACAGCTAGTCAATAAATAAAGGCGATATACTTTGCTTGTCAATTCTTAATAAATGATAAAAGTATGAATTTTAGAATAATATTTACGATGATGGGTTTTGAATCGGAATATATTATATAATTATGTACTTTTTCTGTCGTCTGAATAAACATGTATTATTAAATTTATAATCGTAATCCGGTTTATCGAACAATTATTTACAAGGAAGCGCGTCATAGAAATTCTCAACAAGTCAACACAAATGGGTCTTTCATAAAATTCAAAAAACGTCCAACTTAATATATTAAATAAGAATCTTCAAGCCCTCTTTAGCGAACAATTTCCTCCATTTAAAGCTAATAAAGTATTGGAAAGCATCCTTATTGAATTATAAAAAAAGCAGTTCGTCTACTGTGTTTAGAATCTCCCTATAAAGAGGGTGGCCCATGGGAAAATAATTACTCCACCAAGTTCCGTATTAAAATTCAGTTTATTTTGCCATTAAGCCATTTGACGAGGTATAAACCGTTTTGCCTAAATATTAAGATTATGCTGTATATTTAAGGGAGTTTTTGATTTGTTTGCGTTAGACGCAACTGATGATCGCAGGCGTATATAACAGCGGATTTAGGCGGATCGGGTACCAAGAATATGATTTCCCTTTTGTCGAGAAAGCGTAAAAAGAATCGAAAAACCTGGTGAGGTCTAGAATAGAATGCCAACAGGTTCAAAACCTTAGGTACTATGTAGATATTACGATGAGCGGTACAAATAAAATTGGGTAAAGGAGTGTATCTCTCATTGCTTCTTTACGCATAACGGGCATGACTTAAGGTTGATTTTTTCTATAGTTTCTGTGGTTGTTTTATAAAAGAAGCTAATGAACGTATTTCAAAAGACACGAAGCAAATAAAAACGTCTCTTTTCGTAGCGAAAAATATGCATTACTTAATAAGTTTATTGCTTACACCATAGCTTGATTCTCTCAAGAGATTAGCAGCTTATTTAGACTTCATTCAATATTCATGGTTTGCTTTCAGAAGTCCGCCTAAAGAATGTTTTTGGACTTAAAAACTATGTCAGATACTTCCCACTTCCCTCCGCCTTGAGTATAACTTTCCTCATCTACCTTTTGTTTAATATTCATTAAAATTTACAGTAATAGATGGAGCTTTGAAGATGTTCGATCGCTTATTGAGTTTTTAATGACTTGAATATGATATTCGATTTTTGGTTTTAGACTGTAGCAATTGTTTTTTTAACGCAAACCATCTATAGCCAAGATATTACTGGCTGGACGCAATAATTTAAAATCTTGTCTCTTGAAAAATTTGAATGTCACTTGAATGTACTTTCTCAGTTGTGTTTAAACTGACTTAAAACTGTACCTATAGTTTTAAGTCAAGTCGGTAGCTTTAAGTTGCAAAGCTTAGCTCAGTTATGCCACTGCGCTAATTGGCTCTAGCTCAATCAAATGGGCTGAAATTGTATGCTATGGCACATGGCATGTCAAGCAATAAAAAATTACTAAGCCTAAATATGATTAATTGTGACATTTGCACCATTTTTTCACTTATATTTTACGCTAGAACCGAGTTTAAAATAAAATTTTACCGAAGTACAGCATGTGTTGGCTCACTACAGGGCAATGACATATTCCAATAATTACTTTGTTTGCTTACAGACGATTAAGTAAAGTTTAGTTATGATGTGTCGTTAACACAAATTTAAAACTACATTAAAAGAGGACGTGCCATATATATAGTGGCTGGCCTACGAACCAATGAACCATATAGTACAATAAAACATGTATGATAAACATGAAAATAAAAACATAATTTTGTGAATAAGTCTGGCCTTATAGTGCCATAACTTTTTCTACACAGCGTTTTGGTACTTCCTACCATAATAACAATTAAAGTATATAAAAAATCCTTTCGAATGATACATCGCATGCTGTTATTGGTTCCAAGGCCGAAACGCCCGTCCGTCTTTTAAAAATATAGAATGGTAAGTATTTAAAACACAGAACTGGGCGCTTACAAAATGCGTTCAGTAATCACGCTCAATCAAAATGAAAAAAAGAAAGGTAATTTATCCAATCCTTTCAAAACTAAATAGACTGCATCACGTAATCTTCCACATTAAAAAAATATAAAGCGCGCTCTCAAATTAATTGAGTGACGCTTAGAATGTGATTAGCAACCCTTCCAGTCACTGTCTGTAACAATTACAACCCTACCCGTGCTCGTGACAAATGCCTTCGTAAATCGTGGTACGTGCCTGTCATTATTTAGTGCAGAAAAAGTTAAACTGTCATATCATTCTATATACGTCAAATTATAAGCGTGGTGCTTAGATGATAATTAAACGAATCCATAATGTATAAGGTGGCGGGGTTAATGGCAATAAGACTTTTCGTAGGTCATAAATATGTTATGTAGGTACGTACACCAACAATTTCGCAAGTTATGTTATACGTCCCAATCTAATAGTGGATGAGCCTATTGCCATCAATTGGGTACAAACCACAGTCTGTGCCGCTACTAAAAATTACCTAATGAAAAAACTTGCCCGACTCGATTCAAACTCAGGGCCTCATGGTCAGCAGTGGCGCTTAGCGACTACTAGATCAACGAGGCAGTATTTTTATATATTCTAACACTGTAATAAATTCATTGTATTCGGCAAATGAAAAAGTGTCATCCCTATGGCACGGAACCACCGCGTTGAAGCTTATTATTATGTTGAGGCATCTACGAGTATGTATGTTTATTACATTTATGCACTTAATAAAAGTCTATACGTGGGCATATCTTATTGTTGTTCACTAACAAAACAATACAAAAAATACATAGAAACGACGCTACTCAAATAATTACAAAGTAAGCATACACAACAAAAGAAACAATTTCCAAAGCCTCTTAGGTTTACCGCCAGGAACATCAACAGAAATTCTTAGCTATCTGAAAGCAGGCAATTTAATTTCATGCATCCTGATTCAAAATAGCATCCCTTACAAGATTCTCCCCTAAGCGTAATATCACATTAGGGAGGTAATTATACTCATATTTGTGTTTGGGCCAGTGAGGGGTCTGCACAAAACGACCAAGGGTCTCTTGCTTGCATTTGGACCTTGCCTAAGCTAATTAGATTTGAATATATGAAATTACTTTTTATTTGGATTTTTATTTTTTGGAGATTGTCGGTTTTTTGCGGACGATTTTTATTTTTGTGAATCTGGCCATGCTTGGCGGACTTTGTAAGGAATAAAATTACAGTCTAGCCAGAAAATTTGTATGTAATTAAAATAACAGTTGTGTCAAGTCAGACAACAGTTTTTGTGGTTACCAACCCAACTGGCCAACCAAACCGCCAAAGGTCTTGAGGTTTGGGTCCACTGTAGTGTTATTCGGTTTCTGTACATATCACAAATTATTATTAAGTCGTTCAGTGAGCTCAGTAGCAAAATTCAAGTCAACGAACAAGGCAGAGAAAATAATTTATAGTTAATACTTAGGTAAAGTTAGCTTGGCAACTTTTCTCGCATAAAATTCGACGTACAGAAACTTCCATATGTGGGACAATGTTAGCAAAACAACAGAATCTCGGCCACATATCTGGGTTTTCCGTATAAATAACGTAAATACGTTAAGCGGGCAAGAATAATGTTTGTTGGATAAACTACTTACGAACGGAGAGATACTAATGTGGGTTTGTGTGCGTTCTATTTAGCTTTTTATTTATGCCTGCGAATCCATGTGCGGACTAAAGTAACGACTGTTTCCTGAAATGGTAGGTATAGGTAGGGACTCTGAATTTAATTTTAATTCTACTTTCGACAAGAGTGACGTACTACTTTTTATCAATTCTGATGTAAGAACAGTTTTTAAGACCGCTTTTACCAGACAGGCAAAAAATATTGTTATTAAATAAGAATAGCATTTATGATTGAACACTTGGTTAAGTACTTTCTCTTTTTGGCCGTTTGTCTCCGTCAACTTCGCTGACACTTAATAAAAATATAAAACAAGAGAGCCTTAATAAAAAGGTTTCATTACCACCTGTCGTTATACCACTAACTAACCAACATTAGAACGTTATGAAATGAACACATATCGACCCAAACGATGATATTTAGTGACCTGTACCTTTAAAAATTTAGTGTTGTCAAAACTACCAGTAAAATTGTGGCGATATTGCATCAAAACATTAGAGAACAGTTATGGGAACATGGTAGAGAGCTAATAGTATGTTTTTACGAGCATATCTGCGTCTGTGTCTCTTCGCATTCTACTACGAACATTCCAGGAAGAATGGGTTGGTTATTTTTATGCGTTTCCGTATTTGTTGTGTTCGGTGATAATTCTCGTTTTATGTGGGAATGTGTTGTTTTGGTATGGAAGTAAATAAGACATTAATGTAATTAACAACATCTAATATTTTTTGTTTTAAAATTATCAGGATTTTCTTCTTATTCGAACGTTTCTGTACTGTGTTTTCTGTGTAGGTACAGTATCTAAATTCCTACTTAAAGCTAGTAATTATTTTGCGATGCAAATCGAATTTAGTTACAGTATGACAACAAAACTTTTGTACCTACCTATATTGGTTAGATTTTATTATTATAAAATCTAACCGATTATAAGACGCAATTTTATATAATGGTATTCCATTATATAAATTTGCGTCTCAGTTAAGTATAAGTCTAGATAGGCCTGCAGATATTTCTGAGCCAATATTTGTTACGTAACAGACTCTTTGCCTCCAACGATACGTTTGCCAAAAACATTTAGGAACATTTATCATCACTGAAATATCCCACAGAGTTCATTTGCTCGTTGAAGCGGATATTTTGGCCAGCCCATCCCGTATCAGATAACAATATAACATCCATCTTACAACCAATATCTAGTTCATCAGAATAAACACAAATATTAACCAACGACCTTTCAGGAGTAAATCCAAACCGGAACGGGCAGGGGTTGCAAACACCGAACGATAATAATACTGACGGACAAACAGACATTGGAACCCAATTAAATGGCTCCCAAGTTGTATGCATAGGACCTCTTTGATACAGACGGACGGGACGTCTTTTATTTGTACGGATTTGATTTTATGGGTGTACGCGTTTGTAGCTTCGTACATTTTGATTGAGCATAAATTGGACGTGAAACGATTGTTTCATGTGAATAGTTTTTGCGTTGAATCTGCCTTTGTACGGTTTATGAATTGTGGCTGTGTGTACTTTAATAGTGATATTTTTTTATTTATTCAGTTTTTGTTTTACGTAAAAAATTGCTTTTGTAGTTTCTATAAATTGATTTGTATCAAATCAAGATTAAACAAATAAAGTCAAACATCGAAAAGAAGAACTAGAATACTAACTTAACTATATTATTAGTAGGAAACTAGTTAGTAAGATAATTTCTCAATTCAATTGTTGACTAACGCTTGGCCATTTAATTGTTGTAACTATGTCGAAATAACACAAACATTCTTATTATACAAGGTACGTAACGTAACGTAAAAGATCATACAATAATACCAAGTAATAACAACTGTACAATTTCCCATTCCTTGAAATAATCATCTGACTATAGCTAGAAAAACAGTGGATATTATCTTTAGTCCTCATTTTAGCTAGAATGGAGTCCAACTCTCAATGGCTGGGGGCTAGCAATATCCTGTGAGTCTCAAAGCAAACTGTGAAGCGTCCGAGCAGGGAAAAACACCTACGAGGCATGCGATCCTGGTAATGACGGCGAGTTCGATACTCCTGATTAAATGTGAGATAAACATCTTGTGGGAATTCATGAGGAAGATAGTTTTCTACTGTATATTATAATGTGATTGTTGGCCTATAATTAAAAAGCTTCTGTATTTATTCTGACGTAATGCTTACATGTATAAATAGTGGACCAAAACAACAGTATAGGAATGCAGTAATGTTGCTGCAATTGTTTTCACATTAACATGCTTATGTTAGCTTTTTAATGTTCACGTTATTTTGATAATAATTGTACCTATTAGATTAGCTTATTCTCAAACGTTTAAATTGTAATCAGTAGGACTTACTTCCAAATTATTATTGCTGAACAAAAACGACAGCAACTGGTATCGAATGCATTGTAATGAACGAGAATACACGACAGTTCAACATACAAGTTTAAGTGCAAATGTAACCCTTTGGAGTCGTTTGTAGCAACGTTTGCTTAGGACCAATTAATTATTGAAATCGTTTTAAATTTATATTTGGTTAAGACCTCCTTGGGTGCAACGTGATTATTGACGAGACACACTGTTTTTATTAGCGTTAATGGGTTGAGATTTCACAGCGATTTGTTAGTGGCCATTAACATTTCCTGCTTTTACTTGTAATACTTGTACACATTTTCCCTCTTGCTTATAAATATGGACCATGTTTAATAATAATAATATTTATTTAATAATAATAATAATAATATTTATTTATTTGACCAAATATATGTTACAGTGTAGAACATTTTGATTTAAAGTAGATCTTATAAATACAGAAGTTCCAATAATACTTAAGTTACACGTGTAAGACTTAACTAAAATAACATTTTTACACCTAAGTTGGTAGGTAATAGTATAATAAGGTTCATAATATTTTAATTGCTGCCAGCCTGAACTAGGGTTAACCTGTGTTTCAGGCGATCGCTTGACTTAAATATTTAAATAAAATAGTTCATTTTATTAATTTAAAATTAAAGTAAAATAAAATTTAAAGACTACATAGTATACGTTTACAAAACAAAACATTTACAAACTTATCTACAATAGAAAATGTCTATGTATTAATAATGATGTCATTCTTACTTAACAATTTCTAGTATTTTTTCTGTATCTGCGTAATTAAATTTTCCTAAATATTGTGTTAACATGAGCATACATTTTTTATTATTTAAACTATATATATTAAGTTTTTTATTAATTCTATTATATACAAAAGGTCCCAAGAATAGATAAAATCTGTTGACAAATGCATGATTAGTTTGAGGTCTGCTACAGACTATGTCCTTCCTTCTCTTGTCTGTTGCTATTGGGATAAAAGGGAGATCAGTGTGCTGTTTTAGAATGGTGTGCAATATAAATAATTGTCGGACTGTTAGTACGTTACATTCCCTATAAAGCTGGTCAGTGGGAAATAGAAAAGGGCGGAATGTCGCTACCTTAAGAATTGCTCTTTGAGCGCGTTCTAAAGGCAGCAAATTTGACTTTGCTGCACCACCCCATGAAGTTATGCAATAAGTTACTATCGATTGACACAACGACAAATACACTTGCTTTATTAATGCGTAATCTGCAATATTGCGAAGATTCTTAAATAAATATATTAATTTACGTACTCTGGAACATAATAAATCAATGTGTTTGCGGAAATTCAAATTTGTGTCAAGAGTAATACCTAAGTATTTGATGTCGTTAGTATTTGCTAAAGCAGGGCAGGTGCATGCGATGTCAGCAAATGTTTTACAGCTATGTGCATATATGTTTGGATTAAAAATGGGTATGTTTGTGTTTCTCATTGTAAAAAGAATGTATTTGGTTTTATCTGCGTTTAGGGTTAGTAGATTTTTGTGTAGCCAATTAGTTACCATATTAAAACCCGTCTGAGCGTGCTCGAAAACCTCCTGTCGGGAATTTGCTGAGAATAATATAGCAGTGTCATCCGCATAAGATATTATAACACCGTTTGGAATTTTTAAGCTGCAAAGGTCATTTATATAAACCAGGAATAAAGTGCAACCTAGAATACTGCCTTGCGGGAATCCATAGCCAGTATTCTTTACTTCAGTACTTAAGGATTTACCAATTTTCACACATTGAAAGCGATCAGTAAGGTAATCCGTAAATAGCCGAAGTTGTGTTCCCCTTATCCCAAGTGCTTCAAGCTTGCGCAAAAGTATGGAGCAAGATATACTATCGAAGGCTTTGGCAAGGTCCAGAAATATCCCTATGGTGGGTTTACCCCCGTCCAAGTTGCTAGCTATATAGTTTGTTAATTGATGAAGTGCTTGATTAGTTGATCTTTTTTGCCTAAAGCCATATTGGTTCTGTGAAAGTATTTTGTTGTCTTCTAGATATTTGATTAACCTATTGTTTATGATTTTTTCCAAAATTTTTGAAAGTCCTGATAAAACTGAGATAGGCCTATAGTCATTTACACATTTTTTATCTCCTGATTTAAATATAGGCGTTACCACTGCTTTTTTCAGCGATCTCGGAAATACACCTTCATCTAAACATAATTGAAATATATAGGTTAACGGGGGGGCAAGTAAATGCTTTAGATTTTTCAAAATAGTATTGGAAATATTATCCCATCCTACGGCACAATTATGCTTTAATCCAGATATAATTCTTAATACTTCATCTATATCCGTATTTAGCAAAACAAAGGAGGTCGCCGTAGAGGAAGTCATTAACTTATTCAAGTCGAGACTACTTGACTGCAAGGTTTTTTCTGCAAGGGTTTTGCCCACGTTTGCAAAAAAGTTATTGACTTTGTTAATTGCTTCGGATGGGCATGTTTCGCTTAGTAACAAATCAAGAGGAGGTTCTGAGGTTTTCGACTGGAAGGCATTTTGTTTGATAAGTTTCCAAACAAGCTTGCTATTATTACCGGCCTTTTGTAATTCGTTCCTTTCGTGTTGGGTCTTTAATTTTTTCAAAAGGTTATTGCAGTAATTCCTATACCTTTTATAAGATATGGAAATTACTGAATTATCGGGTTCTAATTTCGATTTTTGATGAAGTTTGTCTCGATGTCTTATGCAACGTACGAGACCCGGTGTTATCCAAGGTTTGATATTTCTATGTTTTCTAGGTATCATTGTTGTTGTAGTATTTTTCGAGATTGCTTTTTGCAATAGGTTAATAAAATAGTCTATAGCAACGTTTGCATCGCCCGCGTTATAAACTAGTTCAAAGGTATTAGGTTTGCTTATATCATTTTCAAGGGTTTTCATATTGATTTTAGTATAGCTTTGAGTGCAGTTTTTTCTAGGCAATGACAATTTTATTGTTAGTAAAATGGTTTGATGATCGGTAACAGTGGAATTAGTAACCAATGCGAGTGAGGGTTTATTAGCTTTTATAATAAAGTGATCTAGACAAGAGCCACTTTGATGGGTAGGGTAGTTGTGCGCAGGTAGGAGTCCATGAAAAGAACAAATGTTTAAATAGTTGTGTGCGTTAGTATCAGTGCTCCCAGTAGCAATGTTAATGTTAATGTCGCCTGTTAAGATAATATTTTTATATGAAGATAGGGTACTTAAATGGATTTCAAGCGATTCTAAAAATAGTTCAATGTTTTGTGAGGGAGGCCTATATATAGCTATAATTACTGTATCGGGGTTTATTCGAATTAATAAGCAATTACATCCCTGTAAAATAGGTTCTTCTACAGATACATTTAAAGTTCTCTTTATATAAATTACTAAACCATCATTTTGGTTCAATAATATGTCGGTTTTGTGCATGAAATAACCATCAATAGATGGTAAAAAGGGTTGTTTGTCAGAAAGCCAACATTCTGTTAGAACAATGATATCACAACTTATGTCAAGAGTATGGAGCAACACCTCAAAGCTATTCATGTTTTTGTTTATGCTGCGAATATTTTGAGTGATTATTGTAAGCAAAGATTCGGATGTCGGCAGATATTGTTTACAGTCTTTCACTTCGCAATATTTAACTTCAGACACAGAAAAATTATCTAGGTCATGGATTAACTGATTAGTCATTATTTACCTAAACAAGAATTAAAATAAAATATGAACTAGTTTTATGTGCTTACTTAATAAATAATTACCGGCGCTCTTAGGCGCCCTCATAGTCTATAGAATGAATGTAACTGTCCTCTGCGTATCTTCGTGCCGGACAAGTTGCATCACCAGTTTGGTGATCACTTTTACGCTTAAAACGTTTGCACGTCGCACAAGTGGGCTGTGCAGACTTGTTGGTGCATTCCTTAAAGGAATGTCCAAGCTCGCCACAGTGGTTACAGGTGGGGCTAGTCTCTCGGCAGTACTTGGCTGCATGTCCAAACTGCTGGCAGTTAAAGCACCTCGTCACCAGCGTGAAGTCTCTTACTGGACAGGACGTCCAGTTTATATAAATTCTGCCTTGGTTTATTAGCGCCTTTCTTATGTTGGCTGGTACCTCCAGTATATAGTTACAGGTAGAAAGGCCTTTCTTACCTGATTTATGGCTTAGTTTGACGGTGCTCATAAACGATTCACGAGAAGAGTTAGGGAATTTGACAGCTAAATTCTGCTCGTAAATGCATTCAAAGACCTCTTTTTCGGTTAGGGCTGCTGGTACACCTACGACAGTGATCCTAGGGCGGCGTTTGGTAGGTTCTTCTACAGTGAGGCCTGATGAAGCTAAGTTTTCGAGGTTACGAAGCTTTTCAATGTCTCCCTTAGTCTCAGTGCTAATGAGGACACCGCCATTTCGTACCTTTCTGAAGCCACGGACATGCAGTTTGAGCTCCTCTGGCGAAATAATTTTTTGTACGAGGGTCTTGGTTTCGTCACTTGTTTTAGTTTTGTCGCTAGGGTAAATAGTGACTGAGCTCAGGTTACTAGGGCGGATAAACTTGTCGGCACCTTTTTTTACCATATCGGCAAACGAGCTATTCTGTTGTGGTTTCAGATTTTCTACCACAACTTCCTTGAATAGACGAAGAGATTTCGAGACGTCTTGCTGTTCTTGCAGGTGCTGTATGGTATTATGCGCTAGAATCGTTTTCTGCTTTAGGGACTGGTACAAAACGGCCATCTGCGAAGTTCCAGATCCGATCTTACGGCAAATATTTGTAACACGGAGCTTCTGATCTGAGTTCATTTTCCCTTCAGTAACTATAGCGCATGCCTCATTTAACAGGGCTTCAATGCTGGTCATCCATCTCTGAATCTCTGGTGTAGATATAACCTCACTAGGTAAATCGTTGTTCTCAGGCAAAGGATTTTCAATTATAGGCTGAGATTGTGGTGTTGGGGTCGGTGGAGGACTACGTTGCAGGAGCTGGCTCCGGCCAAACGGGCTTGATCCGGGGTTAGACATACTAACACAGATTCACAGTACAGTCAAAAAATATTTAGATCATACCTATAGTTTATCACAGTAAGCATGAATCACACGCGACACACTTCGGACAACCCAAAGTACTTACGCCGCAAGAATATTATTTATTTGTAATTGTATTCGTTTTTATTTTAAGCACATTTTAACGAGAACAAAAAACACGTCTACTTTGTCAAGCGATCAATAGTCATCCTTGATAAATAATTCCTGTCACTTTAGTTTGAAAATTAAAAATTTGGCAATGCCATGCAAAAGATGTTTGAGGATAGTTTATAATTAAGACAATTACTGGTTAAATTTAGGATTTGCAAATGATGTGCAACCGCTTTTTTGATTTGGTTATTAACCAATTGGCTATATACATAGCCAATAAGCTTGCAGTCTGATAAAATATAATAAAAATGTAAATAAAATACATAGTTTTATTAAATGCATGCTAGGAGTTATCATGTACATCGCTGACTGCTAATAGTTGTCCTTATAGCTAATTTCCACTTTTTATGTCCGTTCTTTAACCGAAATATACTATTAACATTATATTAAGGAAAACCCTGTCATTAGCCTTACTTCATTGATTATAGTATAAAATGTGTAAAATGTCTGTATCGCTGTTGGTTTTCAAATAAATAAAATAAAAAAATAAAATAAAACCCTTTACATGCAACAACAACGTACACTGGATGAACACAATAGTTGATATATTTAGAAGTATAAAGACTTATAATATATTACGTAGGTAAGTACGTTATATATGTACATTACTAGTAGAATATCTTAATTTCTTCGTCTTCTTTTTAATATTTAATTTTCTTTCCTCAAACACGGCTTAACTTTTAAAAGCGTACAAAGTTAAAATTTGAATTTTCTCAAACACCTACTCATCGCCTTAGCCCCATTCTTCAAGGAAGATACGTTTGAAAGTAATTTCGCGTCTCTTTTATATGGTTGGCGAAAATTTTATTAAAGCTAGCGCACTCGGTTTCTTCATAATACAGATTAAGATAAAAATTGAGATGACGTTCGGCCGTCGACGGGAGCGATATTTTTTTAATTTTCTCAAACAAGATCTTGAGATTCGATTACGATGTTGCGTCTCGCTGTTATTAAATTTTGTTTCGCAGCGGGGTCTGTATTTGTTTATTTTATGGCGTTTCGATACTTTGTTGACGTTTTAACGCGTGCTGAAGGGAACTGATTTTGACATATAATTTAGGCTTATTGATTAAGTTTACCGACGTTGGAAAAAATACGTACAGTTTTTGCTATAATATTTGTGTGCGAAAACCGTATACACCGATTAATTTCTAATTAACACTATGATATAAACAAACAATATTTGGTCCATTGATAAAGTTTAATTAGAACAATAAATTCTAACCAAATATTATGCAGCAAACAAAGCATTGTTTTGTTGCAGAACCCAACATATTTGGCCGCGATAATTCTATTAGAGTCCACCCAATTATAATGGGACCAACAACAAACAGCACTAATCTAATTCTCGCGACAAACCAACGAACAAATTACAGCGACAACGCAATAGATTATTGTTCTCAGTTATTACAAAGAAAATCAACACGAAAAGAGGAAAATATAAAAAAGTTTTTAACGACGAAACCAGAAACTTCCCATTCAAGCATCGTCTGTAATTGTTAAACCTACAAAGCAGTTACAATCGTACTCTCCATTACTACAAAGAACATTAATATATTTTTTGTTCCAACCCACTGAAATTTCAGCTCTTCTCTTTTAATTTCTACCCCTGTTGCCTCCGTCTTTATGAAATAAGTTTTTTTTTAACAAGATTACGTTTTATGGGCAAGAAATTGAAGGATAACGAATTTGGAAGCGCCAGTGCGGTGCTACGTACTTTTTTGTAAGCTTCTTGTGTTGGACGTTGATTCTTTTTAACTTTTTAAGAGGGTGAGCTACTTGGTCCCATATTTGTCTATTGAAAATAATATGGGGTGGATAATGAGGAATATTTGACAGTGGAATCCCTTTTGATGTCTCTTGTTTGATATGAAATACTTTTTTTAATCCTGACAACAGGAAATGTATTAAAATACATTTTTTATTTTGACGGACACCAGTCGAAAACATTGTGAATGTTTGGCACCTTGGCAACCATATTTTTTATCTTTGTTGTTATTAATTTGTACTGGGAAGATCACCTCTGTATGCCCTATTATAGACTACAGGCGTGTTTGCATGTGACATCGTAATGACACCAAAAGTCAGTTGTCACTTTATGTTTTGAACCTATGTTTCTCTCGTTTTCTATATATCATCTTACAGACATTAAAAATGTCAAAAATATTCTGCCAAGAACTTTGTATCTACAATCTACATTAAGACACCCGCAGCTTCCCTGCTACGCAGCTAATCCGTCAAAACCTCACCTCAACCAGACTCCACTAAATCGAATTAAGCGTACATTCACGCAAATCAATTGGTTTCCCCAATATGCAAAGCATTTCGTCCCCCACCCTTCCGCATGTATTATTGCTCATATACACTAAAACTTCACCATTTGCCTAAACTATGAATCCGTCAACTATATCGGTGTGGGCAGGGGCTAGACGTATTATCATATCGCATGAATATTTTATAAGATGACGTGATTCAATTAGGCGGTGGTTCGGATCCGCTGGCGGCTGCGAGTAACTGAATAATGTAAATGTTTTATTTTATTTTTTAATGTATTTTATAATGGGTATTGGTGTAAGAGGTATTTTTCCTGGTGTGAAGTAGTATGCCGTGTGGTATCCGGCCTAGAATTGACCACCCCCTTTCCTCCCGTGGGTGTCGTAAGAGGCGACTAAGGGAAAATCCAGAAGATGGGCAGCAGCGTCTTCTGTAACTTGACCACCAACACTGCGATCCCCAAGCCGCTTGCCAAGCGTGGGGATTATGGCAACCCCCCCGCTTAAACGGGGAGGCCTATGTTCAATAGTGGACGTCTTTTGGCTGATGATGATGATGATGATGAAGTAGTATCTACCTTTATTAATAAAATTAATCGGTAATGTCTAGATGTATGTCTGTTCACATTCTTATGTTTTTATCTTTAGTCGGCGTGGCATAATAAATAAGTAAACGTCATTGAAAAATAACAAAGGCAAATAATATAATTGAAGCACCATTGCGTTGTGTCAATATATTTTCTACTATAATTCCCATGCTGTGTATACTTATGTAAAACAATTTGAAAAGCTAAGAAACAGCTGGAATACCGTCAGATTTCCCACAATCTTCTCATACTATGAAACTTCGTAAGCAAACAAAATAAAGCTACAACAATGCTTTATATGCAGTACATAAATTGCGAAATAAAACAAATGTATTCAAGTTTACCCGAACAATAAGGAAGTCTGCACGTGTACATATGTATGTATAGCCTATATGAGTACTATTGCATAGTATGTAGGTTGTCGTGTGTGAGCGGCCTAACATCGCCGTTTGAACAATGAGTGCAGAACGAATTGTGTCTACTCATACCAGCTCAGTTTTATGCGTGGAGATTTAAGCTGCCTGTGTCATAGGCGGTAGCGATTGTAACTGATGAATGGTATAATAAATAATAGTCGCGATAATAAAAGCGAAGACGTGATGTAAAATGTAGGCTTTTAAATTTGACTGCGGAAGTCGTGAGGCTGTCGTACGCTTCATATAAATTACTAAACGGAATATTTGTATGAACCGGACGACAGCCGCACGACATTTGCAGGCAAATTTAAAAGAGCTCTATGGTTTAAGTTCAAACTTTAAGAGCCCAAAATATCTATATTTCAATCTCAGATACACCGTAAAACCTTACTTTAATTACTTGGCCTATACTAAAAATCGTGCGTGAATTTATAAGGTAATCAAGTAATAATAAAACCTGTTCTTAAAAGCATTGAACATTGTATCTAAAATCTATCCAAAAGTGATAGAAACTGGCGTTTGGAGACGACGATAACATGAGATTTTGAGGAAGTAAATTTTTAGTCTAAACGATTCTCGCTGCTGCTACCGCGTATCACTCGTCCTGCTCTAAAAGCCAGTGGAACGGAGCAGTAAATCAGTGCGCGGCGCCGGCGACCTTATGCCGTCTCTTATTATGTTTATTCATGATATTGCTCATCTAGCGAAAGTGAATCTTTGTTTACGCACTACGTACAACTGCCCGGGTTTGACGCGGTTTATTTTTCAAACACTGGCGAATATGGCGCCGGTGAAGGGCGATCAATCGCAGTTGTCATTTTCATAGTCTACACGTCGGATTTTCACGGACGTGCGGTAACATAATCTTTCGGCTTCGTGAGTGTGTTTATACATAGATCACTCATGTTTGTTGTTGCGCTTATTGTTTAGTCATAACCAACTTTTAGTAACTTATACATGATATACCTAAGTAGTGCAAACGAATTATTGGTTTATAAGCATGTATGTAGGTTATGTATGGCTTAAATGAATTCAATGTGAAATATCTTCTACCTGCAATTTTTGGCACGCCTTCACCTATATAAACATAAGGGTAATTTAAACCGTGTTTAAACTGAAAATTCCTTTTAATTTAATTAAGTAAAGTCATGCTTGCCAGTTATGAAATTGCTAGCATTACCAAAACCATATCCCACGTGATATAGGTAATGAAACTTAAACATTCAACGCATGAAACCGTGAAAATAATTTCGAAATGCACTGAAAAGATGCCAACACAATGCATGTACCCACTTAACCTATTTTTGCGAACAATTGTTGGTCTACTTTAGCGCATTTGAATGTAAAATGTCTCCATTTGAAGTGGAGCGACGAAAAATGCTTATGCAAAGTGTTATTATTTTTTTTTACAGTAGGCTAAAGCATTACGCAGCGGATGTGGGGTTTTGAAGACAGGTTGGTTTGAGAGCGAGTGGCGGGTTGGATTTTATTGGCTGTGTGAAGTGAAGTAAAAAAAATATTTTAAAGAGTCATTACTAGTTGATATTTTTTAATTTGGATTTCCTATAAAATAAAATAGGTAAAATATCGTTGCGTAGGGCCATTTTACCATTATGAATTATTAACGCTGTCGTCTCCTTAAAACGCTTCGCATTAATAATTTATATGAATATATTTTTTAAATATCGTTTAATAGTACCTGACTGAAGTGAATAAAATGTCGAGTTAGTCATAACAATTACGTTAGTTAGTTATTGGACATGGTTTTAAAGAGACCTTGACCCTTATGTTACTTTCTGCATTTCTTCTCAAATGCAGTCAAAAGGTGCCGGCAGTCCTGTTTTATAAAATAAAATAGAGTTAAAGTTAAGTAAATATTATTTAGTACGTTGCAAAAAGTAAACCATTTACAATATAATATTAGTATTTTTTGTAGAGTTTTCGCGAACCATAGTTATAAGATTTACCTTCTACAAATGATCATCCGCTAACAGTATAGCCTTGCTCGCGGAAGCTTTCCGGGCCGCATTAGGCGTATCTCAGAAATAGGTTACGCCAGGATTTGGACGTGGCTTACTGCCGACTGATTTAAATATAGCCGAGGATGAGAATCTCTTGCTTTATGAGCTACTGGATCTAGTGCGTTCGGTACTCTGTTTGTGTTGAGACAGATAGATACAATCAATACACACGTGAAGAGAAAATGTTGTACTCTTTTTAAGAATATGGGTGTATGGAGAACATTGTTAAAGTTTGTATGCAGGAGTGCAGAAAGCTAAAAACTGCATGTATTGCAATTGAATTTCGACCGTTGCGTGACCATTAGTAAGTTATTGGGGTATATTTTACTAGGGTAGTTTAAGTTCATTATAATTGTTAAAGTAACAACTTTTATATACTCCGTATTAAAATTGTATACAATTTTATAATTTAAAAGGAACGATGACAATAATTCCTGGTTATGATAAAAAAAATTTCGTCGAATCTATCACGATGTCTAAATTGGATTACCAGTAATTTTAAAGTACGTAAATACTATTTAATTTTATGTTTGTTTAATCTCAGCCATCCACACAATATACATACCTCATTAATTTAAAATGTATAACATTTTAAACCAATAATAAAATACTTTTCAAAGAAATTCTTCACGAGTAAAGAAACTTCAATCAACGCATTCAACGACAAGCGTTATTTATCGAGATACACGGAATACAAACCGAAGGGAATACAATATAAAGTTTGTTTAACACGATAAATCATTTCCATTGCCATCCAAATGAATATTCATCCGCAGACATTGTTTTTTGTATCAATCCGGGTACTTTACGCCTCGGAATGTTAATAGCGACCCAATTTTCAGTATTGTTTACAAACATCTTTGTGATGTCGTATTGTTTTAATATAGGACTGCAGTATTGTTCTTACGGGATTGTGGTAGATATTTTTGGTATAAATGTGTACATAAATTATTGTGTAATGTTTTGGCTCGATGTATATATTTTTTTTTTTAAAAACCTCGCCCCACACTAGGAATATCTCCTGTATCGTAGGTGGGTTTCACAAACACGAAATATCACATACACAAACTCCCAGACTCGGGACAATCAAATGTGGATCGCACAAATTTTTGCCCCGTGCGGGAATCGAACCCGCAACCCTTAGCGCAGCAACTAATCGCTTAGCCACTGCGCCAGCAGGTCATCAAAACATTAATCGTTATAAAAGGTGTGTAAAGCCATGTCAGAGGCCTACTGGCGATTTAAACTCTGACACCAGGTTGGTTATTAACGATACGATAAGAAGACGAAGCTCGATGAATCATATTATAATGATTGTCAAAATATATACCTAGGTACTCCTGACAGAAGAGAATGATTTATATGAAATCAGTCATGTTTACTAATTGATTGCTTTAACACCGATTATTAAACCGTAATCAGTGATGTATTCTATTTCATATATGACACACGTTTATTAAGTGCATTGTGCTTTATATTAGGTAATAATTATGTTCCATCACTATTATGGTGATTGCGATATTTTTCTCAACACTATTCAATACTGGCAGTCTTCGTAAAAGCAAGCTACTACTGTAACGGCTAACTAAAAAACAAAATCCCAATAAATTTAAGGCGAACAGCTAAGTGTACGAATAGAAAACGATTTTCCTTCGCAACGCCTTGACGTTCGCAATCAAAAAAGTCGGCTAAAGCATCGAAAGTCCCTTATAGCTCGTTGCGACTTCCCCAACGACTTTTTACTGGACCCTTTGTCTTTGTCCCTTTGTAGGGCTGTCCAAATTGAGAGTGCCCTTTTCAGTTTTGAAAGTAGCTATTAAAGTTAACTTTTGTGAGGTTTTGGGGGACAGATTAAGACTACTATTCTATTTTGATTCCGGAAAGTCGTTAGAATTGTCGATCTCGCTATGGGCCGAAAAATAGCCATACACACACTTATGATGACCATAATCAGGAACTACTATACTCCGATTAGAAAAATTATTTCAGAGTTAGATAGCCCATTTATCAAGGAATGCTATAAAACATTCGAAATCCACGCGGGCGAAGTCGCGGGCGGAATCTAGTATATACTATAGTATAGTAGTATATACTATAGTATAGGTAGTCCATCAAATAGTTGAAGTTTTTAGCCAATTTAAAACTTCACTCGCAAGCAGTGTTGCAGCAATAAAAGCTCACTGCAGCAGCTTGATTAGCTGCGTTTTGTTATTGTTAACAAAATGTTTACACTAGAATACACCAAAATTAAAAAAAAAACTAAATTCTTTGAAATAAACACTCTTATTATTCTTTTGTCAACCCTAGACATTCCTATTCCGGGATAAAAGTCGCAATGGCGACAATTTATGTGAGGCGCTGACGACGTCTAATTCGGCTCGATCTCATTAAATGCGACTAAACGCGCAGGCCTATTCACTTAGCCGGCGACTTTTTTGTCGGAATGTTGTGTAGTTTTGAATGTAGTAGGTAGTAGCCCTAGTTACAGTTGTATGTGTAGAATTAAAAAATATTAAGTTAAAGTAGTCATTTTAACTGATTAATGATTTGTAGTCATTTTAACCGATTAATAACAAGCATCCACATTTTTTTTAATAGTTTTGTTATAATCACTGGGCTTATTATAGCTGTCGTAGAACATTATTTCATTTCTAAACGATTTTTTGTTTTCAATTATGTCATCTTAAGAAAAATATATATATTTATCTGTTACTCCGTAGTTATTTTTTTCTTTGTTCACCATCCATTTCATACAAAGTCATATTTACGCCGATTAGTTACAAGAAAAAAAAGGGAAAAGTAATTAACACTTACTATTCTTTTCCTTTTTCTTTCCTCCGACAACAGAGGAAAAGTAAAAGGAAGATAATAACAGCTTGTATAACGGTATATATTATAGTCCTATTAAATATAGACTAAAACGTTATACTGACCCAATTGATGAACAAATAACATCACACCAATATACTAATTATAAAAACAACTTGACATCACAACAAACATCGCAATTAGTTCATCCACATTTACGACAGTGTTGCCATAAAAATATATCCAAACGACACGTGAACGTCCAAAACTAATTTACTTGGCAACTCTATAAAGTTTATACTTGTATGATTCCGTTAGATACATTCGTAAATTAAATTTTTTGGACACGCAATCTATTTTGAACTTTATTTTTATTGGGACATGACGTAATGTCGCGTGTTGTGACGTAGACTCCGGCCGTGCCTTAAAATAATGCCTGCCCGAAAACTCAGGAATGACGAGGTCATTGCGCCTTGCCCTATGTAGGTCAGATAGTAAATACTGGGTGATTTTTCAGCCATATTTGTTATTAGAAGAAAAATAAGTTTTCGTAGAGATAAAAATGTTCATAACTTTCGCTGAGTTACATTTAAATTTAGAATTGCCATTTTATGTCAAACTAAAGATGAAGAAAGCGACATAATGCGTTTTAGAATCATTTTTTACTTACTGTTTATTTAATAAGTCAAGTAAAAAATGTAGCTAATGCAGCAAGCTTAAGAAAATAAATACTACCTACATACACACAAACCTGCAATCCTAAGCAAGGAGTCTTTACAGTATACACGCTCATTTTAAGTCCTATGCAACATTCTGCAAGCATTTTACCATTATTCTAGCTTAACCAGGATCGTTGCCTCTCTAAACTTGGTTTCCTGGTGACAGAAGGCTAATTGTATTCATAATCCATCCCTCTACGCACATTGTACAAAAATACTCTTGTAAATTAACGCAATAAATTAAACATTTATAAAATAACAAGTCCGTGGGGGCATTCGTGTCAAACGAGTATAATCCTTATCGGTTTAAATGACCTATCTAGTAAACAAACATGGCTACCAGTAACCATAGACAACGAAGTCCTGTCAAATAAGTGGTTAAATAGTTTAGTGGGACAAAGTTGTAAAAGTTTTATGATTTTGACGATCTATCCTTTTTATTTCGTTATTATATTAGTAAATTGCTTATCTTTTTTGCTAAAAAATGTATATACTCTCTCTCTTATGGTTAATCTTTTTAAATCGTTGTAATAAACAATAAAGATCAAATTGTTTTTTTTTTCTGTTTCATGACAAAAATAGCCAAAATACTGAAAAAAGACACAACAGTGTCCTAAATCAGCCCAGTTCGTACTAGGACAACGTCCCAAATTCGCAACCCTGTATACGATGCGACATTTTTCTGGGTCAGCTTCGAGTTTGGGATGTTTTTACGAATGATTTACTTGTTTTAGGGTAACGATGTGCTTCACAGATTTATTGTTATCTGATCTATTTACTGATTAAATTGCTGTTTTTATCGAGAAATTTATTTGATCACAAAATTGTTTTATTTAAGTGGTTATTTGATTTATTTTAATTAATGGGTTGTGGTATGCGGATGGGTGATTATTAGTTACAGTGCCCTTCCATGCTCCGATGCGCACGTTACGAGGTTGGTCTCATATGCGTTTGTAAGCCAGCATTATGGTAGGCAAAATCTCACTGGCATTTAACCCAGTGAATATAATTAGGTATCTGGTTAGGTTATCAAAATTATCAACCCACATGAACGGTAAACGAATAGAATTGAATTGTGAATGTCATACCTAACATTATGACAACCATATACAGTTACCATTCTATTCTAATTTTCTAATCACCCAGCGTTTTGCCACTTGTCGAATGTTTTTTGTATAACTTTTGTATATAAATCTACAATAGGGGTAAAAAGGGGGGTACTAAGGGATAAAAAGTAGCCCATTTTTCCATAAAGCGATTCAGGGCGTCAGCTTCCTCCATTCTAATTTTAACAAAATCGGTCTAGCCGTTTGAGCGTGAAGAGGTAACAAACATACAAACTTTCACCTTTTTAATATTAAGTAGTGTGATATTTTATTAGACTTTATACTGACACAAAGCCATCGGCAAAATCCAAGGTTAAAGGCAAGTTTATGTAAGTTTCAGAGTTTTCGTTATCCAGTTAAGCAATAACAAGCATACCTAGCAATAGTTAGTAAACTAGCGACAAATCGCAGCGACTAGAATCCGTGTTAGGTAACAAACTTATAAGTACTCGATTCGTTTAGTCGGCGATGCCGCTCGTGTCGCCTGTAGCACTGTGGGCAAAGTTCGCGACGCGGATTGTAGCTGAGTTTGGATGAGCCCCAATTATTTTAAATGTATTCATTTTTAGTTGTAGATATTATGTGTATTTGTCGGATTAATTAAAAAAACACCTAACTCGCTGTACTTTGAACTTAGTCTAAGCACACGGTAACAAATAATTTATCTAGTGTCCTGCGTTCTTACTTGAGTATGACATAGTGAACATGTGACAAATGGACCATCTATAATGTTAGAAATTTTGCTGCCTCGCTGGACTAGTGGTCGCTTAGCGCGACTGCTGAGCATGAGGTCCCCGGGTTCGAATCCCGGTTCAAGCAAAGTGTTACTAGGTTTTTCTATTAGATAATTCTCAGTAGCAGCACGGAGTCTGGATTTGTGCCCCGTTGATGGCAATAGGCTCGGCCCCTATTACATTGGGACCTATTACATACATGACAATATGTGGGTGTACTTTACAGTCACCTCTGCCTACCCCTTCGGGGAATATAGGCGTGATGGTATGTTATATTTTTTATGTTTAGAAGACTTTTGACACCTACTTGTCTATTCGAAGTTATGCCGGTTGAGTCGTAGACTTCTTGTGTTCCAGTAATTTAAATAATCTTCTATAGTATGCTTCATAACCTAATCATGTATGTATAAATGATAATAAGTACGTAACGAAGTATGTTTGTTATCAAGCTGGATGTAATTTAAGTCAATGCATGTCTTATCCAAATATTCAGTGCTACATAATCCGTAAGGCCGAGCCTTCGGTAGCGAGGGCGGAATCCAACTTAAATTGTTGCGCAATCCGAGATCTTAGTCCACAGTAATGTTGGGAATCTGCCTCCGATAGGAACACATTGAGAGAGTGAGAAATAACGACTGTCTCTTAAATTTTTTCAGGTTATTTTATGTACCTATAACAGGTTTGAGTACGCGTTGTTTTTGTTGTTTTTAAAGATCATCACGCTTGTAATCTCCGAAGGATTTGGCAGAGGTATTTTTCCGTTACCCGGATACGCCCAAATTTCAATACTGATCCAAAGTTCGATGTTATAGGTGGTGAGCCTAAGGTCTTTCATCAGATCTACACTTTACTGAATTGTATGCACACCTCTTACCAAACCAATATAAGTTTACACTATAAAAAAATCACGCAACAATTCCTAGATCGTTTGAGATGTATGGTACATCTACATTTTCCCAGTAACTTAACAGGCCACAAAATAATAGGGAGCGAATCTATTGCCATCAATTGGGCACATATGCAGACTCCTTGCTGCTACTGACAGTTACATAGTCCTCTCTCATACATAATAATTAATTATATCTTTAGCAATACTTTCGATACAATACAACCAATCATTTTGTCTCGTAATAACACCAAAGCTTGGTCACACGACATAGCCCCGGGCCCAACGGGCGGCACCAATGGCATGCGATACTGAGAATAAGTTCAGACCCACAGTTTTGTGTCGAAGCGTTTAATGCCGGGCCCTGGCTATCAGCGTGAAATGTTTGCAGTTTGCCGCTGACTCTCCCTTGGAATAGGATAGGATGAGCTTATTTGTAGCTGGTTTAGCCTGTGGGTGGTTCCTTAGTTATAAGATCTTGATGTAATTAATAATCTTTATCTTGCGATCTCTATATGCAAATAAAATTAGTTTTATGAGTTTGAGCAAGCTGGGTTTGTTCACTGTGCTTTTTTAATTTATTTTTATTTTTAGGGACTTTTACTCTCTGACTTATAAAGATGCTAACATGTGTTTTAAGATAACCACTTGTTTAGTCTATTGGCATCTCTATTTTTTGACATGTAGACGACAGATAGGTATAATTTAGCCGATTGTTCAACAATGATAATTTTTTTAAGTAAGGGGGTTAGTCTATAAGACCATGTGAGCCCCATTAAAAACGTTTAATCACAGTTAATGCCTTACATTGTTCACTGTTAAAATGTAATATTTCACACGCATATCTGTTATGTCGAGACGTGGTGGCCCAGTGGCCTACTGGATTTGTATGCACAAAGATTCAGGTTAAAAACCAGGCAAGTATCGATGTGACTTTTTCAATGTCATAAATATTTTCAGTCAGTGACTAACGGTGACGAAAAACATCGTGAGGAAACCTGGATTTAATTATCTGAAATCGCCCGCAGTGAGCTAGCGTGGTGATCAATGTTCAATCCTTCTCTATAAGAGAAGAGGCCTTTCGCCTGCAGTGTGACAGTTATAGGCTGTTATTATTATTATGTCTGTTAAACAAACGAAATAATAGACCACTATTGTCCTTTGTGGTTGAACTCCAAAACATGAGACTGGGTGTCTACTGCAAATATTCTTTTACTTAAGAAAGAAAGAAGAAAATAATCACAATAACACTTGGCTTGAAAATCGAATTGAAGACCTCGGGTACTGAAAAATGAAGCTTCGTGTTAGCTATGCCAAAAATACAAATACCAATACATAATTGACCCTTTTCACATTCATTTTCTGAAGATGAATATGAAATGCGTGTAGAGTAATTCTGAAATGCCCAATGAATTCTAAAAATCCATATGGATGGATAAAAATCAATTGGTTTCCTCAAGTTAGGCGCACAGCCAAGTTCTTAATAGCGATCCGATATGCACATAAATTTGCGGTTGAAAGTTGTGCGTTAGTGGAAGAGGCGTATTAAGATTATCTTCTTTTCTTTCAATCTGCCTAGACTTGTTATATAAAATATTCAGTTAGATAAGTTTTGGAAATATCTTTATAAATGCGTCTATGTAGGCTGCGTTTAATATAAGTAGGACCTTGAATAAATAACGTACAAATACTTTAAAACCTAAGTTTTATTCAATAAATCTCCTTCTAAGTAACTACTCCTACGTAAGGTAAGTTTAACTATTCCTACGGGAAAAGCTTCTTCTTATGTTTTTGCTCTCATTTTGACTTCGAATTACATACTACATAAAAAGGTCTCAAAGCCCGATTTAATAAAAATTAAAAATAAAACAAAAGAAGGATTAAATGTTATAAAATTGATTAAGAAAAAAATTACAAACGTTTCAAAAACAGAACACCAAAAATAATTAACCTACAACCAACCTATTTTCCAAACAGCCAGCAAATTATGAACACAACAGAATTCGCAAGTCATTCTGAAAATACCAAAGCAAAAGAATGTAAAAAATGCTAATCGTCACAAACTTTGCGCTTGCTCAGTAAAAATTCAGTTGATCCTTACTGGAACTGTACTATGCACGATAACGCAGACATTTTTATTGTTATGTTGAAAGTTTGTTGAGTTCCGATGACATTATTTGTTTAAAATTGGGCTTCATGGTAGCGCACTGTGCCAGTATTTTAAGCACAAAGTTAACGTTTGTTGGTTGTTAGCCTTTCTTGGTCAAACTTTCAACGGTGGAAATATATTTGCTTAATTCTAGCAATCTAATTTACTAGTTCAATGTCATGACTAAAAGAAAAATAAAGTTCGAGAACTTTCGAAAAATGATTCGCTATGGAATTAGATTACAGTTCATTATTACGAGCCCAACTGTACCAAATTAAGTGATATTTAGAAGAGGATAAGTTTGTGTGTAAAGATATATATATGCAAACTTAACCGTTCTATCTCTATAGATCCGTTATATCTCAGCATATATATATGCAAACTTAATCTCTATGTTGCATATAAAAGAAACCACATCAAAATCATGTTTCCGAATTCGAATACTGCAATTTTAAACTTCGATGCGATGAAACTCTCTTCCGACTACCCGTAATAAAACAAAATAGGTGAAAATAACAAAAATATAGTGGCCACTAGATTCGAATATCGAGCGATATTTTACTTTGAGAGCGATTCACAAATAGTAAGAAAATGGCTTTTTCAGTGGAAACTTTAGCTTTGAGTGCGTCGAGTGTCATTCTATCGTCAATATTTCCAGCAATTCTATTTCGTAGCGGTTCCGATTGCGGTGCGCCGGTAAAAAACTTTGTCACTGAAAACTCGGGGTTGAATTTTTTAAAATGAACCTCGAATAAGTGTTCGGGGCGTTTAGGCATGACTTTAAAAGGATATTGGTATTCAGTCTTGTGTCTATGGATAGTTGTTACCGTTTCTGCTTTAAACCTTCAGAAAATAATTATACATTAAAAATTGCAATGAATAAAGACAACCACACGCGTCCCTAGGCAGCATTCAATAAATAACTCTAAAATGAATGGCGGTTATAAAACGGGACGGGGACGAAATTCAAAAATAAATTTTCGAAATTCAAATAGAATTTCGAACCGATGGAACGGAAGTGACGGGAAATCTGCGATCGGAACGGGTTGGCCTGCCATTGTCTTCCGGAAACGAATGGCGCGTGAGGGTTGTCAGAATTGGTGTGACCGGAAATAGCGCGTGTGACCAATGCAAGTGTGTTCAATGACTAAGTTCATTCGGATTTGTTATTAATTTGGAATAGATTGGCATTTTGAACTAATGGCCTGATTGTAATAGTCAATCAAGGGTAACATGATTAAAAGAGCATATCAACGGTGAGAAAATATAAACAATTTTTTGCAGACACCCGCCCTATTAATAAAAATAGTGTAGCGAAAAAATCCCGAAACTATTCTTTTCCACAAAACAACTTGAAGCCCATGACAAATTGAACCAGCTTTCATTTAAAACCGACCAATAAAAAATAATAAATAAAATAAAAATCTTTTATTATCAGACTCCAAGGCCCATAAGATGTTAGTAACAAAAATAACTTAACCTATGTTAGCTAAATGACCACTACTATTTTTCACCCACACTTAGATGTAATTAGGGACGTCGCAATGCGCAACTTGTGGTATAAAATACTTTCTTTCATCAAGGTAATGGCTCGAGGTGATTCGCTTGTTTTCGGCCAGTCATCCCGTGTGTGTGGTATTATGTGAGCATGTGTTTTTGTTGTGTTGGCAGTAAATTAGATGTGTGTTTATGGAGTAAGTTGTGGCAACCTGAAGAAAGTTTTATATTGTTCGTGTTCTGGCTGTTTGAATTTGATTTTTTGATTAGGCTCTTTTGTGGTAACTTTTAGAATTTTGTCATGTAGTTATGTTTATTTGTATTTTTTTTGTTAAGTTTATGTTTGCGTCTACGCAAAAACTAAACTATAAAACAATAAATTATGGCTGATTTGAATGTATAATTTTTAGAATAAATATTTCTCTTCTTTCTTCATTTTACTTTCGTGTATTACGAGGTTTATTTCAATTCCAGTATTTTTTTTGAGTTTAATTTTACGGAACGTGTTCCATTGTTTTTCACATCGTCAGTTCCAGTGTAGGTAAGTGGCCTGTACGAAAGCCATTATAAAACGATCCATCCTACAAATTGTCAAAAACTAAACAGGTCTCAAGTACCCCCTGCACTTAACCGTTATATGGCGAAGACAGAACTCCCCACGAGTCCCCACTTGCTATCTTTGTGAACAAGTCCAGTTTGGCCCATTAACCCTCTGCCTGCAGATAATGGCCCGATTGTCCCGGCTCGCTTCATACTAAATATATGGTGGGGGTCGTGGCGAGGTTTTTGCACGCATTTTGTTACTTAAAGATCTTATTGTGGTTGCGGTAGTTTTACTGATGATGTAGTTAATTTTACGATAATATATGTACTTTTACGTACTTACATAGTAAATAATTACAATAGAGAGTAAGAATGTTATTAAAAAACAGGCTTTACTACGTCTACTTAACTTAATCCAAATCGATAGAAATGGTGGAAAAAGCAAACGTTATGTAAACGTAAACCGATGAAAAATCAGTTTTTAGGTATATACCCAAACTTTTATTTAAAGGTCTCCGCCTAAATTTTAAAATTATCTTCTTGTTCTTAACGTATGGTTGATGAAAAACCTGGTGTCAGAGTTTAAACCGCGTATAGGCCACTGACATGGCTTTACAGACCTTTAAAAAATCTCTCAGGTGTGCCGGTTTCCTTGCGATTAAATGAAATGAGCTAATAGCATTAAACTCGACTTTATAAGCATGCAATAAAAATGTCACTGCCAATTTAATATTCTTGCCTCAGTCATTAGATAATAAAAAAGTGAGTACCTTAGCAACCGTTATCACTGAGCAATAATTTAACAATAACAATAAATGCCTGGGTTTTATACAACAAACAAAAATCGCTCAATAAAGACATCGGGGGACATTGGCGTCAACCGCGCGGAACTGTGATAACCAAACGACAGCCGTAGGGTTGCCACGAACAGTTAGAAAGGAATAAAAAATTATAATCCAAAACCGTTTTTTTTAATTCGTAATAATTATGACGCTTACTTTTATTACCTACCAAATAAAAATTACTCAGGAAAAACTACTGTTAATTTTCTATTACAATCGAAAAATAACGGAAAGCCATGTGGAAATGGTGTGAGGGAGTACGCACTTCCCGTGACTTGAATTAAATAGTGTTGTGATTGAGGTGATGATGTCCCACACAGCATTTTTACATTTTAGTCATGTTACAACGCTTGAACTGAATAGAGGTCTATTCTAGGTAGAAAGTTTAAATGACGAGTAAGGTGTCAACCCTACCGTCAATGGGAACGCGATAGCAAAACGACAGCGTGACGGATATCGACGGCTAAATTGCAATAATCGTCGAACGGTGCGCTGGCAACTACGCAATGTATTGGAAACAGGAGATTAGTATCGACATGAGGACTTACATTGATGTAGCACTGCTTTGGGTGAAGTATGGTGACACGTACCTGGAATAAGAGAAATGGTAATTAGAAAAATATGTATATAAGTAGGTACTTATAAGATTATCCAAATAATTACTAATCAATTAAATTACGACAACTTCTATAATGCTGTGGCTATGTATCCATGTATGTAGACCGAATCAAGTTGAGGCCCAAGTGTTTATTTATTATAAAATATATTCTACATTACATTTGTGTTTCAAAATAATACAATGCTAAAATAACTCAAATATTACGAGAACATTATAATATTACTAATTACTATTAGTCAGTCTTTATAAATACATTCTTGTGGGTGCTAATTGCGAATAACGTCATTAAAAGAAAAACAAACTTGGCTTTAAAGTCAAACAAAGTAAAGTTCACAACAATGTGTATATCCCATAAAACTCTTAATACCCATAATAATATTATAATAATAGCAGCCTGAAGCTATGCAAACAATATTAAAAAAGCTTTTGCAAAGGAAAACAAGAAACTGCCTGGAGGCAGAATGTTACAGTTATCTAATACCCATAATATTGTAACATGTCAAACTTCTCAGATATGGGGTTTTATGGCGTTTCTTCTCCCATGCCGGTGTTTTTCGCGAAATCGTCAGTTTTTCCCTTATATCGTACTTTTTGACGCCTTAGGCCCGGGTGGGGACAGAATCGTACGGTTATGGAAATTATATCTTGTTTTGAAGTGCATTCAAATAGTAAGAAGTTTCACACGGCGTTTTTATTTCACGTAGGTATTATCCATCTCCTTTTAGATACCAGGTTATTCTACTTAAAGTATACAACGACAGAACAATATCACCGCAAAATGAATAAACGACAATTCTTTTTTTAACATAATGTGAAATACATAAATATAGTTTTAATAAAACAGAAACATCGACTCAAAAAACAAGACTCAAAGCGAAATATTCTAAATAACAGCAAAAGAAAATGTACGAGATATTCATGTTTAAGAAGTATCCGAACTACGTAAAAACCTCATTTTAAGATCAGCGTCTGTAGAAAAGAAAATGAACTCAATCGTTGAATAAATAGAGTTGAAAATTGATGTAGTTCCGAAATGATTTTTTACACTGCATGAAATTCTGCCAAGCGTAAGAGAAGACAATGGTCTCAAAATATCTTGAGTAAAATATTTTGTGCCCGCAATGTGAGGGATGGGAGGTTTCTTATTAAAATTTCTTTGTTTATATTTGGTTATGACTTGTATCTTGTATATTTGATAGATCTTTATGCTGCTTAACAAAGATGTATATGCACACGAAGTACGTGTTTTTTATCCGTTCGTGTGTATGAACAAACGTATTGGACAAGTTTATCTAGTTATATGATATAAAGAAATAATAGCTATCTATATATCTTTAATAATCAAATGAATAAGGATTAATTTGATAGTGTATGGTGCATTTAGTTAGTAGTTAGTGAGGCAGAAAGATATTGAAGAAGATGAATACCCAGCAGATATAATAGCAAGAGTGAGAACAAAGATGATTAAAATAAATTTGGGAACAGACTGGTAATAAAGCAGGAAAAACTACGTCATATATATAAGGAGTCGATGAAAAGCTTAATTAGAGCAAAAACGGTATATTATGAAATGTACGATAAATTTAAGGGAAGGATAATATTTATAGCAGACTCAATTAAAACAACTTTGAAATATTTATTATAAGAAATTGATGTTAACATTGTAAAAGATGTACGCTGTAAAGCAGCCAAGCGTAGGTTATGAGCTCACGACGAATAATTTGAAAAAATATTTTAAAGAAAAATTGTATTGGAGGAATCCAATTACAGATTAAATACTGTTATTGTGAATTTCATTATTGTAAATGTTTATATAATAATTTGTATAAAATTCTTCTTTTTTGTAGACTGTGTGACTGAGGTATTAATTATAATAATTATGAATTAAAAAATGTTTTGTAGACTGTATCTTGCATTATAGTGCATTATACTAGTACATTTTAATTCAGAAGTTCAACGTGGTATAGGTAGGTACTTATGTGTCTTTGACACCCATAAGAAAATATCAAATAAGTTAAAATTCAGGCAGTCACTCCAACTGTAAATACTACTATGTAGATGCTGTCTGCCATAACTGCTCTACAAAGTTATACTTTTAAAACAGCGTGAATGTGACATTTGTGTACTCTACCGTAAAGGTGGATTAAAAGGCCAGCTCTGCAGATAAATTCACGAGAATCTATTTTTAAAAGACAGCAACAAAAGAAACATACTCGATCCAAACAGTCTAACATCCGCTATAATGCGTACCTAATAAAGCTCAAAGTTGAATGTAATAAACTTCTCACAAGCCAAGATTTAATTTGTCCAACTAGATTACAGCATTGTTTCCATCGTACACATGTATTTGGAACCGAGGGTGAAGTAAAAAACCCAATTTGAGTCGCCTCGGTTCACGATAAAGTGCTCCATATAAATTTTTTAATTCTATTTTCTCATGAATGGGGTTAATTTTTTGCTCGCCAGTGTATCCGTCCGTCTGGAATGGAATCGTAAATAATATGTACTGCAGTGCATGATGATTCTCCGGATACTCGTATGCGAAATTAAATTCTTTCCATTCTGTTTTCCAGCGCGTGATTTTAGTTTATTGGGATTGTTTGGATTTTTCGATGCAGTTGCCTTACATACTATGTATGTATATGGATTCCATGAGCAGATTTATAAAATGCTTCAAATATATGGATGAAAAGTAAGTTAATTTATAAGTATCGATGTACTTGATGTATGTTTTTCTTTGAATTTTGATGTATGTTTTATATTAATGTTATTTAAAAGCTTAAAATTTATATCCATTCAGAGTAAAAGAATTAGTATATTTTCTGTCAAAAGAGAATTAATTAATGGTAAAGAATAAAATTGACGTCCTAACAAAATTAACTAAAATTTTGTTTAATTTTGTTTTATATTAGGCAGAAAAAAATAACTAAACAGATTTTTTTTCAATCCATCACATAATCAATACTGTTGAAATAAAGTCTAAGACTGACGCCATTTTTCGAACATCTCAACCATAAAACGTTAGAACCAAAGAAAAAAACATATCACCGTCCGTCCTTTTAATGACCACAAGCCCTTAAGTAGTCTTAAGATTGAGACGGTTCCTAATGCTTCACGCAGATCATCCAGGACATTAAATGTACGTAATACAGGGGCAGTGGACACGGAAAGGGCGGGGAGCGCTTTGGATCGAGTATTTTAGGAGATACCCTTATATATGACGGTGGCAATATAAGAAACGGGAAATTAGGAGGAGTGGGTAAATAGTCTTGGTCATTTTGGTGATCCTGTGTAAGAATCGTGCGTGAATTTATTTTGGAAATTCGATGAAGAAATTTTATGATGTAATCTTCAGTTCTTCCAAAGAACTTAGATACATACATACATAAAGTCACTCCTATTTCCACATAACTCAGATAACATTTTATTATAGACATTATATGCGAACCTAGGTAAAGTCATCTTGAAGTAATATATTAAGACATACAATTCAATTAACAGAACCATGTTCTGTAATTAACTTTCACATTGACCGCAGAACACAATGGCAAGGACGAAACAAGATTATTAATAGCCAAGATAATATAGATAACATTGACAAAGGCCAAAGATGTATCACATAATGTTACATAAGCTAATATTGTTACATGTGAAGAGAACGCTAAGACGCTGAGCAACGCTGCGGTTAGGACACACCTAACTTGAGAGCTCTTCGCACCACCCAATAAAGCTTGACCCATCTCCGCCGAACAATCTCCATTAAACCCTAACCGAATTAGCTTCACCAAGGGGGTGTATGATACCAACTTATACTGGCCGTATCGGAAGACATGACCACTTAAACGAGCCTTATTTGAAGCTGAAGTACCAACCCTTTAATCAAGATCCTTCCGCTCATGCAAATCTAAGGTCTCAAAATATCTTGTTACTATGGTTAGAGAATTTAATCTAACCAATTGTATGAGACCCCCGTCAGCAAATGATACAGAGGCATTCAAGGGCCTTTTGGTATGGTTGTGGCATAATAGATTACCGTCAATAAATAAGTAGCATTAGCATTATGTCTGAATGATGGCGGAGCTCCATTTGAGCCGATTTTGGTTGAAATTTGGGTTTGAATCGGAGTGAAGTAATTAATTAGTCATGTTGTGTAATGTTGCTTGCTTACATTAATTACCAGAGGATTTTGAAACGCGCAACAAAAGGTATTAAATGTTGACGAGTCGAAGTGTATTGTATTATTGTTGAGCGAGTTATTATTAAATAATAATAAAAACGTTTTTGTGGATATGAAAATTAGTCTTTCGATATTTAGTCAATTATTATGTGTAAATTATTTATATATTGCATTCATATTGTTGTTTCGTGTTTAGTGAAAGATCTTTTCAACTCTAATTTCAAAATACGTGGTAGCAAGAATTTAATATATCCATAAGTTTAAGATAAAGTTTTACCCGTCTCACAATCTTAGAACGTTAAACAAATATTTAGCAGCATTATATTTATAATCACTTTAGAAAGCTTTAATGTGAACATCGACAAAATATAACTAAAATCAATTCCTTCACTAAAAGCAACATTCATAGTTTTAAATAGACTCAATTACGTTAACAATAGAGCAACCACAATTTACATGTACGTCATAGAACCGAGTGAAATTAAGCTCTACATAGAGTTCACTCTCCATGATAATTACGAAATAACTGCTGCCTGGAGTTTGTAATTGAAACCGACGCGAACTGCACGTCTATTTCGAAGAACAGCGATAGAGCTGGTATTAATTTATTTTGACTAGTCCATAGAATATTTGCATGAATATTTTATTATGTTGGAATTTATTTGGTAAAAAATTAATTTGAGTATTCAATTGCTTGGTTTATGTGTATTTTGTATTTTAGGTAAAATAGAGGAGAAAATACGAATTGTTTTATAATTAAAGCCCGTAAAATGCTAACGATACTTTCTTCTAAAAATTTATTGATTAGACAATTATGAAAATGTCATGATAGACGAACGAAATAAAGCAACATCAAACTAATACAGAGTCAAGTCAAAAAACAATCAAAAGTTGGGATAAATTAGCAACAGATCTACGCGAGGACACGAGAAAATTCACAGAGGATATGAGGAAGGCCAGACGCACTCGACGCTTGACACGCCACTTTGAACTGTACGGGTTAATTAACACTTTAAGTGGCAATCCGCTTTTTGCTCTCCCCGAGCTAGTTAGACGTAGTGCCAAGTAGGTTAGGTTTTACATTAAATCGTCGAAGACTAATCTGTCTGTCGTGTCTTATTATTTTGTGAAGATATGCAATTAGTATTAGAATTATATAGTATATATTAGGTATATACCTAATTCGTTATATTCGTTATGATGTAGGTATCAGGATTTATTTAAATTAATATTTTTGTGAGCGATTACATTTCCAGTTCTTAAACTAGTTGATGTATTTTAGGCATAATTCCTGGGGAATGGCACAAGAGTGCAGCTCAAAAATAAAATACAAAACCATAAATGATTAAACCGTATAATATGTAGATTAAAGAATCTTTAAAGAAACCTAGTAAGCAGATTTGACTAATAAATAATAAGTATTTTATTATCAAGCAACAAAATACAAGAAACTTTAAGTGCCTATTAAATTATTTACTACATATATAAGCGGTTATATTCACGTGTATATCCGGGAATGCCCGACTGGATTAGAGTAGTATATTAAATTACGAGACACTTCAACAAATGAATCTAATAAAAAACAGTTACAATAAAACTACTTAACAATATAACAATAGGCAAACAAACTACATTTACTACTAAAGGAAACCAGATAAAAGCGAACCTTGAAACTCAGACACGTGTAAATCAGTTTGGTGGTCAAATTAATTCATTTCCTGAAGAAGAACGAGGCACGTGCGATGTACGTGATGGCAGACCAAACAGATGGTCTGCAGTGGATGCTATGAATGTATGGTTTTTGTTACAAACTAGGGTTTCTTGATGGGATTTTTTCGGATTGCATTTCCATGTGACATACACAATGGGTGTATTGGGACGTTCGATGCATGCACGATGCATTCATGTGATCAGCTTTAAAATTGAAATAAAATGTAGACAAAAGTTACGCTGTCACGTTTTATTGAAAAAAGGGGAAAAAATGCGAGAGGCATCGTGTTCGTTGAATCTGGATGAAGCATTTGTGTGGTTTTGTCGTTACAAGCTTGCTAGTAATTATTGTCTTTATTGGGTAAGTTTTTTTATAATCTTATCTTAGTTATTTCTATTTCGTTTTTAACAACTAAGGTGGAGATTAAATTTTATCAATTGCAAGTTTAACCTTGTATGACCTAGGAGTTCCTCAAGGTAACAACTAAGACCATTACTTTCTATCCATCAGTCGGTGGAAAAGCCTGATTTACGAGACGACCAACTTTATATTACGTCTTAAACGACGCCAATAAAAAGTTGCGCTATAACGACAAAGCTGGAGCACTTATAGCGTATACTTTTTTATTGCCCCGGTATATATATAGTAAAACAATTCACCGGGAAAGTGGGGGAATGGAAAATTTTCTACGGTTCGTAATTTTCTTTGAATATTTAATTCGAATGATGATGGAATATGGTTTTAGGTTTATTTTGTTACGTGAGTTGTTATTTACAACCTAACTTTTGTTTGTTTATCGAATTATAAAGAAAACAGTAAAAAAAATTTTTTTTTCACTTATTTTTATTTAAAGCGTCCCTTGATGCATTTGAGTTCATTTATAGTATTTTAGATAAAGCCATAAAATGAATAATGAATAAAATGTAATATACAATTAACCCTCGCTCTTTGCCGACAATTTTTCATACCTCATAAACTATTACACAACAATCTCTTACTCAGTATGTTCTACCACTGCATAAAATCCATCCAAACCAATTCCTAATGACGATTGACGATACAATAAAGCTACATTTAATTTAATTATCATTTTGATTGTAACGACTGGATACGAGAGCTATCAATATCAATTTGAAAATTCATTTAATTATTGGTTTCATAATGACGTTAAAATAATTTCAATGCAATGTTACACCTAAATAATAATTATGTTATCTGCAATGCTGTGGCAGTTTAGATAGCAGTATTAGACAATATGGTACTAGGGAAGGATATGTAAGTATATAATTCAGAAATTGATTTCAGATAAGGAAGCGATCCCGACAGTTCTGAACGGTCTCTGATAGGAAATTGCGACGTCTGTTGCTAGACTGGCATCGTTGGAGAAAGGAATTTGTATCTAGACAGTTTATTTCATTTTTTTCTTTACATATTTTTATTTTATAGTTTGAAGATGTAGTTAAGATTACTCTTTTTTCTTTATATTGAGACACATAAGTGAATATTAAATACTAGTTTGTTCGATGCTTTTACTTAAAGCGTTTTAGTTTTAAATGAACAATAAATAAATTAAACCATATCTTAGATTTTTTGTTTCTTTCTCGACGATGTCAAAGCCACAAGAGGGTAATGATTGTAATTCTGATCTTCTTATCGTGTCAGCTGCCTAATAACCCATAACACGATCTGTCACGTTACCATAAAGTAAGATAACACATTCAATATTTCCAGCATCGTCATCCATTTTTTTTAAAGAATCTTAAAGTCATTGTACCACGGTAGCAGATAGGCGATAAACGGTGCGACGGTGCGGAACCGTCTCGGGGGAAACGACGTTAATCTGCTCAGGGGTCCCCGATCTATCGTTAACTGAACCACGTCAAGGTTTTGTTTTAAACAAAATATATTTGAAATATGATTCTTGAAGACTTGGATAAGTTATATATGTTTGTATGTTAAAGTATGTATGTATGGCCTCAGAGAGCAATTTTTTCTTTTTAAATATGGCTGTTAATATCCTGAAAATAAACAAGAATACAACCACGTGCTCCAGAATCTTAATGTTACTTTCTGTATTAGTGATTGATGATACGAAAGAATATTCATAGATACCTGGCAGGATCTGCAAGGTGACACTGAACTGAGTTATAATGATAAAATATCTTGAACCAACAGTATAAACAGTGGCCATGAACTTGTATTGATCTTAGCTTTTCATTACGTGGTTGGCGGAATTCCAAATGTAACCAGTGGGGTGTTTCATTTGAAAGCAAATAAAAGTAGCAAGTGCTGTAACAATTCGTTACTAGCTTTTATTGAGCAGTTTGTCACGTACTTACTGAAGGGTAAGGAATTGTCTTGGGATGCTAAGTTTTGACACTACTTGTTCTTAAAATAAACTTATTCTGAATTTAACTTTGTAAGCTTTTGATTATTGCTTTTTAGATTTTCCGTTACAAATAAAATTTTACAGTAATGTGAATAATCATACGAACATTTCATTATCATCATCAGCCAGACGATTATCTATACGACGGCGACGACCACTGTTGAGCAAATGACTCCCATTCGAACATTTCAGTAAAAAAAATCATATTAAATTATTTTCAAATTTTTGAGGTTCGTATTTTTTAAAGCAGGTTTTTAGACCGTATATGTACCTGCAATCAAAATTTTAAATGATACTGCCGTTACATAACAAATATAAATTATTATTTTTATCATTTAAACCTATTGTCCCACTTACGACCATAAACGGACAATATAGAACAAAAGGCAGGTTTACACGTATGGGCAGGGGCTTCTTATCGTCAGACACGGGACCCAAACGGTCCCGGCGACAGATTTACGGATGTCGGACGGCACTGACCTCGTAATTTCGTACCTATCTCCCGTATCTTTTGGTTTTATTAGATTTTCTGGGACCCCAAGGTGAAAGGTTCGAGTTTTGGAGAAATGAGGATTGATAAGGTAGATTTGTAGGCTCCGATTTCCCCTAGCATCATTCAGTTTAAATTGTATCGAATCTTCGCCACCATCGTCTTTAAAATTCTCACCTATATTAAAATTTGTAACTTCATCAATATACTTACCATATTTTATGTCACATATTACACGTCATACAACCAATTTGAAATCTATTCACATACTGTATCAGTTTCGTCTGGTAGATAAGCCCTTATTACCACTAATACACTTAGGCTCTCAGCCCTGTGGTCAAGCCACTCTCATAGGTAATTGCAGCTCCAATTTGGTCTGTATCAATAGCTGGCTTCTACACTAAGGGAAACTAACAAGGGACGTACTCAAAATCAATTTCATACGTAGTTGGCATGACATACTTAGAACAAATATTGTACTAATTATTGTCATATATAATTTATAAGTAATTACCGAATACAAATTCCAATTAATAAACCACTATGTTAAGGTCGCAAGTAACCAAAAATTTACAAAAATCGTTATGACTGGAACGTACCTATGTATGTACTTATTTCTTTCAATCGCTAGGTGAGACGCAAGGGGAGGAGACGAGCCCAGTGCGGGCTCGTTAAATGACAATAGGCTCAAACACCTTTGCATACCACCACACCACATGTAGGTAAGTAAAAATCTTTCTAATTGAAGAGTAAGTAAATTGGCTTTATGTCTTTTACAGTGTAGTAAAGATAGTACTTCTATAAATTGTAGTACAATGAACGGGAAGCTAACATTGCAAGAATTCTGAATACATTTATCGTAAATTCTAATTAACCTTTAACAGTTAAAAGGTTGGACGTGCCAGACAGCGCTTGACTACATAATATTTACATTAAGAAGTTGAAACGTTGAAACGCAAATTTCAATTTCAACTTTTTTAGATAATTATAATATTCATTGGTTAATGTTATTATTTGATTCATAGTAAAGAATATGGTTGCTTGTCAATTTGCTTTATGGAAATTATATTAAAATGCAACATTGGTCATGGAAGCAGAGACCAGAAGAAAAATAATGCGATGATACCAATAGAGAGTTTAAATATTTACCACGCTAAATAAACCTTTCTTCTTTATGTATACCATATTGTAGTTTAATATTAAATAAAAAGCAAACAGCTTCAAAGAAAATACTAACTACACCCTGTGGTGTTCGCTGCATTTTTTCGGGACAAAAAGTAGCCTAAATTTTAATCCAGGGTGTCCTACCTCCATACAAAATTTTATCAAAATACTCCTGCCGTTTGCGCGTCAAGAAAAGTAATAAACATACAAATTCACTCACGAACTTTCGCCTCTATAATATTAGTGTGGTATATACATATATCGTGTCAAGTGTGATAAGTGTGAAGTGTAATTTCAAAAAGTTCCTTTTAAACCTCCAAGCAACCATAATGCCTAAAAATCTCACGTCACCTGTTCCCAGACATATTGATTCTAACTACCTCAGCTATTAATTCAACAACTGTAGTGTTGTAACTACAACAATTACAACTGTCTGCGGTCGACTAGTGTTGTGCACACATGTGTTGTGACTAATGTTTGCGGAGACGAGCCTACAGTTCGCACGTCTGCTGTTGTTGCCACTCTGACACACTGGTTTGTTGTTTGACGAACTTGGTATCGAGTTAACTTCGTTACCGTGTTACTGTTTGAACTGTCGTTTTGATTCTGGAATGGTTTTTGGAGACACTACCGAAAGAAACTGTAATTATAGAAAACCAAAAGCTTTGCAGCTAAGAAACATAGATGCGTTTGAAAGGCAAAACTATTGCGAATTTGTTAACAGACAATTTTTTTAAGTGATAAAAAAATAATGTGATGTGGAAACATTATGTCCAAAAATCTTGGTAGTAAAACAGGTATTTAAGATTGTAAGTATTAGTAAGTCAAGTGAGTACCCTTAACGGATGAGCGTGTATGAGTAATGCGATGCGGGTGAATGAGGCGCAAGAAGTATGCCAGGATTGTAGCAAATGGAAATCCGTGGTCTCTGCCTACCCCTCTGAAGAAACCGGCGTGAATTTATGTATGTAAGTAGGTATTAGATGTTTTAGTAGTTCAGTATAAATCAAATCCTTTATTTTTATTGTGAATGGTGGTAAACAAATGACCACTATATGGGAACAATCAGCTCTCCACACTAGACAGCAGTGTGTCCACTGTCCGTAATGTGACAGTCAATATTTATCTGTAAGGATATTGTAGGTGTTGGTGACATAATGCTACCTATACAAGCACTACATGTTCCGTAATTACCGAAGCAGTACATCCTGATGCTGTAGGCCTGTTGAGCTGTTGATTATCTCGATGAGAACCTCAATTGAGCTGTGAGGAAGTGAAATTGAGGAGTGATCTGATACCTATAACTAAATATTATTTGAATAGTGAAGAAGAAACTCGATGGTCACTTGTTTTTAGAATTCGGCCAACTTTGAGCTGCATATGAATTATGCTTTTTAAAACTAGCAACAATCCAGCTCAAAATGGCTGTAGAAAAAATATGATATTAATATATTTTTAATTTAAAAAATGTTAAGATTGATTTTGATGAATGTCATTTGATGTGTAATAAACTTTTTCTTGTCGTATGGTTGATGAACAACCTGGCGTCAGAGTTTAAACGGCCTGTAGGCCTCTGACATGGCTTTACACGCCGTTGAAAAATCTCGGTACTGTTTATGATATAATAATTAAATTGACTAGTAATTGTTCCCCTGGCTACTCAATTAGACATACTTGAATTACATAAATGCCTGCAGACAGGCTTTCTCATATACCTATAATATTTCTAAATACAGGTAAATAGCCAGCCCAATTATTAGCAATCAATCTAGCTACATCCCAATTACGGTTAGCTCAGCTGCTGGTACTGGCAGATGGGTTTACAATCAATATCTTACACGGAGAGACTCATCTGGCTTTCAGATTAATGCGTAAGGCCAGCCTGTCTGTCTGTATGTAGGAACAATTCTGTTGGGTTGGAATACACTTGGTGGTTGTCATTTGTATGTCAATTAAGAGATGATATGGCCATTTTATTTAGAGATTGTTAGTTATTAAAGTGACACATTTTTACTATTTTAACTTTCGTGTTATCCTTATTATTTACTATACCTATATGCCGGTTTCACTCACGTGTATATTCAGAAAAGGCTGACACATTTTTGTTTGTAATTAATTCTACACATTAAGACCTTTATCACTTCAAATAAAATGTTTTTTTTTTAATAGGTAATATTCATCTAAACATTGTTTAAAGAAACCCCTATAAGTTGACCATAAATTTATCATTAAAGTGGTAAGTTAAAATCAAGCAGAGTTAAGTTTCTTAATAGAAAACGTAAACAGTCTTTGATACGGCCACGTTTTATCTTCTATTTAAGCTAAAGCGTATTAAACTGAAATATCTCATCCAAATGATTGTTCACTGAATAATTTCATTAAAATATAACGGTGTTCATGATTTGTGGATGTTTTATCTGCATTCCATCTCCGGGTGGGACCTTTTATAGCGGTCGTCCATTTGTGAAACACGTTGCGTTTCTGTTAGACTTGTCGGTTCTTATATTTTTGCTGTATTATTTTAAGACAGTGGTATTATTTTTGGAATTGAATTAAGGTTAGGTATGTTAGGTAGGTATTTTAAGCAATTCTAATATAAAATAAAGATGTGAATGAAAGTAAAGAAACCCAACAATTTTGCGTTAAACTTTTAACTATTCATAACATTTTATTACAAAACATATTCTTCTAAATTAGAATATCATCTTCATTCAGTCGTTATTGAGTAAAACTTTTTTAGTTATTATTAAGTGCACAAATTTATACTTTGTACACATTTTTTTTACGTTTAGGGACTGCGTTTTGTAATCGTTTTTGTGTAGTCTATATGAAATAAAAACTTTATGACTGTAAAAGGCGAACCTATTTAATTTTATCCCAATCAACATAATTGTTGTACAGAAATAGGACAACAGATATTCACTAATTGTATGGATGTTTGTGTATGTAATACACCTAGTATTACATACACAAACATTCATACAATTAGTGAATATCTGTACTCACACTTGACCGTTGTTGTTGTATTTAAATATCCCATTAATTATCAATCAAAATCCCTCGCGGACGCTTGCTATTGTTATTGCTGGCACCGCGAGCGCTAATTAATTTATCTCTCTATAAATTATTTAGTGATCATTAATATTGGATAGGGCTTCGATTGTTTGCGGTCGTCAGTCTGCCATTGATTCCTTTGGAAGTGCTTTTTTGATGAGGTGAGTTTAGAGCGAAGAGTAAGCACTAGAATTATGGTCCTGTTTCAAGCATGTTGGCACAAAGTCATAATTAACAAAAATAATCGCTGTGAAGTGTGTTGTCTAGCAAAACGAAGTAACACGATTATAATACTTTTTAGTAATTGATTAATTTATTAAGGCTAGTTAGTTTAGTTAAATAAAGTACCTAATTATGTTAGTTTCAAGACAATAAACTAAGCTAGTAATCCATTTCGGTTCCTATTGAATGAGATGAACACTGTCCAGCGTAATGTCGGTGTTCACCTTCAAATACATCAGCATACCCCTTCTATTGCTTATCCAAAGTATACAAGCGTTATGAAGTACATAATATGAAGACATGAAGACAAACAGACAATACATAAATAAAGTATTTATCGAGCCATTTGTTGCAGACGTCTGGTGTAACCGCTCACTGCGCCGCGCCTCTGTGAAACACTAAAAGCCTTTATCTGAAGCCGCGACCGGGCTAGCTTTGGTGTTGCGGCCATAGAGAGGGCGTTTACTGGTTTAAGATGTAGGTACTCATATTCCATCTATACTTAATATAGCTGTAGAGTTTGTGTGGTTGAACGCGCTAATCTCAGGAACTACTGGATCGAACTGGATTTTTTTGTGTACAAAAAAATTATAAATACTTAAATGTTTTATGGTTTTATAGCCTTATACATAAATATGTATATAAGTCTATAAAACATTTATTTATAATTGCATTTATAAGTCCATTCGAAATCCACGCGGACGAAGTCTACGACTAAGATTTAATTTGTAAAAGATAAGACTGGTTGCGTTTTCGTGAAAAGGCCTCACATCTTGCACTCTTCATTTTAGGCAAGTTGGCTGTTTCCTATTTTGACTGGCCATATAGAAAAAAAAAACACCTTTTTGAGACCCGTTTCTTTAGTCATATGGTAGGGCCAAATACATAATTATTTCTCTAAGCACATACATGGGAGTTCCATACGCTACATTGATAGTCGTCCCATTTTTGGTCGCTTGCCAGTCGAGAGGTTATAGTACTTACAGTTTATCCTAATTAATCTCTATCTTTTGCGCCGCCAGCTTCACAGCCCAACTGCGAACTATTGAGAATCATCCGATCGGATCTGTTGCTCGCGGCTGCAGTCTTCAACAGTTCAGCCAGATTGTATGGCAGGAATACTTCAATCGATTTCTTTTGCCAGACCGCCAGTCCATCTGGCAAAGCCGCCGATATGTTTTGCCAATTTGCTGCCGACTTGTGGGGATTCCGAGATTTGGAAGCGTGTTTGTTGAAGGCCAGATAGTGATTTTATTCAGGTGTAAAACGTCTGCGCATTTGAGGGTTTAAATTGGTGAGTTATTTCGTGATGTGGAAATGGATGAAAAGATTTATTGAAGTAGAATTAAAGGTGTTAAACTTTAGTTAGGTTTGGTAAATATTTTATTATATTTCTGACTTGATTATCTACATAACAATCTTCCGCCTTTGCGTGCGTCCATTTCAGACGATTTACCTAAGCAGTGTCATGTAGAATGAGCCACTTTTTCGGTGGCAAAATAAACCAATTCTGCAGCGACAGGGACAAACACATAATTCACACAAGTGCTTTGTATTCCTATGCAGTTTTAAGCAACTTATGGTCTTATTGGAAACATTCTACGGTTCATCATCATCATCAGCTTGAAGACGTCCACTGTTGAACAAAGGCCTGCGGTTGCACTTATAAACACATTGCTAGTCATGTATAGGTACTTTTTTCTTACTTGTTTTATTGGAATACTTTCTATTAGTACTGATAAAATTCAATTTGTTATATTTTGATCTAAACTAGGACCAGTACCTCTATTTACCTAAGTATTAAACAACTTCCTTATAACATTTTTCATCCCTAAATATATCTAAGTCCATTTTCACCCATCGACACTAAAGGCAAGACAGTAAAATTGCGAATCATCGAATTAGGAAAGGGCCGAACGGTAAGCCGGCTCGTAAATTCGGCATTCGGCTTCAGTTTTCGGCCCTCGGCGATATCTTGCACATTGTTTAGGAAATGTCAGCGGTAGGTTTGTTTTTCAAAAAGTAGACTAATAAATTTGGTTTTCGAAGTCTTCTACATGCAGTCAGTGACTAAATTGACGGCAAAATAAGCCTTTTTTAAATATTTTAGATTTAAATTGATAAAGGAAATTTGAAAAATTGATAAAGAAAAAAATTTTAGATTTGAAAAATAATGGTGAATTATTATTATACAAAACTACTTAGCGCAACCTATTTCTAATTCTAATGGATAATACTGAATTAAAAAAGATACAAACTAGACACTACTTTTTGTAAGCATTTGTTCGGTTTTAATAGTTCTATGGAACCCCATAAATTGAAAAGTGGGCTTATATTTTAACCATTTATATCATAAGCCTCCAAATCTACAATACATAAATAACACGGATCAAGTTACCAACTACCCTATAAACCCGTAGGCCGTCAATACCACAATCAATGCCTATTATGCATGGCCAAGCAAATATTATGAAACACGCTTCTGACAGCTCTGTGCATGACGGATGCTGGCAAGCTATTGTTTTGCTCTCGACGCCGTTTGTCAAATTACTGTCCACTGAAAATTATGGGGTGCGTGCGAAAATGAGCGTTAGTTCGTTATGTGAATGGGTGAAATGTTTGGAATATTGTTTAATGTGCTGTAGTAGTTTCGGTTTTTTTTTCTCAGCCTGTATTGTCCCACAGCAGGGCAAAGGCCTCCCTTTCACTCTTCCACTTTACTCGGTCGTGTGCTAGTGGTCCAGTCTCTCCTGTAGGCAAGCAGCTCGTTTTGGTTATTACTTTTTTAAATTATTTGCATAAGTAGGTACTGATGTCTAGAATCTAAGCCGAAAATAAAGTCTGGAATTGCGGCTTGAATTTGTTAGCATATAACTGCAGGCTTAAGTCAAAATTACCGTAATGTTCTGTAGATATTAAATTAATGAAATAAAATCCAACTTATGGGGAATGGCTTTGTTTAAGGGAGGCCTATACCCAGCAATGGGATATTGAAGGCTGTTGATGATGATGATGATGAAAATTCAACTAAAAAGCGCAGAACACAAACTGCCTAACACATCAAATGATAAAACCACAGTAAAATAGCCATTCATGTAGACCACAAAACTGTATTTACAAAGGATTCAGAAAAAGCTCGATCGAGCATCTGAGGCAGGTAAATACTGTAAAGGTATACCTGCAACTGCAATAAAGCACTGGTAAATACAGTTAAGGCACTGTACCATATTCCTCCCAATATTGAAGTGAAATATTGAGTAAAAGGACTCAAAAGAGCAAGCATCGAGCACCTTTAGATATAGCCAAGTAGAACACGCTAAACGCTTCAGTATTTAAGTTCTCCGACGAAGGTTACAATAAATAACTTGCAACGAGTGTTGAGACTTGAGAGCTGTAGAGAAAATCGTAGCACCCCTCTCATTCACTCCTAAACATTGTACCACCTCTCTCTTTCCTACCAACCTGCTTACCGGTAGACAGGCGAAAAAATTGTGTTTATGGTTATTGGATGGTAAGAAATTTCTTATGGGACAACATTTTTTACGTAAAGCCACTGTTGCGGGCGCAATGATGATAGTTGATGTGGCTGTATAAGTAAATGGTGGTGACAATCGATAAACTGTTTCGTAATAATAAATAGTATCGAGTAATTTATGGTTACTTGTAAAAACGGAAGGAATACAAAGAATAAATACGAAAAGTGAAACCTTCGACTATCTCCTAACACGAAACAAAATAGCTGGATTTATAAACATACCGGTTTAAATCATAACGTTCCTTCTTGCTTCGCCGTAGTCGGGTAAAAATTTTAGGAAATAAAAGACAATCTTTTATCTTTTCCCAAAGCTCTAATTATAAAAACATGCCATTTGAACACCCCATTAACTTTTTCAAACAAAAGTAACAAGTCAATTTCCTCTCTAATTATCGTTAAATATTTAAAAAGCTGCCCCAAAAGGGTTCGTTCCAACGAAATAATCATCGAAAATCTGCACGCAGCGAAAATTTCCAACTCGGATGCGAAGTCACGTCCTTACTGCAATGGCGGCAATTTTTGCAAATACCTGCGAATTCTGTGATAATGCTTTGAAAGTCAGCTTAACCTTGTTTGTTTGGGTTTTCCTGCACCGGGAACAAACTTCCATCCTTAATCTGGCATAATTAGTTATAATTTCGGACCCTTATTAAATTAGGGACCTTTAGAATGTAAACTTAGAAAATATGGTGAGGTTCTGAAAGTTGCGGAGTTGGCTTTAGTTAAGAGGGTTAGGAATGAAGGTGAGGCTAATAAATTTGATGATATCGAGGAACAATATGGAGCAGAATCTTAAACACAATACGGTATTATATTAGGTGAACCTATTATCATTATAGCAGAAAATTTGTATTGCCTTAGGGCCGTCCCTATATAGCACATCCCAAAACTGCTTTGCATACTGGTGAAATACGTTATCGTTTCTAATATACCGACATGAACACACAAAATAATTCTTGCTTATATAAAGGCAATCTTATAATAATTTACTTGATCTGGATCATTAGGTGAGTTATTAAGGAGTTTCCAAAAATATTAACTTAAAAATACCAGCTTATATTTTGCTTATGTGCTACCATTATGTATGTAGATTGCGACATCACGTATAATGATAAGATAGCGACTTCGCGACCTAGTTACTGAATGTAGATATTAGGTGTATGGCGTAAGTGCTCTGGATTAGCGAGCAGATAGTCAAAAGTACTGGGATTTTAAAACACCTTACAAAAGGTTGTGGTACAAAAATGTTTATGATAAATCTTTTGGCATGATGTGTGATAATTTAGATAATTATTGTTACATTATAATCATCTTTATCTAAATGCTTGATATGTTAATTGACAATTAACCTAGATAATTCTTATTCTTCTGCAATGAATAAAGAGAAGCTAAGTCTTATGAACATGTGAAGAAACTTCGACATTTGGAGGCTTCTGAAGCACTTTCCATTGAAACTGATGTATCAGATTGTGACTTGTCCCATACGCCTAATGAATGAAGTCGATATGCGAAGGTAATGACACGGCCAAAATATACAAAGTACGCAATGTTTACTGATACGCTTTAAGATTTTAAGCTCGGAGAATCAAGCCACATTTTACACAACTTATTAACATTTTCAATTTTAGCATCATGGACACACAGATTGCTTATTTGAAGAAAAATGTAATTCATTTTATCACTGACTTTACGAAGATAATTGTGTGGAGATTAGTGTCAAAAGCTTTAGTCGAATCCACAGTTTTGATTTATTTCGAAAACGATTTTTTCATTCGGACATGAGCTCCCGTAATAAGACAAAAATGGAAAGTATGTTTTATCAAATATATTCTTCGCTATGTATACACATGCAAAAATAAACTTAAAGTCTGAACGACGTACACTATTTACTTTAATTCAGAAATAAGTTTATCGTTCTTTGATGTTTTGGGAGCAAGCGACCTTACAAAATACACTATTTGGGTATCTCTTAGAAATGACGAGCCCGATCGTGGAATGAGATCTCTTTATGCGAACCACCGACTATTGTGCACGAAATAAGTCTCGGGAATTGCGTAGAGACGACATTTTTGAAACGTATGTATGTATGTATATGCGGGTGGCGCGAGTTTTTGGGGAATTATTACTTTTAGTAGTATACAGAAGTATGTGGTACTATATATTAAATGACTGTGTCCGTTTTGATACTTACATAATATAATGTGAACTTATGAACATTCCTCCTTTCTTTAAATGTAACATTACCTAAGATGTCTTGTCGAACATTAATTTTAGCTTTAGCGAAACTTAGTATAGAGTAAACATATGGATATGAAAATACAGTTTATCCGTTTGAATGTTAAGTAAAACTATTAAAATAAAATGACTGTCAGTTGTTACTATTGAATCTGATTGTATTTTCTTTAATATTAAAAAAAAATATTAAAAAATATTAAATATATTTACGTCCCACCCCCACTAGGAATTTCTCCTGTATCGTGGGTGCGTTTCACAGACATGTAATATCACATACACAGACACCCAGACTCGGGACAAATATCTGTGGATCGAACAAATTTTTGTCCCGTGCGGGAATCGAACCCGTAACCCTTAGCGCAGCAGTCCAATCGCTTAGCCATTGCGCTAATCGGGTCGTCAAAATAATCTTTTGTGGTATTCGATTCAATTATTATTATTGGATAATCGTCAGATCGTGCGTCATATTTGTTCCTGATAGACGATCAATAGATTATTCATCACAGCCTCCAAGTTTCGTAACCACGTCTACATATGTACGTATACATACAAGTATACTATACAGTCATCTATAGTATAATTACTGGTGGCCACAACAATGGTCTGCATGTATGTTACTATGTATAAAACAGCTTCTGTGGCTGACAGTCGTGTTGACTCCAATAGCTATCGGCCGGCTATTGTTGCAGAGATAACGCAGCATTGTCGTTATATATAGTTGATTGTGGTTTCAATTGATTCGGTAACAGCGTGTTATTAAAAATTGTTGGAAATGTATTAAAACATTTTATTGTTTATTTTCAAAGTGAAAGTACCTCTCGTAAATAGTACATATTTTCAAGGACAATAAAGAAATCATATATAGAAGAGAATACCTACTGGTAAACTCCAAATATCTGTGGAAGTATTTTTAAAATCTGATGGACTGTTTTACGGGCAGTTGACAGAGATTACCACTAACAAACAAACAAACATCACTTCTTTATAATATTAAAATATAATACTATAGTATGATCATTATTTTAGAAATATATTGCCAGAGAATGACAGTTCAAATACGGCAAATACCACAAAATGTTCTAAGCGAAATCCCTGTTAATTAGTCGTCAATATTTAGTAATTAGCACGGTGTGTTCGCACCAATGGTCGCCATAACCCGAAACCACCCCTGTTTGCTTTATGCGCTGGTTACTCGTGCTAATTGCATTGTAGTCTTAGCGTAATATCAGTATGGCGCTTTATTTACTTATATTAATTAATTTGTATAGTGACGATAGCGGTTAGTTTTACAATGCAGTACAGTAGAATATTGAGCTTAAGTGTGCTTTCATTAAAAGGAGGAGATTTTGGGCAAAAGAATTATAGTGGAAAAAATGGTGCAGTTGGTACGCGTAGGCATCCCTCCTTCCTTTTAGCCTTTGCCCTACAAAAGGACATAATTGTGGTATTTTAAACGGGTAAATATAATGTATAAAGTGTATCCGAATGACAAGCAAGAGAAAAAATAAAAATAACAAGCAAGTCAGCTGAATTAATTGAGTTGAAAAATTAAATGGCATCCTTGCGCTATTCTCACCACAATAATAAACATTGCTGCTACCAAAAACCACAAACACTAGAAAACACATTTGGAAATAATATATTGTAATACTATGCAGAGCAACTTTTGCAAGGAACATCGCAAAAAGGCGGTCCCAGACACTAGCATTGCGTCTATTTGCAAGAACCAGTACAAAGCAAGTACAAGACAGCACAAAGTTTCCTCTGAATGTTCTTGTTTGGATGCGAACTTAACTGTACGACTGTATAGTGTACACTCGACACCAAAAACATACACGGGGAACAAGACAAGAGCAAAACAAGAAAATGAATCAATACTAAGATAAGACAATTTCTATAACGCAGTATGAAAAATAATTATTTTGTTTGTAAAATGCTTTACTATCGACAATGAATTGACAAATTAGGTTTTTAATTTGAACCGTGTGCCAGTATATTTTGTAGGGATGCTCTTTATGTAATCTCAAATAAAAATGTGATTATTCGATCATGTATATTGAATATTGAAGTAGGTATGTCTTCCTACTGTATGGCAAAAATATTAAGCAAGATACAATTGGGTTTATTTTAAAGACATCAACTATTTTGTATACTACAGTCCATATTTCTGCAAATAGTGACCTCAAATAAAACGATCCATAAACGAGCCATTATAGAATAAGTATACCTAAAACCAAATCGGTTACATGTTTAAAGAAAATAAACATTAAAAATACATGAATTAGTATTTCGATACGGTAAGTATTCAAGGAAACATTAGTAGGCCAGGTCAACGGGATCAGGTCACCTCATATCAAATAAAGTAGCAATTTAAAACAAATTATTATACATAATAATACTCCAGTACACATTAACGTACCAATTAAATATAAAAGCTTTGATAACTTTAAAGAAATACGCAAGGTAACAACTGTTTGAAGAATTTGTAAAGGAAAACATGGGCAACATGAAAGCGTTGAAAAACGAATTACGAAAACATAGCGTCTCAATTCTTAATCAAATAAATGTTTAATTTATTTTGGTTAAAAAATAAATTATCCATACGAGCTATCGAAAGTAGTAGGCCCAATTTCAAATAATGATAAATTGAATAGTTACCGAAAAGCCAAAGACTTTAAACATACAACATGTTTCATATTGTCCTATACGGACTTAGTAAATACAGTTGGGTTATATTCTTTCTTCTTCTTTAGAGCAAGTAAAGACTGAAGTTTCCTACCATCAAAAACATTTTTATCAATAACATTGATGAACCCTATTTTAGGCTCTGGAAATCCATTCACTACTGAAACAATTTTAAGATCCATACCTAATTAAGTTATCAACACAGTTGCTAGCCAAAACAAGTTTACGCTACAATAAAATAAATCATCGAATCGCAGCAAGTCAAAACAGGTACCTACGGAACACACATAAAAAAGTTTCCCAATCACACTTGGCAGTTTCTTACTACGTAAATGTTCCTTGTTATACACTATTCGTACATTCACCAGTATAATAGACTATAGAAACAAGTTCAGTGGGTGAATTTTCTTCGAATTACCTTTGATTTATGACAGAGAAACCATTGCTTAGAAGTTCTTGAAGGTTTATGAAGGCTAATCGATTTTGTTTCTGGCCGACTGTTATGGCATTGAGGAAATGTAAGTCAGGGAATCAGTCATAATTGAGATTAGGTTTGCTCTCGCCTTGGCCATCAGTCGTATCAATGCCCACATGTAGCCCAATAAAAGAAAAAGTTGCGCTTGGATGAAAGTGGCTTTGCTTTAGCTGGAAACAACACTTTTATAAACTTATATCTGAAACATACTTAACATAACGTAACACCAATATTCCCTGAAGGGGTAGGCAGCTAGAGAGGCCAGTTATGTTATAGGTCCCAATGTAATAAAGGCGAGTCTATTGCCATCAAGCGGGTATGAATCCAGACCCCGTGCTGCTACTGCGAGTTACCTAATGGATAAACCTAGTAAAACTTATCCTGACCGGGGATTCAAAACCAGGACCTCATGCTCGGCTGTCGCGCTTAGCGACCACAGACCAACGAGGCAGTCTCAGAGTCAGATAAAAATGAGAAACAAATAAAACATGTTGACGACTTCTTTTACTCTAACCATAAAATATTGGTAACCTAGATTAAAGAAAATCTCTTAAGAAGTCACATAAATCTAGTGGGTACAAAGAACCATCAGCAATCAAAGCATCAGAGTTGATTGGCAAATCCTCAATCAACATCTAAAACATACAAGCCAAAAAGGAAGCATAATTTTCCGTCTCTGCTTCTGACAGCAAAGATTTCGGATAAATCTGCGTTCAAAAGGCTCGGAACATTAAAAATAAATATAGGAAACCGGGACTGACAGGGATATTTATTCAGCTTTTAGTACTGTTTGTTAGTTCTGCCAGTGACAGTTAAGTAAAGATTCATATTTTTACAGTGCTATAAAAATATTCGCGATGAGATAAAAATGTGGAAGTGTTTATGTAGGTTTTGAAGAGAAGTTTTCACTGTTGATACAAATGAAGATACAAACGGAACTATAATGGCTAAAGCCACGTACATTTTCATTGTTTATATTTAGCTCTCATCCGGATACTTTATATGATTCAAAGATATCGTTTACATATACTTTAAGTAGTCTTATTAAAGACTTAGTTTGAAATAGTACAATAGATAACAAAATCAAATAACAGGAAACAAAACACGCCCAAATTCAGAAATAGTGATTCAGATAACAAATTGCGAATTATGCTAAGGCAGCAAAAACAATTTTTAAATCCACCCCTGAATATCCGGCCTACATATCCGAGGCCCAATTTGCATGGAGATGGCGCCAGAGCGCCGGCCTGAGGCTTCACACTGTCATAATCCGAAACTCGGCTAAACTGATTTAAATTTTGGCCATACAATGACTCTGAGCTCCGTGGTTTGTTCATACACAGTTGCTGCTGCTGCTACTAAGTCTGTAGATAGCTTTATTGCGAAGGGTTAAGGATGTGAATGACCGATTTCAGATTTTGGTAGTTCAAGGTTTGTGGGTTGTTGTTTATTAAGAACTGCTCCTGGAACTTGGGAAATGGTAAGGGATTTGAACTTTCGTATATTTTTTTTTAATGTATGAACATGAATCTTTCTGCTACGTTGTATAAAGTACTTGCATATCTATTAGGAGATGTAATAAACAATACTTCAGCGTAAAAAATAGAAATAGTTGTGTTTGCGTGACTAAAACTGCACTACTTTATTAAAAAAATCATAATACGATTAATTTGTCGTTGTAAGTACAAATAAACGTATGTTTTTAGAAAATGCTATTATATATTTTAACATCGTGTAGAAAATACATAAAAAATTTCATAAACAAATCGTAATTTTTGAATTCTGATATTAAATTTGTCAAAGGCCTTCCTTAATTCCAAAAATATAGAACCCAGCTTATATTTATTCGAAGGTTCCAACTTCAGAGAGATAAATACGCATTACTTTCATCCCTTAATAAGAACATTTTTACAAGCTAACATCAACTTTAATGTCTACGGCGAAGAAAGGAGTAAATAAACTTTTCTGTTTGTGAAATGGATCTCTTTGGAGTCCGCTTTGCTCGCTTATGCTTTAATGAAGAGATTCACAGCTTTTGAGTTGCCAGCTAAGTATGCAAATTCTTTATATTTGAAGTTACGACTTTGTTGACTTCTTTTGTAATAAGATTTCGTTTATTTTTATCAAGCATGATAACGATCAGTACAATGTTATAGTGAACATTTTGTTGGAAAAAAAAAATTCAGTTAGAATGTAACGGTGTTGTAATGTAGACTTACAATTTCAAGGATTATTTGCGATGAACTTGACATAGTACTAAATGTCATTAAGGATGTAAGGTAGAATTAAATTACAAATAAAAGACTAAAAGAATTAAATAAATCCTTTCCTCCTTCATAGTATTTTGTAACAATGTTACAACTATTTCAGGTCTTCTGTCCGCTATTTTAAAAAGTTTCTATATCCAAGACAGGAATCCTATTAGTTTCTGTCGGCAAGGTATTGTCATCCGTCTGGGGGATTGTCTGCTCAGTGGATAGTATCTTGGGTTCGAAAATTGCTGTTTTCTGTTGGAATCTTTGTTACTCAAATTATCGTCTAGAGGTTAGTCAGTATTAGGGGCTTAGAGTATATTAATATAAATTATAGTATGGTACTTAGTTGCTTAAAATGTGACTTTATTTATGCGTATAGTTTTGAATAAATATTTTTAGTATCTCTTCTAAATCTTATTCTTTGTAACGATTAAAACCTAAAACGGCAGTTTAATATCAAAACTTATATCGTGAATCCTACGTGAAAGTTGAAGCAAACTCACATTTCATATTCCACAGCATTATTGCGGTAGTCAGGCCCGACTACACTCGCCTGGGGTAGCGGATTTATATCATATATTTATTTCGCTTCAGCTGTAATGGCGCATTAATCTTGGTGCCTCTCGAATGGCATTTGACATTTCGCCTCTTTGCCTCTTCTGCAGGATTGAGATTTGTAGAGTATTTTGGGTGTTTACTTGTTATATGTAGTGACCGTTATATAGATTTGGTCGTTAATCTTTTGTGTGGAATATTGAGAGTCAAAAAGAGATGGGATATTTAAATTAGGGTGAACCCTTGTGGCTTATAAGTATTGTTTTGAAGTTTAAAAACCTGCGTGGTTGTTAATCTGCACTCCTGTTGGCTTGCAACATATTGCTTGACATACCTGAAACAAACAATAAAGAACTTTTAGTAATCATTAATTGAAATACTATAAGTAGTAATAACTTCTGTTAATTGTATAAAAGTGATTAGGGATTTATTTAATCAAGCTCGGTGGATGTTACTTTGCATTGTGCTATCATTGACATTGCAACTACAAATCCTAGTGATTATGGCAATTATCCTTTATAAACAATCGTTGTAAAAAATATAAGCCATTTCCATTATTTTAATTACCACCACGTAATTAATTATGCTCTTGTGTGTGATGTCACTTTGTAGTTACTGAATTCAGTAGGTACATATCGTCACAATAATCAAGTTAAGAGCAAACGCATTCATAAACTACCAATATTAAGCATTACAGATACCAATCTTGGTCATATCAAAGGGAACTAGTGTATCGTTTATGAAGGTGCACATAACGCATCAGCTTTATGGGCATAAGCTGACATATATCATGGTATCGCACGCTATACTCGCGTTACATTTCGGATTTATTTCGGGTTGGTGTGTGACGGCGCATAAAACGAATATCATCGGCTATTGATTTTATGGGTATAATCGATGGTGACCACGTTGTGGTTGTGTTTGATTGGAATTCAATCAACGTAAAGTGTTTTATATCATTTCAATGGTAATGTTTTGTTTATTATTAAATTGTGTGATTTGTGTTTCATATTGCTGTTTTAATAGAGGGATGTAATTAATGCTTGGTATTCAGCATTTTGCATCTATAGTAGGTTTTGCTACGGTTAATTTCCTTAATTGTTAATTACTTTTTAGGTTTATTGCTGTCCCAATTTTAGTGTTCCCTTATATGGAAAGGTTGAATTCTCCTATTTTAACTAAACAAATTACCATCATATAATTTTAACTCAAGCGTAATTTTTCCTTTTACAAGCTTCATTATGTTCAACAGTTTGTAAAATGTCATTCTTTTGGCATTTTTAATTGGACAGAAGGCACTAATTGCGACAGGCGTCGACACCTGAATTGTCAGGCATTTAGCAAACTCAGTTTGAGCGTAGCATCAACGAATGTTCGCGCCATGTCCGGTTTTAACAAGATTTGTCTGCCTGTATCCAGTTTGCGCTAGTTCGCATTGACACTTGATTCTGTGAAACTAGTGATTGATCATTGACGTGTGACCCTTTTTTAGTCATCGAGTTGATTTGAATTAGTTTTGTTGTGATCAATTGTTCGAATAAAATTCGATCCAATATTTTTTTGTACACTGCTATACACTGCACTAAACAGGATTCATCCGAAAATTCGGCCGCAGATAAATATTAAGTAACAAAAATGCAACATTCGGTAAACTGACCAGAAATCCTTCTATCCGAGAAATGTATAAAATTGAAACCTTTTACTGAGGAATTAATAATAATATTAAAAATACATAAAATTAATTTATAGTCTGTTCCATTTCAGGTCAGTTTCAACAAAAGGCAAACGAGATTAATCCCTAAGGAATCGGACCACTCAAAACAAAGTCTAAAAACTTCAAAGATGATTTACGAGCTACGAGTGGCAGTGAAACACTCGTAACGTTCATACAAATGCCACAATGGACATATTTCACTGTGAAATCCGAAACCAATATCGAAGTAAATACAGAAAACCAATTCATAAATACTTATGAACAAAAAGAACGAGAATTAGAAGAACAAAACGACGCTGTAATTTACATTTGTGTGTGGATAAATCGTTCGTAATCACAATTGAAAAAAGGAGTAGGTGTGTCAAAGACACTACTACCTGCTATATCACAATATGAGTGCTTATCGATGGAGCACATCAGGGCCTTCATCTACCGATAATAGAAGGGCAACCAAGTTACTGACAGAGCTCCAATTGCCATTTCGGATTAATTCCAAATCATCTTAGCACGTGATAGGTTAGTCTATTGTTATCCAGACTAGATTGTTACCTGAATTGCCTAACGTAACCTCAAAGTTCATTGGGCCACTTTGCTAGTATAGTTGTTTCATATTGGTCCTTCTGTTCATATTTATGTTTCCAAAACAGTAGCTATTGGCTTAACGCATATCGAATAACTACGAAGCCACTTAAAAATGACCGTAAAATATTTAATCTGTTAAGTTGGTAATAAATATTCTGGCATAAAATCGGAGAAGGGTCCGACTTGGATGTTTGTTTTCATTTTTGTAATGGAGGTTTGGAATAGGATATTGCAGCCGTATTTCTGTGTCACAAGTTTATGGATCTTTGAATCTGGATCATACCAATGTGTCTCTGAAAGTATTATCTAAATTATTTTTATTTTTTATCTTCATTTTGGTTTTTCTAGACAATCTTTAGCCAATAAGCACGTTTACATGCAAAATTTAAATTTTACTCGAATTCTACTGATGGCAAATAACAAAAGATTTTCATTTAAACAATCAAAAGATTACATAATTCTTTGCCATCGAGCTTTAGTTTGACTAAAATCGATAGTTCGGCCCGCCAGTGTTATTTTAAAACCTCATCCTTGGAACTAAATATTGTTTCTCACCATTTAACTAAGCCTGGATTACCACGTCAATTCTATCTATTACGCCAAACTGACCTCAATACTCCAACAATATTATGGAGTGTAAGAGAGACACCAGTAGTAATCCTCCAACAAAATTATAGAGAGTGAGCGAGAAAGTTATCGTTCTATCCGTTCATAGTAATTAGATTCCGGGGTTCTAGGAAAACTATTTGTGACGGAAAATACTAGTTTAGCGCTGGAGCAATTTGCATGCGTAATTTCTGCGAGCTGTCTAATTTATGTGTCGTTTTAATCTAAATGATGAGTGGGTGTGAGTTTTTGTGTGACGAGGAACAGCGTGACGTAATTATTATATTCAATGAGTTGCTTTTTAACGAGATTTCTGTTCATTGTGTTGAATGCAAATCTAAAACGTGGTAGGCTCAGATATTTTGTGTGTGTAACTAGGAACTTTACTAACGTTACATGATAAATCACCACTTGGGACACCAGCAACTTAAGGCGATTAAAATATAACTGTTGTATCAATTTCTATCCTTACTTTACCATTAAATTAAAAAGTATTTTTAATGTTTTTTTATTAGCCTCTACTGTGTCCCACAGCTGGGCAAAGGCATTCTCTTTCTTTTTCAATTTCTATCTTTGTTTTACCATTAAATTTGACAATCAATAAGCGAAGACATTTTTGATATGAGACTGAAACTAATTATCACATTTTATTTAATTTTCATTTCGGAACAACTAGCTTTAACATTGTTTATAACGGTGTCTGCTCCAAGATGTTTTGTCGTAGAAATAGATGACGTCGCCCAACTAAAATAATTGCTCTCGTTAGGTAGTATTAAATGAACAGAGTTGTATAGAGTACAGTGACGAGGGTTCTTTGTCGTTTGTCTAATAGAAGAAATGTTACTGAGAAATACTTTTTATCGCAGGTACTCGCGTAGCGTAAACGTATAAAAAAATTACATTAACTAATATCTGTAGAACAAGCTCGGATTTGTTATAGGGTAAATGCTCATCTAAAAAAACTATTCAAATTCTATAAAAAAACAATCCCTCATCTTGGGGTTTGTTTTCCAAGGCAAATAGCTAGGTATTATTAGTTTTTTGAAGACTGCAATTTTAGTAACAGCCCAACTTGTCCGTTTTACACACAACGCACACTATTTTTGGTAGTACTTTTCTATGTTTATGCGAATAACTGTACTTCTAATAAAAAAGAAGATCCCGACGAATTGAGAACCTCCTCCTTTTTTTGAAGTCGGTTAAAAACGAATATAAAAATTTCAACTACGACAAAATTGCTAAATAAAACTTCCATTACTTAATCAATGCACATTAATAACGTTCACCCCAACATAAAGGTTGTTATCCATTGAATAGTAAACGGTAAACAATTTTTCAATAATCGTTGTCTAGACGCCGTAATGTGAGGGCGCGACCGTGGCGACACCTACTGGTTAACAAATACCATTATCATTACGATAGCGCGATGAGCTTTCATTAAGCCCAATGGTGGACACGAATGACTTAATTTACACTTGGAAGTAACTTAAATTCTATCCTAGGAAATTTGTTGCGTGAAAATAGTGAGGATGTTTTTTAACTGGATTCTTAGTTTAAACTATGGACAGATTGAAACAATCTGTGCTTTGACTACGGCGGCTACCCGGCAGATCAGCCGATCTGCGAGGTTAAGCCGTGCTTGCCGCGGTCAGTCTTGTGGTGAGTGACCGTTTTCACATGTCGAGACCCCACCGTGCTTCGGAAGGCACGTTAAGCCGTTGGTCCTGCGCCTGATCTCTCTCCGGTCGTGTCGTTCTACCGTCCCATCGGATTATGAGAGTGAGGAATTAGGAGGTGTACATGTGTCTGCGCGCATACTTGGCACTATAATATCTCCTGAATTTTTCCCGAATATTTAAATTTTCAAAAAGTGGCAATTTAAGAAAGAATGCTTTATGTGCCTGTGCATGTGCTGTCACATCTATCTAACAATATGAAAAGCAAAACAAAACAGAAATCGAAAACCAAAATTAAATAAAAAATCTATGAGAAGCTCATAAAACTGAAAATTTCAAGATATTTAATTGCTATGATTTTTCTTCGTAAACAGCACATCATTTTGAATATGAGTGACGCAATTTTAACTGGTTTATTCACAAATTGTCACTATATTATAAATAATTGCAGTGTACAGTAACAATGATGAATTGTCTCATAGATTTTCAACGCACCTATTATTTGGACAGAGTTATTGATATTGTCACGCGACGGTGGGAGGGGGGCCTTATAATGGCTTCAATAGAGAGCTGTGGTTCCTGGTTCGTTTATTTGGCTTGGTAACTTGCTGACTGCTTAAACATTTTGTAATATATTGCTATTGGTTTATAAGTTTTTGGTATATTTTATTGCCGACGTTCTTGGAGGTCTTATTGGGCGTCATAAAATCAATAATGCGGAATTTAAACAAACAATTTTACCTATTCAACATTTATTTCTTTTTCCGCGTCAGCTGTGAAACTTCTAATGAACCCGGAGGATCTACGGGAGAACTTGAACTCTAGCTTGCCATGTCTAGCTCTATATTAGGTCAGACCTTAAATTAATATACCTACAACATTGCCCACCAAAACATTAGAGCAGCTGGGAATATTGAACTTTTGTATAAACACTTAAACCCCAAAAAAAAAAAATGTTTTTTTCTACAAAAACTTACTTAATAAAAATTTAAATTATATGGTGTTCATATAAACAAGATAATTAACATTGTATATCAGACCATGACAGTTATGGGTTTATGGGGTTTCCAAAAACCATTAACTTTTGACTCGCTGTATCTACAATCTTAATTAGGTGGTACTAATGCTCTGGCTACACGATGTTTTTCGTTATTTTCGATTAAAGCAGTGATTATGAAGACAGGTGGTTTAATTAACATATGTTTTCCGTGTTACTGTCCGTTGGTAGGATTTTCTTAAAAAAGAACATTCGGCTTTTTGATTGCTACTGTGTAAATATTACCTGCATGAAGTGTGGTCTTGCATGTCTTATAATATATAATTTAATATTATTAATTTACATTATTAGATATCTCCAAAAATAAATTTTGCGCAAACTAATGAATAAATAATTTATTGTAATATATATTTTTTTTACAACTGCTTCGTTCTTGTTTGTATTTATTGTCATATGTACATTGCAGATACCGTTACAAAATTACGCATGGAAAAACATCAAAAATATCAGAACTCAAAAGATAAATTTCGTTAACCCTTTACACGCGGCATGTCGGTCTCCGTCGCTGGCACAAGTTTTCGACAGTTGCAAATTAAAATGGCGGCCGGCCGTGCGTGATCGCTCCGACCGAGCTCACCGCGTAATCTCTTGCGGCGACGTGACTCGAATGTCACGTGATGTTTCACCTTTGTCTTGCCCAAAAAATGCGAAAATGTTTGGTGTGAACCGCGGTTTGTGTTTTTTGAGAATTGAATTTTGAATGGCGATGCAATACTGATAAACTTTGGGTCAAAGACCCCTAATAAACGAGATAAAAAATTCACAAGGTGGTTTTCGTAGATGCATACTTATTTTACAAATGCTTGATGGAATTCGTTTACATGGTAAAGATACACACAAAAAAGTAAGTCGTGTCAAAAGGACTTTATAACATATACCGTAGGCATTATAAAATACAATTTAAAAAGTATTAAACTTCATTACCTCTATCAACAGCCAATCAGACATTTTTATCAGCCCTTAAACCCTCATTCTCTATAACGAGTTCCAACATTATCGTCAATATTTACCAAGCCAGTCCGTCTACTATTAGGGCCCTAAGGGATCCGGTAATGGTAACTAAGGTAATCCTGGGTCTGAGATCGTGAGGCGCCCCGAGACAGACCGTCAGATAGACAGACAGCTTAGAAGTATACACTAAGATTAAGGTACGGAGTGAAAGGTGAAAATGTTGGGTGAAGTTCGTTCGTAATGTTTGCTTAGTTTTAGTCTTGCGTCTAAAATTTAAACTGGTTTGGATTTGGAGCTGGTTTCCGTAGTACGTATTACCTAGTACCTAGTTTAAGGATTGAATTGATTGTATTTGTCAAAGCTTTCAACGTTACTGTTATATAGTATAGAGTAGATAAGTAGTAGTATAATCTATACAAAATGCCTTAAATTTCAAAATGTATGACGTTTGGACTAACAGAGAGGGTTAGAGAGCGTTGGGATTTTATTCAGTGTGTAAAGAGTTGATGATCAAACTTCAATATTGTATTGTTTAATGTCCGGCTTCTTAAAAAAATGAAAGTTTTATACATATACGTAACGAGGCTTTTAAAACGTTTTTTTGTGTCAGTTCAGTGCCATTAAAACTATGATAGTGGTCACTTTAAATGTAAGAAGGTTAACATTCAATCAAGTAATTGTATGTGATTATGATCATCATTTCAGCCTGGTATCACCCACTCCTGGGTATAAAACTAAACAAGCCTCCTCCTTATGCCTCCCTTTTCCTCAGGCATCGTGTTTAGTATCACAGTGTATCGTAATTGTCAATTGAACTGGGGTTAATTCACTCATTATTAAGACAGATTGAGGAGGGAAAGAGAGGCGTCATCATTCAGTGTACCGATTATTGCTGAAATAAAAATTAAGTTTTGTTGCCAGATCCTGCTGGAACCCAGAGTCCGAAAGTCCATTCAGGAACCACAATAAAAGCATTCCACCAAACCCATAAACCCTAAAATTAGCATTGCACTCGCAGTACTTAAAACCAAATAAAAGGCGTTTAAACCCCAATAACCCGCAGTCAAACAATCAATTTTCCACCTCGGTTGATCTAAGTGTTGGCTGCAAACAATACCGGCGCCTTAAAGCGTTGTTCCAAAAGTGTTATTTACTCCTGGAATCACGGCACTTGGTCGATGCGACCAGAATACTGAGTGGCTGCCAAGTATACGGTTACAGGGGGGTTAAGGAAGTGCGGGCCAGTCGATATTGTTTTTTGATTATACTCTTGTTTTTCTATGTTTTAAGGTGTCGTGTTACAGTCAATATGTGTTTGGTAGTTCTTCGATGTGTCAATATTATGAGAAATGCAATTGCTTTTATTTTATTTAGATACCTACTTTATAGGCTACAGCAATAGCTTTAATTTGTTTTGTTGCTGTGTGCGAAAATAATAGCTGATATGTTTTTATTCTGAAATGAATCCGTGCATTTCTTTATTAAAACAAACATTGCAGTTTCCAGCATTTGACAAATTAAATTCGTCCAAATTGTCTCATAAAGCTTACATTGACAAAGACACGAACAACGCTAATCCCTTTAACGGCACAGCGATTTTTATAAAACAAAAGAATATGACAAGCATTCCGACATTTTTCTCTTTTCCATCTGACGTTGTAACGGAATCACAAAAGTTGCGCAGCTCCGGCAAAACGTCGCACACGACAATGCACTCACACTGCATGGTCTGTCAAACACAATTAGCGCTAAATTCGCTTAACGACGGCGCGTCGCAGTTGCAGGGTTGGGGCCAATTTGCAGAGTACGCTTGTTAGGCGCTCTATGTGCACTCGCGACGAATGTCGGATTTTCAGCGGAAAGTAGTGGAAACTGTTTGTTGTTTGTAATATAGTGGTAACGTTGATATTTTGGTTATTTACAAATGTATTTAATTTATAACATGTATAATAATTAAATAATACCTTAAATATTTGATTGCAAGTCTATTGCATTATTTTCAAGAGTTAGTATGATTCAGACAGTGATGACAGTGAGTCTCTTGCAGTCAAAACATTGCCCGCGATTGTCAGGACTTTCGATTCCGATAACGATAAGTCCCTATTTACAAGCATTCCTTATAGGCATTCTAAAGCAAACTTAATTATTTCATCAAGACTACAAAACTGCGCAACATAGAGACGAAATATTACATTTTCATATTATGAAGACATGTTAAAATTCATGTAAAGTTCCGTACGTCTTATCGCCGGAGCCAATTTGCAGAGTGCAGTTGTTGCGACGTCTGATATGACTTGTGAAGTTGTGAGTGAAGCAACACGTTCCTTGTTTACATTTTAAATCAACTACGAAACTACAAGGAAATATTGTGAAACGCAGACGAAATTTTCGTGAACTACGCTTTTATTTGTAGAAATTGTGCTGACATTTAGGTATGTTATGAAAAGAGGTGCTTATAAATCAGCTGTGTGTGTATTTAGAAAACCTCCGAACCGAATGTTGATAGATTAAATTTATAGATTGTGAATACTATGATGATGATCGACACCCGAATTAATGCCATGTCTCACGAGTTTTTTTTTAATCTTTATTTATTTAAATAGGGGTTTTGTCCCGCAGTGACTATGTCACAACATATATCATATTAAACTAAACACTTAGAACTCAAATATTATAACTATAAGGCATACAATGGCACACACTCACATAACCCTAGAATATAGTTTTATAAGCATTCTGGCCTCCATTGATGCAGGGGAGGCCAAAATGCTGACAACCTTTTATATTACAACAAAAAGAGGAATAAATAAAAAAACTATGATATACAAGAGTTTAATAGTATACATATACACTCATCGCTTTTCTCAATAGAATAGAAAAATAAATCTAAATTCCAAACTTACATGGTAACGTAACTTAATGCAGATTGACTTCCCCAAAGAAAATAAACGAGGTGGGTCCGAATTAAAAATTAAAACGGATTACTAACAAAGGCGTTTATTTTCTTCCCGGCACACGAAGGGTTAATTTTAATGAGTCTGCATGTTCCTAATGCGTACAACAAACATTTGTTTAAATTTGAGTAGCCATCATAACTAGACCCCTTCGAATATGATTTGGTAAAAGTACTAATATTTTAGTATCTACCATTTTTCTATGGTGTATTTTAATATAAAAGTAATATATTTAAAAAAAAAGTGTTATTTAGCAATTAAAACCTCTACGTATTTGAATGTAATGAGTTTTTGAGTCATTAATCGCTGCACGGTATCTTCATGATTCAATCTTTATCTCAAAGAATCTTTAAAGTTTATCAAAAACAATATAAGAAGATAAATGCAGAATCATAATTTCTTGCAAATAAATAATTCCTACGACTACATCCATAGATACGCATACCACATACGACTACATTCCTTAGATTTTGGTAGATAAATTTCTGTACCTATATTTAAATTCTAACATATTTATTTTGTTTTTGGTTTGTATATTTCACTGAGCTCTCTTCTACCCTCACACATGATATATTCAAAGCTCTGAATAATTCGGCGACGTGTATAAGACGCAATGCAATGCCTTCATTGTCTCAAACGCAAACAGAGGTTGATTGACTGCGGTTATGCTTGTTAGTATCTGTGTACACTTGATTAGAATTTCTAACTGAATTAGTGTATTTGCGAACTGATCATACTGTTGATATGATGTACATGTGTTGACGAATATATCGAGATGTTTGAAGTAAGCGTCTCCGTGAATGTTATTTCGTTGCTTTCAGTGATGTGTTGTTACGGAATAGTTGATTTAGACGTTATAATATTAATTGTATTGTACTTGATTAATATTGTTATTATTGATGTATTCATAATTGTACTGAGTATTGTTTAAATGATAATTGGACCGACTCTACAACTGATTATTTAAATTAAATACTATACGCGTTCGTAGCAAATGAGCTGTGCTGTAAAAGATATTTACGATATTAACATCTATAACATTCGTCAAACCTTACTATGCCTACATAAAAACCTCATAAAAATCTCCAATTCAATATATTCAAAATAAATAAGTCCGGGTTCCGTAGTTAGCTATAAAGCGGCACCTAGCATAATGAAATCGTATATCTTTCTGTGTGTAATTCAATTATACGGAGCAATCACACTCGCCCACTGTATAACAGGTGCGTTTTATACTGCCGCCAAAGGAACCCTAGTGCTGTAGTTCGGTTGTGGTACAATTGAGTAGAGGGAGAGAGTGTAAAAATCCTTTGTATTCGACTGTACCCAGTTATCTAAACAAGCCGAATTCATTAACACTAACATTAACCCTCTTACTTATAAACGATGCTATCATGTGTTCTAAGATTGTTGCTTGTTAAGTCTATTGGCATCTCTATTTTTTGTCATGCAAACGACCGTGACAGGGATAGTTTAACGGCCAGTGATTCCCAAAGTGGTCCAGGTGGACCCCCAGGGGTCCACGGGAGCCTTGCTGGGGGTCTACGTAGGCGTCAATAAAAAATGGGGGTCCATAAGATGTTAATAGGGGTCCACGAAAATTTATCTGCATATAGTTTTTATAAGGGCCTACCTATATTGTTTTAAGTACCTAACTAAGCAGATAACATTTTAATCTGGCAAGCGACTCTTACTTGTCCAAACTTGCGTATTCGATATTACAATTTCGTGTACAGACTTGCAAAGCGCAATCCGTCCGACAATGCTTAGTGCTTGTTTAGACATGATCTTGATCAAGACTATAAATACTCGATGCCAAAGGCATGCTCATTTATTTGTTTCCGGAATTTCGAAAAAGAAGGTGTGAGAAAATTTATATTAGTGTTCCTAGTGCCGGAGAAAAGTAAGTACGTACCTTTTTTTTGTTGTACCTAGTTCTTAAGTATTTTGTTTCGTGTACTGGTCGGTTGATAACAAATGCTTGTATACAATGTGTCCTAGGGATAAGTGACCGCCCGGCGTATTTAGAATATTTGTACAAAATTAAATTAAGTAAAGACGCGTGACGTGCTGCAGTTTTTTTACGATATTTCCTAAGTTTGTTCATCTTTTTCCATTATTTTTGTTTACTGACTAGCCGACATCATAATTTATCAATTAAAATCATTAGACAAAACTAAAATGTAGTAAAAAAATTACTTATATAAAATCACTAAGGCCGCTAAGTCACAAATGTAAATATAATTATTAATGATTTCGTACAAATATTCAAAAAACGCCGGGCGGTCTTATCGCTCGGACACATTGTATATAGCTAACTTAGTAACTTACAGATATTTTAATTGTCCTCTTTCGATTTGAAGACAAACACAGCACGTTTTATTCAATTGTTTTTTCACGAGAGGACTGCCTCTCTAAAAAGGCCGAAAAATCAATATTGCAGAGCAATTACTGTTTTATAAAACTACTAGCGCGTGAACTCATTGATTTAATGAAATTTTAGTTATTGTTTTTATGGTCACTTTTTTGGTCAATTTGGGATTTCGACTTTTATTTTTTCCTACACAAATATGATCAATATTCGATACTGAGTAAACTAATTTTTATTTCTACTATTAAAAAATTGTGGTAAATTAGGTATTTAACATTGATATCGCTTCGTGAAAAAGTCTGTACTTGTCTTAGCGGTTTATTAGTTGGTCCCTTTACAAGCCGTAATACTTTTTCAATATAATGATAATCATAATAATATAAAGCTGACAAAGGCTGCGTTGTGCTACCTATATTCAAATAAAAACTTGGTTACTATAACATTTTTTTTTACAGGGAAGGTAACTGATACAAAACATGGCTACAGCAAAGAAAAAATGTCGACAATACAGTGTCGATTATTTGAAATATGGTTTTGTTCCATCAGAGGCAGATAAACACTTGCCCATGTGCCTAATATGCAATAAAGTTTTAAGCAATGACTCTATGAAACCATCAAAGCTCGAAGATCATCTAAAAAGGTGTCATACTGATAAAATGGGTAAAGATTTAAAATATTTTCAAACATTGAAGGAAAAATATGAAAAGAGACCCACCATGCACAGCATGTTCGCTTCAACATCTCAAAGTAACGATGATGGCTTGCGGGCATCTTACAATATCTCATTACTAATAGCAAAATCTGGAAAACCGCACACTATCGGAGAACAATTAATTTTACCCGCTGTTGAAGAGGTTTTAAAAACTGTTTTGCACAAATCTCCATTTGACGTACTAAAAAGAATTCCATTAAGTAACAATACTGTACAAAGACGCATTGATGAAATGAGCTCTGACATCGAAAGTTTTTTGTGCAATCATCTGCAAAAAAGTCATTTTTCTATACAACTGGACGAGTCAACGTTACCCGGTAATGAAGCATTATTATTAGCATATGTCCGATTTATCATGGAGGAAGAAATTCACGAAGAATTGCTATTTGCCAGAACTTTGGAGACTGACACTAAAGGCGAATCAATATTTAATGTCCTGAGTAATTTTTTTACGGAAAAATCGATTCCATTTACAAACATTATTTCAGTGGCAACAGACGGAGCTCCTGCAATGGTAGGGCGATATCGTGGGTTTATAAGTCATCTCAAAAGAATTATACCAGGACTTACAGCTATTCATTGCGTAATCCACCGACAACATCTTGTGGCGAAACATTTAAGTGACAGGTTGAACCAATCTCTTCATTTTATAATAAACGCTGTCAACAAAATTAGAAGCAATGCATTGAATACGCGTTTATTTGCTCAATTGTGCGACGAAAATGACGAAGACTTCCAACGACTGCTCTTACATACTGAAGTACGCTGGTTGTCGAAAGGTGCATGCTTAACGAGATTTTACTCTGTTTTCGATTCCGTATTAGAGTTCTTAGAAAGTAGAGATCCAGATTTAAAAGAAAACTTGATCAAATTCAAAGGAGACATTGCGTATTTGACAGATTTGTTTAAAAAATTTAATGATATTAACTTGCAGTTACAAGGGGACAGCCTGAATTTAATAAAAACAAAGGGGATAATTTCGGCTTTTCTTGGGAAATTGAAATTTATGAAGCAAAACATTAGTCGGCGCGAATTATCTCAATTTCCAAACTTGTCGCAGGTAGAAACTATTGATGAGGATATCCATACCTACAGTCAACATTTAAGTGCCCTGCATGATGACTTCAAAACCAGGTTTGAAGATATGCTGACGATGGATATACCACCATGGATCGTAAATCCATTTGATGAAACTGAAGTGGCCAATGTATTATTACAAGAGGAGCTGCTTGAGCTAAGCACCAATGAGGAGCTGAAGGTGAAATTTAGAAAAGGCTACCAAACATTTTGGCTGCAAGCAGAAATACACGAAAAATATCCTGGACTGTGGGAAATCGCAAGGAAATTTTTGATAGCTTTTCCCTCATCATACCTTGTCGAAAGAAGTTTTAGTGCCGTTACAAACCTCTTAACAAAAAAAAGGAGCAAACTAAACATCACAGAGCGGGGGGATTTGCGGTTATTGCTCACAAAAATAAAGCCAAACATTGATCGTTTGCTGACACTCCATCAAATACATCCTTCCCATTAATTAAAATTATGTCCACAACCTATAAGTATTACCTTATTATTATTTTTTTGTAATTCTTTTCTTTTAATTAATAAAATGTTATAAAATGTACCATTTTTCGTTTTTATTTAAAATTTAAAATTTTAACCTATCAGAATATAGGGACGGAACTCAGAAGCGACACAATTTTTATTTTTTGTCGACTTTAACAATGTGGTAGGAATGTAGCAGCAGGGGGTCCACCGACACCAGTTTAATTTTGAAAGTGGTGCACGAGAAAAATAAGTTTGGGAACTACTGGTTTAACCGATAGTTCAACAATGTCAATTTTTATAAGTAAGGGGGTTAATGATTACTTCAACTGTCACTAAGTAAAGGTTTCCTTTGTGATATCCTTACTTAGTGACAGTTTAAGTAATCATTAACATCACTGAGTGCGGCGGTAAGTTATGAAGTTTATTTAGACTTTTTTTTATTAATGATGTCCTGTGGTTACTCTAGTCTTTTTATGTGAGCTATGTATACTAAACTAAAAGCTAATGAAGTAGTTAAAAATAGCAAGCCCTTTACGTTGGTAGCGTATCGACTGAATGATGAATTGAGTATATTAACTAGTGTAGATAAAATGCTACCTAACAAAAATGGTATACTTAGATAAGTTTGCATTTTTGTTATAATCTTTAAAATCAGTACACAGAGTACTACGCCAGTAAAAACAGATAACTATACCCAAAATCAAGTTCAACAAACAAAAATAAATGTCAACCCTAAAATAACCTACAAATAGTTTCACTTACATTTGAACCCACTGCACTTTCTCCCGCTTATACCTCATACCAGCGGCTAGAAGCATCCATAAATCCCAGAACCCTCCGGTCTTCACCGCGGCCATTAACACGGCCGAGTTAAACTTTATATCGCCAAGAATAGAGTAAACAAAACTGGAGCTGTAATGCGACACCCAAACGAGGAGTTTTGGATGAAATCATTTTCGAAATCAGTGTGTTATAGCAGAGGATTGTTGCATTGATTTGTATTATGTTTAAAGAGGTAAGTTTCAAATGTAGATACGAGTATATGTTCAAGTTGTAAATAGTTTTATAGTAAGCAGTATTGAAATGTGTATTTATGAATTAAAAGTTTTAATAGTTAACCGCCGAACTCAGTCATTTAATGATGACTTAAACTATCACTAAGTAAAAGGTTGTCTTTGTTAAATCTTTACTAAGTGTCAGTTTAAGTAATCATTAACGTGTCTGTGTGCGGCGGTAAGTGTGAGTTTGTTAATAGCTACCTTAACTTACACATTTGCGTTTATTTATGTTACTTCTGATCTGAATCATTATTACTTCATTTAAATAACTTAAATAAATTTTATTATTCGCTAATTAAACTTATCAATATAAAGTAAAAGGTACCTACGTGATAGATTTTCTACAACATTTCTTTCGGAACGAACGAACGAGAATGATGATTGAATGACTAAACCACCGAACGACAAACAAAAAATACAGGCTGTTTATTTTCCACACAAACAGAGGGTTACAAAAAGATCACATAACCTTAGCTCATAGCCCCCAAAAATAATTCTCGTTCAGCAACAGTTTCGAAATCACTGAAAAAAAAAGCACATCGTTGTTCCACGACACACCTGATGCCAAATTTATAGCTAGGGTCCGGTGATGGAGGGGGATGAGCAGTTGACACCTGCTCTACTCTTGTTTTAATTTGCTATAAACAATAGAAGACTCGGGGGGTTCCGTGGAAGTTGGCAAGTTATGATGCATCGGGTTTGGACGTGTCGCGTACCTTTTTTGTGGTTTGTGGTAAGATTCATTTATGGCGAAAAAGTAGGGTTCCAGTTTTGTAAAATTCAATGTATATCTTGTTATCATTGCGGTTATGAAATACCTAACTCATTACAACCATTCATCATGCGAAACCAATATATCGATCTAGTTTAAATCGCCCATTTAAGAGCCATTTTACATTTTTACGCAGTTTTCTAAGATTTCGGACGCCTAATTTACCATCTTAGGTAGTATTTAGGAATTGATATAATGTAAAATGTAGACCAATCTGTCGCATTGACACATAAGCTAATAGATTTACAAAAAATAACTTAATTGCTATATGGTGATCAATCTCCCGCAATACGTTTTCTGAAAAATCATGGCAAAGTCAATTTCGGGCTCCAAATTCTATCAATTACATTCACAAATTTAAACGATAAAAATACAATAAGCATTAGGCATATATTTTTATTGAAACTTACGGTGCAACATTTTCGATTAATTACACTTTTAATTGATAAAATAAATAAAACTGAAACCTATTTTCACGGTTTATACTGTAATTTTATCGCGACTTTTTGGTTTGAATAAAGGTATATTTTAATTTTAAAATCATGTCGTAATAAACTATGCTCTTTAAGAAATGTAATAATACAGTGATTTTCAAAATTCCTTTATTTAATTAGAAATCACATAGTTTTCAATATCACTCCAAATCACAATAAATTACGATGCACAAACCTAGAATGATCAGTCGGGCCCGAGCGCCCAAAGAGGTAGGATCTGTGTCACTTTTTTCTAATTTCAAATTACGAAAATTCGTATTGAAAACGCATGTTTATACTACGACCACAACGTTTTCATTTTCTATGTATTATTTTCATTCGGTTTTGTTTATTATCAAGTAAAATATATTATTTTATTAGTTTATGATATTTTATTAAAGTTAATATTCAGCTACTTTAATCTTGACTGTACTATTTTTGTCCGCGACTTGGTCCACTTGGATTTTTTTACGCATGAAAAGTAGCTTGTAGCCTTTAATATGTTAATCCAGGTTATAAACTATCTATGTGCAATTTTTTTTCTATGTCCTTTTAACCGTTTTTGCGTAATTGAGTAATAATCCTTCAAAAATACAATCGCTTACATTTATTATTATTATAAATTTTACAAAACATGATCTATTTATAATTGGTGAATAAATTATTATTGTAGAAATTATAATTTGTCTAAATAAATTACTAAAGAAATAAAAATATTTTCATAAATCTCGAATAAGAAACATTGTCATAACGATCAAAATTTTTATGTCCGTCTCAAAACTCTCGCTACACTGTTTGCATTGTTTTTGTGTGGGTGCGCTACGCACACATGACAATTTTGACAGAATTCGAACGTCACAATTTTGTGAAATGGCTCTTAAGATCAAAAATATTGGTCATATGATCATATCTATTTTGTTGCAAAACTAGACAATATTTTCATTGTTTGATTTTCTTTAGTTCTAACTATTAAATATATATGTTCTTAAGCTGAAAATAAACATCAATCTCTCTCTGTCTATTAAATTTGTGACTTCATTGCAGATAACAAGGATCAAGCCAGAAAGTTTATCAAAATCAAGAAATATTGACCAGTTAAAGCGAATTGCAAAGCCAACTTTATCCAGTTGCGATGAAAAACAAACAATCTAAACCAACCGCAATACTAAAAGGTGTAATATAAAGACTGTAACACCTCAGAGCCAACAAAAGATGGACAGAACAATGGACTATCGGCCGCCATCTTGAACGGTGCCATAGAGAAGTTTAATATAGAGTACGGCTCTATTGTTCCAGAATCGCTGCACCAATAAAAAGGTTGGTGTGGTATGTATCGGAGAATGGAGCGATCAGATTTGAAATCTTAAGTGATGATTTATTGCTTAATATGTGCAGAACATTTTAATGAACTGTTCTCTTGATTTTAGTGTGTTTGTGTATTGTTTGTATATTTGGGAATTGTGTTACACTATTTATTTGTCATGTAAATACTCTTCACATGTAATCAGACTTTTGAATGTTCAATTCATAATTATTTATATTAATCTATCTTTATTAGTTTGTGCATGACAGATGTTTTTTGAAGATTATTGTTAAAACATTCAAAATGTATTTGATTAATTCTAATAAGCTTATTTTTTTTGTCGTATTAATATGATTATATTGATACGACAAAAAAATAAGCTTATTAGAATTAATCAAATAAATTTTCAAAAAATTCCCTTAGATAAAAACTCTAATTTGCACCCGCTTGAGCTCACAATTTGAACTAAAAACCAGTTCCTACAACGTAAAATGTATCGATGGCACGCGAGTTCAAATTCATTCAGATCCCCGCCACAAACCGATTAAGCTCAAGCCTACAAAAGGCCATAACCCTTAAATGCTAATAGGTCCCATAGACCCAATCTCACAAAGAACACAATGCACCTCATTTGGGACTGATAGCTTAAGTTAGTTCAGGTACGGGTTAAGATTAAGATCATTCGAGATGTTGTTAATCGATTTGGAGTGTACATAAAGCGTGCTGATGGGTGTTGTTTATGTGTACGTGAATATTGTTCAGAATTGGGTTCCTGTTAGGTACCTCATGGAAATAGCAGCGCATATTTGACAACAGCAATATTTTATCTGGCAATGACATAAGGTTTGGCCAAATGTGATAAACTTTTATTAAAATTAAAACTGATAAATAAAATAAAATTCTCATAAATTAATAATAGCAAAATAAAATACAAGATTTAAAATTAGAATCTGGATCTTAATAATGACGCTATTCGTGCACAACACTATTCAAATATTAATTTTTATTCATCACAGACTAAATATTCTTTTTCTAATTAAAATGTATAAAAGACAGTGTCTGTTTACATATTGTCAATTCAATTAAAATAAAAACCTTTAAACCCAAAATAAACAGTTCTGTGTATTTTTCATTATTTTTAATAGAATTCGTTATCCTAATTTCTTCAAAAACAAATTTCCTTAGCCAATTCTTTGAAACGCCGTCACCAATTATGGAAGCGTGAAATCGGGTCGTTTGTACCCCGCTCGTATTAAAGGGTTGAAGGTGTGTTTATTTTGGACTTAACACCTTATCCATCGACGTTCTGAAGTAACAGGTATTCCAGTGAATCGGAAACTTTACCATTCGTTCAAAGGGTAACATCAAATAAATGTTAACACTTATTAGGTACCTCTTTGGGTCTGTGTACCTTCTACAATTGTTAACCCGAGCAATGGTGATACAAAGTTGGTAGCTTACGTAGTTATAGACAAGTAAGTTCATGTAATTACAGTTTTCAACTAAGTTATTTGTGAGTAATAGAGCAATTAAGTGAATAGGTTATGTCTAGACAATAGGCACCATTTATTTTAATAACTTTGAACTTAAGACTTTATTGAAGGTTAGATAATGTTTCAAGGTTTTATAGTAAATTATTCGATACCAAAGATTACTTAGAAAGTAAATAATAATTATGATAATTGGATAGTTTGAACTCATGGTTGCTAACCTAGTCGTCCCATTATTGCCAATGTCTTGTATCCATTTGTAAACTCGATCACCCACTGGGTTTATTTCAATTACAAAATGATTGATTTGACGACCCGATTGGCGCAGTGGCTAAGCGATTGGACTGCTGCGCTAAGGGTTGCGGGTTCGTTTCCCGCACGGGACAAAAATTTGTGCGATCCGCAGATGTTTGTCCCAAGTCTGGGTGTTTGTGTATGTGATATTACATATTTGTGAAACGCACCCACGATACAGGAGAAATTCCTAGTGTGAGGCGACGTTTTTTTAGCGAAAAAGATTACAAATACATTTTATTTTAAACAAGCATTCATATAACACTAAGTTGGCAATCATAGATTCCAACAGATAATACCTGACGTCACCCTTAAGACGTAAATACAAAAAGGGAACTTGAAATTCGATGGGTGCGAGCAGTGAGACGATGGCTCAGTTGGTTAGAGCAGCGCCACGGTACGGCGAAGGTCGCAGGTTCAAGTCCTGCTCGTGTCCATCATTTTTTAAATTTCCACTATCAATTTAGAAGCATTCATATCTTCATGATTCCTTTGCAAGTCATTAAAAAAAAAACTTCGACATTTAAACGAGCATTTTTATTGCATCTACGGTTCTTAAATCTGCGTAATGAGTACGCAAAAATAGCAATTATATGTCTACTTATCTTTTCTCGATTCGGTACAAAGCTCCTATCACTAATAAGAGGGGTGGCAGGTACCGACTGTGGGTAGCAACACAAAAATACGATGTCAAGCCAAAACCCATACAGTTTATCACTCATTATAATCCCGAAACATGAGTCGAACTTCAAAGGGATGTACTACACTTTCAATATTTGAATAGCGGAATCCCTACGCAAATAATTACCCAAATTAGGGGGAGTTTTATGCACGCGTAAATAAATGATGAGCGAACAAACTTACCTGTGATATTTTAGGGTTGCAACATAATGTTTGGGATGTTTTAGAAGATTTTCGAAGATGTGTAAGACAAATATGATGTCATAAGCCTCAGGTGGTGATATGTGGGGTAAATTTAGGGTTATTTATCAAGCTTTCCCCTTTTAAAGTTTTGTAATTACCCCTAGCGATGCAAGTTTGCATGTATTTCGTATAAAAGTAACAAAAACCAGCTGTGTTTTGTAATAATACAAGCTTGTAGCAAAGTATGTTTGTTCTATGTTTCATTTATAGATTTTTATTTTTATTTAAAAGGAACAACAAACAGCTACAATATAAAGTATAGAAAAAGACATTCACATGAAATTTAAACAATTTTGTAGCCCACAACGCTGTTCACAGAATATCTGTGGAATACAATAAACCAAAAAATTTGTCTTACTAGGTACAATTTTTTAAAAATTCGGAAATAGCTTCTTTATTAAGTTTATTGTAAATTTTATGTAGATAATGAAATAGGGTCATTTATATTGATTTGATAGAACGCATTCCAAAGTATTAAGTACTTTTGTATTAAATAATAATAATGTATATACCTTTATGCGCCGTGTGGTATCCGGCCTAGAATTGACCACCCCCTTTCCTCCCGTGGGTGTCGTAAGAGGCGACTAAGGGAAAAATAAATCCAGAAGATGGGCAGCAGCGTCTTCTGTAACTTGACCACCAATACTGCGATCCCCAAGCCGCTTGCCAAGCGTGGGGATTATGGCAACCCCTCCCTACTAAGGGGGAGGCCTTTGTCCAGCAGTGGACTTTTCCGGCTGATGATGATGATATACCTTTATATATACCTATACCTATATATATACCTTTTTGTATTCACAGTATCAGTGATAGGTAACCCTACCTAGATGGTAACACATTCCTAAGTTATTCATAGTTCAGGAGATTATAAACTTGGTTGTGACGGTCCACACGGACGGGCTACACTTAATAATGTACTCTTGGTTTTAGTACAAGTAAATAGAGGGTGAGCAGCGCCGGGGGTGGTGTTTTATTACAGGCCTTTTTATTCACATCTATCTATACATACGAGTTTATTTTGAAGGTAATCATAAATATAATACAGTTTAGAAACATATAGTACAAGATCCCACCGTAAGGTAAAAACTGTGTCTGAATAATCAAACACTTGAAGATAGTTTAACGTAACTAAATTACCCTACGTTGAGATCTCGGGCTAGTTATGGTTTAGAAAATGAAAAACTCAGCTTATATGCTTAAGGTTGCAAATCCAAATAAATACTGCTAATAAAATTGATTGCAATTTTTGATATTCGATATTCTCCTAGAACACTTTCTGCAAAATGATACCTTATAATTATTATAGCTTTAATTCGTAATGAAATTGAAAGTCAATGGGCTTTATTTACTTACGAACGAATTATATGAAAAAGTTTTCATTTTTCAACACGCGTTCTCATCCAACAATTCCAAAATCCATTTTTGTAAAACAGGTGGGTCTCAAACGAAGTTACGGGCAACACTGAGGGGTTTTCCCACTTCATCTGCATACGATAATCGGAGGGTGCACGACATCTGTCCTGGATCTGCATAAGTTTGAGTTTCGCCCGATTGGATCCACCGGCCCTTTGGATTTATACCTCTAGTATACAGGCTGTTGTTTATTGGTTATTTATTGTTTCTATTCCGATTTCATGGAACATTCAGTAATTTATTTATTTTGGAGAACCAACAGCGATACAAATATTAAACACATTGTACAATACAATAATTAAAATAAGGCTAAAGACAGGTTTTAAGGTAACGGATTTAGACAATTGGTTTAATTGAAGTTTGTGGCTAATTGTGTATTAGGTACATTAAATTGTTTTGGAAGTTGTTTTAGCTCATTTTATATAGACTTTTGTTCTCTTAAGGTGGCGATAAATACAACAGATTTTTACTTGCCACGATTCTATTGAACTCATTATGTTAGGTAGATACCTATAACTACTTATTTAACTATAATTATAAAATAAGCTAAAGTACTTTGCGCTTGTTAGTTAAGATGAGCTTCAAAGCCAGCAGTCAATTGCAATCGGAACAAGCTCCGTGGAACAAGACGATAATCTCCAATCAACAAGGATTACCAACTTCAATGTAATGCTATACAGGACCGACAATTAAGGATCATATTACTGTTCGATTACGTCAATTCGTTCAATTAACTATTAAGATAGAAGAGTTAGACCTTGTGAGAATTAAAGACAGGCAATTATAATGAGACGGTGACGTCATTACTAAATTAGACAGTTTTAATTGCTTGAATATGTCCAATTAAATTCTTCTTCTTCTTTTCGTATGGTTGATAAACAACCTGGTGTCAGAGTTTAAACCGCCTGTAGGCCTCTGACATGGCTTTACACACCGTTGAAAAATCTCTCAGGTCTGCCGGTTTCCTCACGATGTTTTCCTTCACCGTTTTTAGCAACTGATAACTTATTTATAGTACGCACATGGATTCGAAAAGACATTGGTGCGTGCCGGGATTTGAACTTGCGACCTTTGACTTGGCAGTCCAACGGTCATACCACTCGGCTATCAGTGCTATTTCAGAGTCCAATTCAATAAATAGCAGCCTTTAAGATTGTTCCACTGCAAGGCTTCTTCTCAAAGAGAGTTGGGAAAAACATGAATCAATATAATTATTAGATGAAATAAAAATGCGTTATGTATTTGTTTAATCATAAAAATAGTTGCGTATGTAATAATAATAACAACCTATAACCGTCCCACTGCAGGGCAAAGGCCTCTTCTCGTATAGAGAAGGATTGAGCACTGATCACCACGATAGCTCACTGCGGGTTGGTGATTTCAGATAATATATCCAAGTTTCCTTACGATGTTTTCCGTCACCGTCAGTCAGTGGTGTCTTAGAATGTCTAAGAAAGTATTTATGGCATTGAAAAAGTCACATTGATACTTGCCTGGGTTTGAACCTGCAACCTCGTGCATAGAAATCCGGTATGTCAACCACTAGGCCACCACGACTGTGTGAGTTGCGTATGTACTTTTCTTTAAAAAAAATGCATTTTTGCTTATTTCTTCTACCTTTTTAACAAATACAAGCAGCCTATACGATCGTCCGCCAACCCTCTATTATTTCGAGTTTTCCCAAATTTTCCCTCAGGTTTTCATTAGCAGGGGTGCGTTTTAGTGACTTATGCAAACAACGGAAGGGTGCAAATGATAACAAGTTGCACCCTGCATTGGGCCGCGTCTGTTTATTACAGTTTGCGTGTATACTTGCATAAATCATTTGGATTTTGTTTTACAGTAAACGTTGAAGCGCCGTGCTGTGAATAAATTATTGATGTGTAACGGCTTGGAAATAAAGATTAGTAGCCCCATTCCTCGGTTTCAGTAAGGTTTCTGTTATGAATGAGTGGGTTTATGTACAGAAATCTTAATGCTTAAGGAAGGAATTTAATGAATAATCTGCCTTGAGTATATTTTGTTTCTGGAAACTCACTGCCTTAGGATAAATTATATAAATTGTATTTCTATTTCACATAGGTTAAATATGGATTGAATCTGTGCCACTCGATGTCTCGATATCGAGCTAAGTATCACAGATTAAATCTATAGTTAAACAGGACATTTTTGACTTATACTATAAAGTCTTTTGGATAGTGTGCATACCTAAGTATCGTGTAAACAGGTAATAAAAATAATGATAACTATCATGTTTATTTGTTGCTAGTACACCAAAAACAGAGACGATACTAAGTCCGGCGCACCTTGGACCGTCAACCTCGCTACCATCCTTGTTGACTGACCAGTCTTTACACCACGGCATGACCTGTTCCATGTGGCTATAGGCTCATGCCAATACGAAGAAGAAGACCAAAAACAGAAGACCTAAATTATAACCATGCTCCAGTGTGCAAACACGTAAAATTAATTTTCGGACAATTATAGATATAAGAAAAACGAGAATTAAGAGTTTGATTGATAGATTACAGAATCAAACTTGCCTATATACATCAAAATGTACTAATATACGTTTGATATAGGTATAAATATGACTGATATATATAAATATGATTTATCAAGTAATTTAACAACGTTCAAAGTTTTCGACACGTAAAACTTTATATCAAGCAACACACCACTGTTACCACATAGTAATACCAAAAGTTTTATACTAACTCAAAACAATTCCTGGCCACAGAAAATTAATAACTTGTAATTGAACTGCACGGTAACAAAACAATTAACCAAACGTTTTGGACTTCGGAATGCTAAGTAAACTGTGTTCGCTTCAAAAACTTTTGACCCCTTCATCCGTCTTGCTTTTATTTATTTTCATACTTTTCTTATTGACAAAATAATTCAAACTTTTTGGAATCTTTTGTGCAGGTATGTTAATTAGAGGCCAAAAAAAGCTTCTTTGATTTTTTCAAGAGTAACTATGGAGTTTCTTGCCGGTTCTTCTCCATAGAAACGACTTTTTGGAACCGAGCAACTAGTTTTGACGTTTTGTAAGTGCTCTTTTGTAGCCTATATGAAATAAAAACATTATGACTATGACTTTTAGAAGTAGGCACAGGTAATTTACCCATTACCTACTTAAATCAACTGCAGGTGAAGGCATCTGTCAAGAAAAGCTTAGTAAACCTACTCTGGTTCTTCCCTTAATTTCAACTTTACCTACATACAACATTAGATGTCTAGATTTAGAGACAAATCCAGACTATAAGCCCAACATTTCCATCAGAAAAACGTTACCATTTGCCTAATCTGCCGACAATTGGACTCAAAACCTCTCGCTTGGACGAATTTACGAGTATTTACGGATAAAGAGCAGACTGCTATTTTGTAGACACTGTAACTGCACTTAAACTGCATTTAAATACGGTAAACAATCTAATGAAGTGTGAATTCGGAGAAAAAGAGGAAGAAAACGAATCGAGAGAAAACATATTCAAAAACTTTGCTTAACTAATTTACATAAAACAATATTAAAAGTGCAGTAAACAGGTTTACAAAATAACAGTCTGCTAGGGTTAGAAGGTATTAGGGTCGAATCTTTTTAATGGGCGGAAAGTTTTAGGTTTTTTTTCAGTGGACACCTGAATAGTCTAGACGGGATGGGGTAGAGATTGTCGTTGAGGAAGTTTTTAAGTGGGTTTGTTACGTAGTTCGCGTTGTCGTTGACGGTAGGTGCTTGGAGTTTTTTTACTCATTTTTGATAGGCAATATAGTCTGTAAGTACCGGGACTTGAATAGAACATCTATCACCCTTTGTATCATAGAAATACTATCACTAGTGTCAACAGTGATGTTAGTTGACTTTAAAAATACTTACCTCAGTACTATGTAGATAGATAGTATGTTTTATTTACGATTTGGGCTTTGTTATATAACTTCAATAAGCATAGGCTATAAGCTAAGCATAGGTCTCAATGATTCTAGAAGTTATCGACCTAAAGGCACAGCTGTTGTGATTATTATTGTTCTTCTTCTTATCGTATGGTTTAAGAACAACCTGGTGTCAGAGTTTAAACCGCCTGTAGTCCTCTGACATGGCTTAACAAACCGTTGAAACATCTCTCAGGTGTGCCGGTTTCCTCACGATGTTTTTCTTCACCGTTATTAGCAACTGATAACTAATTTAAAATACACACATGAATTCGAAAGTCATTGGTGCTTGCCGGGGTTTGAACTAGCAACCTTTGACTTGGCAGTCCACCGGTCATACCACTCGGCTATCAGTTCTATTATTATTGTTAATAACATGACTATACAAAACAGTAATGGACTTAAAGTAGTTCGTAATTATCTACAATATATCTTGCTCTACGAAGTACTGTGTGGGCTGTGTGGGTGTTATTACATACACAAAACACATACACAACGTAACTTAGAACAAACATCTGTAGGTTGTATGTTTACCTTATTCAAACCACCCAGAAAGTGGACATACCACTGTGACGTAATCTTGGTGTATTTACCTGAAAGAGAAAGAAATATAATCATTAATAATGATATTATAATGTTCATAGTATAACGCCTTATACTTGTAACAAAAGGAAGTAGTTAAAGACGCCACGTAGCCCTGACGACACATATCATCCTACATTGTTTTATTAGATTTTTATTACTGAAACTTCTAGCTTATTTGACAGTTAGTTATTGTACAATTACATCAGTAGAGATTATCAAACTAATATTTACAGACGGTATAATATTACATCATGCATTATGTATCGTATAATATACATGCAAAGAATATACGAACCTTCATAAATACTCCATTATATATTACAGAATTTACAAAGATAAGTAAATATTAATATACCGAGCGGACAGAGTTAATAAACTTGTAAAATAAATAATATTTTCAATTCAAGCTCTCATATCGAGGCGTTATTCCGAATGTTGACCACTTTTCATTACAAATAAACCCCCGTGCACTCATTAACACTCTTATGCTAAAGCGTTAAAACACACATTTGCTTGGTACACCTGTATTGTACACTTATGTGTGAACTATTTTCCTTTGTAGTTGTCGACAGCTGTAAATCGGTGTGTTAGGACACATTTTCGCTTGTTTTAAGTGTGTTTGTAGTGTTGTGTTGTTTCGCCGATGGCTGTCTAGATATCAAAGGGTATTCATTGAAAACCCGATGAATTTTGTGAGCCATTCAATTTTGTAGCGGAGTTTCGATAAAACCAACCTCGGCTTGTGTTAATATAGATCGGTAAGTGTAACGACTATTTTACGTTTTTATAAAAGCAAAACGTTTTTTATTTTTCCACTTTCGTCTAAATAAAATATTGCTACATTGAAATACATACAATGAATTTTCGACATCTGTAATTATGAGATCAACTAATCCAGCCTTGCAAGTAGGGTTATGAAATTAATAAAGTAAGCGCAGCTCAAGTGAAAGTGTGTGAGCTGTAATTTAGAATTACCATTCGTAAGTAGTGGCTATAGATGTAGCTTTCTTTACTATTTCTCATCGACTCATTGTTTTATAAATGAATATTTAAATTGATTCAAGATGGCTGCCAATCAAATGATAGTTCGGCCACATTCAGTTGTTTGTGTAACCCATCAAAATTGTCTCCATGATTGCTCCCTGCAGCTCACTTCCTCATTTTACTGATAATTGTGGCAGGAAGTCCTAAGAACTTAATGCAGTGTTTAAGTGGTCAATTGGCGGCCACGGGTGGTCCCCAGCGACGACGAATTGTTTGAAGTGCGGGCTGTCCCTTTAGCTCAAGTAAATAGTCATATTAGACTGCAATCGTCTTGTACCGGTGCTCGGCTAGGGCGATTTTGTTTGCTGCACTTTGTTATGATTAGAGCAGTGGTTAAGTAGTTAATAAGTTTTTCGTCAAATATTTGTATGACCAGCATATTCCGGATTCATTATTACAAACGCTGAAAAGAAGTTTAAATATTACTGTGTAAATTAGAAGTCAAATCTAGATACTTAAGGTTACATACTATCAGTTATTCTAGCTGGCCATACCTCAGTAGAATTTTTACGTTCATACTGAAATTTAGGATTATTGAGAGTGGATCAGATGAGTGTGTTACTTACGGTAGGTACACAACTATCGTCTACCAAAATAAATAATTTGGAAATGCTTTTTTTCTTACCTTAAAAGCTTGCAAAATAAAAATCTAAGAACGCAGCATCTACGTTCAATAAGCACCCATTATTCCCCTAAAATTAGGGTACCTTCGGTTATTACAGACGTCGTTGTCAGATGCAAATCAACTGGGGTTCCGTCTTTTTCAGGGGCTGAAATATGACGGTCATAAACAGTGCCAGGGACGCAGTTTGAAACACCTGCCGCGATATGGTCACCCTATTGGCTATGAAAAGTCTGTGTTGAATATTCTTATGGTTACTGTATGAATATTAATCGTGAAAACAGAAATATAAGACAAAGATCCTAACAAACTGTACACTGTACAGATAGATACATTTTGATAAAAATGTTTGCCGCTGTGTATAATAAAAAAAAGTTTACATCGTTTACAAAACAATTAGAACAATGATCACACACACACAGGCTTTATTGTATTTAAAGTTCCTCGTTTTCTTATTATTATTATTTAGCCATGATCGTCCCACTGCAGGGCAAAGGCCTCCCTTTCCTTCCTCCATTCCTCTCGGTTTCTCGTTTTCTTAACTTTATTAAAATTAAATTAAAAGGCGAAAATCGTAAGTCGAACTTCGATTGAACAATCAATGTTTCGCATACACAATTACACATTATTTCGTCAAAATTTTGTTCTTGTTCGCGAAAATGAAAACAAGAATTGGCATAAATCATATTAGCAAAATTTTGACACATTCTGACAAAACATTAAAGTACGTACCTAATAAAAACAAATGATGGATAATGAAAGGTACTTGAAACAGCAGGTACAGTAATATACGCGAATTATCCTTATTACTTTTTTAATTTAGAGCTGGGGCATGATAAATTTGGCTGTTAATCAAACGCCTAGGGGACACACGTAGGATTGGTAAAATGAAATTTAAAATAGAACGGATAATTGGATTATTTTTTTAAACTCTTTTGTACATGCCGCTTGGAGCGATTGCGCCCTTTTATGAACTTTTGTATTTGTCAATCGCGATGTTTCATTTGCTTTGATTCGTCCTTTTTTGCGTGTGCATGAGTGAAACTAATGATTCAAAAAGGTTTTTAAAAAAATATTCTTTATTTATTTCTGGTTTGGTGAAAACTATTCAGATTTTCTACCACGTCCCTAATTTTGGATTTAAATTTCGGAACTGAAGACTGTGTAAGATAGTTTTAATATTAGTACCTATCTTGTATTGTCTTCTACTGCTAAAATAAAAATTGTATAACACGTAACGTACCGAACATAATAAATAGTCTCCAATGAAATTCCCGTAAAAAGAGGACTAAAATGTAGCATTTTAAATTGATAAGCTTCCGATGTGGATATATCATAACATATAATTCCGGTCTCCACGTCCGGCACTAGGATTTCCCTGCGTTTTAACAATTGTCATTTTCGAACAAAAGGAGAATTTAAATTTTATTATAATAACACTTATTCCGTTGGTAATAAAGCTCATAAAACTTCTAAAACTGTAAGCGGGTGCGATTAATTCTGAAATTTGCATGACAATTGCATTAAAACAACCGTCAGAGGGCGTAGTTCCGTTTGTGCCCTCACGTCCCCTTAATATTTGCCGCTGATGTCGGTGGAAATATTTCCTAATTTTATTGTATTTTGAAGTCCCTAATGGCTCCGTTTCTAAGCATTTCCAGCCATTCCTGCTTGTGTGCTAGCAATGAATATGATTCGTCGCGAAATTAGATTTTATAATAAATTGAGGAGATGCTAAGACCCTTTCCAGCGTCTTTGTTGGGGGTTGTAAATGATTCGATTTATCAGCGTATGTAAAGATCACCCACATTCTGAAACTAATCAAATAATATTGGGTAATAATATCACAATGAAGCCCTTTAAATTGAGAAAAAATACTACTCATTAATTGTTCCAAACGTAAAAAATACACATGTATTATCATTACACACTGACATTTTGCGCAGTTCATAACTTTTGCCCCACATAGATAATAGGGGAAAAGTCTAGCACAAATTATCGGGAAGAGGTTCAAATCAGTACCTAAAAGGCCATTCATCCATTCGCCCTAACCTACATTAGTTTTTTGGCTTACAATTTCGCAAAACTCAATATAAATGCATGCAATAGAATCATTTGCGTGAATTGTCAAAGCCGGCCGTGTATGACAAATTAAGCTCACCCCTGTGTAGTTTTTACGTCGGATATGACCCCGGGCATAGCGGGACAGGGTTAACAAATTCCGTTTGTGTACCCACCGATTTGTATTGGAGGGTTAAATTGATTGATCACTAATGTGATACGAATGTCGATAGTCAGGAGTCATTTGTTTTAACTGTTTTGCAGATCTTCCATGATTATGGAATTTATGATGACCGGCATTATGCGTATATAGAATTCCAAAAAAGGTATACCTAGGTACTGAGCTCGTAGATTCTTAGTATAATGTATGTGTTAACCAATTATTGAGTATTCGTAGTGGTTGTAACATTAGATCGCAAACCACGTGTCGATTAAGGAAAGATGGATGTTGTTTCAGTAAATGATGGCAAGAAATTTGAAGGCTGTGCAATTTATGATCTAGTGAAAGCCCATAACAGGTCTCAAAAACAGATAACTTTTGACTAAAGTCGTCGGTCTAAAGTAATGTTGACTAAAATAATATGAAAACTCCATCTTTTAATTCTATAAACGGTACGTCTCTTCACTAGACGTAAGCTTCACATGAGCCACTCAGACACATCAAATATTCGAAAGTTATTACCATGTGTTCCTTGCGGAAATTAGATATCCTAATAGGTACATGAATACAGTGCAAAATTGAACTTAAATCTTACCTACATACCATAATAACAAATATTTTATACTAAGCTTAGTAAGCAATAAAAGGTTTTTGAAATAAATAACAGTTTAACACAATTTTAATCTCAACCTAAAATTCATTTGTATATTTTTACATTTTATAAGGACTTTCATTCATATATTTGTCAAGATACCAATATAACTCTAACTATGAATTAACTGTTTCTGAACTAAACTAAAAAGAAGGATGTTAATATATAAAACTAAAAAGACTGCCTCGTTGGTCTAGTGGTCGCTAGGCGACTGCTGAGCAAGAGGTCCTGGGTTCAAATCCCGGGTCGGGCAAAGTGTGACTGAGTTTTCCATTAGGTAATTCCCAGTAGCAGCACGGAGTCTGGATTTGTGCCCGGTTGATGGCAATAGGCTCGCCCCCTATTACATTGGGACTTACAACATAACTGGCGAAATGTGGGTGTACTATATGGTCACCTCTGCCTACCCCTTCGGGGAATACAGGCGTGATGTTATGTTATGTGTTATGTAAGGATATTAATACAATTTTCATGATTAGGTAGGTAGTATTCATAATACTACTAACAACTAACATCCTTCATATTCTCGTTGTTTCATCTGCGTCCAACGCAGCCTTCCATTCATAATTAAAATCTCCTAACACCAAAACACTGCCTAATCCCAATTCCCCAAATTACAGAATCTCCACCGTATAGTTTTCACAATATTACGCGCATAGTAAACTAATTTGTCTGTCTGTTTCTCCTTAGTAACACTAATTTCATAAGGCGCACCACGGTTCGTTCAGTCGGGGCTCTGCCATAATTTATAATAAACATAAATGTGGTGTGCAGTTGTCTGGTGGTAGCTGCGTCTTGTTAGTTGGTGTTTGTAGATGTAATAAAAGATAAGTGCTGTGACTGGGATAAAACTAGGAGCTAGGAACAAGCGCTAAAGTGGTGGTGGTGTGTTTCGAACAGCTGGCGTTTTTTTTTCTTTTTGTTTAGGTAAAAGGGAAATAACGCAATTAAAAGAGCTTTATATTAATTGCAATGTGTCAAATGTTGGTTATAGGAATTTGGTCACGTAGCATATTAAAACCGATAGACAGCCAGATCGTTATATCTAGGTATATATCCATAAATCGGAAAGTACATAATTATAATATCAAATCCAGACAAGTACAATGTATGTGTCATGAAATTTCTAAAAGAATAGACAGGTGTGTACATTGTTGTAGGTACGCACACATACGCACATTTCGTAAGTGGCAAACCAGTATATGTACTTACAAACATCAATATCTAGTAACCAGAGAATAAAAAAAATCTTCATCGGTTGCCATCTTGCCATGCCAACAGTCCCGTCCAGGTCTTATAACCACAAAATACTTTTCAACGCAAACTTAAAACAACATACAACAGAAAACATAAATTAATAATATTATTATGTTCAACTGTGTAGTCTACTGTTACTATAATTATTCTCCATAGTCTTGTCTGACAAATAAAAGGAAACTTTGAAATGAAGGCGAAGTTGCAGCCAGACAATATTTAATTCAATTAAACTTGCGCAGTCCTTGCCTATTATCCAACGACAAAAGGAAAAAATAAAGTTAAAAAAGAATACTAAATGAACTGCGCTCATAATATTGTGATGACAATGGCTTAAGAATCTTTGATTGCAAGTTATATATCATGTATGCTTATCATTACATGTACCATGCCTTTCCCCCGATGGGATAGATTAAGGTGTGCTTTTGACTGCCTCGTTGATCTAGTGGTCGCTAAGCGCGACTGTTAAGCAAGAGGTCCTGGGTTCAAATCCCGGGTTGGGCAAAGTGTTACTGAGTTTTTGTATTAGGTAATTCTCAGTAGCAGTACGGAGTCTGGATTTGTGCCCGGTTGATGGCAATAGGTTCGCCCCCCGCGTTTCACGTTTCACATTTCGCCAGATATGTTGTAAGTCCCAATGTAATAACATTGGGACTTACAACATATCTGGCGAAATGTGGGTGTACTATATGTTCACCTCTGCCTACCCCCTTGGGGAATACAGGCGTGATGTTATGTTATGTTTTTATGTGCTTTTGAATCTACATTTTGTAAGAAGAATTTGTTTTTAGTAAGAGGGAGTGAGCATAATCTTGTTGTCTAAGACTAAGCTAAAAGTAACTAGCACTTCAGTTTCTGTATTTTCTCTATTAGCCAGTTTAACTATGTTTTGTCTGCTCCTTATGCTTTAATAAGCATGTTGTCTTAATATCTTCTTATAATGCAAAACATTTTCTTTTCTGCTTGAGAAGAGGCAGCTTTGTCTGGTGAGAGTGGTATGTTTAGCCTGGCATTTATGCATAAAGTTATTAGTAGATAATATAATCATTTGTCTGCCTCTTGTTATCTGCATCATGCTCAACGATAATCGTCTTTTAATATTAATATAAAGGGACACCTACTTTTTATTAATTAGCAAAACTAATAATATGAAAATGTTTAATCTACATCGAACTTTATCGTGAAAATTAATCATCTCAAAATCTGTCTCTGAATATATTGCCACACCTGTCATCTAAAATTAAACTGTGCGACACGTATGACGACTAATAACTTCCCCCGGCGCCGTTTATTAAGAAACCGCTGCACCCGCTGCAGTCTCAATAATGGCTTGTCACTCGCGCGGTCGCCGCCATATTGTTGCCGTCTTGAAGAGGCGCCATCTTGAATTTGAGACTTCTTCGCGGGCTGTCATTTCACGTTTAGCTTAGTCTTAGCCCTGGGGCCTTACCATGAACCCTTATAGCAGGACTGTTTTCGACGAAAAATGAACTGTCCTGTTATTTTGTACCATGATCACTTAAAACAACAGGCGAGCCAGCGGTCACGTGATCTAAGCCGGCGAGCGATCACGTGACAGTAGTTGGCCTGCAAATATCCGTACCATGAAGTAATTTTTGACATACAAACATCGAGAATTGAACTACTTTGCTGTCAGATTAAACGGGTGTGAAAAACTAACTTTTATTAACCTGTTTTGGTAAATTTTAAATAAAATACATGTTTTTTCATGTATATGTACTACTAGCATATTATACAAAAGTGTAACGATGAAATTTCATAATATTACGTTTATTTTGAAGATCTTCATGTTAATAAAACCTCCTTTATCTAAGAATGAAACATAAGTTCATACTTCATAGTTATAATTACTGTAAAACGGAATGAGAAAATAATGTCAGTTTGAAACTGACAATCTTTTTGACAATAGTTGTGGATTTCTAAATAATATTTAATGTATTTTGCTTAAAGTTATTAGCAAGTACTCGACTAAGCCATGGTGTCCATTGTGCTGTAAGATTTCTACGAAATTTGTACATGACATGCCTACGGTCGTATCAGCTACCGATCTGAACCAAATAAATTAAACGAGTTGAAAAAAACCTATCGTCATTTTCTTGGACGATAGCAGTGCTCTAACTAGATCGTTTATTGTGACTATTACTGTAGAGGATCGGCAGAAGAACTATCGGCTGGTGTATGGGTAGTGATGGCTGTAGTGTGGTTTATAATGTTGGGCTCGGTATCAAGAAAACATATATCTTGAGGCATTAAATAAAACTTTAGTATTTGTTATATTAAGATGTTGATTACGAAAATAAATCTAGTGACATTATGCTACGTGTTTATTTTTACCCCACACGACCAGAATATTATTATTTATTAAATGGTATACTTCTATCAGCTATATTATTGAATAGTGTATGTACTATTCAGGTTTTATACCCTTAATAGCCATAATATGACAATCGCTATCAACGAGATGATGGATTGGTGATTTTTATTGCTATCTTATCATTCTAAGAAACAAATCAACATAATGTTTCTTATTTAAACACCTCAATTTGTGGTAGTTCCATTTCTTAAACAATACCAACTGACGTACTTGTCATCGTTCGAAAATAGTAATCGTTTTATCAAGTGTCTAAATTATCTGTTTTAAGTGTTGAAAAGGTTTCTAGCATCTTAATCATGTCAAATGCGATGTTTAGTAATAAAACATATTGTTTTAATTATTATCATCGTAATAAATAATGTTATTCAAATACTTTAATACGATTTTTTTAAACCGTAAAACCGGTAACGTCGCGGATAAGTATTTCCGAACGTTTGTTTATATTAAGAAGATAATAGACTTTGCTGATCAGAGACAATACAGCAGATGTGAAATCGATGCATTGCAGCTCTGATAGAAATGATCATGGTACAAATAGAAAACCTGTCAGGCTATCCTTCAAAGTTAAACTGCCCGGAACTTGGCAATTATTTTGAAAGTTCATGGTAAGCCCCCTGTCCTAGCTTAGGATTTACGTTGTCATTTTTAGAAAGACTGTAGAAAATATCTGTAAATAGGTACCTACAGGCTTCTTTTAAAGAATAATAAGCGTCAAAAGTCTAACGTCAAAAGTCAAACCACTGTCGGTAAAATTCTTGAAATGCATTCGTTTTTTAAAATATAATTAAATAAATAAATATAATTGTACATTTGCAGCACAATAAGAAATCATATTTAATAAATAAATATGTATCTTAGTTCTGTTTAAATGTAATGAATGACGAATGATATTCATAATAAATAGCAATTTAATATGATTTACATACAATATTCAGATTGTCCGGCTTCGATATATTCAGAAAAGTTCACTCCAGAGCAAAACACAATCACGAACTTTCACTGTGTCCTGTCATTTTCACCGAACTGCCACCTCGCTCATTTCTCGCTTGGTTTTCACAGTTTCAAAGACTTTCGCATGACGTGAGATTAACGCGCGCCGTTTAATTACTACTTGAAACAAACAGTTTTCATAAACAGCTGTTGTTGATTTGTTCTCGTGTAACATTTGACGGGAGCTATTTCGTATTTGTATGTTGCTTACGGATTTCTAATTTAATTTGAGGCGTCAGAGATTTATTATTTCCTGATGTTGTTTTGGAAACTTCGACGAAAGTAATTGTAAAAAAAGGTAATTAAAAACCGTTTATAATGTGCCTTAGGGTCGTTTACAGTTCACAAATAAGGAGACCAAATTTAGCAGTTATTATACCTAAGATATTTAGTAAGGACTTCATTCAACTTATTCCTTCGTTCTGCTATCCATATCACTTTCAAAACAATGATTCTACAATCGATAAATCTTACGTAAGTACTCCTTTTTACTCTGTTATAATGCAACAACGTCTTAAACTCTCGAAAATCAAATAAAAGAATTCCGCGATACGAGAAAGGTCCTTTTGAATACGACATAGGACGGCATATATCAAGTGGGTCCTCACAAATGAAATAGCGACAAGGACAATTTCTCAGAGCAGACAGCTCTCTGAGGGACACTTGAGTCTCCGGTCCCTTCTTACCGTAATCTTGGCGATTATTAAAATCATATATCTTTGGAAAAAGGCAGGGGTGGTATGCACCCTGATTTCTTGAAGGGTGCATCCTGTTTCGTCTGTCCTGTGTGTAGCTATGTTTATAGTAAGGAAGGCTGTAAACATAATAGCTAATCTTTATTTATATGTTTGTGGTTTGTTTGTGTATGATTTTCATTTGTTTTATGACCTTTTCTGATTATTTGACGCAGTATTTCTGACACGGCTTTTCTTTTTATGCCCTTATATTATTATGTATTATGGAAAGTATGAATCTTTCAATGTAGTTCTTCAGCTGTGTAAGCGCAAGTTATATCACTCCATTCCCTAAAATATCAGACTTCTTTAAGTAACAGATGAATTACTTTTTTCGAATAAATAATTAGTTAGCTACTAAAATTATAAGCCGGACAGCGATATTATCACGTATCTGTATTTTTTTTCAGTATTGCGTTATTTAAGTCTCTTAATAACAAACATATAAAACTATCAAAATACAAGTAGGTACCCATTATACTCATATAAAAAAAGGGAAAAATTCACCGCCTAGCATTTTACCGCTCCGCCATGTCACGTAGGTAAGGCATGCGACCCGTCACAATATTATTCTTACCTCCCGCGCCTTACATTCTTTCTTTCTCTCATTCGCCGCTCATTATCATTCACTCATTCCCTGCAGATAAGAACACCCGTGAGTACATTCGAGATTATCGCTGAACTTCCGCTATTGCAGGAAGCTTTTTGCATGTCTGAAGAAAGGGGGTTTTTAATATTATTCTTAGCTGCTTTTTTAGAAAACTTTTTTTAGAACACTCTAGGTTTTACTTTTGTGACGTGAATGCCTATGTCATATACTACGAGAAACATTTGGACATGTTTTTTTCCTAATTTATACAAAATAGTTTCGTATTGAATTTTCAGTAGAACAGAAAACTAGAATTCAGAATTTCACGCGGACGGAGTCGCGGGCGAAAACTAAAAGTTCGATAAATTGTCATCAGATTGGCTTCCATTACGTCACACGTCAAAGTTTGGTTATGCATTCAAGCTAGACATAAACTAGTGCTTATGTCATGGACTATGCTTGCAAAAAACTGAGACAATTGGAATGCTCTGGAGGAGGCCTTTACCCGTGAGGGGTTCTTGCCTAACTGAATAATATTAAATAATGTATAATTATAATGATATTAATATGTAATTTAAAATACTATAAACTAAATTTAATTATATTTGCATGTCAATTCTAAACGAGCAAGAAATAAAAGGCTTTTTTATTTTATTTTTTATTTTTATTTTATTTTTATTTTATTTTATTATGTCATGGTCATTTAGAATAAGTTATCAGCACTTTGTAATTTGGTAGTCTAAATTACCAATGCTATTCTATGGCTAAGAGACATCTGAAAAGTCTCAAATAGTAGCTATACGGGGTAGAGAAAAACAGGTGTTACCAACATTTAATCCTCGAAACCAATTTCTTATACCTCACACTTCCTTTTGAAGCAATCTAAGTGATGCCGGGGTCTTTGCAAAGCCGTCGGCGTCGGGCAAAGGTATTAGATCGAGTGGTTCCATCTCCTGCCGTATTACGCTTCAGTAGTGTACGTTTCAATTTAAATCTGTGCGGTTATAACGACCTATGACTGTGTACACAGCAGATAGGTACTAATAATTAGAATGCAGGTGTTATCAACATATTTTAAAATAGTTTATTTTATACTAACGATAATGTACTGATTGATAATCTTGTTAAGATCTGTTTTGAACAAAAATACTTTTTCTAAAACTAGCTTATAGATTATAAACTGAAAAATTAAGTATAATTGTACTATCTTATAACAATTGTGTAGTAAATTATTTCATCGCACAGCCTAGATTACAATAATTTTATATATTTCAATACGACATTAACACAAGACAAAGAAATGAGAAAAACGTTAACGAACCAAAACACACGGAGCTATTAGGCAACAATCTCTACACATCTCATACAAAAGGTCACGCGGCTCGTTACAAGGAGCGCTGCAATCTCGAGACGACGACCCTTCGCTCATGCGAGCCTGGTACATGTGAGACGCAAGCCTCTATTACTTACAAGAGCGACACTCTTTGTTTTGGTTTTCAAGAAATATCAACAACAAATATGTGTTTTTAAACGCTGGTAGTAGCTGTTACTTTGCCCATATTAAATGTTATCGAACGGTAAAATGCAAGGTAGCAAATGTTGACTCGCTTCATCTATGAATTAGAATATATTAGAGGCATTTTAAAATCATTCAAATAATCGGTATGTGATCCCTCCAATTCGTTTAATAGTATCTACTTTTGGAGCAGATATATTTAATTAGACAGCTGATATCGACGGTCATATAGCTTAACGTTAGTTTTGATTTCATTGACGTCGATTTATAGGGTAATGTTAATGCACACGATTCAGTCTCAATGTTAGTTTTTCTTGCAGGTACCTTGTCACGTACACGCTGCACTTACATCACCGTAGTAGATTTTAAATCTATGGTAGGTACAACATAATCGAGATATTTTGTTTTCTGCATGAAAAGAGCTTTCTGAGGTGAGAGCAGTGACACGGTGGCTCAGTTGGTTAGAGCAGCGCCACGGTACGGCGAAGGTCGCAGGTTCAAGTCCTGCTCGTGTCCATCATTTTTCAAATTTCCTTTATCAATTAAGCTTCAAGCTTAGCATGGGCAATACGCAAAAATGACACCAAAAGTCATATAAGAGCTTTCTAAGTTAGAACTTTAAAATCAATTTAAACTTAAGAACAAAATGTCAAATCAACCAAAAATGCCATACTTTGCTCAGTCTAAAATAAAACAGAGTTATTGGCAGAATCCTACAAGTTAGCAATATCGTTGAGGAGTAACATCTGGCCGGTATGAAGAGCCAACTTTATGAACCGATCCGCTTCGTGGGTACTTCGTAAAATTCCCACTTTTATCAGAAAGTTGTAAGGAATGTTCGCGCCATATACCTAAGTTAGAAAGTTTTCAACATAATGCGACTTTTTACTTCGGCGGTTACATCACGGTTTAGGGTTCGTCACACTGCGTAAATAATTCCACCAGACTTGTTGGAGACTATTATGAAAGCTTACATGACATCAGACGTCCAGAAAACCTTTTAGAATTACTTAATCCAAACGGAACTATGAATATTGACTTTAAGCTTTTATTTAAAGTCATAAAATGCCAAGATAGCCATAATTACCTAAGGGCTTTATTATAAATTATAGTTTACATATTATATTCCTCTAAAAAATGCCTACCCAATTGCCAAAAATCCACCTGCAATTTAATCCAAAGGCGTACATGAGGAATATTTCATTCCATCTCCAATTCAATCCTCAACCATCCATCTTGGAAGTCACTTTCAAAGATACCTGAACCAAAACAAAACCACGAACTTGCTCGAAGGTCATCGTGAGGGATTCCCGCAAAAAGTATAAAACTGAGGATCGATACAAGGGTAGGTCGCGGAGGGCGCGTGGCCGGAATACGAATCAGGGAACCCTCCCATATATCAGTCTGTTTCGTTCTAGTAGGAGGTTTGGAGGTGTCACGATTTAACTTATAGAGTAGCTAGGGTACTGTAATATTGTCTTCGCAGTTGCATGAAGTTTAGAGGATGAGTTTGATGATACGTAACTTAATGAAAATATCTGGTTCTTTGGAAACGTGTAGGTTCAACACAAAGAATCTTCACGTTTCGATATGGATACTATAATATGTGGATAGAAGACCTTGCAATGTGGATATACAGTTAGAGAGATGTGCATCTGTTCACAATTAGTAGCTTCAACAGCTTTGGACAGCAGATGTTTTAACAATGAGGATAGTCAGATATTAATGATGCCGAAATAGACCAGAAAGCTGGTCTATCCTTACAATTTCGATACCTAAGATTTCTATGAGATTATGAATTTCAAAACCTGACTAAACGCTTCGCTAAGTAACTTCGCTGTTACAAAAGTCTTTGAACCTGAAATCATCTAGTACAAAACAACTTATGTGAAGGTAAAAACCAATTTTCTTCAAAAATAAACATAAACCTAATAAAATAAAATTGGCTGTTGTTTATGGAAAGCGCGAATCAGTTTAAATTTAAATTACATCGTATGCAAATGCATTTCACCCCTCAATAGGGGATGTTTATAGTGTTTATCCCGGGCTTGTAGAACTGAGGATTACCTTAGTTGGGACTGAACCCGGATTCAGTTTTATGAAAAAATAATTGTACCTTCACTAACTTATAGAATCACGAACACATCAAATTGGGATGTCTGTTTTCGTCGACATTGCCTAACAGATAAAATTCTATTGGTGCCAAATTCATCAATGCAAAATATTATATTCACGATGTGTATAGAGAAATAATAGATACCTACAGAAAAGCATAGGGGTAATTTATCTATATTATGTATGTATTTAGAAATATATAAGTATGTTTATCAGTTATCTGGTTACCATAATTCAGGCTTTGCCTAGTTTGGGATCAGATGACCGTGTGTGAGATGTCCCAAGATTATTATTATTATAGCATATCGATAATGTTAAAAATGCAGATAAATGCAGATGGTACTTGTCATTGGGACACGTATGCAATAATTGCGTACCTAAGTCTAGCTATCTTTCTGTCAGTATGATCTGATACAGCACTGTTACTTTATATCATGCAGACTGGCCAATTTTCCAGCACGGTATGAACTATGCTAGTTCCGAATAAAAAGACGTCAAAACTCCGATGTCAGAATTTTTTGATGAAGACCTACTCTCATGTATACTAAAGAATCAGGTTGTTTTAATTTTAAGCACCAATAAGATTCAGTCCCATGCCATCTATTAATGACCTTCCGTCTCGCTCTATGAGCTAATTGCAAACGCTGCTCCAACAAACATAGGAATGAAAGACCTGAAGCTAAACATCCTAAACAATCTTCATTTTACAAATAGAAAGCTAGCTGAAATAATTGCAACCTTACTGCAACACAATAAAGTATGTTTTAGAATTGTCCTTCATTCGCAGTGATAATGGCAGCACTTTTTAGACAAACTTAAGTTTACAGTTGCAAAATCAAAGTCGCGGGAAATCGATGCCTTATCTCCAAGACATAAGGTTGATATTTGAGCAGTAGTTTATTGGATAACTGAGTATGGATTTGGTGGGTGAGATGTGACAAAGATGAGGGGTCGTTTAATTTTCGTTTACGAGTGGCGCCGAGTTGCAGGGCATAGGTTAATATAGGCTATGGTACTTTAGATCTGTAGTCCTTATACTTAGTCAATAGAATATGAAACTAAATTACAACTAAAAAAAATGCAATCTATTGAATTTACTCTAACCATAGTAAATAGATAGGATAAAACCGAATTTCCATACCAATACTACATACGACGACTCAATTGGCGCAGTGGCTAAGCGATTGGACTGCTGCGTAAGGGTTGCGGGATCGATTCCCGCACGGGACAAAAATTTGTGCGATCCGCAGATGTTTGTCCCGAGTCTGGGTGTTTGTGTATGTGATATTCCATGTTTGTGAAACGCACCCACGATACAGGAGAAATTGCTAGTGTGGGGCGACGTTTTTTTAAAAAAAGAAAAAAAAATACTAAACGAAACAGTAAAATTCTTTTGGGATTGTGTGTGCTTACTGTACGGACAGTAAGCATACAACCCAAAATATCCGTTAGTCCGAGATAGTCTAATTGGACTGCTTAAAAAAGAATAAAAGTAGATTAAAATCGAGCATAACGTTATTTTAAGTTCTTTTAGCCAGTCAAACAAAGATTAAAAATAAAACCTCCCTCACTGTAGTCTCATATCATGAACAGTTGGTAATAAAAGGGCTGCAGATGTTCGCGTGCATGTCTGCTTATCCCCCACCCTCGTTCACGGTTCATGGTCCACATTGAAGTGTGACTGTACAAGTGTACACCTTTCTGCACGTGTATAAGTAGGTATCAGTTCAGTTGATGGAAATTACACGTGTATTTTTGCGCAGTTTTTTTGGTCGTCTGATTGGTGTGGTAAAATTGGTGGGATTTATGAATGAAGTGTTGTGGAAGAGAGGTTTGCATTAAATTAACAATTGTAATTGCAAAGTAAACTTTAAAATAGAAACAAAAGAAAAACAATTGGTTTCGTACCCATATGCAACATTAACGTGATAATTACGCTATTGTCTGGTTAGTGATCAAGTTTAATTTTACATATGACAACACGTAATTCTAATTGCTACAAACATCTCTGAAATGTAATGTTAACAGCACACCTAGAGCTGTCATAAACAACAGTTAATAAAAGAACTGCAGATGTTTGAGAGGCAGCTTTTCTGTTCACCCTCTTGTCATGGTCCACGGGCCGCATTCAAAACGTATAATCTTGGTTTAAAATACAAGAAAATATAGTCCATAATAAGGTATACGAGCCGATGAGCGCGATGGAGGTAAATGTTGAGATGGTTAAAGAAATGTTTTAATGGCATTTTGAATTGTTTTGAATCCAACCAAATATTACTGACTTCGTTCTTAAGTAGAGCGAGCTTACTCTAGAAGAATTGTGAGTTTTCATGCTCACTAGGACTTTGTTGACTAATCAATAGGCCTCTAGGTGGGTTAATTTCAATATAAAGCACATATTTAATAGACCTTACGTGTATACATACATATTTTCGCTATTTTATAGTACTGCGTAGATCAAATATAAACTTTTACCTAAAAGTTATAATAATTACCTAAAACGAATTGATATTTCAAAAACACTTAAATCAACATTGTAAAATTTCTAACAAATTTTGAAAACGACGTTACAAATTCGAGGTTTGGCCCTCCCATGCGGGCTGAAGATAGCTCTAAAAATAAAGACACATCGTCACTCATCACCAAAATAGATAACTCAACGCAAGTTGTGTACAATATGTTTCTAATTACGTATAAGTAATGACAAACATTATTGGTCGATTGTACAATGGAGTGGAAATATATTGAGATGGAAACCAACTTTGCTTTACCCTATTTCAAATGGTAGACATGCTTGGTGCATTAGTAGCGGGAAGATTAAATGCACTTCTCGCGGTCAGTCAGTAGATGGGTGGCAATTTGTTACTTAATATACTTCTTACATTGTGAAGCATAAGGAGTCGAACTTATTGTCTTTGTAACATTTACAAATGATTTTTAGATTGTGCCTGTGTACATTTACATTATGTCAATCAACGATATTTAAAAAAGTACAGATATGTTACTGGCGCGCTTATTTTGAAGACTCAAAAAGGGGACTATTGTATAGTCTTGGGAAATACAAGTATTGCCCGATTTGACATAAGACTAGTGCAGTTCGGAACACTTTTCTCGTTTATTTTGTTAGCATATGACGTATCTATACTTTTTCACATATCATTGATGTCTATACAATGAAGTTGATTTTAGAGAAATTCTAAAGAGATTCGTTTAAAAAAAGGTTTCATTCCTTAGGGCAAGGGATGTCATTACTTTCTAGAGCTAAACGTACGTCCTTACCTAGTTATTTTTAACAATCAGTGTTCTTTAATGTCGCCCTATTCTATATGCGTAACATATCGATACCAAGTTGTAATTATGTATCGATATGGAAAACATAACTATTATACTTTTTTGGTATTTTTCATGGATACAACAATTAAGATTCGTGTCAAGGCTATTCGTATATTGCTAGAGTTGTACTTAAGTGATCGAGACGGGACATAATTTACATTTACGTACATTGGAAATGTTCTCCCCTCGCCCCACTCCGCCCCCTTTATTTAAAGCACGTGTGCTATAAACAAAGTATAATCTACTTACACTAATAGCAATTCAAACTATTATCTGTACCGTACAGTGCAGAACACATGTTCGTCATTAATATCTTCGACGAGCGTGCGAGAGACTCACGTACTTGTGTGGTTTTATCTCAGCTGGTATAAATCTCTGTCTATTATCTTAATGGTAATGTTACCCCGACGTACCTGTGAATATACACTTGAAGATTTTAAGTGGTAAACACTATTTGCATACTTAGTTTGTGTAGGTATATTTGGTAAGTGAAACATAACATTGATTACATTAAGAGTTAGGGATTTTTCCAGTATTACCAGTCGGATGCGGAGTTTAGACTCATACATACATGACATCACGCCTGTATTCCCCGAAGCGGTAGGCAGTGGTGAACCATCACACTGCCTACCGCTTCGGGGGCGAACCTATTGCCATTAACAGTGTACAAAACCAGACTCCGTGCTGCTATTAAGAATTACCTAATGGAAAAATTATTTGCCCGACTGTGATTCGAACTCAGGACCTCGTGCTCAGCAGTCACGCAGCGTCCTTAGCAATCACTACAACAACGATGCAGTCATAATAAATTTTCTCGGAAACTCGGCAGATTCCGAGTTTGGAGTCAATAATTATCTTTATTTTATAATATTTAATCTTTCATTCGAAGCTTTAATACGCTGATTTAGCAGCGTTGTCGTGCACAAGAAGTCACATAAACTTGGTTGGGTTGTTCCACGTATTTTTACTTTTAATAAGTCTCTTACAAACTTGGTATAAAATGCCATCTAAATTCGTTCTTTTATAAAAACAAGGGGTGCAGTCCTCAGCAGTGTCAGATGACAAATAAAACAGACAATTACAGGAGGCTAGGGGTGTGTCGTTATGTGCTGCTATCGAGTTGCAATGACATCTTAATTTTGTTCGGTAGGTGTCAAATTAAAGTGGAGGAATGCGCCTTGAAGTGAAATTAAAAATATACTCGCAAGTCAGGACGAGTTTGTTTTGTAACCGAATCAGTCGATGGTGGATAATAATAATAATAATAATTTTTATTTCAGACATTAAAATATCCATAGTGTTTGTTAGTGTACAGTAATCTAAACCTATGTTAGTATTTTATTTTACATTTGGCCGTATGAATATTGTCCCAATGTTTCCACATGGGACTTTCTAATTTTTCAGCAATGATTTTCAGAAGGGTGTTGGCGCTGCCTCTCACCCTGCACATCAATGATGCTGATCTTTTTCTAATGATGGCTTGAAAGCCATCTACTTTGGCATCCGCAAACATGGCTGATGCACTACAGTACCGAGGCAGCCCCAACAGCATCCTGAAAGCATTGTTATATTGCACACGCAGGTTATTGACGACTCCCTGCGAACAGCTGAACCATAGGTTGCAGGTGTTGAAGGATTGGCAGTAAGCCTGAAACAGTGTCGCCTTTACTATATCTGAGCACCTTGCAAACCTACGTGCCAGCATATTGCCACGAACCGTCAGTCCCCTGCGTTCTCTTTCAATGTCCATTGCATCCGACAGATCTTCACTAATTACATGCCCAAGGTACTTAAACTGAGTGACCCTACTTAAAAGAACGCCATCTAATACTACGGGTGGTACACAAGAAGGGCTCTTTTGTCCCACCCGGAATACCAGTAGCTCACTCTTCTTGACATTATATACGAGTCCATGTGACTTCGCATATGTCTCACATACATTCAGCAGTTTACGCAACGCACTGACTGATGGACTCAACAACACCATGTCATCAGCATAACTTATATTATTGACCATTTGACCGTCAATTGAGCACCCCACTCTGGTGTCGTTGAGGTCAGCAATCAGCTGGTTCATGTAAATATTAAAAAGAGTGGGAGAACTCAATCCACCCTGTCTTACTCCACACTCGAGCTTATATTCTTTAGACAATGAGCACTTCCACTTAACAGCATTTGTCTGCTGCTGATACCAATATTTAAGTAGGTTGGTAACACCATCAGGGAGGCCAGTAGCTTTAAGTTTCTCCCACAGCTTTTCATATACGACTAGGTCGAAGGCCCTGGAGAGATCCAAGAAGGCGGCATACACCGGGGTTTTGCGATCCGTATAGTACCTGACGGTGTGTTTTAGGACAAGTATCGCACTCTCCGTAGAAAGGCCTGGTCTGAACCCGAATTGAGCATCCTCTAATTTTGCATACCTATTGAGATAACCGTTCAACACACCGTCAAGCACCTTTGCGGTTATAGTAGCTAACGTAATAGGTCTATAGTTGTTAATGTCACTGACGTCACCTGTTTTATTTTTTACGATAGGTACTACAACCGCCTTTACCATATCTTTAGGCAAGTAACCATGCCTTATACAAAAGGTAAACAGCATACCTAGCAACCTATTTAGGTGTGGGCCCGCCAGTTTCAAGTGTTCAACACTCAGTCCATCATGTCCGGGTGATTTACCCCGGCTCATGTTCTTAATAACGTTAGCCACATCCTTGGCAGTAATTTTATCAGGAGTTTCAGTTGTGGAGTCATTAGCAGCATAATGAATAAGCTGACGAATTGTTTAAATACAATATATGCAGTAGATCTATTTTTCTCTTCTGTGTCTTTTGTTGTTTATTCTATATTGATGATCTTCTGCCGCTGATTTATTATGAGTTTTAATACAATATAAATTATAATACCTCGCTACTACCGTTATTAACCTGGCCAACCGCCAATCTAAACTACGACATGGCCTTCCTTCCTGGGTTTCCTTGGATAGCTCATGCGATCCAAAGAAGAATGACAACACTTATAGAGCTACGACAAGGAGGCCCATTTATAAACAAATAGTTGTCTTCAGCGTAGATATCTACATACATGTTGCCTTTACCTATATTGGTCTTCTAAAATACTATACTAAAAACAAAACAAATTGACTACAAAATAGACACTTCGAGTAAAATAATCTAAAATCAAAATACCCATGGTGTTAGTTCCCTCAGGGTTTCAAGGGAGAGACGTGTCGGGTGTCTTATTATTTTTAGTAGAGCGCTCACAAGCCGTCAACGAACGTGACAGCTGCTTAAATATTTCACTAGAAATATCGTATAGCACTTGAAATTTTATCGATTTTCACTCGATATTAATTGGTTTGAGCAGTATCGATTACAAGTTTGAGTATGGGTTTAAATCATTCCAGTATATTGGTTACATATCATTATGAGTGGGGTAGTATTTTGTAGGAGGATTGTCGTTAAGTACCATTAAAATGGTACGGCTGGTAGCCAACGTTTTAAACACATACCTACATACGTGAATATGTGGAGAAAATATTCAGAATCGACCTTCTTATTTTTTATAGATAAGTATCACAATTTTACGCTATTTGGCCGTTTAGTTCCTCTGCTGTGAATTCTGCCGTAAATACTAATAAACTCGTTTTGAAGACGTGGTAAGACATCTCTAACAATGAGATTCAGTAGGGAGCAAATTCTAAAGAATTAAGAAACAGAAGTATTTTATATACCCACCTAAAGTACTTTCAAAGTATAAAACTGCCACGTATTGCCACACATACTGCCGTCTTAGTTAAAAAAGGCACAACTAGCATTTCTTTTTCGAGATTTATTTATATACATATTCGGAATCAGAAAAAAAGCCTCTACCTGCCTGATTTTTTGTGTATTTTAGCAACAAAATAAACAAAGATAGCACAAGCTTAAAAGTGCACAACTGCACCATTTCATAAACAAATAAAATAGTTTAACTCTTTTTTCAATATTTACAAAATGTTAGTTGTGCCCTTTTTAATAAAGACGGCAGCATAATTGTATAAACAAAACACTATACCTACTGGTTGTTAAACCCAATTTTTAGCAAATCCCAGAAATAAGTTTATTTTTCCGAGACTATTATATTTTTCTTTGTTCTACCCTGTTTCTACCGTCATTTCTTTTCTTTCTTTACCCTGTTCATCGGACAATAAAATCGTCCGAGACACGACACTTAAAACGGACATAAAATCATAGATCTTTTCTGTCGCGCTTAGCTAGAAACACATAACTTTTTTATAGGCACGATAAGGGTACAAAGGCTGGGCTATCACGATCGACAGAGGAACACATGTCTAATGATCTATGTGATACTATCACATAAACTCGGTATCTCCCTTGTGCAGCTGTTTGCCCTTAGTGCTAGGGTTGGCAGAAGCTAGAGTTTTTACAAATATTTTTTTAATAAGTATCTTGTTACGTAATTCTTAACTCGCTGTAATAATGTTATGTTCTGGGTTCGTTTCTTGAACGTGCGATATTTAAAAATAGCTTGGTCCTTTTGGTTATGGCTTCCAGCTCAATCTCTTTTGTATTGTATTAAAACACCAGAACTAAAGCTTACCGTTATCAGATGAATTTGAGATGCCTGTTGTGTGAGAAGTATGGAACTTGGGTATTTTATGTACAGAAGAAATTAGCTGCCTTTAAATTCTGTTGCAAAACCTTCTAGTATTTTTACTAATAGCAATTCAAATCCTAATCAATCTACACATATATTGTCATTGGCAGAATCTCGCTCGTCCTTAACAGAAAAATCTACGAAATTCTCCTTACTGCTTCTAACAATCTAACCATTTCTTTTCAAGCCAACCCCAGTTAGATGATCGTAGGTTTATTATTTATAAGTTTTACGATGGGAGGGGACTACGTAAATAGCTATACGTGGATTATACCGGCCCGGACCAAGTTCATGGTTAAATTCAATCATAGTTTGGAAGATATTATTAGGAGCGAACGTTTACTTGTGTTTTGAAAACTAATAGCGTTATTAAAAGTGATTGAGCGTTGTCTAACAAGCTGTCATGAGGTTTTTAAGGGTGTTTTTATAATGTTACAAAAGGGTACAGTTAGATTGATGAGCGCAGCGATAGTTTATTTTAAGCATTAATAAATTGTCTTGAAACTAGCTTAGGCCTAGACTTTAAACAATACATAATTATGTATGTACGTGTAAAATGCCTTGGAAAAATCTAAGCCTGAGCCAAGAGGATCAAAATAATAATTTTTATGTGATCAACTCATGACACCCAACAAGAAAATAAATTAAAGATTTGGGAATATAATCAAATTTTTTTTCTAACTAATTCGACCGACTAATTAAGGTAAGACTAAGAGTATTGAATAATAAATAAAACCGAAATGAAACCGTAATAATAATAGTGTTTATTTATAGCTACATACCTACTACTCATATTTTTCTTTATGTTCAAAATATAATCCTTCACACAATATCTTGCAAATGTGTGCTTACAAATTCTACTCGATATGAAAACCGATGAATCGATATAAGATTAGTGATTATGAATATTGATGGCACAACGTGCGGTGTTTGCGAATACCGCACGTGCCGAGAAGTCGATGTGTAATCGATACCTATCGATATTGTCCATGAATTCTGCGCACCTAATCATGAATAAATATTTTTGGGAAGAACATCTTTGGGATTGATTTCTATGCATCTATTCCTTTCGCAATAGTAGTAATTTATACACTTCTGGACACATCTATTGGCCCACCTTAGAGTTTAGGTTTCGATGGCCCCTACCGAAATATGATTGCTAGATTGAACAAAAACTGTTGATGCAGTTTTAAACCTGATACATTTTACCATCTTTTTCGATCGTATTGTTTTAAATTTGAATTCAGAATACCATACGACATGGAGCTACGCCTAACAAGTCGGATATACGACTTGTTAAAGGCAATTGATTTTTGAATAAAAAACATGTTTTATCAAATAAAGGTTTAATTTAATAACGCGTGTTGCCTCCATGGGCATCTACCACAGCTCTCATACGATTAGGCATAGAGTTTATCAACCGCTCTATGAAATTTTTAGGGATCATCTCCCATTCCTCTTCTATGGCAGTTTTCAACTCCTGCATCGTCTGGGCAACTGGCTGACGAGCCCTAACACGTCTTTTTAGCTCGTCCCACATGTGCTCAATGGGGTTCATGTCTGGGCTTCTGGCTGGCTAGTCCATAACTGTGATGTTCACATCCCGAAGATATTCCCTGACGATGCCGGCCGCATGGGCTCTTGCATTATCACGCATAAAAAGGAAATTTGGGCCCACATAGTCCGCGTATGGTATCACGTGAGGTTCTAAGCACTCACGAATGTACCTTTCAGCATTTAATGTTGGCAGCCGTGGTCCTGTAACAACCTCAAGTTGAGTTTTGCCGCTCGCGGATATACCGCCCCAGACAGTCCATGAGCCACCGCCATAAGCAACCCTCTCTTCAAAGCAGCATTGTGCGAAACGCTCTCCCTTACGTCGGTAGACCTTCTTCCTTCCATCATTGCCATGTAACACAATTTTAGACTCATCAGAAAAGAGTACACGGCTCCAATCCTGCTGTGTCCAATTTAAATGACTGCGTGCGAAATGAAGGCGCGCTGTTCGGTGGGCTCGCGTTAGTTTGGGCCCATTAGCTGGCTTGTGTGGTACCATATCGCGATCTTTTAACCTTTTCCGAACAGTTCGAGCGCTCACAGATACTCCGTGGAAGTCGCGAAGTTGGTTTTGTATCTCAATGGAAGTAAGGTGACGATTTCTCAAGCTGGTTGTCACGATGAATCGATCCTGCCATTCAGTTGTGACCCGAGATCGTGGCCTTCCTTGGCGACGAACAAAGCCGCCTGTCTCTAGGTACCTCCGATAAACATTTCGGACCGCACTTCGACTTAAACAAAGTTGAGCACTTACGTTTCTTTGGCTGTGTCCGGCCCGAATAAGTGCCACAGCTTGGGCGGCGACTTCAGGTGAAGTATCCATAGATAATTGATAGAACCTCACCTTAATTTTAAGAATAAGTAATGTTTGTTGCAAAACCAAAGATATCAATCACTTTTTCAAGAATTAAATCCAAGTAAACCAATAAAACCAAGTTTTCTTAGTATTCGATTGTTTGATATCAACAAACAGGCTCCAAATTGTCTTTTGTTTCTTTAAATTCTGTGTTCGAAATTCAAAAAAAGACTATTGAATGAAATTGTGAATGTGCCAGTTCAAAACTGCATAAAAACTTTTTGCTCGACCTAATATAAAATTTTAGCTAGGACCAAACGAAACTGAAAATACAAGGTGGGCCAATAGATGTGTCCAGAAGTGTATTTTGTAAAGCTAAGGCAGTATCTGGTTTTGTGTTTAATTGCCACTATCTTAAATTAAATATTTACCTGTATTTCTTGAAAAGAGATGCTGTTGCAACTACTGACCTAGCATGAAAATTTTAAGTCATATGGAAATAGGGATCACAAACGCGAATCCACAGGAAAAAGCTAGTTTTATTAAAGTTAAAAAATCAACATTTAAGTAAACGTTTCACATTTAATCCGATATTTTATAAACCTCAACCAGAGAACCGATGACTCGATAAAAGATTAGCGATTATGAATATTGATGGCGCGACGCGGTGTTTGCGTAGCGCACGTGCCGAGAACTCGGTGTGTAATCGATACCTATCGAGTATCGAACACGGCACTGTCCGTGAAATATGAGTGGTGTGCTGCTGTATTTTTTAACTTTTTTTACATTCAATTCGATACCGTATGTTTTTAATTGTCAGTTTTAAAAATCGATTGTTTTTATATTCCGATTATACTCACGTGCGTATTTGGAGATGCCCGACTAGTTTCGAAGTCGAACGGAGCCCTTATTCATGAGCTGGTTACGCGGCATAGTCGCGAGCTGAACTCTTGTTTGTTTTTGTTAAAGATTTAGGTACTTTAATTTATTCCTGTAATCTCCAACATGAAAGGCACAGGTTCTTCTTTTTCAGGACTATATACTTAAAACTACAAACCGCTGTACTTTATAAAGAGAGCTTATTGTTTCAAATAACAAACCTGTTCAAAAAAGTCTGCAGTTTAATTTTTGTGCTATTCTGTTCTCTTGTTTATTGGACCCACATTTAGTTCGTCACCTCTCACGCCTCGCTTTTCTGACAACGAAAGGAAATACTCGGATATTCGGATAGTACTCCTAGTATATAAGGAAATACTTCTTTTTTTCCAAGCCCTCCCCCATAGATACTAACAGCAAGACTAGACACAACTTTAAAAGCGTTTAACCGTGGACAACACAAAAACTCCTGTACTGAAATCATTGAATATGTATGTTAATGTCGCGTCAATACGTTCTGCTTAAAGAACAGTGCACGTGCGATATCGATTGATGGTCTATGAATAATCGATGCATCTCGATTGTGTTAGTCGATACATGCATTTTTGGCGTCATGAAGTATCAAAGCTAGTTGAAGTAGAACATAACGAAGTGGTTCATATAACTGTCATGAGAGTTATCTATATTTTTTACTATTGATTGTACTTCTTGTTCTACTAAAGTATATATATTTGGGAATGCTTGGTTTTTTTTGGACTCGAGTGGAGCTCATTCATGAGCTGGTGACATGGCCAATTCACGAGAAGAACAGTTTGGTTAGTCCGGCATTCCCGAAAAAAACAAGTCAGTACAACTTCAGAATAAGTACCTATATAACATAACATAACATCACGCCTGTATTCCTCAAAGGGGTAGGCAGAGGTGTACATATAGTACACCCGCATTTCGCTCGCCCCCTATTACATTGGGACTTACAACATACCTGATGTTGTAAGTCCCAATGTAATAAGGGGCGAGCCTATTGCCATCAACTGGGCACAAATCCAGACTCCGTGCTGCTACTGAGAATTACCTAATGGTCGGTAACACTTTGCCCGACCCGGGATTTGAACCCAGGACCTCTTGCTTAGCAGTCGCGCTTAGCGACCACTAGACCAACGAGGCAGTCTAGTAACTATATTGTGTTTTATATATTGATAATTTTGTCAATGTGCTTAAAAATAACATACCCTTTTTCATTTCAAATAATGTATTGTCTAACATTTTCCTTGCAATAATCTGAAACTATCTTCAACCCCCAAACACCTCAAAAATAATTCAACAATATTCCGAAACAGGGGTCTACAATACCCCACACTACATCACAGTGATAGCTCGATATAAATCGACGTGACAGCATCATATTCATACAAATAAGAGGCAAGTGGGATCGAACCTACCGCACGCTACGTGACTTGACTGTAGCTAGAGATCAGATAAGTTATGACTGAAACTTCGGAGGGTTAAATGAAAGGTTGAGAAACAGTGGTTTTCGTGCATTATTCTGACTTTTTAAGCGTACCTTGAACTTGTGAAACTTATTTATTTCTATCGTAGAATAAAATATTGTGTTTTCTTTGGAGTATACCTACGAACTAATGAGATCAATAAATGAATCAATTTTTACCTATACGGTATATTTTATACATTTTTTGCGTCAGTATCAGCCCTATCTGCAGACAATGCTGACACTGACGTTTACGTCGCTTTTATAAAATAACTGATTATTAAATTTTCACGTTAACCATTTTTACTTTATTTAACTTCGAGATTTATATTATATATTTTCTCATTCAATTCTTGGTACCTTAATTGTAGTACGATGGGATTGACATAGTCACAAATGTGTACTTAAATCCCTTAATAAAAAATAGAAAAAAAAAACTTGGTACTTTTAAATAAATTTCCTGTAATGTTTCTGATGATTATTTTTATTGCGCTGTATTGAAAATAATTTACTTAACAGATAAACAAATCCTTATGGAAGGAAGAGAAGCATCTAATAATATAATTATGCAACATGCTGACAGTTCTGCAAGACTGTCTTCTAACATAATACCTACAGAACAAAATCGGAGCAGATTAATATAAGTAGTCGTCTACTAACATCCTTACTCACAATAACATTATACACACCTCACGAACGAAACAAACAGTATTTCAGGGTATCGGTGTTTTTTAGACCGCAATAATCCTCTTACAGGCCCTCAGTACATTGGCAAAACGAATTTGGTCCCTCAGGTCTTTATTCAGGGTCAGATGTTGGTTCACACGCTTTTTGATTGACATTACATATATTTTGGAGTTCGGTTCGATTGTTCGATGACAGAGGTTCGTTTGAGGGAAATTGGAAAAATATTCGGGGATTTTGTTTCGATGATACAGCGGGTTTGTTGTAGACGTGTGTTTTGGAATTGTCATGTCTGTTAAGCTGGTAATAGTGGTAGGAAAATGGTGAGATATTCTTATTTCTGAAGAACGAATTCTACCAATATCCCAATTGGAGGGAATTTCAATGGAGCCTAGTCAACTAAGCATTAAAATTAATGTAATTCACAAATAATAAAATTTTTGCTTAAGTATATTTCGTACTGATGTCTCTTTTTATTCTCTAGTTTACAGATTCATGGTTTCCGTAGTTTATTTAATATTGACAAACTCTGTTGAAGAATTCAGCTGAATTCTCTATTTACTCAAACTCAAATATAAACCGATGGGCCGGCAAACTGAAACAACCAAAGAAAGATCAAGCGCAAGACCAATTAGTTAATTTGCCCTTCGAGGCATGGTGATGTGTGGAGACCGGTCACCCACACAAACACTGACCTGAACAAGCACCCCTTGACCTCGCATCTCGACTGTTTAATGAGGTAACTACGTAGTTATCACAGCAATAGCTAAATAATACTGACGACATAATTGGCGCAGCGGTTAAGCAATTTGACTGTTGTGCCAAGGGTTGCGAGTTCGACTCGCACGGGGCAATATTTTGTGTGATTCGCAGATGTTTGTCCCGAGTCTGAGTGATTGGGTATGCAATATTTCATGTTTTTTTCACCTAATATACAGGAGAAATTCCTAGTGAAGGGCGTGGTTAAAAAAAATGCTTATAGCTCCTCACTCAATGTAACTAAACTTGTTATGAACCCAGTGCTGAGTTGCAAAGGACCAATATTTTTGGGATAATACAATGAAAAAGCCTGACGAAAGGATTCGGCAATATAAAACAATAGACACCGAGGCTACCCGTTTCTGTCCCAAAATACATAAGACGCCAAATAAGAGCCGTGCAAAGTACCTTTTAGTCAACAAAGAACCTCATAACCAATAAATAGATGGTCGGCACGGTCCAAAAAATCCAATTTCAATTGGAGTCCGGACAAATTGGGTCAAATCCATAACGGACTTTGGACCGTAAATCCCAAAGTTCGTATTTCGGAAAGTTACGGTCGATCGGCCAATCGGACGAACGCTTATCGCCATCCAATGACACCGGCCGATTACCGTGCCGTACCGTAAATTCGAAATTGGAACTCAACTTCGTTAATTACCGAAGTGAGCTCGATAGGCATCGCTCGACGAATTCTGCCGATTGTAATTTTCGATATTAAATTATTGGAATTAGAATTACTTTTTTTGTCTGAATTTGCGAATTGTTGGCGATTCTTAATAAAATTCTAGATTCAGCAAATGCTTTTTCTTACTATAGCCCTGACGTAAAGCTCCCCTATTTTTAAACATGATTGAGGATAAACTGCATAATTTAGTTTCTTATTTGACGAAATTAAATTTATAAATTCAAAGGATTAGTTTTAATTTTATTATCTTTATTAAAGCGGTGATTTTCTAAGTGACAATACTTACTTCCTCTAACTAAAACAGCTTAATTGGAGAATGATTAACTTTATAATACTAACCGCCGCACTCAGAGTTCAGAGACGTTAATGATTACTTAAACTATCACTAAGTATGGATTACACAAAGAAAATCTTTACTTAGTGATAGTTTAAGTAATCATTGAATGTCTCTGAGTTCGGCGGTTAGTATAATTATTATGTCAGTAATAAGTTCAATACAAGCGCATATAATATATAAGGCTTTGTAGAACAGACGGATAAAAGCTAAGTACCAATGAATGCAACTCGATATAATTTGGCAATAAACTCGATTGTAGTTCTCGATTCAAACGGTTCATTAAATTGAATAGTCCCGTAACATCGGTTATCGATATAGCATTTATTCGTGAACGTGGAATCGGTATGGCTTCATCAATTTACACGACCATAAACAGGGATGCAATAAGGTGACCTACAAAATCTAACACCAATACTATTAGTTATTTTTTATTAGTTCAAATATTTCTTAAATAACTTGACAGTGACAGGTATAATTTAAACAATGGTACCTTTTAATATTGTCGAATTTTATATAATGTAGCTAAGGGAGATTAATTTGATGATATAATATAAAGGTGCTAATTATGTATAAATGTTACATAAATAAAAGATTTTAATAAAACTGAAAAGAAAAAAAACCCATTAAATAAGATGAATTAAAAAAGGTTGCATACCAATTCAAAACAACTAAAAACAAATTCTAAGTCCATCCCTGTTTAAATCCATGAAAGTTGCCAGTGATTACGGCGACTCGTTACCGTCGCGGTAACGAATCTAATATTCAGATATATCGGATTGTTTGTAAAAGGCAATATTTTAATTGGTATCGTCTGTTTAATATCAACTGACGTGTCCGCAATCTCGTTAGTGGTTGTTTACTGTTCAATGATTGCTGGCATTTATGACTTGGCACTTTTAAATGCGGAGGCTACAGTTTTTTGTTTGTTTTGAAAATAGAGCTTTGACTTTCGATTTTTGCTGACGTTTATTGCGTTGTCGCTTGTTTAGTAGATTGTTTTTGTAACTAGTAGGTTAGAATTAAACACAAATTAAAAATATCTCTTCGCTTTTACATACTATAATAATATTGTTTATTCTGTATGTGTTTTTTTTAAGTTACGTTGTGTGAGAACAAGATTTAACACAACTATTAAGACAACTAAAACTCATGTTTAAGTGTTATGTATTTATTTATTAAATAAATTGTATAGGCACTTACCACCATACTTATCACTTACTTAAACTATCACTAAGTAAAGTTGTTTCGTGAAACTACTTAGTGTCAGCTCAAGTAATCATTAATGTTTCTGAGTGCGGCGGTTAGTATAGATATATACAGTTTGTAGAAACGCAAACTTATCTTGTGCATTAACTTTATATGCCGTAAAATATTCTATTTTATATAATAATAGCAGTGCTTACCTGGTAATTTCACGCTGGGCGGCATGCAGCTTGGCGGCGAGGCGGGCGGCGTCGGCCTCAGCGGCGCGCGCCCGCGCCTCCCAGTCGCCGCGCGCGCGACGCTCGCGCTCCGCATCGCTGCGAGCAGCACCCTCGCGCTGTGGGCAATAGAAATCGTTAATATCATGTACATAGTCTTTAGGTTACCGGCTATCAATCCCATATATTTTTCATTATCGCAAAACGAAAAATGTACAATGGCGTCAAACGTTCTGCCACTTGTCAAGGACTCCTTACATTTAGCGCCTTACCACTGACATTAGCGCTACTAAATATAACAGTTGTATCACCCTGAAGTATTAACACGTAATTATATTTCTTTTTCGAATCAGTATAAGCTAAAGAAGGAGAAGCAGGAATATACTTCTTATTAGGCTGTGCAACTTAAGGCACTGCTACAACAAACCTACGCTACATTGAAGCAACATTATCAAAAACAAAACCCTAGCAACTCCTTATTTTTGTTACTTTCGTGAGTGTTATCCTTATTTACTTTAAATGTTTTACTTATGTGACGGATTTATTTACAAACGGACCCCTTATTCATGAGCTGGTGACGCGGTGGAGTTGCAAGCTGAACCGTGAGTCAAAGCGGTATATTATAATAATGTCCTACTGACCGAATTTCGGTCACGGCGGCCTGTCTCAGCTGATACTAGCCAAATACGCAGGAGATAATAAAGTGCACAAGTATGCGCGCAGACACAGGTGCACTGCCTATTCCCTCACTCTCATAATCCGATGGGACGGTAGACCGACACGACAGGGGAGAGATCAGGCGCAGAACCAACGGCTTAACGTGCCTTCCGAAGCACGGTGGGGTCTCGACATGTGAAAACGGTCACCCATGAATAGACTGACCGCGGCGAGCACGGCATAAGGCGGAGTAGTCTCATATCTACGAGCCCCACGGCATATTATATTTAGAAAATAAAACTAGCAACTCTGTCCCCACACTACGAGCCTCATTGATCAAAGAGTAATAAAAAACAGAGACAACATTTGCAACATAAACTGTGTTCCCAACTAACAATTTCCCCACAAAGTTGGCATAGTGTCGAACTGCCATCAAACTAGCGGGGTGTTCATTTATCTCGTGGAAAGCTCCCACGAACCTGTCAGTGGAGTCTTGAAACAATTTCAATTTCCGCTGAACATTTTATAATATTCAATGCGAAACTTGAACAACTATCGCGGATGATTTATTAGAGGTAGGAGTTTTAACTTACTCGTAGTTGGTAAAGGTGTGAATTTTATCCGGCTAGTTTTACTTTAATAAAGCAAAGTAGACAGTGTAAAATGGTACATTTTTGGAAATCAAAGTTTTGAGGTGCTAGATAGAATTTCGAAAACACACAAGACAGTGTAACTGCGTGATCAGCTTTTTAAAATCCTCAATTAATCTAAAATTATCCAAAATGAAGTTGTATTACAGATACCCTTGAAAATAAGAGATATTTTAATTAAGAAGACAGGAAAAGTGTACCTTAAGTTAGGAGGATAAGAATTGACTATTATAAGATTGTAGAATTATATCTTCTTCAAAATATAATATAACAATAATTAAAATGCATTAACGACAATATTATACATTTTTTTTCCCATAAAATAACAAGCTTGATAGTAGATCCTTTGGTCTTCTTCAGACACTCAATCAAATGCTTTTATCAAAGAAAACTTTAAACAAAGACATCTTTGTAACAAAAACAATTTATTCTCAGCTTCGACGCGGCGGATGTGACGTCGGAGGATCGGATAAAAATCCAATTTGGACGGAAGTCCAGTCGTGACGTCACGTGGTGGGACATGACGTGTCGGATCCGTCTCGGACACGCGGCCCGTACTGTTTAATATTGAGAATTGGAGTATTGCGTTTGCAGTTGAGAATCGACATTGGGTATTTGAAAGCCAGTTTACATTGACAGAGGAAATTTATATTTCTGTGCATATTACGATTCAAGGACTATCTGTACTGTATTTCTCCTGAAAATCAATTGTTAGTTTGCAAGACATTGCTCGTATTAAAAACTGATTCAATCACTGATTGCTCATGTTAAAGTTTGCGTTTGTTTCGGCATTTCTTCTCAGAGGTAGTCAGTTAGGAAATGCCAACACCATTATTCTAACTTGTTTAAAAATAATGACGTGTAAAAGTGGTTTTTTAAAACCTATTTGCAGAAATAAAATCATTTATAATTTCAATACATTTTCATCTATCTAGTGCATCTGACACCCACTGATGAGGGGCACTTATGTATATGATTATATTTGTAGCTTAGATACAAATAACACCGTTTAAGTGGCACCCGTCGTGGTCACATGTCACGAGGCCCACACGATCAATTGATCCCAAAGTAGGCAGAGCCTGCATTATGGTAACCAGACAACTGATAAACATACTTATATATTTCTAAATACATACATAATATTGAAAAATTACACCCAGACACAGAACGAATGATTATGATCATCACACGAAGATTTGTCCTGGGTAGGAATCGAACGCACGACGCTCTGGTTTAGCAGTCAGGGTCACTAACGACTAGACCAACAGGCCAGAATATGATATTAACAGCATGATAATTTTTTACTTTATGCACCATAAATGCTAGTACCCTATTATTTAATATGCAAACAAGGTAATACTAAACATGGACAGTTAATTAAAATAAAATTAAAGTAATAAACTAGCGATTAATGACTAAAGGTGTATAAACACAAACGGCGCCGCTAACCGAGGTTCAAAGTTACCTGTAGTTAGTTCAGCGTAGATCTTATCCAGTTAGTGGTACAAGTTACGAACTTATGATATGTATAGCGACAGAAAACGTTGAAAATAACTGAATTAACTTGGTTATAAAATACTTTGGGATTGGGTATATAATAATATTTGGGTGCAGGGTGTAGAATTGAGGGTGCTGGGTGCAACTGCAAGGTATAGGGTCCTGGCGGTGCAGGATACAGGGTGCTGGGTGCAAGGTACAGGGTGCTCGGTGTAGGATACAGGGCGCAGGGTGCAGTCAGTTCCCTTGCAAATAAGATTTCTCATTCATAGAAATACCACGCGTTCTCAGTGTGTGGTAGTGACATAGTGTTTTGTTTCATTTACGGTAGCTATCAGAACCACATAATATGAGGTTCTATTTTCAAGATGTGTGAGTTGAATACTGTTTCGTATTCTAGAGCGAAACAACTGCGTTGCATTAGTGACGCCTTAGTAGTTTTTCATGACTGTATTTAGTTCTACTATTTTTAACAGCGGAAAGACTTTGTTTTTTGTCTACAATGTTATCCTATGATTGGTGCACTAACAATTAGCCTTCTGTGTAAACTTTATGCACAGAAGGAATATCAGCGTTATTTGTAAATATTCATTTTTAATTAGAGAGCTTTATTTGTGATATTACAGTCGAATCAAATCAAGTCTGATGCAAAATGTTTCTTAATGTCAACGATTTAGAAAAATGTCTACAATAATTAACTAATTAAGTTTGGTATTAAAACATTATAAAAATGTATCGTTCTTTAGACGGTACTAGGATCTACATGCTTTCCTCATTTAAAAATAATCCTCAATTGTTTTACCTTGAGCCACCGGCAAACTTCCTTCGAACTTAAAGTTTGATGAAGTTTTAATTGAAAATTAGTCTTGGCCGTATCTTGTTGGCTCCAGTTCATTTGGGCTTAGCAGACCAAGCACAGTTTGAATTAACAGCCGCAAAAATCTGTGCTTGCAGATAAGATGCTTATCAAACGCAAGACCGGAGAACGGAGGACTTTGGAGCCGCTTCGAGCGGTCCTCGGAGACAAAAACAAAGTTGTTTTGGACTGGCTTTAGGAAGGTGAAGCTACTGCTTATTAGAAATTACGCTACTATTGTAGCTATAGTGGTAAATGAAGTTCGCTGCCCTTTTTTATTCCCCAACTTTCGAATCTCATTGGTTCTTCTTCTTCTTTTTATCGTTTGGTGTCAGAGTTTAAACAGCCTGTAGGCCTCTGACATGGTTTACACACTATTGAAAAATCTCTCAGGTGTGCTGGTTTTCTCACGATGTTTTCCTTTGACTTGGCAGTCCAACGGTTACTATATATGATTTTTATGTCTCATAATTCTCGTATGAATTCTATTGATTTGTAGTTTATTCTGATCATTCTAATGCTAAGTCAATTATGGCACTCCAATGAGTAGGGTTGTACATCATGATTAACGCAATGCGTCTTACGTCTCTTCAGGAAATCAAAAACTTTGTGGTAGCAACTAAAACTTTTCGAGTTTTCACTACATATTTATTCCTCTTTCTATCTTATTAAAAGTTTTAACGACGATATATATAATTTAACCTTTATCTGTGTCTACAGAGAAACGGTTCTTTAGTTAGTTTGTCCGTTCTCAAAAATTCCCTTACCTATTTTAAAAGTGAATCGACACCCATCAATTCTCAAGATCATAACTTCATTAGCAACTCGCATTAGGTTCGATTCCGTTAATTAATGTTTCCACTTTCCAATTGGACCGTTGTTTATGTAAACAAAACAAACACGAAGTAGCTGAACATTAATTGTTTGATAATGCACCTACGTTTCTATTACGATTCTCATTCTCGATACTGAAATAGATTGGGAAGGGAGCGGCAAGATTGTTTCTATATTTACTTTCACGGTTTTTAATGGCGAATAGGACTTTCAGGATCGTTTGTGATGTCATAATGAAAAGAATTTGATAAATAGATTCCTTAATGAAAAAAGCAGTACCTTTGTACTTATACTTTTAATGATCTTTCTTTTTATATGTTTCTTTCTTGTGTGTACATAAATTGTCAATAAATAAGAATAGAACGTATAATGTGACCAGTAAGGGTATAAAAATGGTTATGGGATGTTTATAAGTTAAGATTTTGTAGCAAGGTGTGTTTATTTATGTGATTCAGTAAAAAAATCAACTCTGTCGGGAATTCTTGCTAATAAGGGTAGATATTGTACAGTAATGTTTGCATCCAGAAATAAAGGGACATAGGTAAAACATTTGATGATAATTATGATTAGTTTTAATGCAGTTATTATTTTCTAGCAGAATTTATTGTACCTGGTCAACCACAAAGACGTGACACACATTTATCAAAATAAGTAAATACTAGCGACGACGCCACAATATGCTGAAAAATGAATCGCTATAGACAATAATTAATGAGCCTTGAAGAGTTCATTAACAATTCACATTTAAACATTTGACGCAATACAATAAATCATCTGTTTCTCCATACCTAACAAAAATAACCCTAAACAGATTAAAAATGGCTTTGCTATTATAGCAAAGAAACTCACAAATTAGTATGACAACTCGTCCGTGCAAAGTACACAAGTCTTTTGAAAGAAAAAATAAAAGAGGCATAGAAAAGGAAACGGTTTCGGCTATTTTCGTCTGTTTCCGTTAACGTTCGGCTCATCGCGTAACGGACTGGTTTGGACATAGACGATATTTTTACACACTCCAAATGTTGGTGAAATAACGTCGTATTTATGAGAACTGTGCGAGTTTATTCTGAATCCATTTTAAAATTGTGAAAAGGAATTGGGTTCAAGTTTTTACTAGTGTATTATTAAATCTCGCAGTTTTATACAAATACTCTAGAAGACAAATTAATCTTTTACGTTAAAATATATAAATAATAAGACCCATTTAAAATGCAAAGCAACAAAAAAAAATACTGTTATTTACCGAATCCATATCCAGTAGAAAAAAGTTCGAACTAAGAAATTATTTGTGTTAAACTAATATTTGAAACAAAAAACAAAACTTCTTTCTACCAACAGCTCAAGCTTCCAATAAACGTCGAAACACCCTACGGTTCACGGCTGTCACTTGTCAACTTGACAGCTGTCACTTTGACAGGTCAGTGTCAGTAGTAGGGACGAGTCGCGCCCTTGAGCTAACTGTAGCCAATGTTTATACATTGTCTGTAACACTTCGGTTATTGGTAAAGTAAACAAAAGTTTAATTTGTTGTGGTATGGTAAGAGGTTCGGTTATTAATTGGTGGGTGGGAAAAGTCGGTTGTAATTTCAATTCAGATTTAAATGTTTAAAGAATGTTCTTTTTTTCAATTAGAGTATTTATTAATGACGTCAGTCTGGAAAAAAAATGAAAGGAATGGATCTCAGGCTTACCTATAAACAGTTACCCTTGTTTTCAGATCGCTATCTTAAACATAATACCTAGGAGCTAGAAACTACAAGTACTCACAAAAGATTATGCTGGGCTAAGTCTAGGGTGAAACTGCATCAACAAGACACAATGTAAGGCACAATCAAAAAGAAGGTTTTTACTCCAGATATTACTTCAAAATATTTTACTCCACCGAAACTAAATACAATCGCATGTAACATGAATACTCTCGTTGCATACTCTGATTGCATGTATAGCAATATTTCATGCAATAAACGAGTAGCTTTAATATGACATACAAATACTATACGAGCATTTACTTGTCACAGTTCAGTAAAAAATACTGATTCGCATTTGTTCAGATAAAGCGAGCTGTGTCGAGGTAGTGGCATGCTGTTGATTGATCGCCGCTGCAGAAATGAGCTTTAAATGACTAGTTTCCGTACAAATGGCGACGTACCAGCTTTGTGTACGTTGGCTGGTTTCATTAGGTTTAACAGAAATAGGTAAGTTCACTGTTGGTGCTGAATAGACACTAAATAATAATGTAAAAAAAGTAAACATTACTGAAATTTGTTCTTAGAGCGAGAGATGTGATAAGGAAAACGTCTCAAGAGACATAAACTTTTTCATTTTCGCATTTCTTCTCATCATTTTGATTCAACGTTGCATTACTTCAGGCATTCTCAGTGTTTATCGTGGGAGTGTCACAGTTTGAAATTTAACATACACAGGGTCTTTGCATGTCAGATTCGATAAAAACAAGATCCGCGGATCATAGAAATATTTGCACCGTTCAGAAATCGATTACCATCACAACACTACTGCGGCACTAGGGTCGTAATAATTTATCTTATTCTGTAGTTCATGAACATTTTACAATAATATTTTCCTTGTAAAATCTTTATGCAGCAACAGGCAGCAAAGCCTTACCATTGACATTATATTCAGGTGCATTACCGTGCAAGCCACGTTAGTCGTACGTGGCTTCTGTGTACGCCGTAATGGCTAGCCAATGCACTCCCATTTCCTTAGGGATGGGAAATATGTGAGGTCGCCTTTATGAAAAATGGCAATATACAAGTCAAGGAGCTGGGCTATATTGTAGTCGGATAAATTAAGGCTCTACAGTGCAGAAATTTAGTTCTGTGGTATAGTATACAAGGCTCTGAAGCCAGCCAGAGTTGAAGTACAAAAATATTACATAAGAATCACATTTGGAATAGGCATTCGAAGTCTTAACTTGATAAGCGCCTGCAATAGATCTACATTGTCATATACGAGATTTTCTTGAATCACATGTTATTACTTTTGTCATAAGACATCTAGGCAATTGCCTACTTACAGGCACGCCTTAAGGTTTATCATCACGGATTATCATCCGTGATTTAAATGAAGTATAACCAACATAATATAAATTATGTTCTTCTAGTTATTTAGTATGGAGGTTGGATACCAAAGTTCATCCAGTACTAAATTTTATAAAAAAATCTTTTAAAGATTTAAACGAAAAACTACTACAATATAATAACGTTTACTTTAATAATATCAGTATGGATTAATCATACACAATGTATTTTCTTTGAGCAAAGTTCAAATACTATCTCAAAATAAAGACGAAAAAATATCGTTTTAAATTAGGTCGAAGAGCCAGTGAGATATATTTAACCTCTTTGCGTCCGCTGACGGATTCTCAGTGGATACGACGTTGATTGATGATGTTTCTTATGAAATTATGATAACTTTGTATTTATTAAATTATTTCGTTATTTACGGAACGCTTCCAGCTATCTCAGAGCTGAGTGTTTGAATGGAGATTGTTTTTTCTTCGAAGAATTTTTCTTTAAAGACTATTTTTTTTTTCTAAAGAGTTTTGGTGTCGTCGTATTAATTATGTAACATATTGCACATGTTTACACCTCTATGCTGCGAAAAGTTGGTGCTGCAACTGCTGCATGTGATAAAAGCCAAGCCTATTCCTAAATTTAGGCACATTTCCAAGAACACAGTTAGTTTTTATCGCGTATAGACTATCATCTATCGGTATCATCATAAATCTATCGCGTATAACATTTACCACTCATATTGAATATAGAACCTGAAACCATAGACACCATAGAACCTAAAACGTCAAACCCAAAAATGACACGTAAAACAATTTATGTCAACTGCAGAAACATTTAGACCCTATGTTTACATACAACACTTTTATTTAAAAGGCACTTTGTTCACAAGATCCTCCCCTGACTTCAACAAAGTCAGCTACATTTTTTTCAAGACCCTTGCTTCCCTTAATTCGTCACCAAACATCCCTTATTGACAGCATCCCTGTACTATCACAGTTTGCTTAGGCGTTAGGTATTAAAGCAAACTTCGAAGGGGATTTCACAGGGGTGGGCAGAGCACACAAATAAATAGTGTAGACAAATATTTGTACGATATTGCAAATCAGTTGTGTGCTTCTGTTTCGTCGGATGTTGGATGTAAGTAGAGGGAATGTACCTACTACATGAGTTTATAAAAGTCACCGAATTCAGTCAAACGGAAGAAAATTTACGTAGATTTATTCGATCTTTTCAAGAAAAGCAAAGAGCTGACACTGATTGTAGAAACTTTTCAATAACGTCTTTAAGAGCATGTCTTTAGTGGAATTGATGACCGTTGATATTTTTCATAGTTGAGTACTTACATGATACAAGTTAATCAATAGTATTCGGTCATATTGCCTCAATGCATTGTACGTAGTTCAAATTCTACGGCTCCAAGAAAAATGCAAAGTGATTATAACCTACTATGTACGCCAAATTAATCGCCATTTAACGATCTCCGACACAATTATACCGCCATTTTCGAATCACGGAATGACCCGTTTAATCTAAGCAGGAGCTATTACCATAAAACTCTTTGATTACACCCAATCAACGTGAACTCCGAATGAAAAAAATATGCAAATATTCTTTTTTCAAATCGCTTGTAATGACGTTGAATGACATAAAACGGGCGCACTGGCTCCCTGTCTAATTTCGTGAAAGAGTTGCCACGCGCCGGTCACGTGACTCCGTTTGGACCAATCGCGGGTCATTGTTGGGGGTATGACGTCATCAGCGGCTAGTTCGTGAGAGTATGATTTACGATATGCTACAATAGATGGTAATTAAGTTTTGTTCTGTACTGCCCCTAGGAGTGTGTCGCAAGAGTTTATTAAATCGTGTTTATTTTGTAAGGGTGCGAACTAGTTTTAAGTGCCATTCACAATTTTAAAAGCATTGTTTATTGACGCATGTAGGTTTAAGACCCATCCCAGACAAAAATGTTATGTGTAACATCCATATTATCGACCAATTTCCATCACGGTGTTTTTTTTACAGAATTTCACAGGCATCTAAGAGTTACACGATATCATGGGACGTTTAACGGACAAAATCATTCACGCCCATAACTAGTCAGTAAACCTTCGAAGTACATTTTAGATAGATTAAGATTTTTTATCATCATCATCATCAGCCAGAAGACGTCCACTGCTGGACATAAGCCTCCCCCTTAAATGATTTTATTTCTGCTAATAGGTTTTAAAAAACACTTGTACACGTCATTTTTTTAAACTAGTTAGATGGCGTCGGCAACTGACTACCCAGACTATACCTTAGATTTTTTATACCTTAACACAATAACCAGAAACTAATTTCATGTAAGCTGTATTAGCATCATAATACTGGACCCTAAAAATAAGGGTTTGCAGAACGTCAGCTGCCGAAATCAATAACGTGGACTCCCAATTATCTGCCTTTAATCCCTGGGACCCTAAAAATGATTCATCCCCTATGTTATATGACCTACAGTGAAGCTCTGTATGGATTATTGTTATAAATAATTCAATAAACAATTTCGTGTCGTGATGCACAATCGATGTCTGCACTTAGCTCGTAATCTGCTTAGTATAATCTTATTTAGAGGGGAGAGATTTAGCTCAAAGATATTAAATATATACTTACATTTTTAGTTTTAGATTATTTTTTTGGAATGCTATATTACATTGCTGACTTATAATAGAAGGAGACATAGTGATAAAACCTGCATTTATTTATAAATAAATCGCCAAACAGCAATTAGCAAGGGTGTGTTCACTAGTCTTTCTTATTGCTCGTACGTTTTTTCTATGAATAAAGGCCGTTTGACAAACAAATGGGTAACATGGCTCTTAACAGCTTGATAGTTTTAATAAAATAAAGTAAATATGTACTTAATTATAACGAGCAGACTTTACCCTAAAAAATACAACATATTGACGACCTAATTGGCGCAGTGGGTAAGCGATTAGACTGCTGCGCTAAGGGTTGCGGGTTCGATTCCCGCACGGGACAAACATTTGTGCGATCTACATTTGATTGTCCCGAGTCTGGGTGTTTGTGTATGTGATATTTCATGTTTGTGAAACACACCCACGATACAGGAGTATAATTCCTAGAGTGGGGCGACGTTAAAAAAAATAAACTATATATATTTTAATTCCCACGTACCTACAACACATTGTACAGTAAACGTCACTAAAACCTTTATTGTTATAACTACAAGGGAATAAAGTCCAAAGAATAAACCTTAAAAAGAAAAAGCGTTTTTTTTATTGTAAGCTATGACACTCCAAAGTTCCTTAATTAAATATTAATGATTGTATAAGTAAACAAGCATAACGCCTCAACTAATTTATGCTTACTCACGGGTAATATTCTAAGTAAAGCATATTAATACGCAGCACAAACTGTGACCATCACCTGCACCACAATTAATCTAACTTCTAATTGGAACAAGTGCGTTCAAAGGCAGACTGTTCGGCTCACAGTTCGATTCCGTTCGAATCAGAAACTGCAGCCTTTCAGTCTCAAAGGGAAGTATTACCAAACCAAATGAGGTGTGCAATTGCGCGTCATGTAGGGAGTTCTGTGCCCGGTTATGAACTTACGAGAAGTTGCTGGTATTTAGTCACGAGACGTGTAGCTTTCATCTATAGCTTTTGGTATTGAACGCGCTATCTTATGCTAGTAATGTTATGTGTGTGAGTAGGTACGTTTGTTAATGAAGCATGCCTAAGGTATAGTGTTATGTGTCTATAAAAGATAAGCTAAAAATGTAGTCAAAATAGACTTAAAAAAGTACTTTTTGCACGTCAAATTACATCAAGACAAAAAGCCCCCAAAACGCTCGCCCGTCACCACTTCCTAGTGCTATAGCTGGGTAGAAGAAACGGCGCAACAAACTACCCAGCAGCACAATCTGTCTGCTATTGCTATTGCTGTGTTTAATACTAATGGTCCTACAGCTAAATATTCCAACTCGACTACCTCCAAACCAAATATGAAATACACTTAAAGATATATACACCTATGTTATATAACCCGTATACTGTAATATAGCCGTCAATTTTGTTCGCTATCTAATGAGAATGGTAAAGATTTGAGTAATACAGAGTGAACCAAATTTGTTCGGGCAAGCGCACAAACCGCGGCCGGTGCTTCGACGGTCGACCCCTGATCGAATCGTCCAACGACTAACTATCGTAGTTTCCACCGGATTGCTATTTAAACTAGTGTTGTGATCGAGAGGAATGCATAAATATAATAATAAGTCGATTGTTGTAAAACATTATTTCAATGACATATTTTAACACAATTTTTGTATGTACAGTAAATTTATCATAAATAAATTATGTTGCAGTTGAATACTAAATCGGATTATACAAATTTAGGAAAATTAAAAAAAAAACACGACAGTCGCAGTAAATGATTGCTAAACTATGATTTACAAACACTTCAAAATGTGCCCTGCTTGTGCCTTCCTTTCATAGACATAAAATGTAACAAACCCAAATACTGAAATCAAAATCACAAATCAATACCAGTACAGATAATTACTTATCGATACTAATTTTGATTTAATCACCACCAAGTTCCACTATAATCGATAAAGCTACATCACTATCAGGGGCAAATGTGTACGTTACGACGTCAGACGAAATTGGATTAATTTACAACAGCATACCTTACGAAGACAGGCTTGATTTAATGAAACTTATCCTTGGCTAAATTATATTCGATTAAACAATCAACCTTAGCTTGGGTTCAGAGCAAATAGTTGGAGTAAAATTATATTAGGCGTAGTAGGCAGTTTGTTAGAACAAGTTTTGATGTGATGCTTTGACTATCTTTGATCCCGAAAATTATCGTTTAGACTTTAGAATAATTATTTAAGGAATTGTCAGCGTATCCTGGTGTCCTAAAATACAAGTTTTACGTCTAGTCTAGTGTAGGCATCAGTTTCCCACGCTATAATCCGTTGCTATGTGTAAACTGTTTTTGATGTCATGTTAAATTTACTTCATATATTCATCATCATCAGCAGGAAGACGTCCACTGTTGAACAAAGGCCTCCCCCATTTAGAGGGGGGGGCGTTGCCATTTTTGGCTTGATGATCGCAGTGTTTGTGGTCAAGTTGCAGAAGACGCTGCTGCCCATGGGCAGCGGGTTCTAAGAGCGGGTTTCGTAAAAGCATGCTCTTACGAAACCCACGGGAGGAAAGGGGGTGGTTAATTCTAGGCTGGATGCCGGATTGTTATCAGAAAATAAATAATTTAGTATAATTGTTAAATATGTTCAAAAAGCTAACGCTATAACCAATACAGAGCTCAAAGTGTGGCCGTTCTCAACTAATTACAACATTATCATCATCATCACATCAGCCTCTTGCAGTCCACTGCTGGACGTAGGTCTTCCCCAAGGTACACAACGAGGCCCACTCTTCCAATAACTACACAGAGCTAGTTAATATAAACAAACGTTAACAGAGTCCTCCCTACTAAAAGTAGTGCGTGTTGATTCACAATTCAGAGCTCTCCTACTATCAATGGACGTAAAAACTGAGTTTTATGATTATGCAACTCCGTAGCTGCGTTATCGGAGACTGTTTACATGGGAATTATGCAGGAATTCATGGCGTTTGCCTAGTTCCTGGTAGCTCCGTCCTATGGAATTCCGGTTAATTAGAAGAATTTATGGTGACTTTGAATATGCTTTGTAAATAGTTTTTGTTCTGCGTATTAACATTATAAGCATAATATTGGATCGCTTTCTTTTATTTTAATCACAGCTACTATTTTATTTGTGTTATAGTGTGGTTGGATAATGAAAACTCTCACAGTCAGTAAGCTGCCTGTATAGTTTTTACAACAAGCACTTTAAAGGTACCTATCAAATACAATTCCTCCCAAGTTGTGACAGATTGTCTTTAAAAAAAATGAAATATTTGTAGTCAACTAGATGTTTTATTACGAGCCGTGTCGAAAATGAAAATACACTCTATCTTCCTAACGGAAAACCTAAATTCGATATTCATAATTTCGGAGACCAAGAACTAAAATACTGTATTATTAAATGCTTCTTACCGCAATATACAAAGGAACCTTTACCTCTACCATGAACAAGATAACATTCCCTCCAATAACACGAAACTAATCTTAAGCTTTCCATTAAAATGCCAAAAAAATAACATAATTCTTTCTGCGACCGCAAGCATCGTGCTCCCGACATACCCTTATACTAAATCCTTTGGAGTGAATGCCATTGGTTTAGGAATGGAGGGGAGGACACTATTTACTAAGAATCCGCTAGTCCAGAGGGCTATAATCCCGAGGGAGTAGGGATTGCAGAAACATCGCCTCGGAGGACTCAATGTGATGCAATTGTTGTGTTTTTATTATTTATGCAGCCATTAGAATTAATTACTGTGGTTGTTGTTTAATGTAGTTTCTGCGTAATGAAAGTAATGTGGTTGTAAAACAAAAGAGCTGATGAATTTGGGGCTCATTCATTAAAGTGTCGTAGCGAATACTATCATATTTTCGAATAAAATATGGCAATTTTAAAAACTTTGTTGTGTGATCAATAGCTCTAGCATGTTTTCATTCTGATTATTCTACAGTGCAAAAACTCAATATCAGTATCGTCATCATCAACATCATCAGCCTATCTCAGTCCACTGCTGAACATAGACATCCGTATAAACAGTTCATTCTACAGAACACCAACTTACTGTTTCAAATGTTATGTTCTTCTATCGACATTATAACTTCACCTAACCAACGTACAATACACATTCAGTAAATGAAACCTTATCAATAAATAGATGATGGAACGCGACTAGCATCGCCATTGTACAGAATCGATACTTAACTGGTTCACCGAGGTACCGGACTTAGACTGACATTACTAATGCAATTGAGATCGATAGACTTTGATATCGATGCTATAAAAAGTTATGTAGGGAACTTATTGGGAAATTAACACGTTGCCTCTCCAGGCGGTGGACACAATAGTTAAACAATCGTCATGTACCGTATGACTGTGATTCATTAGTCAGGTAAAGGGTTAAGTATTAAATTATAATATTAAAGGTGATAAAGCTATATTAAATATGCTTTATTGAACACTAATATTGTTACTGCCTTTTCTAAAGGATTATTTAGGGATGTTTGTTATGAAATATTTTTTTGATAATATTGTCCTTCAAAATTTGCTCATTCGAGATGAAAATGGTCACTGATAAGAAGAAATATACCAAACTTACTACTGGCACAGAGCCTAACATTATTAAATATCTAAGTTTATTGCAAGACATGTAAGCCTTAATAACAATAAATGATAACTTAAAAGCAATAGTAGACATAATACGCAAAGTCACTACTAAAAAGTGCTAACGAACAAATACATAGTTCATTGAACTCTTACGTAATAAAGGAAAATCTACATAACATCAAATACCGTAAAAATATAATAACCCCTATTCTGCTAACGGTACATGGCTCAAAGTTTGTGAGTGGCTTAAACAAGGCAGTTGGTCTTTGGGAAGCCCTCTCGGCTCAATGCGTATTTTTAACGAGAGCGACAAACTCTAACGTTTCCTTGTTTGGATACTAATTGATGATTTTCTTGTTTTTTCAGGGGACGCAAAATGGTGAAGGGATCATCCCGTGTCAGCCTGTAAATCGGTTTCTTTGTTTTCTTTCGTATTGGTCAAGGATTAATGAATGATGATGTAGGTTTTAGAAATTATGAGGTTTATATTGGATGAAAGCGGTGTGGGCCCGTCGATTGGCAATAAGCTTTACCAAATATATGGAACTTAAAACGAGGGTGTTTTAACGTCTAATAACTAAAGAAAATTACCTCAGCCTCTGCCTTAGGTACTCTTTGGGAATCAAATGCGTAACTTATGAAAACCAAAAATTGTTTACCCGGATGGAAGTAAAATGTATATTACCAAGATGGTTGAATAGAGACTACAGCCCCCATACCATGAACTCTTAAAGCAGGACAGTTTTAAGATGTGTAAGCAGGACGCCGCTACGTGCAGTGTAATGCTGCGTCTCGCTTCTACAACGTAGTCACTGCCTATCCCTCTGGGAAACAAGCGTGACTTTACGTCTGTATTGTGTGTGACGGTGGTTATATGCACCTACGTTTTTAATGCGAGACTTTCAAGTTAAAAAGCTTAGAAAATGAAAATCAAAACACTACTCTAAGCCAAGCTAAACAATCCCATCGTATCTCACGGTGAGCGATCACAATCGTTATAAATCTTCACGCCACCGCATCAGTGGGGTGGCCAGCGATTTACATAGTGGACACACATAAAACTGTCACCGATATATCTAATGTACCGACAGAAAGACGGATAGTCCATTTTATTGTAATACGTGAATGTGAAATGGGTAACGTTGTCTTTTGATCTTTGATACCTGCTTTGAATATGAAGATATGGATTTGAAGAAATATTTATTGTAAGAAATAAGCTACAGCGTACTTTGAATGCTGTTTACATTCACTAAAATATAATGCAGTGTCAATAAACGAATCCAAAATTGAAACTTGATTTTCAGCTGCAGTCGGACGTTTTTGAAATTTTATCCAAATGTACAACCGGTAGGTAATCCCATTTGAGGAGGGCGAGCATTTGATTAGTTTTATATAATGTGTGCTTGCACACATTAAACTGCCTCGTTGGTCTAGTGGTCGCTAAGCGCGACTGCTGAGCAAGAGGACCTGGGTTCAAATACCGGGTCGGGCAAGGTGTTACTGAGTTTTACATTAGGTAATTCTCAGTAGCAGCACGGAGTCTGGATTTATGCCCGGTTGATGGCAATAGGCTCGCCCCCTATTACATTGGGACTTACAACATAACTGGTGAAATGTGGGTGTACTATATGTTCACCCCTGCCTACCCCTTCGGGGAATACAGGCGTGATGTTATGATGTTACTTTTAAGCAAGCAACTTCATTACTTAACTACATCATTATTATATTGTGTATCTATAAAGGTGGGATGGATGTATCCCTTAACACAGGATTTACCCTAAGGGGTAATTTACCAACTTTATGTACCCATTGTGATGATAAATAAACATTATTAGAAAAAAAAACAAAAGCATATCGAAACACGTCAAAAGAAAACAAATGAAAATCCCGTTTCTGCATGTCGTCAATAACTAGAGCAGGTATTTTAAAATAGCAATAAAGTTCTAGAAAGCATATTTATAAAAACTCAACATCAAAATAGAACGTTTTCCTAGCATCCAGTGAAATGGAAAAATAAGTAGGAACGTATTGGAAAACAAGCATAAATAATTGACGGCGAAGCGTTCATTCGCGACTTGTACACGATTTGTAAACAATTCGTTTGGTAAACGTATTGAAAAATATTGCTCCCTATTGTCACTTGATAAAATAATAGCATGTAAAACTGGTACGTATATCTGTTCTCCGACGCCGTCGCGGTGACACGACAAAGTATCTATATGAAGTCATGATTGAATTTCCAAAGACTACATTTATGAAAAAAATATTTTGAATCCAAGTCAAAATACCTTACTTAAGTATACATAAAAAAAAAGTAAGACTAATTATTAATTAGTACTTTTTGAGCGTCAAATTCATCACCGCTTTCTAGTGCCCACATACCCAGCTATAGTATACGAACGGCGCAACAAACTACCCAGCAGCACAATCTGTCTGTCATATTACAAAACAGTATCTAATTAAAAAAATAATAACGTCTAAGTACTCCTTTGTAACAAGCACTCTAATAAGTCAACTTAATTGTTACATCACAAACTTACTAAGCTTTTATAAAATCAAGTTACCTTATTATTCACAAAGGCTCTCTACCCTATTTTCCTGAAGAAAGTTTAGTGACTTTTTCTTCAAGGACTACGCCCAGTAATGTTTGAAGTATCTAAAAACAAAAGAAGTGACGGTCGAGGCGTTGTAGAAGCTAGTGACGAATAATTTTTAGCCAGTATTGTGTCTCTTATAAGAAGCTATAATTAAGTAAAGACAGTAATTGAATAAACAATAATAAAACATCTTACTTATTACAGAAAAATCAAGCCAGGTAATAGAAAAAACAGGTTTTATTATAGGTATGTAATGTACCTACTATTATCTCTACAATTTGGTAGACCGGTTCAAAAAGAAGTATAGCAAATCGTATTTAAGTACAAGATTGACAAGCCGCTGGGCACTTCAGAATAAATACATGTTTTGTCAAGTAATCGTACGGCAATTCCAAGGATCAACAAAGTGTCAGTACATTGTGTCCGAATCAAATTGAACCAAATTAATCGTCATTGAAAGTCTCTACTTCCAAAATCATAAAAGGTATAATTTTGTAAAATGATGCCTATTTTCAAGTACATAATGAGTGGCAACTAAAAGCGGTATAACTAACCGCTGGTACGCCGCTACAATGAGCAATCCTGCGGGATGCTGCCACAATCAGCAGACGGCAATCATCTGAACAATGACTCCAAATTACAGTATAAAATGTATGATAACCACGACTTTGTGGGGTTGAATCACTACAGGTTACGTTTATCCTGTTATTAGCGCAGCATTTACAGGGTTAAGTCAATAAGGCACAGGACAGTTACCTTCTAGATAATATATCGATTTTCAGGGCCGTAAGCTTTTTGACACATGTGTCATTTTGACATTGATTATTATCGTATCGTCATTAAGGTCTTCCGATGCGTTTTCATTGCTCAGTATTTAGTAATCTTGTATGTTATAAATCGTCCATAGTCTGACGTAGAGATAGTTCGGCAATCTACTCTTATTTTGACAGTAGTGCGTGTATATTCGAATACTTAACATTTGACGTAAAATTTGTACCTGCTTTAGTATAAAATGATACCTATCAACCCACCGACTTCAAACCTTTCAAAGGGTGTAACAAACTAACAATAGTTACCAACTACTATAGAACCGGGTTCATCCGGGCAACGTTTCCATTATATTTGAAAGTTTGACAAATACCACTCCAGGATCAAAACAAATTAGTTCCCGGGGGAATTAATTGAATAATTCTCAACTAAACGCCTCAAAACCGACAGTTGTCGAGTATTGATTTCTAGTACCCTCAAGTGACAGTATGGTGTAAGTTAATGGGATAAGCGATCACAGAAAGAAGTAACTAGTGCTTCAAAAAAATGATTTCCATAAATTATGAGTAGAATAAAATGTCTTTGATATATCTTTTGTCTAGAACAAGCTTTGTTCTTTGTTATATCTTAAGTATACAACGTTTTTTGAGAAACATTAAAGTATTGACAGATGATAACCCAAAATCTGATATAACTACACACACCACTTTGTATCAATAACATACAATTAGGTACATCGTTCAAGAGTGACTTAATCATGTTGACGACCCGATTGGTGCAGTGGCTAAGCGATTAGACTACTGCGCTAAGGGTAGCGGGTTCGATTCCCGCATGGCACAAAAATTTGTGCGATCCGCAGATATTTGTCCCGAGTCTGGGTGTTTGTGTATGTAATATAACATGTTTGTGGAACCCACCCACGATACAGGATAAACTCCGAGTGTGGGCAACGTTTTATCTTAAAAAAAAGCCAACGTTAAAAAATGTAAATAAAATCGCTTGCAGTCTATAACTTGCAGCTCAAAATGGCACCCCACAAAAACAAGGGTGGATTTGCAGAATTAAATAAAAAAATGCACCTTACCGGACACAGAAATGGCGTTAAATCTATTGGATTTTTTCGGAGACAGCATTTTTTCTAACTGTATTATTTGAGCGTTATAGCCACGAGGGTGAGGTTCTTGTCATCTTTGATACTATGAAGATGTTATGTTATTGGTGCAGATTGAGTGGCTTTTACGAAAGAATTTCGGTAAACGGCTTTAGGTGTTTTCCCTCAGTCAACTGTTTCTATAAATATTCGGGACTTATGTAGCTATGTAATGCCATCGCTGTACTTGTTTGTATGCATTTGAAATTGTTAAACACAGAAGACACTAGTGCCGTCCATAAGTTAAAATAGTTGAATTTGAAACATAGAAGAGCCACGTTAATTTGATTAACACTAGATAGTTAGGTTTTACGACATACCATATAGCCAAATATCCATTTATTTTAAACCGACGCTTGATACAGGATACTAAATCAAAATAATACTTCCAAATTATCAATACATATTAATCAGTCCATTTGGCAATCAACAGTTAAAATACACCTCCCACTATACAGCGTGTTTTTAAACATAATGCGTATACAGCATGTTTCATAATATATGTTGTTCAAATAAAACTGTCATAAATTACGTGCATACCAACTATTGTGCGTTCACGCATAAAATCTGACCATCGCATTATTTAGTCGTGGGCGCACATAAATCTAACGCAATAAATCAATATTTGCAATGGCAAGCTAAAAGCACCCTTTCTGTTTGTACAAATGCAATTCATTCGATATATACATGATGCATTGGCTGCCAGTGGTCGTTGGTCTGCAAATACTGGACAAAGACAATGGAATATCGACTTTGAGATCGTAGACTTAAAGTCTGAAATAGATTGTATGTTTGGGGAACGTTTTCAATAATGTAGCAGGGCTTAAGATTATTTAATTCGTGCGCTTGTCAACGTTCATGGATATTTTCTGGTATTGTAATGTATTTCATTTTAAAATATGTACCTAGGTCCTATGAATTATTTCAAATTTTAGGTATATAAATTGTATTAAAAAATGTTATGTAGAAGACGTAAAAGATTCATTTACGTGAAAGTTAAGAAATCAAATAGGCATGAGAGTAGGTAATTTATAAAGTAGAATCATTTTGCCTTATAAAAAGAGCTCATCCACGTTTCTGCAAACAGATTCAAATAAACCCTTTTAGTGTTCTTGACACGAACGACTGAAATAGTCTAGGCTCGCTAACAGATAATACACGTCTAATCTAGCTTACAACTTTAGTTAAGCTCGACACTAAGCTACTTTAACCCAACTTCGTAATATACACAGAGACTAAGCCTAAATAACTAAATGAGCGTCCAATAAACTCTACCATTAGCAATGCAGCAAAACACGAGTGACAGCCCTAATCCAACAATGACGTCAGCGATGTACCGTGACGTTTTATTGGTCGGTCGATGCTTTGATCTCGCCGCGGCCGTTTCAATTACCAATTAGAAGTGGCATACGATACACGCATGAGTTTAGGGTTGCCAATTTGACAATTTGACTACAATACGCTTGCAGCTTCTAGTTTGGTTTGCATCGCAGTTTTGATAACAAAAGGGGGGTATTTGGTTTAACATAATACACAAAAAATATTTACATTTTAAAACTAACATAAATAAAAATAATACCTACACACAAAAATATAACCATTCAAAAAGCATCATAATATTGATTCCCATCGATGTCACCTGGTAACGTGCCCAAAAGAAGCAGCATTGCCGCGTTGAATATGTAAAGCTTTTTCATTTTACTTTTGAATTATCTCATTTATTTGCAATCTGGGTTACAATTATCTCAAATGGTGTTACAACGGACACAAATCTTTATAATAACTATTTTTAATGTAACAGCTGAGCGCAGTACGTAATGTTCACTCGACACAACGTGATCAAATTACGCTAAAAATAAATAAGTAAAACACTTTCAGCTATTCATTGTATTTACATTAGTAGACAGATGGTTCGGTCTTCTACAGGGTATTTTTTAATTTTTATTCTCTGCAGCCATGTGGTCCACAGTTGGAGGAGTTTTAATGTCGTTACCATGACAACGGAATAGGAATAATTAAAGCTGTAGCTTATGGACAAATAGAATGAAAAATATATGGGATCGATCTATGATAGAACCTAGATTACTTAGTTGAAATTTATTTCATCTCCATACATTTATCATTCTATTCGATTTCTATTCGTCTAGCGTTTTGCTACTTGTATAAGCTGTTTAGAAGGTATTTTATAAATCATCAAAAGATGGTAAATATGAAAAAGTTTATAGGTAAAAAATAGATTACCTGTGCCCTTCAGACGTGATGTTATACATAAGTGTCAGTATGTAGAGTATATTATTTAGTGTTAAGTAATTAATATCGAAAGAATATTGCAAACACACATAAAATCTGAAGACAAAGGTTTTTAACCAGTGTGTGTTGCCAGTGATGACGTATGGCTCTGAGACGTGGTCGCTAACGGTTGGCCTTTTAGAGAGGCTCAGAGTCTCTCAACGAGCTATGGAGAGAGCTATGCTCGGAGTTTCTTTGCGCGACAGGATCCGGAATACGGAAATTCGCCAAAGAACTAGGGTCACCGGAATAGCTCAAAGCATATGCAAGTTGAAGTGGCAATGGGCAGGCCATATCGCTCGAAGAACTGACAACCGCTGGGGAAGAAAGGTTCTCGAGTGGCGACCACGAACCGGAAGACGCAGCGTTGGCAGGCCTCCCACCAGGTGGACCGACGATATCGTCAGAGTTGCGGGCAACCGGTGGATGCAAACGGCAAGTTGTCGTTCATTATGGCGTTCTAAGGGGGAGGCCTTTGTCCAGCAGTGGACGTCTTCCGGCTGATGATGATGACATAAAATCTATGGCTTTCGGAGATACGGCCACATGTTCGATACTCGAGAGATATTGATGTTATTCTGTAATATACTAATATTATTTTGAATTACTAAAAAGGAATTTAAGAGAATCTCTTTCTAACGATTGATGCAATAAACTGAATTCAACTGAACGCATTTTAACTGATGAATTCCTTTGAGATCAGTTACTAATTAGTTTATGAACAAAGGGCTTTGACCACACGCCTTTTTGGCCAACCCTCCCCAGCCGACGTGGTTACTAAACCGGACTCTTAACCATCTTTCCCCGGCGCCTGGGTAATCCGGACCCATGTAATCGACTGATCGAATATCTTTTCCCCGGATATTGAATTTTCCCGCGCACGTACCGGAAGTCGTCGCGGCCCAATCCTATTGGTCGGCTAGTCGGCGCCATGCTTTTTATCTTGTTTACGTTAGTAGTAAACAAACTTAACTGTATCTCGTGAGTTTTACTTTGTTTTACTATGAATTTATGAGTTTTATCTTTCTTTTGTGCTGTACTGCCATTTTGACCCCGTTTGATCTATTTAGGTGTGAAGCAACAAACTGGGACTAGTTTGGAGATTCGAGTGACGTAAGAATTTTGTTACGGAGTTGTTTCGAAATTAGAATTTGTTTTTTTTTTCTGGATTTACTTTTGGGTCGTGTGTTTTTAAAACACACAACTTTATACCATAACGTCTAAGGTAAAAATTGGTGTCTTTGAAAAAAAAAAGCATATACGTAGTACAATTAAGATCAAAAATTCTCATTAACTCTTATGTATAGTAGCCGCAGCTGCTACAAGGTCTAAACAAAATAAAAAGAGTAATCCATTAAAAAAAAAAAACCATAATCGTTTTTTAATTCGCCTCCTAACAAGTGTCACGTGATTGACGACACCATCACCATTGTGATGTACGATCATCACACATCTGATGCTCGTGACGTCACCAATCTCACAAATTGCTGCGTCAGTGATGAATGATTGTGATAGGTTCGACGTTAGCAATCATATTATGAGGGTGAAAAGGGGAAATGAGTCAGCGGTATTGTGTATTTTTTGTTACATAAAATTGTCGTAATATGATAATTTATTTATTTAATAACAAGTTAATATATTTCGTATTCTTTGTTCCTATAAAAAAAACCCGTGTAAAATATGTCGTGTTTCAATCTTAAAATAATAATTAAATTTATTTAAATGAGACAACTGACGGTTGCGTTGATGAAAGTCATTTCCATTCCCAGTGGCGATTGTTCTACAGTTATACTAAGATTAGTATTTAGATTGTCTAATTTTTATAGACCGTCCTTTAGTTTTGGAACATCTGGTAGGTATGGTTATAATTACACTATGTTTGCAAGGTCATCGAACAGCTTTCTAATAAAATAGCTCATAGCTAGCTCATAAAATCGCACATTTCTCACTAATAAATATAATGATTCACGCACAGTAAATTGGCAACACCATCTCAAACTGCCTATACTCAAGCCGTGGTCTTGCCATAAAAATACAAAATATCTTTATTACTATCGGTATCCGTATAAACATAAACAAAATTAATACGCATATACATACAATAAATTACTTTAATACTGCAAACGTCTTCGCCATTTTTGCCATTAAATATGGCAACACGATTAGCGTGGCACATAATAATGTTGCCAGACAACTGAGTTATGGCGCGCAGTAATGGCCGCGAGACGAATAAAACGGATAAAACTGCCTTCGCCAATAGCTATTACAATTTCGTTCAATAGGGTAGAGGTCTGCGATATAAATTGTTTCTATACACACTCTGAACATATTGATGTATGTTACAACGAGAATGGATTTAACGTTTTCATTATCATTTTGGGAGTAACAGCTGGTCTTGTAAGTTGTTTTTTTCCATTCCATGGCCAGAAAAGCCAGCTGTAAGAAGCTGGTAACTTGGTGTGGCCCTAATAAGTGGCGAAAGACTCACTACATGAGATTTTGTGGCAAATGTAGGTAAGACTTCTTATATAAAATAACACCTTTGCTTAGTGCTTACCACTTTGGGGACTGCAGGCGTCAATATAAAATAAACAAAACCAGCTAAGGATACAGATGCGACTCTCCTAAACATTGTATTATGCACGAGATGTCTCCCAAGACCACCGTCTAGTAGGTATAGTATACCTTCTAATAGTATTTAAGTAAGATGGTGGTAAGACATGGTGAGAAGGATATATGAGAACACCTCTGCCGGCCCCTTTGAGAACTAAGGGGCATGATCACATATAAGTCTAGAGAAAAATAAATTAGATAAAGTTGCAGATGCGATTTTTATTACCATTGTACAAGATGTCTCCGAAGACGGTAGCCAAGAAATAGTGATTATACCTAAGGTAGACTATTTTTAGTATAATCGCTAATAGAATGCGGAGAAAAATGACAGAATTGCCATCAGATAAGATGATTGATGTGCCCTGGATGGGATTAAGGATGATGGCAGACATATAAAACAATGTAGTAGTGAGCAAAACAGGTATCATGATTGACGTTCTCATAAGATGCTATTTCTAGGTTTAAATAAAATCTATTTACGGTGTCTGAGAAAACTATCAAAAGGATTTTTTAATCGGTTAAAGAAGACGAAAAAGAACTATGTAAAAAGTTCACAACTAAAATGTCTAATATGTTTTAGTTTAAAATGTCTAATTAAATTTAACGTTCGTAATTTAGTAATTAAAATTAACATAACGTAACATCGCACCTGTATTCCACGAAACGGTAGGCAGAGGTGTAAAGTACACCCACATTTCGTCAGTTATGTTATAGGTGCCAATGTAATAAGGGGCGAGCCTACTGCCATCAACCGGGCACAAATTCGGACTCAGTGCTACTACTCAGAATTACCTTAAAGAAAAGCTCATTAAGCTTTAACCGACAAATTTAAGTAACGAAGGAGATGAAGATGTAAAACGTCAAGAACAAAGTCGCAATTAAGTATTAATGACTAAACAAATTATTTTCAAACATTACCTATCAAATGAATTCAAAGAACAGACCCACTTACTGCATCCAATTTCGTTGTTAGCACCGAAAACACCGCGACAATAACACCTACATCCGTCATCTTGGAGGCGAAAAAAATGTTTCCTTGACAAATAACACTGATTTAAAGCTATGCCGTCATATAACTCTCTTTTTAATGGCATATGTATCAACGATGCGGAAGTGTGTACAATAAAATGAATTTATACTGTGGTCTGGATTATTGGGATAACGCTCTTCTGATGATTATTGTTCTACGCGAGCAGAATTGTCTCGTGGATCGTTTTGCGGCTATAAATAATTAAAAATTCAAATTGATTCATGTAAACTCTTTCAGACGCTTAAGGATAGTGGAGACTTTTTTATATTCTAGAGGAATTTAATTTAAGAAAAACGAAATCACCAATTGTTCGTAATAATTAACCCTTTCCCTGTCCAGTGTATCACAGTATTAAGATACATGGCGATTGTTAACATATTGAATAAAGAATGGACAATAATTTAGATTAGTGCACTTACATTTTCTTTTACCCACAGCTTAGGCTGTTCTTATTATGTAACTCACTTTGGCACGATAGAATATAATTAAGCTTTTCGATATATACGTTCAGGAAACTAAGAACTGAATCTGGATAAGCTTAAATACAACATTAACGCCGCACTAAAACCTAGTCAATCTCAAGAGACGGCACACGCTCACGAGTCTAACGCAATTATGCTCGTAGAAACTCGAAATTGTTTAATCCGTCTATCTCTATCAACATCGAACAATGGACAAAACAATAATAAAGGTAATACAATATTGTTATAAAATATTCATGCATAAAACATTCTGCATAATGCAAAACATTCTACATAAAAACACTAAATCTACAAGCGGGTTGATATGAAGAAGAAGAAATGCCTTATTAAGTTACATTAGAAATACACATAGAAGCATATTGAAAAAGAAGATTTGTCAGAAATTATAATAAGCTCGAACGATCTTCCGACGCGTACCAAACTACCAACTTACAAACTGAGTCGCCATAAAATCCAAAAGAAAAGCAAATCAAACTGTCAAAAGCGTTTAAATTTAGAATTAAAAATGCCAAAATATACTAACATGATTGACACCGGAGACTCTGGTCTTGTTCAATTTAGATAAGTTGGTGCCCATTCGTAGCCATTAATGCCGGTCCTCCCCAACAACCTCTAATTAAACTTGAACCTTATTTTGATACACATAAAGTCTAAACTCCCAGTTTGTTGTAAAATTTTACCGAAATATTTGGCACAGTTAAGGACACAAAATGTCTTGGACAATCACTATCACAATAGTCTTAATATATTTTGAACACAGTTTATAGAGTTAATTGTTAGTAAAAGCCACTATGGTACAGTCAATTCACTGGCGAGCTGAAACGAAAATCGTGTTTTAATTATATTTGGTTTTAATATCGCAAAATAATTGATTATATTATTTAAGAAAGAAGTAAAATCATAATAAAAACCATATTAAAGTTAAATAAAGAAATATAATATTCCTAACAGAACTCTCTGTAAAAGGTTAACTGATTTTCCTTTTTAATGGAAGTCAATTCAATCCTGCCTATTTTCGTAAAAAATCACACCTCACCCAATTCATCATTTTTCATCATACAAAATTTACAAAAAACATCTCAAAACAATATCAACACTAAATAAATCTCCATTTATTACACCATACCATTGAACCAGAGTAAAGATGTGTCAATATGCTTTATCACAGCTTACGCCATCGCCCTAAAAAGGGCAGGTCTCGTTTCATTCACTCGTGCCCACGTACGAGTGGGCGATCGAGTATGAATCAAAGTATCAATGGCCATACGACTCTCACTTTGTAAATGTAACTGCATTTGTTATAGCAAAGTGTATTTTCGCATATAGAAACACTGGTTGAATTTAAAACTTAAAAAAAAAAAAAAAAAATTAAATTTTACTACTCGAAATTTAAAATTCGTTTTTCGAATAATATTGTGTGTGTCTTTAAATGAATTTTTAGTCATTGTAATTATAGTAAGTGATCTATTTTTTGAATAAAAAATAACGGTTCGAAAAAATGTTATCAAAAACTTAATTTAAAATTGAATAGGCTAACTTATTCAGAGATTTACATTCGGCCTAAGCATAAAATTAAAAGATTGTAATCAACAGTCTAGAGCACATGTCCAAATAGGTCTGTTTCCCCTCATTACGATACCGTGGGGTAGGCAGTAAAACCAGTGAGTCATCCTGCACCGACCTGCATTCGGCTCACTAATCAATAAACTGGCTCGTTTTAGATTTAAACGTGGTTGGCATTGATTTTATTTGTATTGTTTGTGTTCGTTTTACGTAACTGACATGACATCTGTTTTAGTTAAGAATAACAATCTAATTTTATTTATGATTTATAACTCTAAAGTAATATTCTGGTTTTTAATAGTTTTAGATCATTAAGACAGATTTTTTTGCAAGAATGAACTCAGTACCTGGTTGTTGAAAAGTTTGGGTTAATTCGAATGAATTTAGAAACTCCAACTTTGTGTTTTATTTGGGTAACATCGGTTAATATGGCATAAAAATTACGCACATTTAAAAAAAATACAGCAAAATATGATTTATTTTCGCAACTTAACCTTCAAAAGCCAATGCCAAACTCAACACCCCGGTAATGATTTCGTGTTCGCCGAAACCGTCATTACCAGACATGTGGCGGAGTGCATTGAAGACCACAATACACGGATCGATGGGAGTTAGTTTTAAATACGGCAAACGAAGGGTTGGGCCCTCGCTCACAGATAGCCGGTCTAATGTAGATTAGTTTGTGAACGATATGCGCTGGGCGAATGAGTTTCTGTCAAATTATTTGATAGATTATTTTTAAATTCAGAATGATACAAGCTGAAAAATATAAAACAAATGTGTTTAGAATATTTTTTAAATATTCTAGAATGATGTTTAAAATGTTCTAATTTGAATTTAGAATGTTTTTCAAAATTAAAGTTCTCTTTTAGATTTACAGTTTGAATAATTTTATTTTGGTTGTATGTGGGCTTTTTAAAGCTTCTTCGTAGATTTTTTTGCAATTTGGTATGTAAAAGACTGAAAAGTTACTTCTTATTAGTTAAGCATCGAGCTTGACAGAACTTTTAGTTATAAATTGCCAGTAATTTGCCTAAGTTGCGTGCTTAGAAAGCTTTTAAGTGTAAATGAGGATTATTTTTAAACCAAAGCAACATATTATGTTTTTTTTATAACTGGTTATTTCATTATTTCAAAGACCTATGATCATTTAATAGCGCTTTATTTAAATTAATTACCGCCGATTAGATCCTTATTTATATTTTTTATCTAAAACCCAATAAAAACACTTCCATATTTTGTTCAACATTATACACTAAAATATGATTGTATTCAATCAATAACAAGCAATTTTCACGTTTTAAGCGTTTACAATTTATCCAATAAATCGTTCATTACTTTATAATGAAATTAATTATGGTTTCCATTCAAGTAGAACTAACTAACTATTCAATTGCATGATGTGGGTGGCTGATTAATGACAAGCTGTGTACAAAATAACATAACAATCTATGATTACCTAGGTCTTGTACATACAATCGATAGATTTGATTCGTAGATAACTGCAGTAAATTGCCTACTCTCAGTGAATAAATAAAAACAAAATAGTAAAAAAAAAACAATAAAAGAAAAAATTAATTACGAATTTACAAACAAAAATTCTAGCAAGCATCACCTTGAAAAATTGATATAAAATAATTTTTGACTCCTTATCGGTTCCTTTCGTTTGAAAAGCACACGCGAGTTGATAAGAGTATCACGATACACACGAAGACACGTTAAAGCACTTTCGAAAGCGATGAAAATCAACACAAAATGTTTATAATAACGTCTTTGCAAGGTCACTTAGTCCGAAGCAGTCTGTTCGCGATCCAGCGTTTTTCCAGCTAAAAACCGACCGGGCACACGTCCTCTCCGTCCGGGATCCGACCCCATACTGACACGCAGGGAACTCTCGCTCACTCTCAACGCGAGGGCCCAACTTATTTGGCCTCTTTGTTGTCCCTAAGAGGGGTAAATTATTACGGTTTTGCGATAACATAATAGAATGGTGCACTAAATAATCGAAAGGATAACATTTTTTAGTGTTACCTTAAATATTGAATTTAGTTAATAGTCCCATATTTTAGTTACTAGGTTTCGTTTACGATAACGTGGGTGCTAGTGGGAGGGAAAGAGATGGAGATAGTAACCAGCTGTTTAGGATGTGTAGTTTTTGTTTACTAACAGTAAAGTCTTATAACCATGTTCTTTATATCATAGTTAAGGATAGACATTCATAGATTTAGATCTCTTTTTCCAAATGTACCTTAGCATGACATTTTTTCACTGAACATTTCAATAGAAAACAGCCTCTTGTCTACGTGTACGGCATTGTCTTATTGATTTGTTAGAATATGACACGAGACATATGACAACAATGAGACTAAATCGAAACTGAAATTAATAAAAATAGACCCACAAAAATGTCTAACTGCAAACGTTGCAGTCTTAACTCAAATCTGGCAGAATAGTTGGAAGTCCGACTCAATTGCCACAAGAAGAAAAAAAAAGTGAATTGTCCTTTAGATGTTCAAGCCATTTTAGGGGTTTGGCTACCGTATTGTCCATTATATATCCTATACAAAACATTATAGTATTAAATAAGCACTATCTACATGAAGTCTATTAAACACAAGTAAGCTCCTTAAATTTCGTGATATCGAATCGAAAACAATACGTCAGTAATCTTTGCTGATAATGCCAGTTTCACCTTTAAAGTAGAAAATCAATAAGAGAACTGAAGCCAATAAATACATTGAGGCAATAAATATTCATAGCATTGACCATAAAAAATCAATAAAACTAGTCTAGGTACAGCCAAAGTAAACACAGGCGACGAAAATTCTGAACTCGTTTCACAGCTACCTTTTCCAGGCTAGACAAGGGTCCCTAAAAATAAATAAATAAACTTTACAACGAGTACAAAGGGCTTGGAACGTAGAAAATAAAATAAAATTGAAGTACCAACACAATAACTGTGAAATAAAGGTCTATAAATCTTTGGTTTAATTTTCGTAACCTTTTGTTTTTCTCACTAAATTGTGGTGCTAATTTGAATAGATTTGAGTGTATAATCTACACGAAAAGGACTAGTGTCTGGTAGCGGAAAGCGTTATAACCGACTTAAAATAAGAAGGTCGTCAATTCAAATGTTTTTGTAGGCTGTACATGTTTTGTGATGACATTGGCGTTAAGTCAAGATTTTCAATATGCTATATTTTTTCGAAATGGCTGTAAGCGGTTGAATGCGGACGGCCGGAGATCGAGCTCAGTGACGTGCCATAGGAGAGGCCCGTGGAGAGGCCTATGTCCAGCTGTTGACGATACGCTGATAATGATGATGATATTTTTCACCAAAAGACATTAGTTTTATGCTTTTTATAGTGCCGACGGCAACTCATTCGAATGTTGACTACGGTCACTTTAAACCTTTCAGTTTCAGGTTTTAATTAAAAAGGCAGTCGAAAGTTTTATATCGGCTACTTGATTTTAAGTCTGCTTGACTACAATCTTAAGATACCTACTTAAATAAAGATTTTAATTCCTCAGACTTATAAGAATTTAAAACTAAATTAGATCCAGTAGGTACCGAAGCACTAACTCTGAGAGGTCTATTAAATATTGCTAACATCCCCCTAAGCGTAGGAACTTAATAGAATTGGAAATGTCAAAGAGCTAGACGAAGTTGTTGTTTATTTAAGTTTTTGAGAAAGTTCTCAGCCATTACGTTGGAAATAATTTAATAGATTAGGGGATGAGAAATTTTAAATTTTTCATTTTACTTTCCTTTTTTAATATTTCTCTTAGGTTTTCAGTAGCAATCTGTTCTATATACCAAGAATATAATTATATAAATTATTCTAATTTAGACAGAAATATTATAAAGAAAAAATAAAAATAATCGTCGTTCATGGTGGCGTTCTAAGGGAGAAGCCTTTGTTCAACAGTGGAAGTCTTACGGCTGATGATATTGATGATTATTAAAGAAATATTAACAAGGCTAGATTGAAATTGTTAATCGACAGATGAGAAACCATCGAGAATTCAAAAATTACCAAACTTACGATGAGTTGTAGTCACTGGTTTATTATTACCTGCAAACAAAAAACAGAAAACGATTAAGTAATTGTTTGAAAAAAGCATCAACAATTATAAAAAGTACCATCGTATTACGACATACATTGAAGAAGTACCATAATTAATGATTCAAACATAATCAATTGACGCCAAATTAAGCTAAAAACAACAGCACAAAATCTTCAATTCAACAAACAACTTGTGAATGAACTAAACCTAATTAGTTCACCAGCTGAGTGAATGCACGCTACAAAAATACTCGTCACAGCTTGGGACCCCCGCACTGCGCGCGCACGACATCATACTCATAATTTATAAGTCTCACACGGACATGTGTTGACTTACTTTTTGATGCTTTTAAATAAATATTGGTGTTGTTTAGTCTAGTTTGAACGAGTCCCTTGATAATGGACGCAACCGATTAAGATTTTGAGCGTAGATATATGATAACGGGAGTCGTTTTACTTTTAGATTAAAGTTTTGTGTATATGTCATCGTTGATTCTCTGCTGGGGTAAATTAAGGTAAATAAACAGAACGCTGTCGTTGTGACCGGGAGGTATAGATATCAGTTTGTTATGCATATGTTTTAAAATCTAAGCATCAATGTTATTTTCTTTTACTTAATAGGTACCTAGGTAATTTTTAAGTTATTCCAGGGCTTACAGCAAAGGGTATAACACCATAATGAACCATTCAATCAATAGTTTGAAATTGCGAATACGAAATTATTTTGGCAATAGACTAAGTAGTGAGAAGATATTGTTTTACTGATTTTTGATATCTGTTCATAATATTAATAAATCTTTAATATCAGGCAACTACCCAAATAAATATTATACCTTACTCGCATATTATAAAATAAAATAATGAGTAACGAGATTTTGATGCATACTACCGTTTGGTGCGGACGTTAATAAATCATGGGTGACAAAATAAGAAGGTACTGAAACGATTATTAATTTTAATAAACAATACGGAATCCAATCTGCCCCCTGACAAGTGGAAAAACGCTTGACGAATATCTTCGCTTGTCATCCCCATACATTTTTCATTCTATTCTATTTCTATTCGTCAAGCTTTTTGCCGCTTGTCTAAGGGGTCTGTACTATTCACGCTATTCTCTTTCTACACCGTTTCTTCTTCTACTTTACAAACCTTCTCGAACCTGCTCACCCCAGGCGTGTCGGCACATATTTCCCGAGCCATTATCTTCCCTAACTACCGATAGCCGAACATCCATCAAACATCAAGCCAGCAGATAAAGCCGCGATCTCTCTCATTACGGCGCCCGTAACGCTGGCCAATCCATCAACTGGCAACTCTGGCAATCCTGCCACCTCTTGGCATCACTCTGGCATTATGTTGGGAAAGTAATGAGATCGTTTTGTAACTTCAATTTTGCCGGAAACTTCCAGAATGAGGAAAAAGCGATTGTTAGTGTTGGATGGAACTTTGGAAGTTGTATGTATGGTATGTGCTACATTAAGCGTGTATTACTGTCTTTGAGTCATTTACGGGCCAGCTTTGTTTTTAGAAGGAAAGACAAAACATTAATTACGCACATGGATTTGTGCCCAGTACGTGAGAATAGGCTCGCCCCCTATTGGGACAACATAACTGGCGAATTGTGGGTGTACTATATGTGCACCTCTGCCTACCCCTTGGTAAATACAGGCGTGATGTTATGTCTTTTTAACCGACTTCAAAAAAAGGAGGAGGTTATCAATTCGACTGTATTTTTTTTTTTTTTTTTTTTTTATGTTTGTTCACTCATAACTTGCGACTGGGTGAACCGATTTTCATGATTCTTTTTTTATTTGAAAGCTGGTGCTTCCCGTGTGGTCCCATTGTCACCATTTCAATACCTGATGATGGGATCTTGTAGAAATCGGGGGAACTCTTCAATAAATAACAGCAGATTAACCGCGATTGTTGCTATAGCATATCTAAGCATTGTTTACGCCATCACACAACATAATATCACGCCTGTACTCACTACAAAGGTTATAAAAACAATTTCGAAAAAAAAAATGTTCAAGGTCACTTACAACGTTTTACAAAAAAAACGCAATACTGAAAAATAATTAGATGTTTGTTCTGATGAGATATTCGGTTATAAGAACTAAACTCTTCAAATTTCATGCGTCCTAATTACGTAAGCTGATCCGTGATCGCGGTACTGTCCCTGGGTAACCGTGACCCTGGAACGTAAAGGGCTATTGAAGGAACACTGTGGATGAGTATGACAGTAGTATGACTGTCAGTACAAGTCTGACAGTCCCTCCACCCAGGGTGGGAGGACTCATTGGATAATTTTGCCTCGTAAATAAAAGGTTTATTATGACTTACTTATGTACTACTGACTTACTTATCTACCTTCATTATCGGAAGACAGATTTCGTAGTCTTTTCATTTCCTGCAACGATCTATCGTCGCGTGGTTTATTATATTTCACTAAATACCCAATTCACAAAACAAAATTTAAATCGCTTAAATGGTCATACAAATAGCAAAACCACATTAGCAGAATCTAAAGCCAAAAAATCGTGAAATAAAAAAATTTAAATAAAAAATTATAACCTCCTTCAAAAAACTCAAAAGTGAAAAATAATATTTTATCACTTCACTTTACATAAGCGAAGTAGAAGTCGGTGCCAAATCCCAACATCCATTAAGCGATTCAGAAAAATAGTACTTATGAGAATGCTGCCATACGTGCGTGGTTCATAGTTTAAAAGCTAACACTATAAACTAAGCGAACGCATAGGATTTGGCGCCGACTTCCACTTCGCTTATGTAAAGTGAAGTGATAAAATATTATTTTTCACTTTTGAGTTTTTTGAAGGAGGTTATAATTTTTTATTTAAAATTTTTTATTAATTTTATTTATTTAGCAATTTTGTTTGTTTACTTCTTTTTATATCATTTGTTTCATATTCATGAGTTTTTATTACACAATTAGTGTCATAATATATAGATACAGGTCATGCTTCAGTGTCAAGTTTAACCAGTCGACAAGGTTGGTCGCTTAGGCAAAGTAGGTAGTGTTTAAGTATCGTCACTTGCATTACACTGACACTACTTGTTTCCACTTTTCCTAGTTATGCTACAATACACGTTACTAAGTAAAGGAATACATTTAATACAACCTGCCCCCCTAGACAAGTGGCAAAACGCTTGGCGAAAAGAAATCGAATGAAAAAAGAATGATAAATTTATGAAATTGACATAATGTTTTGACTACGTTATCAATGACATAATTTCAAACCCATATATTTTTCTATCCATTCCATTTCTATTCGTCAAGCGTTTTGCTACTTGTCTAGCGGGGGTGGATGCACTTACAAACATAGTTTTTCATACACATACCTACAATCAGACAGACATCGTACTAGGTACCTATATACTGTCATAAGTACAATCAGAAGGATATTATACTAACGAATAGTATCGTATGACTATGTTAAGTGTGATGTGACGTAGACGTAGCCCTCAGTGTCACTCTGTAATCAAGATCACTTACATCCAGTCGCCTTATCTCGAAAATGTTACTATGAGTTCTCGATAGTATCTCGATCAAATATATGGATGTCAAAAATTACAGAAGAAGAGATCAGAAATCTTTGAGCTACTTTGCGGTCACACCTGCATTTTTATAGAGCATGGAGACGTGCGGTTAGCGTATTTACACTCTAATTTCGCCAATGACTGTGAATAGGGGTTAAAATTACTAGTTATATTTTACTATTTACCGGTTTATAACATTGAATTTTTATTTGATTCGAAATTATTTAGCAAAAATGTTTACCATCCCTAAAATTGAAACAGGACTTTTCATATTATTGTATCAGCGAATAAATGTATGAGTCTTAAGACATGTATGAAATGTATAATGTATGTATGCAATGCCGCCAGCCTTTTGGGAACCCTGCCAGTCGACAGTGATGAGGAGGAATATTTTGATGCATAATTATTTGACTTTTTTTGTTTGTATATATTTTTAGTTTTAATAATAGAAGTATAGTATAGAAGGTAGTATAAAAACAATCGTGTGTGTATATAAAGTAAATTGTTCTTTTAACTTATTCATGAAATTAACTAAAGTAACGCTAGATTTCGTATAGTGTCTGAAATGAATTACATATACCATTTCACAACGAGCTGTCACATGACAATATTTACTAACACTTTAAATTAACAAACTTATCATACAAACTTCAAGATACTTCCAGATGTTAAGAGAAAAGCATTTAAATTATACCTGTCTCTCTGAGATCCCCATTCCCGTGCATTTAATTATACATGACATATCAAATGTGAGCAGTGAGCAATGTGAAGTGGGTTCAGTTTACACTGTCGCCTCTGGGTACGTCATCTCGTTACACTTGAGGTGTACTACGGGTTCTCAATTGTAACTCGATGCCGACTCACTTGTTCTTAATTGTCAATTTACGTAATTATCTAAATTATTCTAAAAATGTGCTACATCATTGCAAAACGCTGAGAATGTGTTTTTTTTTTAAATTCGTTCAAGATGCGCTTTTGGGTAGGTACTGAAATCGATGAAGTAGAATATGATGCAAATTCTTCGATAACATGTAAATATAATATTATTTAAGGTCACAGCGAGGATACTTGTTAATTAAACTTATACATACATTTGGGTCGTTTTAACACAGTTTATTAAGGCATAAAATCCCTCGGAGTCAAGGTTAAAGTACTGTATGTAACCTTTAATTTTGTAAAATTAAATTTTGTAAATTAAGGTGACAGCAAGCTGCCAGCCTTACTTTATTAAATTAAAAATACTAACCCTACCATGTCTATATATTTCTGAAATAGTAACCTTTGTTCATAAAAATTTCCATCTTTTTGAAACACTTCGTTCAAAGCGCCATCCAAATACAATTATTGTTAAGTCTCATAAAACTACACTTTACTCAAAAAGCTTTCTGGGTATGGCGCCGACAGTCTTTAATAAACTTCCCAATTATATAAGAAACATAAATAACTTTAAAACATTTAAAAATAAATTGTTGGAATTCTTATTAAAAAAGGCCTACTATTCTATAACTGAATTTTTAAATGATAAAACTAATTTTTGATGAGAATTCCGAATGTTATAAACTACTTATGTACTTTTTTAATAATAATGTGATACCTGAAAATGGAACTATAATAATTTAATTAATGTTATAAAATAGAAAACTGTAATTGTACTTAAATATTATGATACTTAATATTAACATTTGTATACCAATTAAGGTGAAACATAGTGATACTCAATTTTATAATTTAACACCATTTATGTTACCTATGTTTAAGCAAATAAATATTTTATTATTATTATTTCCTTTATTTAAATTATTTTTCTTATAAATTACATTTTTAAATATCTATATAAAAATACAATATTTAAAAATATAAAAAATAGGGCCCAACCAGCAGCGGGAACAGGGTCCAAGCTACCGGTGGTTAGGGCTCCAGAGAGAGGAACCTCCTCACAATGCGTGCCGTGTCAAGGAGTACCGCTTTCTGCATCAAGCCCTTGACCCAACCGCCTAACGTGAGCCTCTTCAGGTGTTGGTCGAGACTCTTGGCCATGAGACCATTGGCCGAAACGACTATCGGTACAATGATTGCTGAGTCCACCTCCCACATGTCGACAACCTCGTGCGCCAGATCAAGATATTTTATATTATTATTATTATTAAAAGGGACCAATCAGCTTTAATTCTCTTCATTAAAATTAAAACACTAGGTAATTTCAAAAGCTCAGATGCGAGAAAAGTCTACCTACGATAAAAGAAAAATGAACACGTAGATGAACGTTGTTTTACAAAGGTAAAAAGGAAGATTCAAAGGAACAAAGAAGTTGAAACGCGAGCACACTTACAATCCAATTACAGTTTTACCAATACCGTACCAACTTAATTAACTACCCAACTTAACTAACACGTCAACGGTGAACTATAAACACTGGGAGTATATTAAAACAAATTTGAACGTAATCAAACTTCAATATAAAACCTCATTGAGTCTAGACTAAAGACGGGTGGAATGCTAAGGGGTTCCGCACAAAGCGTTGGTCCTAGGTACATCTCTATTATGTGTAGCAGACAGGCAATGGCCGGGCCTCATAGAGACAAGGTTGTTCTATAGTGGGCTGAAGGTAGGTATTGTAAGACAGCTGTTTAAGACGATGAGGAAAGTAATGACGGGCGTTGACTTTACTGAAACGTAATCGTAGAATAGGCTTTTGTAAATTCAGAAAAAATTTGGACATTGGATTCAATTTAAATAAAAAGTTAACTTATACTGGAACAAACATTTTTTTTATTAAAACTTTTGTAATTATTTTGTAAGTATGAAAGAACTAAAATATATCTTATCAAGCCGAAGTCGAAGGTACATATATTTTTTGAAACCATAATTTTGTAAAATATATTTTACAGTGTCTTTTGTGTCAGAACAAAGAGTTTATTTTCAATTTTCGTAAATCGCATCCTTTTGTCTTCATTGGATCACAAACAATAATTATAGCATACGCGATATAAACGAGTAACAACACTGTAGATTGCCTCTAGGATATACCCATTTACTACAAACAGGTGAAAATCACCGTCTAGGTAATTTGTTATAGAGAACCATCTTAATGTCTGCCTTAAGCCACTACCATAGGTTGCAAACTCACATCTTACTCACCAATTCCATATTTACTAAAACATAATATTGGTAATCCCTAATTTTTGGTTTTGATAAACGTGATTCTTCCAAAAAATTATATTTGAATTGAAATTGAAAATGTGGTTGTTGTGGGTTTTATCTATTAATAAATTCTTAGTAACAGCTGGGCTTTGGAAAATAGATAGATAATATTTTAAACCGACTTCAAAAAGGAAGAGGTTCTATGTTCGTCTGTATGTATTTTGTTGTAAAGCTTTCACCAGCTTTTATATGGTTGTAATGCAATTGCTTGCAGCAAAGTTATCTATCGTGTTTTTATTCTTAGTGATAAATGAATAAGAACCAATAGTACGGTCTCGTATCGTTGTATAGTGGGAGTACGTCTAATATTTTTATTGCACCGTCAATATCGGAGCTAGACAATTTATGTTGGAAAATATTCGCTGTGATATATATCTCGAAAAATTCAGTAAATAAAGTAACTGCGTTGGATTGGTTGAGCTTTAAGTATTAGTAGAAATTATAGGTAGTATTTCTTACCAATATTTGAAAAACGTTTGTACAAATAAATTGATTTAGTGCCTTTATCATCATCAATAACAGCCTATCTTAGTCCACAGCTGGACATTGGGCTGTTCTACGGCACGCCACGGAGCTCAATCTGCCTTATCTATCACTTAGTTGTAAACTATAAAGGTTGCCTAAAAACACATGAATCAACATTTTCTATCGTAAACCTCTTGAATCCAAGAGACCTATAATAATGTCCTCCTGACCGAATTTCGGTCACGGCGGCCTGCCTCAGCTGAGACTAGCCATCTGCGCAGGAGATATTATAGTGCACAAGTATGCGCGCAGACACAGGTGCACTCCCTATTCCCTCACTCATAATCCGATGGGACGGTAGACCGACACGACCGGAGAGAGATCAGGCGCAGGACCAACGGCTTAACGTGCCTTCCGAAGCACGGTGGGGTCTCGACATGTGAAAACGGTCACCCATCACAAGACTGACCGCGGCAAGCACGGCTTAACCTCGCAGATCGACTGATCTGCCGGGTAGCGGCATAGTTACGAGCCCCACAAAAAAGAGACCTATACCTACTGACTTACTGCCCTATAGTGCCCTATACACATACTTCCCTTTTGCATAATGTATGAACATTTCCACCATAACTTTCCACAAACATAAAACCATTATTCCCATCTTTGTCCACACCATAAAAATATCCTTTAAACATTTTCGTCACCCGCTTACGTCCCTCATTTTCATTCAAAACGCTTCTTTTTAACAAAACACACAGTTTTTACGGAGAAACCCCCAAAACGCCATAAAAAGCACCATAAAATTTCCATTACTACCCGTCCGGGCAATGTGAGCATTCAGCTGCATGTCAAAGGTTAAAAATGTCGACATAAATTATGAAAAGTAGAAAAAAATATAAAAAATAGTTGGTAAACAAAAGCTGATATTAATGGGCGTTGTAGATGCTGGTAATTTTTCAAAATAACCCCCTTTTGTGGGCGCGTGATAGACTCGAGACGGGTTATGTATCGGTTTTATTGTCAGCGAAATAGGTTTGGTTGAATATATCAAGAATGAGCGAACTAGCTTCTGCCCGCGGCTTCACACCCCTGTAATAACTCGCAGAAAGCGTGCATTTTTCTGGAATAAAAATTTGATGTCAAGGGCCCTAAAATCCCATATAAGGACAAAAATTTGGTGCAACCGTGGCTCCTAGTTGCGTAGGCTAAACTGACAACAAAGCAAAAACAAGTAAGATCGATCTGAAATACAGATACGTTGGTAGTTTTGAGATATACCTAGGTACACATTACACACCTTTTCGGTCCACTATGAGCGATCGATAGATTTGACGCACATAAAAGTTTTATAACTCGTAAATGCGTCAAGTCTACAGATATTTATTTAACTGTCAAAGGAAAACAAGATTTGACGTCATAACGTAAATCAATTTTATCGAAACTGTTCAGGTTTATCTATTCTTAATCATGAAGGCTCGTCAGTAGATTAAATTTTATCTTAGGATTATCTGTTACATACATACCTATAATATATAGGTATGTATGTAACAGATAATCTTTGACATATTGAACGGGTGTGCCTGTAGATTTCTTAATGATTTTGACAAGGTACCAATATCATTAATTCGTATATATTTAAAGAAAAAATATTTATTGTGTTCGAAATAAATGGCAGTGGATCGACACACCCCTTATTACAAGTACTGTCACTGTCTGGCTGTACCTAAGCGTGTATGCGCAAGTCTTGCAAACTTCTGCTTCGGGGAATAAAGATGTCATATTTTACAATCGCAAACATACGGCATGACAATTATTAACCATAAACATTAAACAGGTATTATTCAAGCAACCTATCAGAAACTTTAGATATCTGGCAACACAGCAAAGTGGCTGGCAACACAGTTTCAATTTATATTCATGGCATTTGGCGGGAAATTGGGTGTCAATGAAACAGCGATGTAACGGCGACTGATCGAATAAACTTGATAATAACTTCTTTATTATCGTAAAACGAGGTAAACACTTACAAGTAATGGTAACTTTTAGGGCCCAAAACGAGGAAATCTCTTATTTATAACAGTAAGTTTTAAGGCCGACACACACTGTGGAGTTATGAAACTAACTACTATAAACACAAAGCCATATATTTAAAGTCAGAAAACATAAACATAACATTACTGTATTTCCCGAAGGGGTAGGAAGAGGTGCACATATAGTACACCCACATTTCGCCTGTTATGTTATAGGTCCCAATGTTATAGGGGGCGAGCCTATTGCCATCAACCGGGCAAAAATCCAGACTTCGTGTTGCTACTGAGAATTACCTGATGGAAAAACCCAGTAACACTTTGCCCGAACCGGCATTCTAACCCAGGATCTCATGCTTAGCAGTCGCGCTTAGCGACTACTAGACCAAGGCAACCTATTTTTCATTAGCATACATCAGATATGCAGTTCAACACCTTGATTTCGCAAAATAACTGTATTTTGCGATCACTTCACTATTACTCGCCGTTATTAACAATTACCAAAGTAAAATTAACTATCAAAGGATACTCACATTTGATGCATAAAGCAAAACCGACACATCGAACACCAATAATTAAATGCCGTACTTACTTCTACATATATTAGTATGCAGTGTTTCAGCTGTAAACTCAATACGGTACACGGTACATTCCCACTTCAAAACACCGTCGCAAATGAGTGATGTGAAAGGTTGCTATTGGCAACTACGCACGCCTCATTTGGTAGCTATTTCATTACCTCTGTCTGTACCAGAGTACGTTTGACGAGGGCCGAGCGACCCCAACGTTTGCAAACGTAACTAACAATTGAACACGCAAAAAACAACACTATCTCAAAGGAACAAGATTTTGTAAGACCGCACATGTAAATCTGTATACCAAGTTTGAGAATTTTGGCTTCAAATTTAAGTTCGTATGAGCGAATTTGTATTTTATTGCGTTGATATAAGGGTTGTTAATCACGTAACTATGAGTTTGGTAAAATTTGAGAGGCATCAGGTAATGTTAATATTAATATGTTTGTTTTTGATGTGACCTCAATTATACAGGCGTTTAAAGTAAAACAGAGATTAATGGTTTGGGTCCGACTAGTGGGATATTTTGTAAGTTGGTACAGTCTCGTTTGTGTATTGATTTGTACAAGTAATATGTTTGTTTCGAAAATGTTTTATGTTTTGGGGTAAAGGCACCTTGGATATCGCATTCATTGTTAATGACACTATGACGTATACTAAAGGTACTCATAGTAATTTAGTGCATGCTTCATAACAATCTACATAATTGTAGAAGTCGTTTATATACTTCCATAACTCTTTATTTAAAGAATCCTGAAATACTCAATTTTTACTAGCAATTTCAGGTTTTCCAAAATAAATAAGCCCAATAAATCATAGGTCCACTAAATCATAAACTACACAAATACGAACCTCGTATCACGGACTCCTTACAGATGACAAGTTTTTTCGCAAATCGGCACATAACGGGCCAGGTTAATCATCTGGAAACTATTCTCTATTCAGGAGCTTGAAATTTGACGAAAAAAGGTCTGGAGATGCGTTCCACCAGGATATGACCATTGTAACCTGAGATCCCCATACGTATAGACTTAACCTTCTTTGTGAACGGAATTGTATGGCGAAGAGGGGGGTGGAAGGTCAAGATATCGTGGTTTTTGAGGACAACAACGGTGTGCTCGCTCAACCATTATTTCCACATGATTAGACGTGTCAATGCCATGGATGTGAGATATTCTTTTTTAAATAGGTAGAGTCAGGTGAAAATGTTGCATTTCATTCCGGATAATATTTTTATGGAGAAAAATGGAGCACAATAGCTCGTTATTTGAATTTTTCATTTTATTTCTTGATAGTATTGTTTTTCCGGAATAAGATTTCTTTTGAATAGTGGATGCGTTATATAAACATGTGAAAGCATTTCAAAAGCCTTTATTAAACCCTAGCCCTCTTCTTGACTGGTGAACGGGAAATATGGTACGTTTGATTGTTTGCTATGCCTACTTCGCCGCTTGCAAAAGTAACAATAATACTTTTAATGTTTTAAATAACATCTTATTTGTTAAGCGGCTAAACAGATGGTGTTCTGTTACTTCACCAAGCTCCAGCACTACACTGAGTTTTCTAGCGTGTTTGTTCTACCTTAAAGTTGGTGTGGTGGCCGCCGGAAACTGTGTTTAGATGCCACAAACAGCTACCGCAACTGGAAACTTGTGCTTTACCGGTACCGATCATTAAAAGTTACTACGTCTGCAGACCGCCTTCAACCAATATTAGCATGAGATTATTGTATTAAAATTATCACATACACTGGCGAGGTGACTTTTTGTGCAGTGGACAGTTTACACAGACAATGCCTTTTATTCATTCTTTGTTGCCAATTCCAACCATCAAATCTACGTTTTTTTTAACGAATCAATGCTTAATCTTTTTCTAGATGAGAAGAGGCCTTTGCCCTGCAGTGGGCCAGTTATTTATTTTTTACATTAATTTGTAAATAAATGACAGGGGACTTCTGACTCAGTGTGTACTTATTACATTATATTTGGCGTTACATGATAATAAAAATATCAATATGATTATCCTCAGTATCCTAATTTTGTCGGAGCTACTTATCTGAAACCCCTAAGGCTAGATTTGATACATCAACAATCAAACTAAACGAAAATCCATACGGGGATAAAATCATAAATCTGTCAAATTCAGAAATGCCGATTCACGTTAATAAATTTGGGTGCAAGTGTCGTCCCCGTTTGACGCGTTTAAGCAATAGAAATATTGGGGGGCTCGCAAATTTGCGATAAGCGTTGCTCCCTTGTCCCTTGACGGGGGATATTGAATGCTTACATCAGCACTGATTTGTTATACTGCGGTTAGATGGTGCAAATATGTTGGACTGTTGGTTTATCTCCACCGCTCTTGTATTTGGAAAGGTAAATTGCACTTGTTTAGTGTGTTGTGTCAGATTTTTAACATCTAAATTCTCTGTGTATTGAAAACATAACACTGGAGCCCTCTATAAACTTGTAAAGTTGTTTATTATTTTTAACACTGACAACTAAACCATTGACGATGAAATCAGATTGTTTTCCATTTTCGTCCGGTTTTATCACATTCTTGAAAATTAAATACACTTTTGAAATAAATAATAACTGTTTAGAAATATTGCTATAATAAAGACTACAGAACCAGATTGTGGAGGAAGACGTGTACAGTGTACACTTAATAGTTTGACAATTTGACAATAACGCCTGTTCTGCCAAAGACGAGTAGGTTGCCAATTTTTGGACAAATTTTTGTACATTTTCATCCAAATACAAGTTCTAAGCTAGAGGTTGAATCTCCCAACCCAGCCAAACCTCATAAGAATATTGTTTTTCTAGATATGACGTATGATAAATGCCAGCATTAGTCGTGCCCGCCACATCCAGGGATGATAATCTTTTCTGTCGTCTCCACACTCTGGATGATATATCATGGGAATGGTAAGAGCAATCGTGAATTACTCCATACAATATTTTCTGAATTCATGGCGTTTTTACGGGTTAGATTAGTGGCTATAAGTGATTGCGTGTGCTGTTTAGTTTAGGAATTCTATGTGTGCCCGGTTATTTGTTTACTTTATTTATTTAATCAGACTTGTAGGTCACATTTTAGTTTCATTTTAATTTTAATGTTAAGATTAACTTTGGATCCAAGATTGTTAAAAATATTAGAGGTTTTCATTTGTTTTTAGTGAGTTAAGACGTGAATGAAGCTAGTCACCTGTTACTATACCAGACTATAAAATATAGTACCTGTATATATACATATACCCTTTAACTTATAAACGATGCTAACATGTGTTTTAAGATAACCACTTGTTAAGCCTATTGGCATCTCTGTTTTCTGACATGCAAACGACAGTGACAGGTATAATTTAACCGATTGTTCAACAATGTCAATTTTTATAAGTAAGGGGGATAATGATTATAATCACGCTTGTTATCCCTGGGAGTGTAGGTTTAAATCTTCTCTTTTAAGTTACTCATCATTTATGTTAAGGTTATGCTGTAGCAAGCCTTTTGTCATTGATCGATTCCATAAAACATGAAGTTAAAAACAATTAGGTTTAATATTAGAATAAATGAACATATAAAAGCACTGATAGGCAAGTGGTATGACCGTAGGACTGCCAAGTCATAGGTCGCACCATAAAACCCAACGCACCAATGTCTTGTCAAATTCATGTGCGTATTAAAAATTAGTTATCTGTTGCTGAAAACGGTGAGGGAAAACATCGTGAGGAAACCGGCACACCTAAGACATTTTTCAACGGTGTGCAAAACTACGTCAGTGGCCTTCAGGCGGTTTAAACTCCGACACCAGGTTGTTCATCAACCATGCGATAAGAAGAAGAAGAATAAACATACATATGTACTTAAAAAAAACCTAAACCAACTTTTTAATTCTACTCACATAACCTATGTATATGTCGTGATGTTATCGACATTTCAGCCTGCGTTCGTCCGATAGGGTAGCGGGTTCGAGCCCGAGTCGCGCGATAACGCTGTGATGAAGGAGCGCGTGCCCCCGCATATGTTACCAACATTACCGATAACATGGGTTAACACTTGTATATCAGTCTAAATTGAACCTTATTGCGCGGTAATAAAGGTGACGGGTTTTGGTCATTGACTTAGCTGAGAATATTTTTTTAGAAAGGATGGTGATATGCAAAGGCGCTTAAATTTAAATTTAATTTTATTATTATAGTTGAGACTTTTATTCGGCAGTAACCGAGGTATTATGATTTATGAAGAAAGCTAAAAAAATATAAATTTTGATAACCAAAATAATATATAAGGGTAAAGATCTTTTGAGCTATTTCAAATGGTCTTCAACCGTTATGGATTTTTGAATAATTCTTTACCGAACATACACTGAACCACTACAAAAGAAAATTGTTTTGAACATACGAAGAATAATAAAAATTACTTGAATATTGATTAATATTGCTTATCATATGTACATAAATATTATAAAGTTATTCAAAACATCAAAAAACCCGACTGCTAAAAAACTGTAAAAAAAACATGTCTAGAATTATGAAAGTAATTACATAGTCAGGAGCCATAAAATCTCGACTGACCCAAATCTTCTTAATAATGGCTCCCGATTCTTAAAGTCCCTTCCTTGGCAATCGGATAAAAAAATATAAGAATTGAACACAACACCTCCCCCTTTTTGAAGTCGGTTAATTATAAACTTTGCCATTTTTAAACATAAAACCTGCTTTAAAACTCATCTCGTAAATCATTTCCGCGTCACGAACATAGTGGACTAAACAACTATTTTTAATAGTCAGTTTATGCAACGCCGGGGCTCTTAATAGTCAATAAAGTGATAATTACTAGGGGCCGTCAATGATCAATCATCATTATAAGAGTCTATGAAGGGAGACTCATGAACTGTAGCAATCATCAGTTTAATGAGATTCTCTAAAATAGTTTCATCAATTTCGATTTTTTTATAATTGGGATATTTACTTAAACAAATTACACTGTTATGTAAATGCTTTTGCGCTAGTGTACAGTGTTATGGTTGATGAACAACCTGGTGTCAAAGTTTAAACCGCCTGTAGGCCTCGGATATGGCTTTACACACCGTTGAAAAATCTCTGATTCGGTTTCCTCACGATATTTTCCTTCATCGAATTTAGCAACTGATAACTAATTTATAGTACGCACATGAATTCGAAAAGACTTTAGTGCGTGCCGGGATGTAAACTTGCGACCTTTGACTTGGCAGTCCCACGGTCATACCACTCGGCTATCACTGCTATTACAGCGTAGTTTAGTGGAGTTCAAACAGCCCTTCGATCAACAATATACGATTGAAGTGTAGGCCGGAGAAAAAAGGTCTCCACCTAATACACGGTCTCTGTACCGCTAAAACCGAACACTGCGAATTGTAACAATGTGTACGTAATTGTATGTTGTACAAACCTACGCGCGTACCGAGTGTACTCGAAACTTAGCGTTACAATTTAATAAGTCAGTCAAACTTAAAAGCCTTTACAAGCTCGTCGAGACATTTTAATATCGCAAAATGTTATATACATAAATATCCCAGTGAAACACATTTTCAGGTCAATAAAAAATGATGGAAATACTTACAGCTAAGTTACTGAAGTTATGAAACCTTCAAATATTTTTGAATAAGTGGTCTTATATTAATATGGTTGGCCCCACACTAAGAATATCATTCTTCAAAAGTATCACAATGGATATTAAATGGTTATTTGATTACATATTCGTGTGGAGATCTGTATCGCTTTCTTCACGTGAATAATTAGTGTCGCGGTTATATTGCGCGCTATGATCGCAACTCGTTGACGTGTCGCTGAGCAATTTGTGTAATGGTAGTTATTTACGGATGTTGTGTAATTATGTTAGGATTTTAGCTCAGGTTTAAAGAATGGGGTTGATATATTTGGATGTATGAGTCGGGAACCCAAAACGGTAAAAGATGAATTTCCATAATAAAGTTCGCACATAGAGTGGATAAAAGGTAATTCTGAAAAGTATTCTAAAACCTAAAATTCGGAAAGATAATTTTATAATATGTAAGCATTTTTATGTTCCATGGGCAAAAACATTTTCAATCAATTTTCAATTTTAATGTATCCTATCCTAAATCATGTTTTGAAAACATCTTACCCACACCAAAATCACAGTACAAGTAAAATTTCGCAAACATTCCACTCTGAAACAATGACTAAATCATAGGCAACTTAACCGTTCACTGCATGCCGATCTTATTAAACCCTTTGTTGTTGGAGGGGTCGCTAAGACCCAGCTGCCGAACTAACTGCACCGTCTGATATATAGTGGAATTAATACCCACTTACGCCTAAGTCTTCTTCGCCATGTATTGCTCCGGGATTTCGAGTTTTGGGGAAGCAACACCATGGACATGGGAGAATGTTATTTGCTGTTAATTGTGACGGATATATTTGCAGGGTTATAGTCGCTAGAGCATTATGTTTTCAATTACGTATTATTTAGAATACTTACATCAGATCTAAAGGTCGAACTTGTGAAGGTATAGCAGAGAGTACAACTACTGGGAGCTTACCTGTGAACAAAAGATAGTCTTTATAGTTTCTGTATTAGTTATGCAAAACAGCTTAATAAAGATCGTAATAATTAGTTTACCAATAGGTTAGACTTTAATTGAGGAGGCCTAAGAGTAACGGATAAACAATAACATTCCTGCAAAACTAACAGATTTCTAGAACATTTTACACCAACTTTCAATTCATAATTACACTAACTAAGAAACTAACAAAGATCAGTCAAAATATCAAAACAAATCTAGAATTTCAATTCCAAATTCTCTAAATACGTTCCCTTAACTATCAAAATGATAATGTCCCAATATTACGGGCATATCTCATATACGTTTCATTAATCCCTCTGAAGCAGGCTTAATACCTCAGCCAATAATATCTTGAGAATTAATACCGTGTTTGTTGCGCAAACCGAGTGTGTCGGGTCGGAACCACCCCGGCGGTTAGTTAAGGGTTAAGGCTTTGGAAATATAGCGTTTTGTTTGTTCGTCGATGTGTGTAGGTATATTGTATGTTTTGACGTCTATATAAACACTGCTTCGTTGTTCTAGTGGTCGCTAAGCGTGACTGCTGAGCAAGAGGTCCTTGGTTCGAACCTCAGTAGCAGCACGAAGTCTGGATTTGTGCCCGGTTGATGGCAATAGTCACGCCAACAAAAAAATCGCTAACCCGCAGTGACCTAGCGTGGTGATCAATGCTCAATCCTTCGTTATAAGAGAAGAGGCCTTTGCCCTGCACTGGGACATATATTAAAGGTTGTTATTATATTGAGCAAATACAAAATTCTTATAGCCTAAGTTATATTGACTCTTTTTAGGGTTCTAGCTTCCCGTACCTAGCAACAAAACGTAATTTTATGATGGGACGAAATTGTCATAAACAATTTTTTTTTTAAACACGTGTTTATTTGCGCAAGCGAAACCGCGTTCAAACCCAATATCATACAAATGCATCACCAACATTTATCTCAACGATAACATCTACAAAAACGCAAATCAGTTATGTAAAACTTGTTTACAACGATCTTTAAGGAAATCATTCAGAAAAGAATCTATCAACGTTTTGTAAACATCTGTCAGATTGTTTGCACAATGATGATTGGTGAAAAGAGTTATCAGTGTATCAAATACAAGATACTGACCCACGCAATAACAATACCAATAATTTCAGCCAATCACAACGCTTGAATTGGCTTAGTGGTGTTAGACCTTTTCAGTAAAGTTTTCTGAAGAGGAACTAGGATTAATCAGGATCCCGTATACGTGTTTATATGGTGTCCACATGAATTTTTTGAGCGGGAATCAAACTAGCAGTCTTTACCGCGAAAGAACACCTAGTTATAACCATACGGGTTTTAAATGTCGGTTAACATAACATCACTATATAGTACACCCACATTTCGCCACTTCCGTCATAGGTCCCAATTTCATTAATTCATCGAGACTTCTTTCAGAATTTCAGTACTTACATGAAACCAAGGTATCGGCATTTTGATGACTATCACAAAACTCATCATAAAATCATGTGGTGACTTTTTAGAGCCATTTTTACGGGGACTACGTTATATCCGCACAAATCGATTCGCATGCCACGGTTTACGATCCTCACCGTTAAAGGTGCCTCCGTCTTTTGGCGCCATTTTACTGTTAATCATAAATGAGGAAATTTAATTAAGACGGCTCTTAAGTTACGGTTGAAGCAATATGCACATTTTATTAGGTGAAATTTAGTAGGTTACTGTATTAGAGGAAACCTGTCGTTTATGACATAGTATGTAGAGCTTGTAGGGTTAACAGTGACACAATTTATAAGGAAAACGCTTTCTTTTAGGCTGAACACGTTGCAGACATAATAAATAGTAGGAGGAATGCTTATCTTAAACCGAAATCACAAAAAAAATAACTAAATTAACAGAGGTATAGAAAATTATTTATTAAAATTTTCAATTTTCTGTTAAGTTCTTGCATTTTACCATAAAATACTCAAAAAGATTAAAATGATAGTCTTTATTACGCAAAAGTCATAATCGAATCGAATAATAATTTAACACTATATAAATCAGTGTTAATATTTCAAAATTGTATTCTATAGTATTCAAGTGTAAAAACCTCGGATTAAAATGTACATAATATTTGATAAGATATCCATGTAAAATCAAAGCAGGGAAACGTGCAGAACGTGTCGTTACACACTTGATTTGTAGAAGGACATGGACCGATATGTTAGTCATGTAACTGTCCAAATTGTTATTGACATAATCGATAAAGATCACATAGTTCCAGATAAACTTGTGGATTTTCCTTCCATACTTAGTCCATTCACGACCTCAGCGGGCCTAACACGTCAACAACAATGACAGTGCAAAGTTCAGATCAACCGAACAGCAGAGCGTATCGAAGAAAAGCGAAAAAATGTCTCCAAAAGACATGCAGCGTGGATACGGTGAAGAAAAGACTGCCGATCGTTAATTGGCTTCCAAAATATAAAGCTGAGTATTTCATCCAAGATGTGATTGCCGGAATTACTGTGGCGCTGACTGCCATACCTCAAGGTATAGCCTACGCGGTCATCGCCGGTCTGAGGCCCGAGTTTGGGCTGTACGCATCACTTACTGCCGGATTAGTTTACGTGGTCTTCGGAAGCTGCCACAATGTCACCGTGGGACCCACAGCTATTGTCTCCGCCATGACTGCAAAATACGTCGCCGACTACTCAGCTGATTTCGCTATACTTGTCGCTTTTCTATCAGGAGTACTCATAACTATTATGGGCCTACTAAATCTTGGCTTTCTAGTAGAATTTATATCTATGCCAGTGATAAGTGGGTTCACAACTGCTGCTGCTCTCCAAATAGCAGCTTCCCAATTAAAGTCATTCTTCGGCTTGAGCGGTTCATCAGGAAATTTTTTCGCAGAGTCTATGGAAAATTTCTTTACAAATATAACTACAATAAAAATTTGGGAAGTTGTGCTCAGTTCTGCGACAGTGATTATGCTGATTTTGTTAAAGAAAATGGGACAAGGTTGCAACCGAACCGATGGATTTGTCAAGCAGATAAAATGGTTTATATCTTTGTCAAGAAATGCTGTTGTCGTTATCGTGGGGATTACTATTGCCTACGTCATTAAGTTAACTTTAGATCTGGAGCCAATAGCAATTATTGGTGACATCGGCAGCGGTTTACCTAAATTTGGTCTGCCACCATTTGGAACTGTGATTGGCAATCAAACGTATAGTTTCCGAGACATGTTGGATATAATAGGACCACAAGCCATAGTTTTGCCCTTTGTAGCCGTTATAGAAAGTGTAGCCATTGCTAAAGCCTTTGCTGTAGGCGGTAGAATTGATGCCACACAAGAAATGATCGCTATCGGCCTTTGTAATATGATTGGATCTTTTGGACAAAGCATGCCTATAACTGGCTCATTTACAAGAACAGCACTCAATCATATTTCTGGAGTTAAAACTGCAGCTGGGGGTATCACCAATGTGTTACTTCTGATCGTGGCTTTAACCTATTTAACATCTACATTTTATTTTATTCCAAAAGCATCCTTAGCAGGTCTTATAGTTACTGCTATGTTTTCTATGATTGATTATGGTGTGTTCGCCAAATTGTGGAAAACTAGTAAAAAAGAGTTTATGTGTTTGTCGATTACCATGATTGTTTGTTTGTCTGTTGGTTTGGAATATGGAATATTAGCTGGCATTATTATTGAAGCTTTATTGTTATTGTATAAAGCAGCGAGACCTGTCGTCAGTTTAAATAAGGTGAAATGTGATAAAGGGGATAAGATAGTTGTGTCTTTATGTGAAAATGTGTTGTATTGTGCCGCTGAATATGTTCGCCAACGAGTGATGAAGGCTACCACCCATGAAGTTCCGATAGTAATAGATGGAGCTAATTTAAAAGCACTAGATTATACAGCCGCTTTTAACTTGGTATCTATTGTAAAGGACTTAAGTACTTCTAATCAAATCGTCCTTCTGAACTTTAGTGTTGAAATGAAGAAGCTGTGTTTAGATATTGATTTAAGCTTAGAATCTAAGTTTGTTTATGCGGCTAGTTGTCAGGAATTAACTGATATTTTTCCAAAAGATGTTTAAGGGTAACTGTCGTTAGGTTAGCTATCAGCATCTAGCTAATTGGGTAAGCTGACGTTAGTTGGTTTTTTTTATTTTAGATTTATTCGTGTGATATAGGTATGTACTCTGACAATTGTATATTAAATTATAATTTAGACATTATATTTGTATTAACTGGAAATATCTCAATTTCATCATTAAAAGCCTTATAAATTAGTGTATAATGTGTGTTGTGCCGTTTGGTATCCGGCCTAGAATTGACCACCCCCTTTCCTCCCGTGGGTGTCGTAAGAGGTGACTAAGGGAAAATCCAGAAGATGGGCAGCAGTGTCTTCTGTAACTTGACCACCAATACTGTGATTCCCAAGCCGCTTGCCAAGCGTGGGGATTATGGCAACACCCACCATTACTAAGGGGGAGGCTTTTGTGCAGCAGTAGACTTATTCCGGCTGATGATGATGATGAATATTAGTGTTTAAGTAATTTTTTTAACTGAATATTTTTGTGCTATCAAGTTAATACATACTATTTATTATAACTAGCATTGTAGGTAATAATTTAAATATTTTAAGAGATAATGAAGTAGGATGTTTTGAATGAAATGATTGTTATTTAAATACACTGAATTAAGAGGAATTAGTATTATTATTTTCCTACGCTTTTATTTTCCTTTACAAATCTGTCGTACTATATTTTATCTATACCACACATTATCGTGTGCCACAGCCACTACTCATGGCGTAACGTTAGATAAATAGTTTTTTTTTAAGATACCCGTACGCTTCAATAAATATTAGTATCTGTTATTATTTTCATCCTGTGATTAATAATCAACATTTTTGTCTTTCAGACTAAGCATTTGCCATGTGTATATTTTGTATGTGTGCCGTGTGGTATCCGGACTAGAATTGACCACCCCCTTTCCTCCCGTGGGTGTCGTAAGAGGCGACTAAGGGAAAATCCAGAAGATGGGCAGCACCATCTTCTGTTACTTGACCACCAACACTGAGATCCCCAAGCCGCTTGCCAAGCGTGGGGATTGTGGCACCCCGCCCCCTTCTTAAAGGAGGAGGCCTTTGTTCAACAGTGGACATCTATCGGCTGATGATGATGATGATGATATTTTGTATAATTATGTTTCAACTTAATATCTTAGGTGTAAAAATAAACAAACAGATATACGGAAACAATAATTATGAGTGTTTAAACTATAATTCGAATGACCGATAAATATCATTGAAGTACTGATAAGCATTAAAATCTCGAGTGTCATATCCAGTCGTTCCGAGTCTCTAGTGGTACCAGCACGTTACTAAAATGACGGTTGAAAACCAAGATGGCGAAAGAAGGAAAGCATATCGACGTAAAACTAAAAAGTGCCTTCAAAAGACATTCAGCATGGATACTGTTAAAAAGAGATTGCCGGTTATAAACTGGCTCCCGAAGTACAAACCAGAATATTTCATACAGGATGTCATAGCTGGAATAACTGTGGGACTGACCGCCATACCTCAGGGTATAGCATACGCAGTCATCGCCGGTTTACCACCAGAGTACGGACTGTACGCTTCTCTGACTTCTGGAATAATTTATGTGGTCTTTGGAAGCTGTTATAATGTAACTGTGGGACCTACAGCAATTCTCGCCGCTATGGTGGCAAGATACGTGGCCAACTACTCAGCAGACTTCGCTATCCTCGCCGCGTTTCTATCAGGAGTATTCATGTTTATTATGGGCATCCTCAATCATGGCTTTCTAGTAGAATTTATATCAATGCCGGTAATAAGTGGATTTACAACTGCAGCAGCCCTACAAATAGCTGCCGCTCAGTTGAAATCGTTCTTCGGATTAAAAGGTTCATCAGGAAATTATTTCTCCGAGTCGATACAAAATTTCTTTACGAATATAACAACAGTGAAACTTTGGGAAGTAGTGTTGAGTGCCGCGACTGTACTTATGCTGATATTGTTAAAGAAAATGGGACAAGGTTGTAAACGTACCGATGGATTTATAAAACAAATGAGATGGTTCATATCTTTGTCAAGAAACGCGGTTGTCGTAGTGGTGGGAATGACTATTACTTACGTCCTCAACGTTACTCTAGATACGGAACCCTTGGCATTAATTGGTGATATTGGTAGCGGTTTACCGAAATTCAGCTGGCCACCATTTAGTACTGTAGTTAGCAATGAAACATATAGTTTTGGTGATATGATGACAGTATTGGGAGCCCAATCCATTGTGATACCATTCGTAGCAATATTAGAAACAGTGGCTATTGCGAAAGCTTTTGCGGTTGGTGGTAGGATTGATGCTACACAAGAACTGATCGCTGTCGGCCTTTGTAATATTATTGGATCTTTTGGGCAAAGTATGCCTATCACTGGTTCCTTTACAAGAACAGCTTTAAATCACGTTTCTGGTGTTAAGACTCCAGCTGGTGGAATCACTAAGGTATTACTTCTTATCGTATCTTTGACCTATTTAACTTCAACATTTTATTTCATCCCCAAAGCGTCGTTAGCAGGCGTTATAATGACTGCAATGTTTAGTATGATTGATTATGAAATATTTGGCAGATTGTGGAGAAATAGTTTCAGAGAGTTTTCGTTGTTATTGGTTACCATGATAGTATGTTTGTTTGCTGGATTGGAGTATGGCATTCTGACTGGTATTCTTATTGAGGCGTTACTGTTGTTATATAACGTAGCAACGCCTGTTATTGAAGTTCATAAGGTGAAGTGTGATAAAGGAGATTTAATGGTTGTTCCTTTGGGTGATAATGTGTCGTATTGTGCAGCAGAACATGTGCGTCAACGAGTAATGAAGGCGACATCCCATGAAGTTCCAATAATAATAGATGGTGCACATTTAAAAAAGCTTGATTTTACAGCCGCATTCAACTTGATGTCCATTGTAAAAGATTTGGATACTACGCATCACATTAAGCTGCTAAATTTTAATGTTGATTTCAAGAAATTGTGTTTAGACATTGACTCACGGTGCGAATCCAAATTCGTTTATGCGACAAGCTATCAAGAAATAAGTGATATATTCCTAAAAGAGGTATAAACAGAAAATGTCATAATTTAAATAGAACCGACTCCTGCCAGGTATTCTCCACTAATTTAAGTTGATTAATGATAAGCTTTTATAACCGAAAATTTATTGCGTAGAACGCCATTTACTATTTCTGCTTATTGAAAGATGAAACTCACTATTTCCGCAGCTAATGGATACTTCGGGAGTTTTAAATAATTGGTTTAAAGAATCTGCTACAACTAAAAATTAAATTACTTGTGTATAAAGAATAAATAAAAATGTATAGGTCGCACAAGACACTCTATACCGAACTTACTAGATCCTTATTGGTAATTTCTAATTTCAGGCTACTACTACAATAATTATCGAAAATTATGCGATACCGTAATTTTTGTTCCCACAAACAATTAAATTATAATTTTACGTCATATTTTAGTGTTATGAAATAGGCGGAACGACGGAAGTTGAAGTCATGTAAGAGCATAAACTCTTATTGACATAGCCGATAAAAAATTCATAATTCCTGATAAAAAATCTCGAGTGCTATACCCAGTCTTTTCAATTTCGTGGTGATAAGTGTGCAAAATGTAGTGTGTTCGTTTTCAAAATAATTATTTTTTATTTACCAAGATGAACATAAAAAGCAAAGCCTGTCAACATAAAGTCAAACGGAGTCTTCAAAACACCTGCAGCCTTGAGTTCGGGAAAAAGAGATTACCAATAATAAACTGGCTCCCAAAGTATAAGCTAGAATACTTCATACAGGATGTCATAGCTGGTATCACTGTTGCGCTGACTGCCATACCTCAGGGTATAGCGTACGCAGTCATCGCCGGTTTACCACCCGAGTACGGACTGTACGCTTCTTTGACCTCTGGTGCAGTTTATGTAATATTTGGAAGCTGCTACAATGTCACTGTGGGACCTACAGCAATCCTCGCCGCTATGGTGGCAAGATACGTAGCCAACTACTCAGCTGACTTTGCTATCCTTGCCGCTTTTCTATCTGGATTATTTATGTTTGTTATGGGTATCCTGAATCTGGGTTTTTTAGTAGAATTTATATCAATGCCGGTAATAAGTGGTTTCACAAATGGTGCAGCTCTACAAATAGCAGCTGCTCAGTTGAAATCTTTCTTTGGAATGAAAGGTTCATCAGGAAACTATTTTGCAGAATCCATCCAGAATTTTTTCAAGAATATATCCACGATAAATATCTGGGAAGTTATGCTTAGTTCCGGAACAGTGATCATGCTAATATTATTAAAGAAAATGGGAGAAGGTTGCAAGCGTACAGATGGTTTTATCAAGCAGATGAGATGGTTCATATCTTTGTCAAGAAATGCGGTTGTTGTAATCATGGGAACTATAATTGTATACGTCATTAAGATCACATTAACTACTGTGCCCTTGGCAATCATTGGTGACATTGGCAGCGGTTTACCTAAATTTGGCCTGCCACCGTTAAACACTGTAGTGGGCAATGAAACTTATAGTTTTGGTGACATGGTTACGGTATTGGGTGCCCAATCCGTTGTGATACCATTCGTAGCAATTTTAGAAACAGTGGCTATTGCTAAGGCTTTTGCTGTAGGCGGTAGGATTGACGCATCACAAGAATTAATCGCCGTTGGTTTGTGCAATATTATTGGATCTTTTGGGCAAAGTATGCCTATAACTGGCTCTTTTGCAAGAACAGCACTTAATCATATCTCGGGCGTAAAGACGCCAGCTGGTGGAGTCACTAAAGTATTACTTCTCGTCGTAGCTTTAACCTATTTTTCTTCAATGTTGTACTTTATGCCAAAAGCATCGTTAGCCGGTCTTATAATTACAGCACTGTTTTCAATGATTGATTATAAATTATTCGGCAGATTGTGGAGAAATAGTTTGAGGGAGTTATTACTGTTATTAGTTACCATGATTGTTTGTTTGTTTGCTGGTTTGGAGTACGGCATTTTGACCGGAATTATAATTGATGCGTTGTTTTTACTATATAATGTAGCAAAACCTACTGTTAATGTTAATAAGGTGTCATGTGAAAGAGGTGATTTGATGGTTGTGTCTTTAGGAGAAAATGTATCGTATTGCGCTGTTGAACATGTGCGTCAACGAGTGTTAGGTGCCACTTATCACAAAATTCCAGTAGTCATAGATGGTTCAAATTTAAAGAGACTAGATTTTACAGCTGCATTTAACTTGATGAGTATTATAAAGGACTTGGACACAACTCATCGAATCGTGCTAATGAACTTTGGTGTTAAATGGAAAGAATTATGTTTGGACATTGATTCGCGGTTTGCATCAAAATTTCTTCATGCCTCAAGCTGCCAAGATTTGTCTGAAGTTTTTCCTAAAGACGTTTGAAGCCAGTTTGCGTCAATAGAATAAAAAATAAACGTTTGGTGGTGAAGGCCATATAAAATAAAGAGAAATGAGATAAGATTATGTGTTCATTCTCTTCGACAGTGATGGTTTTTGCTGTTATGTAACTGTAAGTGGTTGTAATGCGAAAAGTACAAAGTGATAAGAACCAACGTTCAGATGTCTCTGATAATAACTACTCGATAGAAAGTATAAATATCGTTAGGATACGAAATTTTATTTGTTATATTTATCATTTTTAGGTTTGTCATATTCTAAGTTTTTTTAAGAAAATCTGTTGAAAATTCACAATTTTTGGTAAAAGATATCTACAGAGAATAATAGCTCCTTTGTAATTAGAATTAAAATATTTGTATGAGGCTTTGAAGTGTATTTTATGTACGAATTCTGTAATCATATGATGTAAAGATATATTTTATAATGTATTTACTTACATTGATGTTTTATTTTCCTTACCTTGGTGACTTTAAGGTAGACTAAAATACAACAACTACTTAGTAATAATTTACTCCGGTTTTTACTTACGTGCTTAATTAGGCCGACTAGTTACAGGATCAAAATAATAAATAAAGATACAAAATTAAGTGTGTTCTAGTTTACTTTCAAACATAACCCATTCATAATTAAAATTTCAGGGGAAGAAGAGATGAAATTTTAATTTAAATATTATTATAGTCTAGTCCAAATCACGATACAGTGCCTAAATCGCTAATTAAGTACAATAAATTTACTATACATATTTTATACGACGAGTGAAATGTACTCTAGTACTGATACGACTACTAGTATTATTATACATGGGGTAACAGACATAAAAGAAACAGCCATCCTTTCAATTTTAATAAATGCTCACATTTCAAATATATTATGCTGTAGTCGGTCGTTTTAAATTTGTTATTTTGGACGAGAACCAACGTGAAGAGTATAGAGAGTGTACGAAATCACTTTTGTTCATTGGCAGAGTACAGTCGAAACAAAAAACAATACTTGATGATTTTTATGCAAATGGCAAATTGCCGGTCATTGTGGCGTTCTAAAGGTGAGATATTTGTTCAACATTGGACATCTTTCGGCCGATGATAATGTATAATTTTAATTTACTAAAGTATCAAATTGGAAGCTCAAAGGCCTTTGCCTAACAGTGGGACATTAAAAAGGCTATTTAAGAAGTATTTTGAACAATGTCATATTTTGTTATAATTATTTAAAAATATTTAAGTATGTTTATCAGTTGTCCGGTTGCCATAATACAGGCTCTGCTTAGTTTGGGATCAGATGACCGTGTGTGAGTTGTCCCAAGATATTATATTATATTATTATTATTATTATTTAATACTTCACAAAGTACCGACTAATCATTCTCCCCGATAACTGGATCGAAGCTTGGGGCTATTATGTATCAGATAGAGAAAAAACTACATACATATATGGCCGCCTAGTCGACTATTATAAATTGACTGGACACCAAGAATATGCAATTAAAACTGTCCTAGTGAACACTGTGTATGTATTGTATGTGTATTTAAGGCTGACGGAAGCGGAAGGCCGAAGATGGAGCTCAGTGGCGTGTTATAGGAGAGGCCTATGTCCAGCAGTGGACTGAGATGGGCTGATGATGATAATGAGTGAACACTAAGCTCTAAATGAGCTCGAAAATGAATCTCGCATTGCAGTTACATTGCTGCACTTGTCATACTCCTCTTAAATTACTTGATCCTCGGCAGCCAATGTACACACACGCCTGTTCTTTTTTAGTATTGATGGTTTCTCGTATCCAAACCAATCAGCTTGAAAGAGTTCCGCTAATTGCTTACCACGTGTTGAAATCTCGTTTTTGTCTCATCAGATGGAATTTCTTTTTATGACTTATTTGATCGTATCTCAATTCCGTTAATTCAATACGGCATTTTATTTATCCATTAAGATGGGATCAAAATTTTGTAATTCCAACAAGTTTAAAAATGCAAGACACTATTCGCCTTTTATGAGTGGCTGCAAACAAATTTTTTATTCAAAATCCACTCGGTTATTTCCATTCCTCACCCAATAAAATTATATAGACCTATCAAAAAACATATTTACCCAAACTAGCTCTTATTTCATGTAGCTACTTCAAACGTGAATGCTTTTGGTAACGACAGTACAGTTCAGCGTAGCCTTGACTTTGCCAAAAATCAGAGTCTAGACTGGTGAACGGCTACACTGGCGTATAAATTATTTAAATTATATGAATATTAAGCGAAGATACGAACGTGTTTTGTATGTAAAATGATTTATGGGAACAAAATAGATGCAGTTTCTCTTGCAGCGGCGACTAAATTTCCATCGTCTTACTCTATAGCAACAATTATTCATTTTCCATGCCATGTAGCACACCTTACTTGAATGTAAGTCATTTTCAGAGATAAATTTTACGTGCATACATTGTAGTATTTTTCCTAAAGGTGAATTTCATACTGCAAGACTTTCTGCTGGCTAACATAAGCTTCTGAATCAAGTACCTAACTTGATTCAGAAGCTTAAGTTAGCCAGCAGAAAGTCTTGAACAATACATATTTTTTTTACAGAAATTTTACAGAAGTACAGGTAATTATCAAACCTTAGTATACCAGATTGCTAACATTTTAAATATCACTTCCATTTTCACAAAACTATACGAATTCATTTTAGCATGTTGCCCATGCTTAGTTTGAATCTAAATTGATAAAGGAAATTAAGAAAAGGAACTTGAAATTCTTGAATTTCGATAGGTGCGAGCAACGACACGATAGCTCAGTTAGTTACAGCTGCGCCACGTTACGGCGAAGGTCGCAGGTTCAAGTCGTACTCGTGTCGCATCATTTACCAAATTTGCTTTATCAATAAACGAATCCTTTCCAATATCATTCTGGTCACTTTTCTACGAATGCCAAAAATTCCTTAGTACGTATTACCAAATCACACCTATTTTGCATTAGATTAAAATCAAACATTCCCTTTAATTAACTATTGAATGCGAAACAAAACATTTCAGTTTCCACTCCGCCGTGGTCGACACAACTTCAAACGCTCCCCACAGGCGGTACCTACGTCACAGAAGTGTCAAATGTGAACATTGCGAACAAAAGAGGGCGGCGCCGCGCGCGAGCTTGTTTATCGGTGACGCGTCAATCAACGCTTCCTGTAATGTTCGGGAATGCGTTGGGAAATGTGGAATGGATGTTTTATAGACGAGTTCTAATTTCCAATTTTATCAACTTGAGAGTAAACTGTAACTTTGTGGACTAAGGTTAGGCATATTGATGTTAGACTAAGAGCCGGTTTACCATCGACAAGTAAACTATCAAGTAGACAAACCGTCACTTAAAGTCACCTGTAACTACTCATACGATTTCAATATCTGAGTAGCATTAATCAGGGGATAAACTGGCTTCTAACTAAAATACGATAGAAAATACTCGTAACTTTTACTTGCTGATTAGCGTTAATTAGTTAGCGTTAGTTCAGTGTGGTATCAAGAACAACTGACAGATTAATATGACCCGGAAATCAATCATGTGGCAATTAGCTTTTTGCGTTTCAAACCTTTAAACCTTCGATTCTCTTTATTATCTTCAGACCTTAGGATCTTCATAAAATGCATAAAATAATCGAAGTTATTTCCACTTTCAGGCAAAATTTTAACATGACATAAAAGACATGTCAAATTAAGAGTTATGATTACAATTGGCTCATGCCGATACGAAGAAGAAGATAACGATCACCCAAATAATATCCATATAACATCATTTATATCAAGAATGTCATTTATTTTATGCACAAGACAATTTCCCTTCGGTTTCCTTCAAAACACTGTAAAACAATAAACAGATAGCTTTATTTTCCAAAGACAAAAGAGCGGCTCCACGCTATGACGACGGATCATGGCCGCCCCAACGGCGCCTACAGAGGCCGGGGATCGAAACTGAAAGGTACTGTGACATTTTGCAATATTTATATAAGACATTGGTGTTGTTAGGGTTCAAATAAATTAAAATATTACTGAAAAACGAGTTAAAAGGCACTGAAAAAAAATTCGAGAAAGTTTGGTAATATTTTTACTATTTACACTACGGAGATTCGACACGTTGTTACGAATGTTTAAGATCCACTTTATAATATGTAGGTAGAATTACATAATTATTAAGTTGCTCTTAGATAATTATCTTTCCATGACGAGAAAATACAACATTTGTACATGCCTGTAATCACTACAATTCCATATGTTAAATAAAAAAAAAAAAGAAAATACATGCTTATCACAAAACTTAAAAATAAATGAAAACTTAGACAAAAAAACATACAAAGTCAGTCAGTTCTTATGGACACACGTGGACTTTTAGTAGATAAAGGATCATTATACATGACGGTTGTCAACCTTGTCACAAAAGAACACTTGCTCGGGTGAAGGACGGTCAATACCAGATCCTCTCCTTCTTCGGAGGTTATCAAAAGTTAATACTGAATTTTTGGACAACCGCCAAGTAAATAACATTAAGGATTTATTTCCCAATCTTATTATTCTGAATATTTTCCCCCGATCACTGACTTTCGATTATAAAAACATATAAGAAATGCGCTAACAGAAAGTCGTGCCAAGATAATCAGTTTTCTTAGCTACTTCGGAATTCAAAGAAACACTGCGAATAAATTTTGTTGTTATTGTTAGGATTGACTTCAGCCTATACTGCTGACGTTGGTAATCTTAGTATAGGAAAACCACGTATAGGCCACTTTCTAGGACCGATAATTATATTATCAGTTCAGGAGGTATTCTTTATCGTTTAGCAGAAATTATGGAACACCTGATAAATTAGGGGGTAATTTTTTTTTGTGGCAACAAATTATTATATGGCTAGTAATTAGTCTTAATAATATTAATGGTCAGTATTCAGTTGTGGCAAAAAGTTCTGTCTTTTAATCTGCTAGCGCCTTACTTTAGTAGGTTGTGTTCTAATCTAACAAAAACGATAGAAGACGTTTAAGAACGTTCTAGAACTAATACAATCTAACAACTGTCCGAGAGTGGTTGCGATATTAAGTAACGAATATGTGATGATATCCATTATCACGTTGCCATTTAAGGCTTTGATAAGATCCGACACTGAAGCCCAAAATACTAGAAATTTAGTCTATCTTCGTCATCCTTGTGTCGGTTAGACTAAACTAGACTTTCCCGATTTAGCCCGACCTTGAGGCTATTGATTCCGCAGTGCAGACTCCGCGGCGCCATTTGCTTTCACTTTCATCGACAAACTAACTGCGGCCATATCTGTTTTCCGCTGAAAATACTCGTATATCTTGTAACGTCTATTTTATGGCGGTTATGGGACTTCGATTAACTTTGATTTTTGCGTTCGGAGCTGAACTGTATTAAATCATTGTAAAAATACACATAAATATGTTTCGGAGGTCCAAAAACTTATCGCTTTTGTTTTTGTATACATTGCGTCGAAACTGCAAGGTTTTAGCGATACAGCGAACCCGTACCATAAAATTCCCCAAAACGAAAAAACTATGTCACATATTTTAGTATTTGAAGACTGTCGTTGACAAAGAAGATGTAAAACAGTATTTCTGTAAGACGATAAGGATAGCAAGTAACTTTTACATCAATGAGAGAATTCAAGGATATGAAGATTGCATTAAGCTGTAGATACAATGGAAAATCTTTTTTGGACAATAAATTCTCCATTTAATGTAATGTATGTAACTTTATTCACAGTACATGCTCCATTTTAATCCTGGTTTATGATTTTATTGCTTAAATCTTCCGGCTTAAATGTCCCACTGACAGGAAAGCATTAAGTGCCGGTAACATTATGACTTTGTGGGCTCATAATGAACTATTTCGTATAATATAAGATTAAATTAAAGGCTCCTTTGTGTTGTTTTATTTGCTATGATTATGATCCGGGAAAATCCGGGCAAGGAGGGACCTTAAATACGATGTGGATTTCCGGGCATAAAAAGACCCAAATAATCTTTTGTATATTTAAAGCTTTCAATGACTGTAGCTAAAAGCAACATTATAATTTACAGTTCTTTACTTTTAATTTAATATTCACATGTTTACTTACTTGTTAGGGATCCCGATTCTTGTCAGTATAACATAACTTAACTGGACCTTTACTATGAGCTCTTAAAGCAGGACATTTTCTGTTGTGAAAATGTGACACTGTGACGAGTAGTGTAGTGTCGTGTCTCAGAAAATATCCTGCTTTAAAAGTTCATAGTACGGCAGCTGGTCTGAATTCGAGATGACTACAAAATTATTAATCCATCATGACACAAAAGTTCAAACAAAGCTGAGGTTTTTACGCAGGCCGGGATGCGGGTAAGCCTAGTACGACAAAAAGAACCAGGATTAGCCGCCTGTGTGGGATTATATTAAGGCTAGTTTTCAAGCAAAAACAATAGGTAAAAATACTGGTCTAAAGTAAAAAGTGTGGGATGCAAAATCGCAAATTAAAATCATGTTATTCATAGCAGGCATTAATTAACACTGAATACGAAATCACTGCTTATTGCCCCAGAGAATTCTGGCAGAATTATATAAATACAGCTGTAGTATGATGGGAATACAACCTGTTACTGCGTCAGCATAAAAATACTCTAAAATTTACCCTTAAGTAAACATCATTAACAATTCAAAATATTTCCCCGGTGAAAACCAGTATTGTGACGTGCATTGCAGTAACATCCACCAGGTATGAAAAATGGCGTCGTCCGCATTTCCGCATGCACGTGGCCAGGTACCGATAATGGGTTTACCTTGCATTTTATGGCGTTTTGTGCTCGCATAAACTGATATTGTTTTCTCGTTTTCCATTTTTCGTGCGGTGTAGTATTGGGAATACCTGCCAATATCTTCGCAGTTGGTTGGTTGTGTACGCACGGATTTAACAGTTTTGGAATATTGTTGGCAGTTTTGTGTTGTTGATGCGCGAATCTATACTTTTAAGAGGACGATTTTAGGCTTTTAAAATCAAGTTCTGGCGATAGTTACAGTACTCTTATATCCAGATATATCATTTGAGTAGACTGGATCTACATTGGAGAAGAACGAGCTCGAAAATTCCCAGTCCCCATATTAAAATCAGCAGATAATGAAGAACATGAATGCCATCTAGATAACCTCGAACATTTCAGTAGGTAGTACCTTCCCCTGAGTTAAAGTGCGGTGCTAAATCATCTTTGGCGCCATTCCGTCGTCATGGCGTGCCATTTTTTATGCACCCCATGGATGCACACATAGGCGTTTGATCCCGAATAATGTTAGAGGGTTGAAATTGGTATTTTATGAAAGGAAGCGAGTTATATGGCATAGAAAATTGGTACACTATTTGACGTTTTAAAAATAGGTTCTGAGAGCTGTATGGTAATGTGATTATGTGCTGGTTAAAATATAGTTCATAAAGGATACACTTTTTCATGAAATCTTTTGTTTTGAGAGTCTAGGGAAGCCAAAAGTACTTGAATATTAACAAAATAATAGACAGTCATTTTAGGCTACGTACATAATGTTTTAGATTTTGGAATTTCATAGCATAACCCTTAAGTCAAATGGGTAAGCTTAATTTTAATCAGACTGGGTATTTATTTGTTTATAATTAGGCTAATCGAGATTTCTTCCTATACAACGTTTGTTGGTTATAGTGTTTTGTTAGCCAAAACAGCATGTTTCCAAGCAAACACTTCTAACCTAAAATACAGTAACAAATACCTTATGCTTGTGGCCACAACTTGGCTAGCATAACTTCGCAATTGCCTTGCGGTGCTCCAGGGAAATTCTAAATGCTATTCTAAGTTGCTCTATTACCTGACCAATTTGAAATTGCAAACGATATATGGCAACAAGCATCCCAATTACATTTGGGATTATTACACGTTTTAATTAATAGGTATCTTCTGGGTGGCACTAAGTGAATAACATCCCAAAGTTACCTAATGCAAAAACGCGCAACGCAGGTCCTTAGTCGACGTCTAGTGCTTTGCCTTTTCTACGACAGATTTTTAGGTATCGTCTAGCATTATTAGTTAAAACAGGCGTCTACTTGATAATTGCACACCTCTAGCTACTTTGACTGACTGCCTCGTTGGTCTAGTGGTCGCTAAGCGCGACTGCTGAGCAAGAGGTCCTAGGTTCAAATCCCAGGTCGGGCAAAGTGTTACTGAGTTATCCATTAGGTAATTCTCAGTAACAGCACGGAGTCTGGATTTGTGCCCGGTTGATGGCAATAGGCTCGCCCCCTATTACATTGGGACTTACAACATAACTGGCGAAATGTGGGTGTACTACATGTTCACCTCTCCCTACACCTTCGGGGAATACAGGCGTGATGATGATGAGTTGTTCTAGCTACTTTATGATGAAACACAACAACTCAGACGCGTTCTCGACTCTTCGGTCTTATTAACCAGAGAGGATTGCGATGCATTTAAGCCGTGTTCATGATCTTTATTGGTTTTGTTACCGTTATTAATAAAGATTTACATAATTATTAACTTTAAACTATGTAGGATTTGATGTACAATTACTAAACTCTTAACTATGTCGTTGATCATATCTTTAAATAATCTTTGACAGTCGACACGCCGGCGCCGAAGCGAGCAATCTCGCGAGTGCCTCGCCGAGAGTTATCGACTCCCTTGTCGATACATCCGAGGCATCCCTAGCAATATCGTAAACACCCCATAAATTATCGTGTATCTAGTCTTTCCTTGGGGATAAGGAAGAGTTCTTCACATCATACTTTCTAAGATTTGAAACTTGGACTCAGTATCTTACAATCATTGATTTTAGGACCTGATTGGTGCAGTGGCTAAGCGATTGTACTGCTGCGCTAAGGGTTACGGGTTCGATTCCCACACGGGACAAAAATTTATGCCGCACATGTTTGCTCCGAGTCTGGGCGTGCATGTATATGATATAATTATTTTATAAAACTTACCCACGATACAGCAGAAATTCCTGGTGTGAGGCGACGTTATTTTTTTAAACTATTAATAATGAACTATTTAATTGCTAGACCAAATGATTTTTTTAATCACCAAATAAAGAATAATTATCAATAAATCACAGCCATGAATCCTACAATGCCGTGGAACAACAATAATGAAGACCATATACTTTTTTTTCAGTCTTGCAACTATTAGGGCGGGTTACTTCAAACGATCTACGTTACATACGAAAATCAAAACATAACGATAATCGTAGATGTTTAACGTACCTAAAACATGAAGCATTGTCTCATGGCATAAATAACCCGGTTATCAAGGTTATTAGGGCTGCAAGTAGAAAACGAAACAGTAAGGCTGCTAGAAGAAAACAAAATTGGTATCGCCATTTTTAACATTTACGTGTCAAGAGAACCAAAAGTAACCTCGCTTTAGTGTCATAAAGTAACTAGTGAACATAAATCAACTCTAGGTTTGGTTCTACAATCAATACCTTCACGATTACATACCTCACACGACTGGTCGCAGTCCAGCCCTCCTAGACAAGTGGCAAAACGTTTGACGAATAGAAATCGAATAGAATTTAAAATATATGGGTTTGACATTTGTCATCGTTAAGATAGTCGAAACATTATGTCATCCCCATACAATTTATCATTCTATTCGATTTATATTCGTCAAGCGTTTTGCCACTTGTCTTAGGGGCCGAACAGACGCATACAATTTCCAGTCACCCAGACTCTCGCAGTTGGGTAACCTGTCCCTGCGCAGCGCCAATCGGCCCATCATTACTTATTGCTGGCATAATCGTCTAAAATCCAGAGGTACTTAAATCCTCCCCTTTCCAGCTACAGTCCTACCCTTTCAAGATGCGCCATAAACCATTCAGATCGACAAAAGCGGAGACTTAATTCGCATGCGCACATCGGATGTCCTGTGACCGGATGTATAGTGTGGAATGAACAGTAGTGCAAAACGTGAAATATAATTTACTGTGAAAATCGCGTCCTAAACATGTTTTGAATGTGACAAGTATAAAAATGTATCCACGATACTGTAAATTTTTCTAGTTATAGTATTTTGAGATTCACGTTTTTATTAGTTGAACGTAATAAATAAGCTAGTTATATATGTAGAAATGATAAAACGTTGTTTTATCACTCAAAAAGATTTTTTTGGAGGACGTTAAACAGACATTTACAAAGATTTTAACAGGCAATTGCGTACTGAAAAAACTGCCTATTGGTAATAGTCGTGTAGTCGCATGGTCGTACGTACGTAAGGTCACAACAAAATGTCAACCGGTCGCTCTAAAACCCATCAAAATATCACTATACTTTTAACATAATAAAAATCAGATGAAACTTGCTCCGCCGCCCCCGCCCAACTGTGCCGGAAACAGACACGAGGCTTTGGGCGGGCGTCGTGCACGCTTCCGAAATACATTTGCATATGCGACAAAATATTCATGCGTGGGCGTGCGAGCAATTTGTACTAACATGTTTTGTTGTCATTTTATTAACCAGACCTAGATTAATGTTAAATAATTAATTAGACTGTTAGGACTGACCGATTGAGCTCTGTTGAAGGCCGCTTATAATGTGTGTTTACCTGAAACAATAATAAAATAATTTGTGAGTTTTGTAATATGGCCTTACACCTGTAAAATGGAAGACCTCATGAACGCTACTGACAACGCAATTCTCGTAGTAAACTTCTGGGCCGACAAAACATTGATAATTGCCATCGACTCGATAAGAAGATGAAGATTAGTAGCAAGTCTCCACAAGTGACAACGATACAGCTCAACTGCTTAGGCAACATAAACTTATGCGTGATTAGCCAATAAACAACCTGCCATGCTGTTCTAAAGACATCACTTACGAACTCACTTCTAAATCAGCGCTGAAATCGACACTTGCGCCACCAAATATGATGATGATAATAGCGAGATGACGTGCGAGATGATGTTATCGTTTCAGAACAGCATATCTGATAGCAAGGCTGTCTGTGTGTATTACAAACGATCATTTAAATAATTCATGGTAATAATTAAATAGGTACTTATTAGTTATAAACTTTTTACTCTCAAATCTATAATAAACAATACGTTCAATCAACACATATGAACGTACAAAAACGATATTTATTCCGGTGTTATACATATTGTATAGCACCGTGGTTCTTCTATGTTCCCCGGAGTGCCCCGGACCCTCGCTGGCTATAGTTTCCTGGCCATTCGTCTACTTCATCATATCTCTTCTACATCATTAGTTAGCAGCTCGAACGTATCAATTTATGTTGAGAATATGGTGTTATGTATTTTCTTAATATCGCAGTTGTTGTGTTTAATAGAGGACGTGTTTTTATTGTATTTATGTGTTTATTTTCTTTTGCCTTTCTTCTTCGAAGAGTAGGAAACAAAGAGTTACATCGCACCTGGATTTTTACAGATTTAAATGGTAGCCATTTAGGTATATAAATCTTTGTAAATGTTTTAAGTTCTTAACAGATGTAGGTATAGATAGATCCATAACTTAACACTTTTTTTTAACTCATTATTTATTTATAGGGTCTCGAACGGATACATAATTACATTTTACAAATATAACAAGGAATGATCGATAACAGGTCATAGGCGTGCTCCTTCAAGTACCCAGACCACAAAAATGATTAAAAGACTAGGAGTTAAATTACTACGTTTACTTTCAATTTCCAAACTACCCGCAAATTATAACATTAATTAAGTGACAGGTCAATCTAACTCACTGATTACCGGTTACAGTTAACCGCAGTCTGTTAACGTGCGTTAACTGAAACTCGTTCGGTTACATCAAAGCTCAATTTCGCTGTCAACGTCACATTAAGAATGTATGGCGCCCGCCCTTCCGGTGCATTGATATACAGGGTGTTTAACACTTGGGTGAGTTCTATTTAATAGGTTTGTAAGGAATTTTAATAATGTGTTTGTAATACTTGTACGTATATTGTTTCTTATGAATGAAGTCAAGTGAAGGGACTCGTAAATGTAAATATTCCAAAATGAAATTAATGTTTAATTCAGTACCTATATTAATTTTTCTGCGAAAGTTATTTAAGTTGGTTTGCCACTTCATTATATTATTTCATTTTAATTTTTGTAAAAATAACATTAATTTAATTAAGAATCCAATATTTGCATACAGTGTAAAATATCATTAGAAGTACAGATTTTGTCCAACATAAGAAATGAATAATAATATACGTAGAAATAATATCTAATTAATATCGGTAATTCTCGTTACTGTCTAACTAAATGGGCCACACATAACCCTGCTACAAATCCCCAAGTATTCAACACACCCTGTACACACCTTTCGCTTTAATCGCATTTCGTCGTTAATAAACAATGAATTTGAAAACTCGTTACCAAGGCGCGGCGGACAAGTGTTCGTTTATTGTGACGTCAATTATTTACGTCACATGTGTCAGAAGTTTCATAGTTATATCCATTTTAATTTGAGGGTGACGTGGGCAGGCCGTAGAGAATTAGACAGGCCCAAGGTTGCATTGACCTAGTGTTGTTACACGGACTAGCAAGGTATTAGTTCCCGTCTGTGAATTCATCCGTGTTTAAAATAGCCGCATCTATTTCAGCAATTTTTTTCCTACTTGTCTATCTATATACTCATAAATTTTTACATCATCGATTCAGAAGTCGTAATAAGGTGTTGTAATTAAGTTTTAGGCAAAGGCTGCAATACGACGAAACCGCGGTTTTTAAACGCATGATTTTTTACACGTCTGCCCAAAAAAAGGAGTGTAATGTTTTCAGGGTTCATGTATGTAAGTATGTATGTGAGTTTCTTTATTCCATCATAACTCCATCAGAACTAATAGCCGAGTGGTATGACCGTTGGACTGCCAAGTCAAAGGTCGCAAGTTCAAATCCCGGCACGCACCAATGTCTTTTCGAATTCATGTGCGTACTAAAAATTAGTTATCAGTTGCTAAAAACGGTGAAGGAAAACATCGTGAGGAAATCGGCATACCTGAGAGATTTTTCAACGGTGTGTAAAGCCAAGTCAGAGGCCTAAACTCTGACACCAGGTTGTTCATCAACCATACGATAAGAAGAAGATCATAACTTCTGAATGCCTGAACCGATTTAAATGTATGGAGTGTCGTTAGAATCCTTAAACCATCGCAAGTAACATAGGCTAAAAAAATTAAACAAATAAAAAAATATAATTAAAAAAATTAAAAATCACGACTGCCATGTTAAAAAACGAGCTAAGAAGTAAAAAACAAGTTTCATCGCAGTCGGGTGACCGTTCCGTGGAACACTGTCTTATCCAAAAGGTACCCCGACTGCGATGAAACTTGATATTACTTCTTAGCTCGTTTTTTAACATGGCAGTCGTGTTTTTTATTACATTTTTTTTTTACACATGGAAATGTATGCAGACGGCCGCACTTGCGGCGGTTTAACCGTAGTGCGGTCTGGGCCTTACTTTGGCATTTATTATGTAAAGATTCACTAAAAGCATGTTAATTATGGGTAACTAATTAGTAACGTTTGCCTTTGCTCTCTTTAAGGAAAATCGGTAACATCAAAAGTGGCCACTTTAAGATCTAGCGAAGTTTTTTTTTTTTAATTACTTCGTTAGAACATAAGGCAAACTTCAGGCCGCTTTTTCACCTTTTAACCCTTCCCTGGACTTCCACGAATATTTCAGGAGCAAAATTAGCCAAATCGATACAGCCGTTATCGAGTTTTAGCGAAACTAAAAATGATGAAAGGTTTAATATAATAAAAAATATTTTAAATATGCAATTCTTCCTATGGGTTCATACATTCTGTCTGAGCTTAATTTATAATCTTTATTTAAGCTCGCATGCTATTCCCTCATATTTCTCTACACAATAATTCCATGGTTTTCCTGACTTGTGCAGTCACCATTTAAATTTACGGCGAGTTAACTTTATGAATTGCAGTACAAGAAACCTCTTTAGGTTTTTCAGAGTAAATTATGGCGCAGTTCAACATTCGCGAGAAGTGAAAAATGACCAAAAGATTCTCTTTCACACCTTAGCAGTAATGGAATGAAAATCTCTTAGAAATGCGGCGTAAATAATATATATTCAGGCCACTAGTTGTACTTATAAGTGTATAAGTTGTAGACGCGATTGTTAATAGAAAGGATTTTAGTTTCAATTGCTAGAGAAAGTGGTTCATCAAGTGAGTGAAAAAAGAAAGAAAATTATTTTTTGACCCAAACAAATTGTTGTACGAAAATCATCAAAGCAATCAGAAAAAAAAATCAATTGCACACTTTTTCCTCTGCTTCTTTTGAATGACATTTCAAACCGAAATTATAATTAATATTGATGCATGTGTAAATTAGATTGGACCACTTAGGTGTATGAAACAAATACAATTGAGCACAAATAGCAACAAGAAGATTGGTCACATGAATTCTCATTTTGACATTCCAATATTGCTAAATATTCGAGAATACAAAGTAGTATATTATTTTCCATTTAAATACATGTAAAATGCAACAAAATGTATGAAATGTGTCCAGACATTCGCGTGAGAGTTCCAGACGACATCCAGAATCCCTCGAGACAGCAACATGGCCAGATGCAATAATGTAATGTTTATGCTGAATATTGTGCTCTACAAGTGTAAGAGACCTTTGTCACTGTATTAGCAATGCATTTGAAACGATACTTCTGTCTGTATTTAAACGGTTAAGTTAAAAAAGCAGTTTATTTTTCTATTAAGAATATTTGAGAAATCATAAGAAACTGTAAGTTAGGTATTCTATAACACTGTTTTACTAATGTGTAATTTTACATTTCTAAAGATCAAAAACTCACCTCAATAGACGCCTACAAATATTTTTGAAAATCCGTAAAATATTTACTCGCCTGGAAATCAAACCGATTACTTTACAATTAATTCGTTTTCTGCGAATGTAGAAGCAATTTTTTTTAATAGATTTGTTATTATACTTAGTGTTTAGTAGAATATAAATAGGTAGTTGAGTCTATCTTTTATAATATTCGGTAATAAATTTAACACGTTGACTGTCCATAGACACAATAGTTAAACAATCCATGTGTGGTACACAGGACAGTGAAAGGGTTAACTCTCATTCTAAAACTGCACCATCATCGTCGAACCCTGTTTTAACATCGCCTCATCCCACCAGGGACTGTAAACATGATGATACAGAAATTAACACATCTAACTGTAGTGCGTGGCATTCGTTTAATGAGTTGCTAACTTGTTACGGCATGTACTGAACATGTTGGCGGTCGAAATGTCTTGTCACTCTGCCAAGCCAGTTGGTGCGACGCGACGTGATGATTAAGGAGATTTAGGTTTCGTTTTTGCTTGTTATTTCTATGAGTTATTTATTACAATGTCATTTCAGATGCCTTTGTTTTTTAATGTTCAAAACACTGCGAATTTATTTAGTATTAAGACTTGAAATACGTGAAATGCAATGTGTCATGTAATTATATTTTTAAACTACAAATATTTGCGAATCACTTATACTAATAAAATTGATTGTGCTGTAAAAATCAGCCATTGTACATGCTCAGTTTAACAACTTATTAACACAAATATAATTTGGAAAACCCTAATATAAAGCAACGTTCAAAAAAGTTCTCGCCATCTTAATACTCAATACTCAATACTTTATTGCATTCCATAATAGTACATAGGTGGACTTATAATATTACAGATCATTATGGACCCTGTCGGGCACAGCAAAAGTGGAGAGAGGAAGAGGGTTAACCTAGTTATTTACAATATAAGAATTATGAACTTATATCTATGGAACTTATTCTAATAAATAATATCTAAGATATTGTATTTATATAAAGTACGTTTTTAATCATCATAATAAAAGAGTTTTTTTATTTATATTAAATAAATATATCATATTTTTACATGCTTATATGTAAGGTAGGTACACGTTTATGTATGTATGTATATTATTTGTTTATTTACTGTTTTTATTTAGTGTGTATAACTTGTAATATAGGTGTGTGTTTATGTATATTTATATGTGTATTTTTGTTATTTTAGTTTATCATCAAAATATTCCTTTATAGTGTAGTAGCATTTAGTTTCCAGAAAGCGGTTTAGTTTATTTAAAAATAAATTTGTTTTCTTTTCTTCTTTTATATTTATTGGTAGTTTATTGTATATTTTTATAGACATAACCAGAGGGCTGGATGAGTGTATTTTTAGGCGAGATGTTGGTAGATTTAGTGTATTTTTGTGTCTTAGGGTGTATTTTGTTTGGATGTTTCCACGGGTGGTATAGTATTCTGGGTGTTTTCGGACAAATTTGCATATTTCAATAATATATAAACAGGTAAGCGTTAGTATTTTATGTTCTTGGAAATATGGTTTACAACTATCGGTTTGTTCTATGTTTGTTATTATGCGGATTAGCTTCTTTTGCAGGGTGAATATTGTGTGTGAGTCTGTACTGTTACCCCATAGGATAATGCCATAGCTAAGCCATGATTGGGCATACGCATAGTAGGTAGCAAGTGCAGTTTTTAAGTTGGTAGTCTTTTTAACTTCGCGCAGGGCGTATGAGAATTTTGAAAGTTTTGCTCTTATTTTTTGTATGTGAGATTTCCAATTTATATGTGTGTCTATTTACTTGTTCTATTATAGTGTCTTGGAAACTGTAATTAAGTTTTAAGGGGGCTTTTTGGTGGGGGTGAAAGACAATTAATTTAGTTTTGTTAAAATTGATTTCTAGGTTATGGTTATTCATCCAGTTAATAGCAGTGGAAAGAAGGGTGTTCAGTTTTTCTTTTAGATTTATTACCGATTGGCAGGAAGTGAGTAGAGAGATGTCATCTGCGAATGAAACGCATAGTTCGGTCATCGTTTTGGGAAGGTCGTTAATATAAATCAGAAACAGAAGACATCCTATAACACTTCCTTGGGGTATTGATGCATTTACGGCTTTATTTTTAGATCTTATCTTTATTATTTCTTTCGTGTGGTTATTAAAATGTTCGATCTCTACTAATTGTTCCCTATCTTTTAAATATGAAGCAAACCATTTGTGAGCATTTCCTCGTATTCCTATTCCATATAATTCTTCCTATACTATAGCCATCATAACATTCCATGGGTTACAATCTCATGATGCACGGCGCGATCTTATGATTAACGGTAATTGATAATAATTTAGTGAGCAAACAAGCAATTTACGTGATATATTGTAATTATGTTACGTTATAGCCTGCTGAAGGAGTGAGAAACAGGTGCTAGAAGAAATGTATTTTTATTATCATTATATTGGACCCGATTGTCTTTGATGGAGGACAGGCTACATAAGTGATCAATACTTCGATATTGGTATTATAGTTTTTTTTTTTTTGTACTAACTCCGCCAACGTAATTGGCGCCTATTCTTGTCTATTTATCATTCATACTAGTTCTCGCTTGTATGCCTCTCGCACTTTCATGCCTCATACTATGTCCTTCTTGCATACGTCTCCTTGTAATCTTATGGGTGGGATGCCCATCTTTTAGCCTAGTCTTTACTGTATTTCTTTTTAGTTTTTATTTAGTTATTTGGGGAAATAAAGCTCTCACAATATATTTTATTCTAGTTCCTATTTACATTATATTTCTTATTCTATTTACATATGTTTTCTGGTTTTATTGCTATTTAGACTACATTTGTATTTACTTATCTTGTAATTCTTATATATTTACCTTTCTTATACTAAAATCTATTTTCTACTTACTATACTATTCCTATGCTTACATACAATATCGCAGATATTTTATAAAGCATAGCTTTATTAATCATTTTTATTTCTTGCTATGACTTTTAGTGCTATATTTATACAATAATTTATAAATGTCTCTCTATCCTTTCTACTCAACATTTCCCCAATGTTTTCTCGCGTAAGATTTACTGCTAATTTTTGCTCTAAACTGAACCTCTCTGATATATGTACGGGACAATCGAGGAGTAGGTGTTGTATAGTTTCTCTTGCATCGGGGTCACAGATGCACGATGGGCTCTCCTTACACTTGAAGCGATTCAAATATTCGGAGAACCCACCGTGCCCCGTTAGAACCTGCGTGAGCACGGTATTATAGTTTACCGCTCCCTTACCATGAACTCTTAAAGCAAGACAGTTTACTATGTGGAAGTGAGACAACGCATCACACTGCACGTAGCGGCATCTCACTTCCACGACGTAAACTGTCCTGCTTTAACAGTTCTTGGTTAGGGGGCAGGTGACTTGATTGGCCTTATTTTCGCACAATAACTGAATGACGGTTTTCTACGGCTTCGATCCCCGCATTAGCTTAAATATTTGCAGGACGTTAGAATTAGAACATTACATATCAATTAAACGCAAAGGCAATTAAGAAACTGTAGTGTTGTACGCAGCTAACACAGGACATTTGCTAAGACTATCATGAGACCCCTAGCCAATAAATTTCGAGTGAGTAAAACAAACTTAACGCAGCGTAAGTTCAATACCACCCAAACTACGCAGTTAGGTACTTACACAAGTCAGAGTACTCATCGTTTTAAACTAATATAAAATTCAACACTAACGACTTAGGCTTTAAGGGTAGACTCTGACGGACTTAGGTCGGAATTAAGTCTGATTTGCAAACAAAACAGGTAAATCTGTCACTGTTGATAATCTATAAGCTTGGACTAACCGTCATATTAATTATTATTTAATTTTGGCACACTTAAGGATTAACTATTATAATCTTTGATTGTCATTTTCTCTTTCTCCGTCTGAATAAGAAGGTACTACATAATATTTATATAGGTAGGTACCTATAATCTAAGAAGACTAATTCGAAATAAGCTAATTGTTCTGATGTCTAGACACATCTGACGTCTAGACACCTAAATAAATCATTCTCGTCTTATCTTGTTGATATAAAAAAAAAAAATACGCATCGATTTGAAAACCTCCTCCATTTTTTCGTCAGTTAAATATAGCTCATGTCGCGGATAAATTACTAGCCAGTCAGCAAATTCAAAATGACCAATTTAATAATGATGAAAGTAATGTTAATTAAATTGATAGTCCTTTAACGAATCCCAGGTAATAGATACCGATTGGCAAATATTATCCTGATGAACTACAAAACCCATATTTAAATAGATGTGACAAAAAAAACAATTCACTAAATAATATAGAACTCACGTACCAAAGCAATTACAGCGAACTAAGCGTCATTTTATTACCCCTGTCGCTAACTTGGTCGAATTTACCTAATTTTAGCCAAGGTAAATACGCTCTTATTGCAATGGAATAAAGTCTAGTATATTTGGCAGTTTAATTGATACGGCTATAAAATATATTCGTTTTGGGAATAGGTACCTGTTTTAAGTATAGGTTGCACACTTGCATTTTAATTTATTTGTAGAAAGGTGAAAGTGTTGGTTTGCACGAAGCTCTATTTATTTGGATTTAACACTGGGTGTAGACACGAAAACGTTGGTATCAAAATAGTATTTTGACTGCTAACATCATGTTTTCCGTGGTAGATATAAGAAAGCAATAGTTTAATTTAAACACATGCCACGACTTCATTTATTCACTCATAATTCTCAAAGATAAGTCAAAAACAACTAAAGACCTAATCTAGACAAGAATAACCTTCTTGTATCTTCGTAAAGTAATAAAATCTCAAAAATATTTCATCTTTTATGAAAGACCATCACTCACCTTTTCAACTGGCGCCCAACAGGGGCCTACACATCTTAAATTCCCAAGCTGAGAATTCAAGAAATATAACATAATATCCACAATACCAACGTTCTCATAATAAATTACCAGCACCTACATAACATTGAATACAAAACCCTTTACAGCGGCTGAAACATTCAGCGAGCAAAATATGAAAATAATGCAAGCGGGTACTTCCGGCCGCGCCGCAACACGAATGTATTCCAAATTTGAATGTCTGTATGTAATTTTAATGTCTACCATGAGCAACCGCGCAGATTTAATTTTGCGTAAAATGGAGCGTTCAAATTGGGACCTGAAGCGTGAAAGATGGTTGTATATTTAAAAAAGCTTTTTTCAGACTGTGTTTATTGCTAAGTATTTCTGAATTCTAATAGTAAAGAAACCTTTTCTGATGCCGTTTGAAAAGCATTCAGTGCAATATGTAGCTTTAAGACACGCGGATAGTTGTCTAGTTATAAAATCTTCTTTCGTTCTTTCTAGTGTAGGGTATCCCAGTAAGCAATCTAGTTAGTATCTAATCTATTAAGTACGCTAAACTACTACTTTGAAATTGGTAAATAATATATAATTATTGTAACCTTAATCTGATACCTTATTCAGAGTAGTATTCATACATTCGAATCTACTTCAAATTACTACATATTTGACTTTTAAGAAACGTTTCAAGAAACTTTTCTTGGTTTAAATCAAACTTTACTTAAAAATAATTTAAAAATCGCTCATCGCTCGCTCTGTTACCACAGCCTACACGAGCACATTTTCTGGTAACACAAATGTTCTTACTCTAATAATGTTGTAATTAGGAACTGAAATATGAAATGGTTACAGCACTTGGATTTAAACGCATGAAACGATAATGCTTGTTGAATAACTGTCCTTTATACGAAATGGTAGTACTGGAGTTGTGTTACACTAAATCTTTTAGAATTCACGTTGATGCTTTTAATAGAAGTCATAATTATTGTGATGCCATTCACGAAATTAAAGGCAGAATCTCGTGTGCTATTATGACAGAATTTGAGTCTTTACCAGTGTAGCAGTACCACACGGTACCTGCCCCCTAGACAAGTGGCAAAACGCTAGACGAATAAAAATCGAAAAGAATGAAAAAATATGGTCTACTCTTGACCACAATCAATGCCAGTTTAAAGTAGATATATCCAGGTTAGTCATGATTAATAATATTTTTGTATAAACTGTGCGCTAATTACACCCAAACTGTGGTTGGTACGTTTCATCAATAATAATATGAGAGAGAGGTAATATATATAGAGAGATAAGAGATATAAAAAAATACAATTTTATAGCAACTTTCTTTAGCGATAGGCGCTAAATGTAAATGACTTTTGCATCTATTGCGCACCTACAATAAAGCATATACATATTATTATGCTGCTTTTAAGAGAACTGCGATACAGAAAAACAGCCAAAAATCCCGAAACACTTTTAGTATTCTAATCCAAACAGCTCACAAACGTCCCAAGGATTACGTCCAAGCACAGAGTGGACGGCAATTAATCATTGGAACACGTCCCTTGAACAGTTTACAGAATCTATACAAACACGGTCCTCCGGCGTCACTTGTCATTTGGGTTTGGGAACATTTGTAAAGGTATTATTCGCACCTGCGTCTCTTGACCGCAGAGGTAGCAATATAAATTAATATTTGGATTATGGGCTGTGCACGGTAAAATGCTGCAATTTGACGTTTTGTACGAAAGTAGGTACTGTAAATGAAATTAGAATTATAGCCTGTTTTACAATGAGAACCGACTCACCAAATAAATAAAAAATAAGCTGAGAGTGTAAGAAGTAATTTAATTGGAACTTACTATAGATGGTATGTATTTAAAGTTTCAAACAAAATTTCATGCTTAAATTAAATAATCTACTATATTTTAGTAAGACACACAAGTCATTGTAATAATAAATCAATAGACTAATTCTACATCTTTCTCGATTCTAACTAAAATAAACGCAAATCTATCAAAACAATCTTCATACCTTTCAAGTCTAATAAAGTCAATACAAACGACTAGAAATCTAAACAACCCGCTCATAAAATAAACATTTAATTTCCTATAAACTGTAAACGTGCTTGCGTATAAGAACGTGCACAAACAATAGGCTGAGACTACGCTGCGCTGTTCGTCAACAAGCGCCATCTTAGCGGCCCACGACGTCACCCTACCCACTCAAGCGGTCACTGACCGGACCTCAGCTGATGCGCCTTTTACGAATCGCGTAAAAACGCATATTAACCATAAACGAAAAGTAATAATATAATTCCATTTTGACATCCGCAGTTTTAATAATAATTTTATATCGCAAATACAGTGTGTGGGTGCAAATTTTATGTCTTTATGATTTAAAAATTGCAATTGGCGACATTTTAGGCTGTCGAAATTATATTGTAATATCTTATTTGGTAATATTTTGGTTAATTTATGAATATCGTGCTTTTATTTGAAGATATTTTTTATTTAATACACACAAGAGGCGTGAAACGTATCGGGCGAATATGTTCAGATGCTGTTAGGTACTCGATTTTGCCGTTTATGAAATAAGGATTTAGATAAGACTCATAACTTACCGTGGAACAAATGGAATTTATTTAATATATGCTGAGATATTTGAAAAGTCAATCTCACGTTCAGTGCACCCTGGGCTGGGCAATCAGCACTTAAGCAAGTTAGCAGACTGGCCAATGTTTTTATACAACCACCTTTAAAGCTTTGGGTGGATAATAAAAAAAGCAAGACTATTAATTTTTTTCTCGACACTTTAAAAGGATATCGAACAGCAAAAAAATAAAAATTAATAGACTAACCACTATTGTTCGATACCAAAAAAGGTCCACAACCCAGTATAATGCTGTCGCTGGAAAACTGTAGCGCTAATTTTCAGTTGAAGCCTGAACTCTTTCCAAAGTCTACTAATGATGAACTAGTTCTAAATAATGATGATACAGACAACAAATGGACGAACAAAGCATAGCTAGATTGAACGAACTAGAAGCCTCTAAGTCCCCCAACTTCCACAAATCCAAAGGCCGTCTAATTAAAACGACATACGAATGCATGTATAATGATGTTGTGATTAAAGCAGGTGTCACACTCCCTAATTAAGGTGCGGCATCGGCATCGAGGGAGCTCTCACTTGAATAAAAGATACGACACGTGTAACCTCAGCGTAACCCGGTTTCATGTGCACATGTATTGTGATCATTGTGTAGATAACGGTTATTGGATGTACAGAGGTTTGAGTGGGGAGCAAGTAGATCAGCAATGATGATACCTAAGTGCGTTGATCGCACCCTGCAAGCAGCCGCGCTACAATCATTGTTGACTGACTTATCTTTTCTCAAGCAAGTAGAGCACCAATATTCTTATCGTGTCGATGGTTTCTTTGTTACGTTTGATTAGCCCAATATATAGCTAGACTAATTGCTGTTTGGTTAGCCTCTAGTAGGCCTTCCAGTGTGGCGTTCACGGACATCCAGGGCAAATCTGCAGGTGGTCAATAGTTTGGGGGACACCGCAGTCAGAGCACCAATGATGATACCTAAGTTCGTTGATCGGACCTTGCAAGCAACCGCGCTACCAAAGATGTTGGCTGGCCCATCTCTACATCACGGCATGACTTGTGACCTTTCATTAGCTCATACTTATACCAGAACCTAAGTACTTCGATGTAGTTTCGCAGGTCCTTGTCGTACAAAAAGAATGCCAGATAGATTGGTTTCGGAGATGACTACCCAGTGCGCTAGATGGCAGTGTCGTCACTTTATGGATTCACAAGTGAAACTGTGAATGTTCAAATTGAAGATGCTGTGGGCTGAATAAATTTAAGAAATTGTTTTTATGTATTAGGTAATATTTTTTTTATTTTTTTTTTAAAAAAACGTCGCCCCACACTAGGAATTTCTCCTGTATCATGGGTGCGTTTCACAAACATGAAATATCACATACACAAACACCCAGACTCGGGACAAACATCTGTGGATCACACAAATTTTTGTCCCGTGCGGGAATCGAACCCACAACCCCTAGCGCAGCAGTCCAATCGCTTAGCCACTGCGCCAATCAGGTCGTCAAATCAAATATTATCACGCCGAAGTGCCTAATACTGCCCATTTCTTGGGTAATCTATATCGAAGAAACTTCACGATTTTTCAAAGGCCAGCAAATCTTAAATAACAATATTATAATAACGACTGCTCATTGTACATTGCTTACAGACCGAAAAATGTATGTGACCACACAAAACATATTAAAGCCGGAACATATTACCGTCAAAAATTACGCAATTCGTAACCAAACTACGTACAAACGTAGATACCCGGATGAAACCTTAAAATTCAACCTTTCAACATATGTGCCGAAATTTTGTGTATTACCAAGTAAATGACCCCATATTAACTGACCCTCCCTTCATTAATTTGCAAAATTAATTGTTCAAATCTGGCAATGTTGGTATAACTCTAACCTTGTTTATAGCTCATCTGCTGCGCACCATTCTGTCTTTATGGGGACACTGGGATGTCAATGTTTGCGAATTTATATGGAAATGTGCCATGGGTGAGGAATTTGCATTTTTTGGTTTTGTTTCGCTTTTGTTTTGAAGTTTCCGCGTTCTTGGCACCTTTGGATGGCCATGATGCTGTTAAAACCACTATGGGATAACCAAAATTGATTTAGAACCATACTACGCGACTGGAGGCTCATGATTTGCTAAATGGCAGTATTTAAGGTTTTAATGCTTTAAGTGTTAGTGGCAAGAAATCTCGTCGTTATAATTAATTATTTCTTACTATAAGTTGCCTTTTACAATATAAAAACAAACAGATGTTGTGCTGAAAAACGCTTCATTACATTCAACTTTGAAAGTTTGAAGTGCCTTCCTTTTTTTTCGAATACGAAAACTTATATTATGTAGGTAAGTATTCGTGTGTTTTCTTATAAACATTTTTCTAATTTATCCACCATTGCTTTTCTAATACCCTATATTTACTTAATGTTATAGGGATGTATTTTTAACACTTTCACTACCATACCGCAGACACTATTGATTTTTCATTATTCGTGGCGTTCAACGACTTAAAATTACAACAAACGGAAGTAGAATCCATTCTACCGTTTATATTGGTTTAAAGATTATTTATTTATTCAAAAGAACAATGTTCACTTACGAATAAACATAGAGCTAATGGGTTATCATAGCTATCCAGTTATACAATGTATTGTTATGCAAAATAAACAAAACAGTTGCTTAAAGAAATAAGTATTAAAGTAGGTAGTTTTAGAATTTACGTTTACGTAGTAGGTAGTTGTAGTTTTACAGAAACTTGTTATTGCCAGATAAATACAGTTTTAACTTATTTTTAAACACATTGTAAGAAGATGCGTTCCTGATTTCGATTGGAAGGGCATTGTACAGCTTAACACCTTCAAACCTGATATTCTTTCTACCGTATTCCGTCCGAGGTGCTTGCGTGCGTAATTTGTTAGGGTGCCGTTGGCTACGTTTCGTAATTTTTTTGTCGAAAGTTATTTGTGAATGAACCTTGCCATCGATTATTTTTCGAATTAGGATACAGGTATTGAAAGTGTACATCTGTCCAACGCTTAATAATTTAGTTTTACTGTATAAGGTAGATGTAGGTGTGAGGGAGTTATAGTTTAGAAGTACTTTAATTATTTTGTTTTGAGCTATTTGTAGTGTTTTTAATGTTGATTTACTTGCACAACCCCAGATTTCAATGAGATAATTGAGGTGTGATTTTACTAAAGAGTTATAAATAGTTAGACGAATGTTGCGAGGAATGTTATTAATGTATTTGCGCACGGATGCGATAAGTGATGTTATTTTTGTTTTGATAGATTCAATATGCGGAGTCCAGCTTAGTTTATTGTCAATTTTGAGGCCGAGATATTTTTCGCAGTTAGTTTGAGTGATTTTAAGGTTGTTTATTTGTAACTGTTGGTGGCTGGGTATTTTTTTATTTTTTGCAGCAAAAATAATATATGAAGTTTTAGATGCATTTATTGTTAATAAGTTACTACAAAACCAGTTGTGTAATATGTCTAAATCACTTTGCGCGTCAGTTATGATGTCATTTATCGATCGACCGAAATAGAATAGACAGGTATCATCCGCGTATAAAGTTATTTGGCCTTTTAGGCCTAGGTCTTTGATATTATTTATATAAATTGAAAATAATTGGGGAGCAAGTAAGGAGCCCTGAGGTACAGAAAACTCAATGGGTAGCAGCCCGCTCGTCGAGTTTCCTATTTTAACAACTTGATATCTATCGCTAAGATAGGAGGCCAGGATGTTGTACGCCTCGCCAGTGATACCAATGTTTCTTAGTTTTGACAGAAGGATTTTATGACTCACCGTGTCGAACGCTTTTTTTATATCGATAAAGATCCCGAGTGCAAGGTTTTTTTTATCTATGTTGGTTTTAATGGTCGTGACTAGGTCTATTGTTGCGGACAGCGTATTTGACTTGGATCTAAATCCAAATTGCCTTTCATAAATGCAATTTGTGTCTATAAGGTATTTTTCTAACCTTGTGTATATTAGTCGTTCGAGAATTTTCGACATCACGGGTAGGACTGAGATGGGTCGATAATTGTTTGGGTCGGATTTTGTTCCAGTTTTGTGTATCGGTGTGACCCTTGCAATTTTGAGGGGTTTTGGAAAAATTCCTTGAAGGAAGCAGTTGTTGAAACAGTTAGTTAATTCTTCAATTATTAGGGGCTTAATACACTTTATTGTTTTAGTAGTGATACCGTCTATTCCAGAGCTGCAATTTGTATCTAATTGTTCGATTATTTGTTTAATTTCTTGTATGGTACAGGGGGTTAGAGTGTCTAGAGTGTTATTGGTAGAATTGTTGTTTGTTGTCGTGTGGGACAAGTTGTGGAATTTTTGCGGTATTTGGGTTGTTAGCTGTTTACCTACAGACACAAAAAAGTGGTTGAAAGTTTCACAAACTTGGATTGGGTCGGTAATAGTGTTGTGATTTACTATTAATTTGGGAAGTATTTGTGTTTTAGGTTTATTTTTAGAGAACTCGTTTATCAGTGACCACATCTTCTTAAGATTAGTTTTACATTTAGCAAAAGCGTTGTAGTAGTATTTTTTTTTTGTTGTGAGAATAAGATTGTGCACATGGTTTCTTTTGTTAATAAAATCCGTTTTTAATATATTGTTGTTTATATCTGTTTTATGTTTATTCCATAGTATATTTCTCTTGTTAATTTGATTAATAATGTCTGAGTTGATCCAGTCATCTCTAGGTAAGTTTAGTATCTTAACTTTCTTCAACGTATTTGCTTGTATGCTCGTTTTAATAAATTGTTCTAGGTCCTCGTAATTATTGTTTGTTGATTTGTAGTTTCCGTCGGCCACACATTTGTATAATTTCTGGTAGTCAAGGGTAGTATAGTGAAATTTAGTTTTCGGTGGGCGTTCGAATTTCTTGAGCTCCAGGTAGATCTGGTTATGGTCAGAGAGGGATGATTCGATGACGGCCATATGGAAGCCATTGGTTGTTATGTTAGTGCATACATGGTCCAGTATTGTGTGAGTTGTGTTGGTAGTGCGGGTTGCATATTTTTTATTTAATTTATTCAATAGTGTGTAGCCGGTTTCTTTGATCATACTTATGTAAAGGTTTGTCGTTCTGTCTGGTTTTAATATGTCTAGATTAAAGTCGCCAAATACAATACAACGCCGCCTTTCTTGCAATCTTTCGGAATAATATTCAATGAATGTTTTAGTATCGGTATCGGGTGGTTTGTAGACAACGCCGATATAATAATACAATTTAAAACAAGTATTAAATTCTGTCCATCTCAATCTTATTTATTCACCGCGAAGTAATTCGGCAGTTTGGCAGTATTATCATAAAATTCAAAAGCAACCCTTGCAATTATAACTTGTATCTGTTTACAAGTTTATTTAAAACAATAAATGTGGAGTGAAGGGTTGCCAAACCTGCCCCTTGCCCGTCACGCTCATTTACTGAGCAATTATACACGGTGAATATCTCCCATGTTTTGAAGACACACTGAGATTTCTAAGACACGGTATCTGACAGGGAAATTATAAAATCGCGAGTTTGATGTAATTTTAAAGTTTCCAGACGAAAAAGTGGCGTAGTACGGGAATTTGTCTTCGGATGTATCAATGAAATGATTCAAAGTGTCAAATTCAATAATAAAATTATAAGTTAAAAAGATATTTATATTTAGATGGTATTAGCATTAATTTACTACTATCAATGGCAGCATTGGTAGCTTAGATGAATTTTCCTATTTTGACGTTAGTGTGTTCAAGAACCAAAAAAATATATAATAATGATAATTATAATTGTTAAATTTCAAATGCTACGTACTCAATTCTATAGCCTAGCAGAGTACCATGTACCCTTCTTACCAAAGTTTCTAATGTTTTGATTTCTAACGACGGGACACGTCTAATAATTTCTTACTGCCCCTTCTTAACAAACATACCTTCAAAACACAACGTATTTTCAGCCTTATGGCTTAAAGCATAAGGTTGGTACACAATGCAAATAAGCTATAAGGATTTTAAGGTATTTGGAAGTTATATTGAATGGAAAAGTTCCTTTGAAATCTTAGAAGCAAGGAAATGTTATTAATTGTTTGCAGCATTCTTATTTGTGGAGACCATCAAAGCTCTCTTCTGTAGTAGTTATTAAATGCCAATTTATTTATTTATACTTTATACACAAGACATGTATTGTACAAATGTACAGAGGCGGACTTAATGCCTTAGGCATTTTCTACGACGTCAACCATAGGTTGGTGCAGAAAAAAGACTGTGGTAGGTGCATTCAACAGAACGGAAGAGATGATTAACAGTTAACTTATAGAGTATTTAAAAATACTACTAGGAGCATTATGAGAAGTCTCAGTCGCTTGAAGAAAAATAACAATGAAATTGAATCAGGCAACCCAATTTTATTACGTCAGTCTTGAGGAGATCTTAGACAGTCTTCCCAAAGAAGACTGTCTAAGATCTCTTCAACCTAACCAGACAGTAATATTACGAATGCATCATAAAACTGCGGCGACATACGAAGATGAGTGTAATCTGGTAGCATTAGGTACATAAACCAAGCCAGATGGTCTCCCGTCGCAGAGGGAATCATAACACTAAGGATTTGCATCTCGCCTCTGAATATGGAACTGAGGTTTGAATAAATTTAAGAGCTAGTGCTAAGTAGCCAAAATTTGCATAAATAAAAATATTCTTGAGTATTTTTATGTAATATTTATAAGAAGCTCACAGGGTAGAGTCTTCTGTTTGATTTTATGTGAAGTGTGGTTGAAGATTTGCCATGCGATTGGAGTGGCTAAGGGCTCTGGCAACGTGGATTCGAGGGTGTCTAAATGATAAAGAGTATGTCTAAAACAATTGGTGAAAATAAAGACTCTGAAAAATTTCCAAGTATTAGTTCCAAAACGGGTGAAGACACTCACTCCTGTAACATAGGTCTCGCCTAGGTCATGAGTCAGGGTTACAAAATAGAAATGTAACGATTCTTATGTCAGTAAAAAAAATATTATTATTACTTACATGTTCAAGTATGTAAGATATTTCTTCCATGTTATATCCTGTACGCATTTGTGGAGTCTTTCAGGCAAGTCTTAGCAGTAAGCATATGTACCTACTATTCACTACAAAAAATCCCAGCAAGTCACAAAAAAGTTTCCTGTACCCTTCTTCACTAACTGTCCAGTTGTCATTCCGTACGACCATCAAACTGTCCGTCTGTATAATTATATCCGGCCACTTCAAAGTGAGGAAGAATCAATAAATACTAGTTATATAGCGCGGCGTTGCCTCCACCTGCCACGGGTTCTTAGAAGTGCATTTTTAAAACTGCTGGTGGTAATGACGAGCTGTGGTCACGTGACAGATGTTCAGTATTATCTTTACGTAGAAGGGAATGATGATTGTACGTTTTACTGCGCTTAGGTACTTAACTATGGGGTTGGTTCAATGGTTTCTTGTTTATTCTTGTATTCTTAAAAGACTAAGCAGCTTGTATTACAAACTGCGCCCCGCGGCACTCGCTTCACCCGCTACATTTTTTCAAGATAAATGGTAACTTATGTGTTATTTATGCAACTACCTAATTCTTTCTTAATTATTTAATTTTTCAAATTTCCTTTATCAATTTAGAACTACCTAATTTTTAATGTATTTACTTTCTTGTATTATATTCGAGATATAAAATTTGAACCTATATCTATAGGAAGTTGGTTAATAAAATTACGACACGGGAATTAACGCGAACTCATCAGTAGTATGAAGTAAGTATTAAAAAACGTCAATATCTAATCTACCTATATACCAGACCACACACAGCATCATAAAACAACATCAAACAAAGAGACAAATGTCCAGCCTATGGTCACCATGAAAACTAACGCATGTAATCTAGATCCAACAATATTCGGACCCTCCATACAAATGGCTGACCTGCGCCATAAGTAATGAACACCATTTATCACTGTGATTATTGCACCTATGTCTATACGGGTACTGCTCACCCCCGTGCGAATGTTAGGCGATGAGGGATGGGATGTGAGACGACTGTGATGGTATCTTTATCTAGATCTGCTGTCATTATTACTGGGGTATGGAACTATTGTAGTGTGATGGCATCTTTATCGACGTGGGTAGGTAAACGTTTTTACAACTATTATAACTTCAGTGAACTGGAAGCTCAGAGGATAGGCCTTTGCCCAGTAGTGGGACACCATTAGGCTAATTATTAAAAAAAAACTTTTGTGAATGTTTTTTTTCTTTTTTTTTTCTTTTGATTGGTTGGTATACAAGTGTTATTGAGGAATGTCCGTTTCAAACGGAGATTCATATTAAAGCTATGGCTTTCATTTAATTTTCAAGGATTTGCAGTTTGTATAAGTATTTTATGAAACACTAAAATGAATTAAACAAGAACCGGTCCAACTTTCTTTATCATTTACTTATAGCTGGTAACCTAAGTAAGCTACTTATGGTAAAAACAACATTTGAAAACGTCTAACACTATCAACTAAACCCTAACTTGAAACTGCAAACATTGTGTTGTCAGAACTCTGCTATAAAATGCAATTTCCATTATAGCTCACAAAAATATAAAAAAGCTTGCCATCCCGACTTTCGTCCGAGCTCGACAAAAAACGATAATAGCTTTGCGCCGTTGCTATAAATCATTTAGCTAAAAGGCTGGGCGTGCGCTGAATCTAATCTAGCATGACCTAAAACTAAACTGGATAGAGTGAATTTATCTGGACACTAACAACATTCATGTAGCCAGGAATTTAAAGTTTTCTGAATGAAATTGCGGTTATAATGAATTGATTTCGCGGAGAGTGCTTCTCAAAATGTAAGGCACTAAGTACCTATAGGTAATAACATTTCATTTAAAATATTGAGTATGTGTTGTTAAAGAGAATAAAAATAATAAATACCAATATTATTTTAGTGGTTTTTATTTTCCTTAACATTAGAAGGATAATGGCAGGTAAATATCGTATTAATCTTTCCTTCCTTTTAGTTCATACTCTGGTGAGAGAATGCATTAAATACAATGATCTAACAGATGTAAAAATATAACTGCTCTTCTTTTAAATTTATAAGCAATTTACATTATATACACACGATTGATTTTATACTACCTATTATATTATTACATTTCATTTTGGCATTGAATAGGAATTTCCATTTGGAACAATATCGTTACATTTATTATGAAATATACTCAATCCTAATTGGCAATAAATAATGCCCCCCCCCCCTTCTAAAAGGGGGAGGCCTTTGTTCAACAGTGGACGTCTAACGGCTGATGATGATGATACTCAATGCTTTATTGCGTTCCATATAAGTACATAGGTGGAATTATAAATATAACAGATCTTTATGGACACTGTCGGGTACAGCAAAGCGGAGAGAGGAAGAGAGTAAAGCGGAGGTATGTGTGCATCTCCCGCATGCTGAAGTAGGAACACAAAGTCATAATACTTTTCTCTTGTTTTACAAACTGCCGCACTCAGAGACATTAATGATTAATTAAACTGACACTAAGGAAAAGTTTCACGAACAAATCCTTTACTTAGTAATAGTTTAATTATCATTAAATGTCTCTGAGTGCGGGGGTAAGAACTGTAAAATACCATAGTTATACCATAATATATTATTGGCAAGTAAAGAATCTATTCAGATGTTTGCAAGAAATACGCTTAGTTTTAGTTAAATTGTAGTCAGTTATTTTCTATGTAACACACTGTTAACAATTTAATCGATAAAATAATTTAATTACAAAATGTCTATGATAGAAGATGAACAGATCATTCACCTGGGAATATCTAATTAATTGGCAACAGTAATCTATAAATATTAATTAGTCCCAAAGGATCTATAACGCTATTCCAGTCGCCCGTACAATAGTTAGATACAAATTGTATCGTTTGATAGTAACAAGAATAAGAAACAATTACAAGACGAGAGGACGTGCTTAAGATCACAATAGACAAGACAGTGTCACGCACTGGGTAGTTTATAGGATGCGTTATTGCGCCACTTACAATGTAGTGAAGATCCTGAATCTTAAACAACAATATTTGATTTGAGCGTAGGTATTTAATAAATTAGAAATCCCCTCTTTTAATAAAGTTAATAAAATATTTTGTCTGTTAACAGAAGGTCAAACAGTGCATCTTTCATTGACATATTTTACTGTATTTATGCATATTTCACATTCAATTTTTGTACATAGTTTACACAAGAAAAAACTAATATCAACGCACTAGATTACGAAAAATACTCCACGTTTCAATGTTCACAGTGCGTACAAATCGCAAACGTTCCTAGTAAAAGCGTTTAACAGCCGCGTTTCACCCACCCAGTGCGTTCAAAACCAGAAGGAACGTCGGAACATAAAGATCTTGTCAGTTACAAGGGTGTCGGGTCATCTGACGGCGTCCTTGTAATTGAATCCCCTAAGTTTGATTAGCAGGGGCATGTTACGATTATTGCCATACTCGATCGTCAAGATATGTGGAGGCTGTCATTAATTTAGTGGTACTTAATTAAGGTGCAGATTGTAGCGCATAAAATTTGCGAAATGCGTGCGAATTTCATTTCATCATCAGCCGGAAGACGTCCACTGCTGAACGAAGGCCTCCTCCTTTTACTGGGGCGAGGGGGGGGGGGTGCCATAATCTCCACGCTTGGCAAGCGGCTTGGGGATCGCAGTGTTGGTGGTCAAGTTACAGAAGACGCTGCTGCCCATCTTCTGGATTTTCCCTTAGTCGCCTCTTACGACACCCACGGGAGGAAAGGGGGTGGTCAATTCGAGGCCGGATACCACTCGGCATGCGAATTTAATTTTAGTTAATTAATTAGCGCAGTGGTTAGAAGACTACTATGCTTTTCTGAAACACTTATATCATCTCGCACGACACTTCGCTAATATCATCATTATCATATTTGGTGGCGCTAGTGTCGATCTCACCGCGGATTTAGAAGTGAGTTCGTAAGTGATGTATTTAGAATAGCACGGCTAATTTAACAAAATTCAGAATTTTAAAATATAATCTGAAGAAAGAAGACTTACAAAGTAATTAAGTATACAAATGAACATAAAATATTTTTAATAAATATGTCGCTTCTATTTGTCGAATTAGAAGACATATTGTCAGCCTTTGTAACAAATAAGATATAAGGGACTAATGTGACTTGAACCATAAAACTTACTTAGAACACCACAGACTTTCACTACTAAGAAATAACCATAATAGTTAACGCTCGTCATAAAATACATCACCATACAAAATAGCGAAGTGGTATAATAACATCAAAAACAATGATAAATATCCAGAGGTGCCACAACTTTACAATCAAAATACAAGACTGCAAATCTTAGGAATGGCATCCTGGACATTAGCCAGAGGAATTGCAAAAACAAATGCCAACGCAAACACAACCCTAAGTATCAATGAATACAACTCAAACTTCAATGTTGCAATTTTGCTTTTATTACCTTCATCTATCTATAAACAAAAATAATTACCAATCAAAATTCGACCGTAACAGCATACAAATATAACATAAAATAAAACAATAAGACATCGAATTGTAACCTCAAATATCTACAGTAATGCAAGTAAGGCATCCGGCTGAAGGACCCACTAATTGCATTGGTCACGCGCATTCCTGCGCACGCGTTTGCGTTTGAGATGCGCGCGCGCCGGCTCCCCGGCTAATTAGGAGCGGGATTGATTCATTTGTATGTTTCCTTGACGATTTGTTTCGGTGTTAGTTTCCGAGGGTAATGCCAGGATGTTGCGTGAGATTAGGGATTTGTTTTTTTATGGACATATTTTTAAGACGTATTTTATTTACAACAAAACTTAAGAGAGAGATGAGATACGGTATTTTACAATTTTATCGTCAAAGTACTTCCAAGCATAAGAATACTGTTCTTAGCTTTGAATAATCTAATAAGAATAAATAATAAAATAAAAATAGTCTTATATACTGTGCCAGACGGGCGCTTCGGTCGAGTACAATACCAGCGTACCACACTCGTGAAGCTCTCACGTCCTGCACCTACGGTTCAGGGATCCCTGTGAATGACACCGTAGCTTGAAGATATCTATACTTACGAAGAAGGGGTATCTCGTACCTCGGACTAATGAAAACACTATTTTATAACTCTTCAGGACTATTCAGGGAACGACTCGACTGCTTCTAAATTCTTCAAGTGATTCTAAGTTAACAAAAAAATGGGCTCTGCCGATGACTACAAATGACCCGATTTGAGCGCGCACTTAAGTACGACGCTCCTTTACCATAACGAGAGCCACCGCGAGCCGTTCCCCGAGACAAACTTTATTATACAAAATTATTACAAAATATACAGTTTTTCGCTTATTCTACTTATACCCTAATCAGTACGCAGGTGTGTCATACATCATTGGAATCCTGCTGATCCCACCTATCTAATGAGGTATAGTGGTACCTCCTAAGCCTTATGGCTGAAAAGTTGTGGAATGAAAAAGGGGAAAAAATTGGAAATTTTGGTGGAATATTATTTTTCTAGGCGATTATCTAGAAAACTACAAGAGCTAGGTTCATGAAATAAACTGAAAGCACTAGCTAATCTATTAAATTAACGAAGTTAAGCTATCTAAACATTACATATCAAGCACATAAGGCACCATATACCCTTATGTGCCGATACAAAGAATCGCATTTCATGTTATTGCAAAAAAAGCTGCCCATCTGCCTATCCCTCTTTCAATCACGAGGATAAGAGTGTCTAGGGCATACTACGGCTGGGGCTAGTACTCAGAGTAAGTCTAGACCCAGGGTTCCTAACCGTTCATGAGTTATAACACTCTTACCGTCATGATCAAGTCAAGGAATTCAACAGTGGGTTTCTAAACTATTCTAGGTGTATGACTACCTGTTTATGAGTTTAAGTTTATTAATTAAATAAAACAAGACCTAAATTACCCTATTTTCAGTGACTCACTGTCCTGAAAACCTATCACAATGCTTTATTTTAGCTGAAACGCTATTGGCGAAGTATCGCCGTAACTATCTATTCTAATACTATCTTTATTGCGTATAACTCTTAAGGTAATACAAATAATAATAATAATAATTTATTTCCAAAACTTATTCACAAAGTAACATATAATTAGCGCTTTACTTAAAATAAATACACGTATCTTAACAGGGGTAACATGCCTGAACTAGGTAGTCCTGTGTTTCAGGCAATAAGGGCTCACATAGGTAACATAAAAATAATCACATATCTTAAAGGTACAAATAGTTATAAATGTAAAGTGTAGAACATAATAAATAATAGATTATTATAATTTTTTATCCAGAGACTAAATAAAAAATAAAAAGTACTTATTTTAACACAATTAGTAATTTCTCTGTATCTTCGTAGGACATACTTTGTAGGACCGGTTTTAGAGCCATCTTACATCTATTATAGTTCAGGGTGTAGATGTTTGCCAACTCATTGAGTCTATTATATAGCAGCGGCGCAAGGAACACATAAAATTTAGATACAAAAGCATGCTGTAGGACTACATTTTGTGGGCAAACTCTGTCTTTCCGTCTTTTATACAAGTATTCAGTGTTGTACGGAAGGCCTGTGTGTTGTTTTAATACAGTATTCATTATAAATAACTGCCTAACTGTTAATACTTCACAACTTTGATAAAGTAAGTTAGTGGGGTAAAGGAAAGGGCGAAAAGTAGAAACTTTAAGAACTGCTCGCTGGGCTCTCTCCGTGGTCAGTAACAATGTTTTTCCCACTCCGCCCCATGTGGTAATGCAATATGTTATTATGGATTGAACTAGAGCAAAATAAACTTGTCTTATTATTTTTAAGTCTGCAATATAGCGCAGCTTCTTGAAAATAAATATAAGTTTTCGTATTCTATTATTTACAGATTCAATATGTTGTTTGAAGGACAGAGTTTCATCTATTATCACACCTAGGTATTTTATTTTATTTGTTAATTTTATATTAGGACAGGTGCATTTGTTATTTGTGGTGTAGACGCAAAGATGAGCATATAATGATGAGTTAGTATCTGGTAATGTTAGTTTGCGCATTGAAAATTTTATATAATTTGTCTTCTCTGCATTTAATGTTAGTGAATTATGTCGAAGCCATTTATTAACAACATCAAACCCGCGTTGCGCAAGCCTGTACACTTCTTTTTCAGAATCAGCGGAAAATAGAAGGGCCGTGTCGTCAGCGTAAGATATAATAGTGGTATGTTCTATTTCTAGATTACAAAGATCATTTATGTAAATTAGGAACAGCGTAGAAGCTAAAATGCTTCCTTGAGGAACGCCGAAGGAAGTGGTATTTTCACTATCGCTGAGAACATCACCAATCTTTACACATTGCGAGCGGTCTTCTAAATAGCTTTTAAAAAGTTTTAGCTGAGCACCTCTTATGCCTATAGCTTCAAGTTTGCGCAACAAGATAGGAATTGAAACTGTGTCAAAGGCTTTTGCGAGATCGAGGAAGATACCTATTGTATGGTTTCCTTTGTCAAGTTCTTGTGCTATGTGGTCAGTCAAAAGATGTACAGCATCAGCAGTTGATAGTTTCGGTCTAAAACCAAATTGCCTCGCAGACAGTATTGCTTGTTTCTCTAGATATTTCATCAATCTTTTGTTTATAATTTTTTCTAATATCTTCGAAATAGTAGGCAGTAGGGAAATAGGTCTATAATTTGTCAATTGTTCTTTACTGCCCGATTTATGAACAGGGATTACAATCGCTTTCTTTAGACACTGGGGAAAGTGACTTTTGGATAGACATATACGAAAAATATAAGTCAGAGGAGGAACTAAAATGTGTCTAAATTGTTTGATGATTTTATTCGACATATTATCCCATCCTACCGCACAATCGTCTTTTAAATTCATAATAATCTGTTCCACCTCAATCTCGTCAGTATCCATTAATACAAAAGATGTTAGAGTAGTGTTATTGGTAAAAGGAATGCTTGTTAGGGACTGTGGCTGACTCTGAATTTTTTCCGCCAAGCGCTTACCGACATTAATAAAGTAATTATTTGCTAAGTTAGCAGATTCCAAATGGGATGAATGTAATTTTAATAAACCAGAGGACGATTCATTTTGTGACGTAGAATGTGTCACCTTTTTAATATGCTCCCAGATCTGTTTAGTATTTGTCCCTGCCTTTTCTAGCACACTTTTATCATATTTGCATTTTACCTTTCTTAAGAGGTCATTGCAAAAATTTCGATATCTCTTGTATGATAATTGCAATATTAAATTTTCCGGACTAGATTTTGCTTTCATATGCAGATTGTCTCTATGTCTCATGGAACGAATAAGACCAGGTGTAATCCATGGTTTTAAGTTATAATTTTTGTTAGTCAGCTGGTGTTTTATAGTATTTTGCTGAATTGCTTGTTGTACTTTTGTAATTAAATATATCATACAAGTTTGTGGGTCAGCACAATTGTAAACTGGGGCATAGTCGATGTTTCGTAAATCTTCCTCGAGTTTATTTGCATTTAATTTATTAATTGTCCGAGTATTTTGTTTAGGTAATTTACAATTTAAGGTTAGTAGGGCAGCATAGTGATCAGTTATTGTAGAATTAGTTACCAGTGCTAGGGAGCGGAATTTTGTTTTAAGCATTATGTGATCTAAGCATGAGCCACTTTGATGTGTAGGGAGCGTGTGGGCGGGGAGCAAGCCATGAAAAGCACATATATTTAGATAGTCCTGGGCAGATAAATTAACATTTTCGGGTAGAATATTAATGTTTATATCACCAATTAAGATAACATTTTTGAAGGATGATAAATTTTGTAAAGTAGTATTTAAGGATTCAATAAAGTTGTTCATGATTCTAAAGGAAGGTGGTCGATATAATGCTAGTATTGCAATATCCGTTCCAATTTTAACTAGCAATCTATTACAGTCGTGCATATTAGGTTCCTCGATAGAGACAATAAGGTGCTTTTTTGCATAGACTATCACTCCCTCGTTTTGGCTGTTATTTGTATTAGTTTTGTACATATTGTATCCCGGCATTAGTGGTATATCATAATTTTTTGCAAGCCAGCATTCGGTTAAGACAATTATGTCGCAATTAATATTGAGTCGTTGGTGGAGAGTGTTAAAATTGTCAAAGTTCTTAAAAATACTGCGAATATTTTGTGTTAGTATAGTTAAAGGATTGATGTAGGAGGACACGTATTGTTTGCAAATTTCTACATCACATGCCCTAGCTTCCGATACAGAGAAATTGTCTAAATCATTTATTAAATTATGAATCATAATCTAATATAGTAATCTAAGAACAAGAACAGAAAACGTCAGAAAATATCTAATAGACGGCGCTCTTAGGCGCCTGCATAATCAATTGAATTGATGTACCTTCTTTCCGCCATCATTTTAGCCGGGCAATCAGCAGCACCTGTATTGTGTTTATCTGGTTTTTTAAAATGAAAACAAGTAGCACATTTTGGTTCCTCGCCTTTCTTTGGGCATTCTTTCAGTGTATGTCCTTGTTCACCGCAATGGCCACAGGTATGGGTGAGCTCCCGACAGTATTTGGCCGCATGACCATACTGTTGACATTTATAACATCTAGTGACCAAAGTAAAGTCTCTCACGGGGCAAGAAGACCAGTTCACAAACACTCGCTCTTTAAATATCAGGGCTTTGCGTATGGCAGGAGATACTTCAATTATATAATTACACGTTTCCGCATCTTTCTTACCTGACTTATGGCTTAACTTAACTAATGTCAAAAACGTCTCGAGGCTACAATCCTGTATTTTATCGGCAATATTTTGGTTGTACAAACATTTAAAAACTTCGGTTTCTTTCATAGCTGAGGGCACTCCGATAACTACGACTCGGGGTTTCCTTTTGCGGGTTTCATCAATTGTGAGGCCTGATTTTGTAAGTTCGTCCGACTGTTTTAGTTTCTCGATGTCGTCTTTAGTATCAGTGCTGATGATGACACCTCCATTCTTCGTTTTACGTAAGCCCCTCACGTGCAACTTCATTTGTTCAGGACAGATAATTTTTTGAACTAGGGTTTTTGTCTCCTCACTCGATTTCGATTTATCCTCAGGATAAATGGCCACAGATTGCGATTTTATTGGTTCAATAAAAGAGTTGGAACCTTTCTTAACCATGTCAGCAAAAGTGGTTCCCGAGGCAGGTTTAATTGATTCATCAATGCGCTGTTGCAGGTCCTTTAGTCGTTGCGACACATCTAATTGGTCTTCTAGGGAATTGATCATGGTATGGGCTCTAAAAACTTTTATCTTAAGGGACTGATATTGGACTGCCATCTGCGACGTGCCGTGAGTAATTTTCCGGCATAAGTTACTTATCCTTTGTTTTTGTTCCATATTCAGTTTGCCCTCAGATGAAATAGTGCATACCTCATTTAAACACTGCTCAATGGTTATCATCCAGTTTTGAATTTCAGGCGTAGGAACGACTTCGAGCAGCTCGTCCTTTTGGTTCGGCACACTGGTTCTAGTAACTGGCGTAGTTGGGATGCCCACAGACCTGCTGGGACTGCTATCCATTGTTGATATATAGTCTATTCTAATTATTCACTTAGCATTTTCATTTAAACACTTAACACATAATATCTAGGTTATTATTAACTGCGCTTGAATCGAGGTCACTGATTCAACAAAATGATTATTTATTTATTGCTGTAATTATTCGACACGTCTGTTCTTAACGAATGACAGAATAGATGAAATAACAATTGAATGTTGGTGACGCTTCGTCGCGAACATCTCTCCCGCCGTGCAGTGCAGTGACGACTCGGCTCGGTGTCGGCGCGGCGCTGCATCACTCCGGTGAGCGACGACCGCAGTCGCGACGCTTGCCGTCGCGATGCCCGCCGCCCCGCTCTCTCTGCTGTGTCTGGTGACGCCTTTGGTAGCGTGATAGTGATACTCGCCACCACGTAGCTGTGTTTTGCTCTTGCATTTTTGGTAGGCGCATCTGCTCTGTGCGACGCCTATCATCGCGACGTTCTACCGCGACGGGGGTCGCCGGTTGGCGTGGTGGATGCGCCTGGCTAGCGCGATTCCGGCCGTCACGGCCTGGGCCGTAACGGGGTTCGCCGCCAGTGCTGTCGGTGTCTGTTGCGACGCCTGCCGCCGCGACGTAAATTCGCGGCGGGGTTCGCTGGTGTGCCGCCTGGTTGGTCCGCCTCATGGATGCGGTGTCTGCGCGCCGGTGATGCACAATGGTGCACGCGTTATTACGCGCGCTGATGACACGCGCTGTGGTACGCGTTAATGACACGCGCTGCTATGCGCGCTGTACTCGCGCGCTGATACGCGCTGTGGCACGCGTTAAGGGTACGCGTTATAACCGCGCGCTGATACGCGCTGTGGCACGTGTTGGTGACACGCGCTGCTGTACGCGTTATAATCGCGCGCTGATACGCGCTGTGGCACGCGTTGAGGACACGCGCTGCTGTACGCGTTATAATCGCGCGCTGCGGCACGCCTGCTGAAGGCGCCTGGTGATGCTGTCGATGCCCATGCGGTTCATGCCGCTGGGACGACATCTGACGCATGTGGTGCATGCGTTGTTGCGCGCCTGATGACGCGCGCTGTGGTTGCGTGCTGTGGCACGCACTGCTGGAGCGCCCTGTGGCGCTGTCGGTGCCCCTGCGGTTCACACCGCTGGGACTGCGGTCGGCGCATGGGGTGCATGCGCTGTTGCGCATCTAATGACGCGCACTGTGACCGCGCGCTGTGGCACGCGCTGTGATCGCGCGCTGTGGCGCACGCTACTGGAGCGCCTTGCGGCGCTGTCGATGCCCCTGCGGTTCACACCGCGGGGACGGCTGCTGGCGCATGTGGTGCATGCGCTGTCGCGCATCTGATGACGCGCGCTGTGATTGCGTGCTGTGGCACACGCTACTGGAGCGCCTTGTGGCGCTGTCGATGCCCCTGCGGTTCACACCGCGGGGACGGCTGCTGGCGCATGTGGTGCATGCGCTGTCGCGCATCTGATGACGCGCGCTGCGATTGCGTGCTGTGGCACACGCTACTGGAGCGCCTTGTGGCGCTGTCGATGCCCCTGCGGTTCACACCGCGGGGACGGCTGCTGGCGCATGTGGTGCATGCGCTGTCGCGCATCTGATGACGCGCGCTGCGATTGCGTGCTGTGGCACATGCTACTGGAGTGCCTTGTGGCGCTGTCGATGCCCCTGCGGTTCACACCGCGGGGACGGCTGCTGGCGCATGTGGTGCATGCGCTGTCGCGCATCTGATGACGCGCGCTGTGATTGCGTGCTGTGGCACACGCTACTGGAGCGCCTTGCGGCGCTGTCGATGGGCACGGCGTTAGACTACGCGTCTCCCGCCGGTGCCTTCCTCTCTCGTCTACTTCGGGAGTGGGATGAGTTTCTTCACCGGACGCTTGAGAGTGCCGCCAGCTGTGCGCACTTCAGCGGTCCGGACTTCGCCGTCTGCTCCGGGGAAAACTGCTACTATCCTGCCTCGCGGCCAAGTGTTGCGAGGCAGCTGACCGTCCGCTATGAGTACGGGGTCGTCCACTTGTAGACTGGGGCCGCGGCTTTGCGGCTCCCGCCGGTATTGAAGCTCTGGGAGATACTCACGCACCCAGCGACGCCAAAACATGTCAGCAAGTATTTGAGAGCGTCGCCAGTGCTTCTTGCTGTCGATGTCTTGCTCGGTGAACTCGCCGGGGGAAGGTACTCTTGCCGAGCCACCCAGTAGGAAGTGGTTCGGCGTGATGGCCTCATCGTCTTCACTGTCGACGGACACGTGTGTCAACGGTCGGCTGTTTACTGTGTACTCTGCCTCACACAGCAGTGTGCGGTCTGCGCTGAGAACAGAGTCTGCGCTGAGGCTGCTCGCGATCTCGAGGTGAACGGCTCTAGTGGTGAGACACGTAAACAGCGCCACGTACCTTTTTTGATGTTGGCGGCCGACGGTAACGGACAACGGGCCGAAGTAGTCTAGCCCGGTGAAGGTGAAAGGCCTCTGGTGATGCGCGAGGCGCGTCCTCGGGTGGTCGCCAGTCGCAGGTACGGGGGGTTGTGCCTTACGAATACGGCACTGTAGGCATCTGCTCACCACCATCTTCGTTGTTGGTCGCAATTTTACGACCCAATAATGCTGTCGTACCTCGTTAACGGTGAGTTCGGTCCCACTGTGTTGTAGACTGCGATGTGTCCAGTCTATATATAACTGTGTGATGCGATGGTCGCCGTGTAGTATAGGCGGACGCTTCACTTCTTCTTCTATGCCGCTGACGGCGTCTATACGGCTACTCAGACGTATCACGTCGTCTGAAATTTCTATGCGCAGCGGTCGCAGCCTGCTATCTTTCGATATCTCTCGGTTTTCTTTAAGGTTCGCCCTCTCTTGAGCGAAAACTTCACGCTGTACTATCTGTACGAGCATTCTCTCGGCCTGTTTGAGATGCTCGGCTTCTATGTCGAGTCGCTCCGCTACACGACTCTTTCTCGGCGCCGTTGGTGGCGCTACTATCCTCGGTGCCTGCTTACGCCAGTCTGGATCGCTGTCGGCACCCTTCTTGGTGCGTTTGTAGTAGGTTTTCTCTCTACGCTTTCGACACTGTGTTATAAAGTGTAAAACACCTGCTGTGGCGCGCAGTAGTCGCTCCCACTTTGAAAAACGCGCTGAATCTGGCACGACCTCTGTCAGTACCCTATCGTCGGTACTGTCGATGGTGACGAGTGTCCGCTCCTCGCCTGTTGGCTCGTCTGTGAGGGGCTTCTCTGTCGGCCACGACGATGGCTCTTCATACAGGAAGCGGGGTCCGTTGTACCACTCGTGTGTTGAATGTAGGTCGTGTGGCACGTCTCGTGTGGCGAGGTCCGCTACATTTTGCTTGGTAGGTATCCACCGCCAGTCGTCCACTTTGCTGCCATCCTCGATCGCGGCTATACGATGAGCAACGAAGGGCTTGTACACGCGTGCTCCACGTCGTATCCACGTAAGCACGGTCTTACTGTCTGACCAATATGTCACTGATGCGGGCTCGATCTTGTGCTCGCGTATCACAGCTACAGCCACGCGGGTTCCCATCACCGCGGCCTGCAACTCGAGACGCGGTATGGAGTGAAGCTTGAGCGGCGCCACCTTCGCCTTCGCCATGACGAGGCTGACGTGTGTAGCGCCGTCTTCTGTGGTGGTTCGCCAGTACACCGCTGCTGCATATGCCACCTCGCTCGCGTCGGTGAACACGTGAACTTGTGTCTCTGTAGCTTCACTATATCCCGGGTAACATCTCGGTACACTGACGTCCTTAAGTTTCTTTAAGTGTGGTATCCAGCTTGTCCACTGCGTAGCCAGGTCTGAGTCGAACGGTTGGTCCCAGTCGACGCCTCGCCTCCAGGCCTCTTGTAATATTTGTTTTGCCCGAATCGTGACTGGTGAGGCGAGGCCGAGCGGGTCGTACAGCGACATTACGATCTTGAGAGCCTCCCTTTTTGTAGGCGCTCCCTTTTCTAATATACTGCTCGGGAGTCGTGCGAGCGTTAAATTGAAGCTCAGCACGTCTGACTGCGGTTTCCATATTAAACCGAGTATCTTCTCTATATTATCACTGTGTCCTATGTTGACCACTTCTGTTGTGCCGCGTGTCGGCTCTATATTTTCTATAAGTTCGGTGCTATTTGACACCCACTTTCCTAACTCGAAGCGTGCCTTCCTGTGTATGTCTCTGACAGCTGTCGCGATGCGCGTCGCCTCCTCTAATGTCCTGTAGCTGTCCAGGTAATCATCCATGTAATGATTCTCTACTATCGCCTCCACGGCCTCTGGATACTCTGCGGCGTATCTCCTCGCGTTCCAGTTCTTCGCGAATATGGCCATGCACGGTGAGCTGGCTGCGCCGAAGATGATGGACGTCATGCGGTACTCCTCGGGCGCCCCTTCTCGTCTGTTTCCTCTCCAGAGGTATCGGAGTGCGTCTCTGTCCTCTCTGCGAACCTTCACCTGCATGAACATCTCCGCGATGTCGCTGGAGACGGCGATATTATGTCTGCGGAAGCGCATCATCACGCCCGGCAGCGACTGCAGCAGGTCGGGTCCTGTTAGGAGGAAGTCGTTGAGTGACATCCCACGCGATTTGGCGGCGGCATCGTGTACTATACGGAGTTTATCCGGCTTCATCGGGTTGAAGACATCGAAGTGAGGTAGATACCAGGTTCTACCGGGTGTAGTGGTGCTGGGAGCTTTCTCTGCGTAGCCCTTCTTTACGAGGGCGTCTATCTGTTCTATATATCGGTCTCTGAGTGCAGGTTTGCTGTCCAGCTTCTTCTCTATAGAGACGAGTCTCTTTATGGCTGTCTCATAACTATCTGGCATTTCTATGCGGCTGTCTTTCCACAGCATAGCGGTTTCTATGTGTCCATCTTCTAACTGTACGGTATTTTTACTCAGGATGTCCTCTGCCTGCTTCTCTGGGTCAGAGTCTGGGCGTCGCGGGTTGACGATCAGTGATTCTAGGGCGAAGAATTCGCGTAGCTGCTGTTCGAGTTTCTGGTCAGCGTTCGTCAGTCCGTTGACGTAATTCACCTGCTGACCCAGAGTCCTTGTGTGCGCACCGTGCAGAGTCCAACCGACCGATGTTAGCGACGCGACGGGCTGATGCTGCGGCCCTCTACGTACCTCGCTAGCTAACAGTAGGTGCCAGTTGTCTTGCCCAATAAGAATCTTGGGTGCGCCTGTGTTGTATATCAGCTGCTCTCTGATGTCTTGCAGGTGGCTGCATCGCGATATGTCCTCTTCACTGACAGTCTGCGGGGCGAGGTCGAGCTTCGGTATAGTGCGCGCTCTGAACGGCACTCTGCTGTCTCCTCTGCTCGCGAGCGTAACGGTGACACGACGCGAACCGGGTGTGTCGATCATAGTGTTTCCGATCGCTCCTATTTTAAGAGGGTCAACGCGGCCTCTAGCTCCGATCTGCTTGGCGACGTCCTCATCTATCAGCGACACGGTCGATCCGTCGTCGAGAAGCGCATACGTCGGCAGCTCTCCCGCCGGTCCGATCACTCTCACAGGCACTATTTTCAAATACGCGTGACTAGAGGTAGCACGCGAGCTCGCGACTGTCTCTTGAGTCGAGTTATTCACTGTTGGAGTCTCTGGCTTGTCGCTCTGCTCGGCCGCGGGCTTCTTACTGCCGTGAAGGAGTCTATGATGCGTCGCTGGACACCCCTTCTCACCACACTTCTTAGGTTTACACGTGTGACCATATCGCCTCGTCCGTAGGCAACGAAAACACATGTGTTGCGCTTTAGCGAGCTCCCATCTCTTCTCCGGCGACGCCTCTTTGAACTTAGCACAGTCGGATGCGTAGTGTCCGCTCTTGTCGCACAATCGGCATTTCGCAGCCGGTCTGTCCGTAGCTGTGTGAGTCCTCTGCGTCGCACGTCTCTGCACGGGCCCGTCGGCGGCACTGATGTTCTCCGGCGGCGCGAAAGCACTACAAAACCGAGCTTGTTCGGTGATATAATCACTGAAGAGGGTGAGGTTAGGCACTGAGTTATATTTTTCCGTGTACGTCCTGTACCACTGCACACGAAGGGAATTCGGTAGCTTCTCTGTGAGCACACGCATCAACTCAGCATTCATGAGGTAATGTTCCTTCTTGAGAGCGCGAAGAGTGACGATACCGCTCCGGACTCGACTCGCGAACGTACATATGTCCTTGGGCGTTTCACTGCAGCGCGGCAGTCCTCGCAGTCTGTCTGTCTCCGCTTGTGCTATTGAGTCTGGACGGCCGAACTGCAGCTCCAGCTCCCTCATGATGTCGTCCGGTCTCGCATGTCCGATAAGTTCGGAGCTCACTGTCTCGAGCGCTCTCCCGCGTAGGCTCCTTCTGAGTCGCGCTGTGTTTTCAACGTCGTTGAAATATCCCCGTGTGGTCTCATAGATGGCACGAAATGACAACCACTCTGTATGCGCCCCGCTGAAATTCGGGAGCGTCATGATGACCTTCGACGCCGAGGGGTTGCTCGGAGTCCATGGTCCTATCTTCTTGTCGGCTAGCGACGCTATAGCAGACGTCAACTCCGTGATGAACGGACGGAGTGAGTCCTCAGCCTTGGAGTCCTCTATCTGTTTTGATGGCACTGTATTCTTCTCATCACTGGGTTTCATAGAAGGCCCTGTTAGCTGGAGGTTCACTATATTTTCTGATTCCGCAGGGGGTGGCAAGTCGTCTCCCTCGGCGGCGATGTCCTCCTTTCTGGACCTGAATCGTTCAGGCTCCGGCGCTTCTTCCAGCCAGGATCGCACGTACTCGTCGTTCGATATCCTGTCATCTATGTAGCCATCGTCCGACTCCTCTTCGGCTCTCTGTAACGCTAACTGGGCAAGCTCCAACTTAATTTTCAATAAGTCTTCACGTGCTTTCATAGCTTTTCTGTTTGACCGGTTCGTCTTGTTTGACGGCGGTCTCTGATATTCTTGACGGGCGTCACCCCGGGTAGTCATCGGCATGCTCTTATCGGTTGGTTTCATCGTTCTGTCTGAATAGTCTTTCTCTATGCGGGTTCCCCTTCTGGCACTCGACGTAGCTACGGGCTCAACTTCGACACGCTCCAACGGTATCAGGGTTAGTGTAGGCGTGTTGTTTCCGCCGGCTGCTTGCGGTGGTCGCGCCGACTCGGCGCCCTCGATCGTGGATGGTGAACGCGGGGGTAGCTGATGTCGAATGGCGGGGGGATGTTCTCTGCTCGCCTCCACCACCCGTTCTTCAGGCGCCTTGCCCTGCGATCTGGTAACCGGCATTCTTGAAGTTGGCTTGAAGTCGTAGCTATAAGTCTTCTGTCTTCAGCGGCACCCACACGGATATCCGGCTCGAAGGACCATCAGATGTGCCAGACGGGCGCTTCGGTCGAGTACAATACCAGCGTACCACACTCGTGAAGCTCTCACGTCCTGCACCTACGGTTCAGGGATCCCTGTGAATGACACCGTAGCTTGAAGATATCTATACTTACGAAGAAGGGGTATCTCGTACCTCGGACTAATGAAAACACTATTTTATAACTCTTCAGGACTATTCAGGGAACGACTCGACTGCTTCTAAATTCTTCAAGTGATTCTAAGTTAACAAAAAAATGGGCTCTGCCGATGACTACAAATGACCCGATTTGAGCGCGCACTTAAGTACGACGCTCCTTTACCATAACGAGAGCCACCGCGAGCCGTTCCCCGAGACAAACTTTATTATACAAAATTATTACAAAATATACAGTTTTTCGCTTATTCTACTTATACCCTAATCAGTACGCAGGTGTGTCATACATCATTGGAATCCTGCTGATCCCACCTATCTAATGAGGTATAGTGGTACCTCCTAAGCCTTATGGCTGAAAAGTTGTGGAATGAAAAAGGGGAAAAAATTGGAAATTTTGGTGGAATATTATTTTTCTAGGCGATTATCTAGAAAACTACAAGAGCTAGGTTCATGAAATAAACTGAAAGCACTAGCTAATCTATTAAATTAACGAAGTTAAGCTATCTAAACATTACATATCAAGCACATAAGGCACCATATACCCTTATGTGCCGATACAAAGAATCGCATTTCATGTTATTGCAAAAAAAGCTGCCCATCTGCCTATCCCTCTTTCAATCACGAGGATAAGAGTGTCTAGGGCATACTACGGCTGGGGCTAGTACTCAGAGTAAGTCTAGACCCAGGGTTCCTAACCGTTCATGAGTTATAACACTCTTACCGTCATGATCAAGTCAAGGAATTCAACAGTGGGTTTCTAAACTATTCTAGGTGTATGACTACCTGTTTATGAGTTTAAGTTTATTAATTAAATAAAACAAGACCTAAATTACCCTATTTTCAGTGACTCACTGTCCTGAAAACCTATCACAATGCTTTATTTTAGCTGAAACGCTATTGGCGAAGTATCGCCGTAACTATCTATTCTAATACTATCTTTATTGCGTATAACTCTTAAGGTAATACAAATAACAATTGAATGTTGGTGACGCTTCGTCGCGAACATATACCTTCACGTGGGTCACAGATTGTGATCTCTTACTCACGTGGGTGCAAGCTAATCTCTTTCGGAGTCTGCATCATATCTACATCATTGACACTTATCAAGTTATCACATATATATCCTAAGTTTATCTTCCACTAATCTATTTTAATGCTGACTTTGGGAGAGGTAATAAATATCCGATAATATTGATACCGTTTTAGACTAGCAGAGTTTTATCTAGAGAAAAACCCAGGCAGTGAAGTGACATTTCTGAAACTTTGTCAAGTACCCAGTAGTATTAAATCACGTGTGACAGAGCTATGGGTATTTTTGCTACTTAATCTTTGGCACTGAGTAAACATAAATGTACCTACACAGATAACAATTATTAACCGACTTCAAAAAAATGAGGGGGTTCTCAATTCGTCGGGATCTTTTTTTATTAAACTAGCTTTTGCCCGCAACTTTTCTTTCGCATTAATTTAAATTGTTAGTTAGTATTATTATATATATACAGCTTTTTCCCGCGCTAACCCATATTTGAACCCCATAGAGAGTTGAAATAAAAAAAAAGTAGGCTATGTCCTTTCCCGGGTCTTAAACTTTCTACATGCCAAATTTCATCAAAATCCGTCCAGCGGTTTAGCCGTGAAGGTGTAATAGACAGACAGACAGAGTTAGTTTCACATTTATAATATTCGTATGGAAGTATGGATATTATATTAATAATTATTAACCAACTTACATTATCAATGTAACATATAAGTTACAGTTACCTGTGTAATATGTACCTAAACTTACACATCTGATTTATTCTCTACTCTTTACCAACGACTGCACTACGCAAAAGTTTGACTGGTAGAAAATGCCTAAGAATCCGCCTCGTACATTAGTCATAAATAAATTATAAAAATAACAATTACCTAATAGTATGGTGATTGTGTTAAAAAAGACTTACACACACTTTTTTCAGTTACTGTTAGTATTATAATATTGCTTGTACTATTATTTAATGATCCGAATGAAACCGGCATAACCCTGTGAATGGCTCATCACTACGAGGACTTTGTTGAGCATTGTTATAAGGGTCTACAGACTTCTAATTACGAAGAACACCTTCAAGTACAGCAAGTATGAATATACTTATAAAAAAAAAAATATCGATCAACCAACAAAATATATAACTCGATCAAATTAAATCCAATGTTACGAATCAACCCTACTCTAACATACCTATCTCCAGTAATGAAACGTCTATCTAAATCCTCTCTTTATCGACTCGTAAACAATGCTACGCTCAGTACTGAAGCAGACGGAGACTGGAACTTTAATTAGTATGTTACAGTGTCGCTATTGACTTACATTCCTTGGTTATTTAGGTTTCGGATTGTGGCTATTTATATTGTGTTGGAGAACGCACCAAATGCAATACCGTGCTTGGTGACAAACGTGCTTTAGATTTTATCACTGGTCAGTGCTGGCTGCTAAGGATTTTAATACCAATTTTAACAATATTCTATCACATTATCACTGTTTGTTACTTCTTCACGCCCAAACGGCTGGGCTAATTTTAATATAATTTGGTATGGAGGTAGCTGACACCCTGGATTAAGACCTAAGCTACTTTTTATCCCGAAAACAATAATACGCGGTTAACACCGCGCGCACTTAGGATTTTAGATATCAACCGATTTATTTACGGTTCGTAGCAATGATTTTATATAAAAGAGGTTTCATAGGCTTTTTAATGTTCAAAAAGGAAAATTAGGATTAGGTTGAATAAAGTTAAAATTAGAATAAAGGATTAAATTTGATTAGGTTGGTGAGGTTTGAGCCGAAGCCGAGCCATTTTTTTGTAAAGCTCAAGTCATCACGATAGAAAACAAAAAACGTTCTAAAAGTGTGGCTAATAAGATACAATAAAAATACTATACACGAACTCAGATTCACGTCACAATCTCTGGTCAATCAATTGCAGTCTTGAGCTTCTCTAGAAATAAATAACTCCTCCAGACACTTTATAGTAGACATGCTCCCACCCTATTGATGTTCCCTATGATATACGCTGTCTGCACCGACGTCCAGGCTTTAATCCCTGAACTTTGCACACAGTGTAGGATATTTGAAACCTAAACTCGAAGGAGTAGTCTGGAAATGCTCTCAAAATTTGCATGTTTCATCTGACTTATAATAACTATGAGATATTGTTTAAACGTGGTGTGAATTAGTTAGGCCATGTAAGCAGAGTCAGAGGAAAAATATTAGCTTATGCAGCCTGTTGTCGTTTAAGAAGGTTTGTCTGGAAATTAAATGGACGTTATTAACTCGTATGGTATTTTTTATGGAGCTGTTTGAATTATGTGTCTGGAGAAAGCATTTTTCCGTGGAGTAATGTCGTGTTCAGCTGTTTGGATTATTTAAGAGTTAGTTGTGAGTAAGGGAAGAAATGAAACTCCATTTTTTTTTCTATGAGATTGCTGATTCCATTACGAATTTAACATACACAGCTGTAATACTCCACAATTCTAAATTACCATCAGTATCTTACGATATAAACTTCCTTCATAACGAAGCCTGTCCCTCACATTCTTGTCTACGAGCACGTCTCCATGAAAACCCGCACACAAGTAGATATTTACAAAACTATTTGGCTCTGGCCGTCAGTACACAGTCTCAGCACAAATCTAAACACAGACAGACGACAAACTGCAAGATGTTTGCTACTCTTGGACCCTAGAGCTATCTCAGTTTTAAAGGACACTGTAATGGAATCTGCATGTAGTATTAGTGTTATGGTACGTGCATCGTATGTATATGTATGTATGCGTACCTCTATATTGTGTGTATAGGTATAGAGGTAGATTTTTCTCCAGTATTTGGTATTTATTTTAAAGCCTGTATGACTTGAATCGTCATAACGAGAGGTAGGTGTACAGTCTTACACCCAGTTCTCGTCTCATAAACTACTTTAGATTTTTGTACAGAATAACGGTCTTAGATAACGTATTATCTGATAGCATAAGAAGAGGTTTGTTATGCTAGGTTTTATTGTTTTAGCGATCTTGGTATACCTTCCACTGTGGACATTTGTGTCCTTGTTTTACTATTGTGTCTGCTTCGTGGACAGTTGATCTCTTAAATTGTAACAGTTGTTTTCATCAATCAAAGACTTTGCTCTTATGATTTGAGTGGTACAGTCAGCAACTAAGTAGCTGAACATTTAACAAACATACCATTAGTTGAAGATCTACTTCTGACATAGTAAAAAGTCTTAAATATTCTCAGATCAACATTTGAACGCTCCTATAATTTGAAACACTAACTTGAATTAATGTCCATTTTTCTTCATTATTTGATCTAAACACAGACAGACGACAAACTGCAAGATGTTTGCTACTCTTCGACCCTAGAGCTATCTCAGTTAAGTAAGTCTTAAGGTTTCTTAACATGATATGCTACTTATGTTGTCGACTGTACCTACATACATATATCCTCAAAAGAGTATATTAATTACCGAGCTACAACAATCAGACGCATTACCGATATCGCGTATACAGGGTGCTTTTCACGCACAACTTCACAAAAGCATCCCTTTTACCTTTGCGCGAAATAAAAGCCGTTGAAATAACTCTCCAGGGAATTCCCCGCTGATTGGCTGCGTCAAACTGTTCGTCAGTTGTTTCAATCGTTTTATTTGACGATCGATTAACTGGTAGCCGCGGATTCACTGATTCACCAAGTCATATGGTTGGGAATGTTTTTTATAGCTATATAAAATATACATAATTATAATGGATTTAGAAAAGAAACCTATTTAAGTAAGTATAATAAATAAATACCTTACTTTCAAAGGTTTATGTAAGAAATCGTTGATTTATGTTTAAGGCAACCCATGTGTGAACTTGAGCATGACCTCTTAAGATTAGTATGGAGAAGAAGAGTAGTGATCAATGCTTTTCCCAGTTCTTCTCTAAGCTGTATGAAAATTGTTGTATATATAAGAGAAGCCAAAAATCTAAGGCCTTGTCCAGGAGTAAATACGCCGCGATTTTCACGAATTCGCTCCTTTTGGACAAGGCCTAAGCTTGATATAATACATATTTATTTAATCATCACATAGGTAGGTACCTAAATACTGTGTTAAGTACCTATTTACAATACTATGTAAAGTACAGTCAGCATCATAAGTAGCTGTTTTTTTTTAACATACCTTTAATTAAAGAACAACTTCTTATATAGTAAAAAGTCCTAAATAATCTCAGATCATCATCTAAACATTTCTATTATTTGAAACAATAACTTGAATTGGCGTTTGTTTCTTTCAACTATTTGACATAAGGTTTCTTAACATGTTAAGCGACTTATGATGCTGACTGTACATAATATAATTAGTATTAGGTAGTATCGTCGAATTAAAATCAGCCTGTATCAATACAAATGCTAATTTTAACTAAACACAAATACCTATTGTTTGTTTGGCATGTAAATGGTTGCACATAATCAAACATTGGAACTTCAATATCCTGTCAAATATCAATAAAGCCTTGCGAATGATAATGATCGGCAATTCGTTCATTCGCTCATTGGTCCTGGACGGGCCGGCAAGCAAAACGATGTATTTTGCCGATTTTTATCAACACTTTTTAATCGAACAATCGATAGTTACATAGATTAAGAATTTATAACTGCGGTAGATAAGACAATTAATAGAAGATGGTTTTGCATTTATGTATAAGTTACCTCGTTTTTTTTTTTTTATTGACTCACTGTCAAAGTTGCATACATAGGACATGTAGTCGCAAAAAGTTAATCGATTCTCCTTTATCTACTCGTAGTTCTTCAAGTAACTGTTTTCTAATGCTGTAAATGATAATGTTTATGCATAAAAGCCAAGGGGCACCAAAATTTAAATTACCTCTAGATGCAAGTGTTCAAAGTTTTATTGCTAAAAATTGCATTTAAACATAATATAAAATTATATAACCTAGTCTGAGACAAAGACAAAGACATTTATTGCCCAAACTGTGTACATAGTTGTTTTGAATAATTTTGTTATCAACAGCCTACCCCGTCGGGTGTGGCCGATTTACTTTTATGCCTACTGCCGTATCTGAACCGTTTCAACTGTTAGTCTATGACTTAAGGTACGAGATTCCTCGAATCGGCCGTCTATAGGGGAGAGGTTTAATTAATAGAAGCCAAATATTGACGAGTGTCGGCCTGTTAAGGTGAAGTTATTTTAACTATCTCACTCGTGTACAGTGTACACTGGTTTGATACATATACATATTATAATGATTTTTAAAAAGTATTAAAAAATATTTTTATTTTTTCGATATAAATATTAAACGAAATGCAGCTAAACGTATAGGTCGTATAGTGTATGGAACTAGAGCTACAAACACTCGAGGGATATTGTTTCCTCCACACAGGAAAGTCTCATACATTTATATATAGATAGCCTATAAAATCATTAAATAAAATCATTATCACGTAAAAAATATTAGTTACACATAATTCATGCAAAACAACGAGCTCCATTCATAAGATTTGACTGAAAAGGCTTATACAATATTCAAGGTAGATACTTTTAACCCTTCGCTCAATCAAAATAACCAAACTATTTACATAGCAACTTCTCCTTAACCAACCAGGTAACCATGGCAACGGGTTGACAGCGCAACATAATTGTTTCAATCTAGCTATATTTAACGACCAGGATTACCCGCCCTTATTCAGAGCAAACGAAAAATTCAATCAATTCCTCTCACTCGTAGCAAATCCTTTAAAAGGTTCAATCACCGTGCCCTTTGTGTTAGTTGATAAAAGATGATTGATTGGGACGGTAGGCTGTAGATTCTTGTTTATTTCCTTGTCAAATGCAGGCAATTGTTTTAAGGGTTTATTTATAAGAAAAAGAAAATTAAGAACGACCATCGCTGTTGTCGTTTTGAAAACATAGCGTAGTAGGTATAGGTATCTACAAATATTATCTATATTCTGAACAATAATATAATAGAATAGAATATTTATTTTTATGACAAAGATATAGAGGTTAAGTTTTTATGTTTGGATGAAAGCGGTAATCTACAAAACTATCCATCCATCCGATTCGAGTTCGAAACTAGTCGGGCAGTCCCGAATCCACACGTGAGTGTCCATCCGATGCCACAAATTCGTTCACTAGAACTCAGGATGGAAATGCTACATATATTCCGGACAACATTAAAAAAAATCACGCAGATGCAGTCGCGGACTGAATCTAGAGTCTTTATAACAATGCTTTCTTCTTCTTCTCATCGTATGGTTGATGAACTACCTGGTGTCAGAGTTTAAACCGCCTGTGGGCCTCTGACGTGGCTTTACACACCGTTGTAAAATCTCTCAGGTGTGCCGGTTTCCTTTACCGTTTTTCGCTACTAATAACTAATTTATAGTAAGCACATGAAATCGAAAAGACATTGATGCGTGCCGGGGTTTGAAATTGCGACCTTTGACTTTTCTCCTTGCTTAATAAGGGAAGTATAATTATGCAGATATATCCCGGAAAAGATGCGTTTGAATTCACCGGATAACCGTCAAACCTATAACATGAATACCGTTCTAAACCTACCTTAATGAGTTTGTTCTGCAGCTTAGTGACTGCCATCCGTTCCCTCTGTGTCCTTCTCTTCTCTTCTTCCAGTTGTGCCTCCAGTTGCTTGATACGTTTCTCAAGGAGTTCCTGAAACAAGAAGAAAATAATATCAGTTACATACGATTAATTTAATATTAACGTAAAGTGCTGGCTAAAGAACTTTACAAAAAAACACTTGTGCTTAAATAAATATTAATTAGTTAACTAGAAGTTTATATCTTTTACAAATCCTACTTAGGTAAATACTATGGATTAAAGGTTAATAATATAATTTTGACATATTCAGGTGTAGAAAATTACTGCACGAACAACAGATTCATTTGACTTTTCGTGTCATTTTAGCATGTTGCCCATGCTAAGCTTAAATCTAAATTGATAAAGGAAGTTTGAAAAAAAGCGGGCTGCGACACGATAGCTCAGTTGGTTAAAGCAGCGCCACGGTACGGCGACGGTCGCTGGTTAAAGTCCCGCACGTGTCCATCATTTTTCAAATTTCCTTTATTGATATAGATTTATTGTTTATCGTGCAGATACGAAGAACAATTTTCATCGTAGCAAATCTTTACTTTAAGCTTTTAATTCATAGGTGCTGTATCGAATACAATCAGCTACAAGCTTCACAGTCCTCTAGACTCCACTTATAAATATAAGTAGGTAAACCATCTTATCATTTCCAAAATAACAAAATAGAAGAAACATTAAGCTCTCACACCATCGCTCTCCCTACAATGGTCATTAAAGCGCGCCATTTTGTATTTTTTAATTATTTTTCCCTAGGACCCCATAACTTAAGGGTATTTTCTTGATTTCGAAATTAACGAGGCGACTATAATTAGGACGCTTGAGTGGCAATTCTAGCTGTTTAATGGCTTCACTCAATTTTATACTGATTTATGTTTGTGTTCAGTTCTGATTTGATACTGGGAACATGTTTTTATGTGTCTTTAAGCGGGTTGTTTCAAACAGTCTGATAACGTTACATTCGTAAGTCAAAAAAATAACAATTAAAGAATTACGCGCCACGATACGGCGAAGGTCGCTGGTTGAAGTCCCGCTAGTGTCCATCATTTTTCAAATTTCCTTTATCAATTTAGATCTTCTTTAATTGTTATTTTTTTGATGTTATTAAATTTCCTTTATCGATTTAGATTCACGCTCAGCATGGGCAACATGTTAAATGGCACCAAAAGTCATATAAATTAAAGAAGATGCTTAACGCCCTTAGAGATTTTTATTTAACAAATCATATTTTTCAGTGTAAATTGTCTGAGTTTTAAAATCTAATGGAACTTTATTTAGCCAACCTATCTTAGGTATGGCTAAGATATTTCATAATAAGCTTAACATAAAAACAAGAAACACAATTGTTTCATTTGGGGCTTTTTGTTTAATTACACAATTGTTTAATTATTCATCATCATCAGCCGAAATACGTCCACTGTTGAACAAAGTCCCCCTTTTAGAAGGGGGGGGGGACGGGGTTGCCATATTCCCCACGCTTGGCAAGCGGCTTGGGGATCGCAGTGTTGGTGATTAAGTTACAGAAGACGCTGCCCATCTTCTGGATTTTCCCTTAGTCGCTTCTTAGGACAGCCACGGCAGGAAAGGGGGTGGTCAATTCTAGGCCGGATACCACACGGCACCAATAAATCATTATTAATAAGTGACAAAACTACAATTACGACTCCTCTTTCTTTTTTAATTTAATTTTTCAAATCAACTTCAGTAGCTTGTGGTATCTAACGTCTCTCGACTTATCATTAACGAAAATGTTATTAAATTAACAATTTAATACCTAACCTTGAGAAACTTTAAGACAATAAATAATAATTAACTAAAATAAGAAAAAAACCTCATCTATTTAATAAACGCACCCATTAAACTTGTCTGAAGTCTACATCGCGGGAAATGAAGCGATCGGGCACAAAGCTAACCGGATGTGACATCGTTTATCCACTGTCATTAGCCGGAAGTGCGCCTTGAGCGCCCCTACAGGGTGGTATTTGAAATATGCCGCACGACTTTCAGAGAAGGAATGTTATTTTATGAATTTTGAAATTCCTATATTGTTTTAGGTGATGAAGCTTGAAATTATCACATTGTTTAGATATTATATAGGGGTGTATGTTATCAATCATACTGTAAAGTTTTATCTTTAACAATGATGAGTTATGATGGTAGAGCTGTCACTTATGTTATACGCAACGCAGTAATTACTGTCACGTGGTGTGGTTGTCTATATCATCACAATTCACACTTATATAATAAAACGAAAGTTTGTGCGTGTGTTACTTCTTCACGCTCAAACAGCTGGAGCAATTTTGATAAAATTTTATATGGAGATAGCTGACACCCTGGATTAACACATAGGCTTTTAATCTCGAACAATGTATTGGGTAAAACTGCGGGGCGCAGCTAGTTTACTATCTATTACAGACGATTTGAGCAGTTACACGTAGGGGTAGTTTTTTGCTGGCTAAATAAAGCAATTCTGGAGCGACAGGGACATACACACCGTATGTAGGTGTGTATATATCTTCTGGTCCTACCTTGAATAAGATGAAGATAAAAACATTCCATGACACAACGCCTGTATTCCCCGAAGGGGGAGGGAGAGGTGTGTAGGTACACCTACATTTCGCCAGTCATGTTATAGGTCCCAATGTAAATACGGGTGAGCCTATTGCCATTAACCGGGCTAAATTCCGTGCTGCTACTGAGGATTAAACAATGGATGAATAACCCAGTAACACTTTGCATTACCCAGGATTCGAACTCAGGACCTCACGCTCAGCAGTCGCACATAGCGACCACTAGATCAACGACGCAGTCAATGCTTTGTTAAACCATCGATAATGATATGATATGGTGACACACAGACAGGTGTCGTTTGTTATGAGATAGCCTAGTGCAGTTTGCTACTCAATCGTATGACTAGTATCCATGTATGGAAAGTTTCTTATAATAACACCAGCCTTTATCGTCTATTAGTTAATTATTAGACTGTAATAAAGTGCAAGAAGTTTCAATTTCAAACCAATTTTCAGGTGAAACCTGGTTTAATCACGAAATCGTCGAATTGAATTAATTCCAAACGCTAAACAAATAGAATAGAATAAAATACGGAGATGAAAAACTGTAGCAACTACACATACGCCATATTTTGCTAAGTTACGTTTTCACTATTCAATTTTGCGTAGGAGGGTTGTCGATACACCATCGCTTAAGAACAAAATACAAGGTGTCGATAATAATGAAAATATCTTCCTTTATCATCCATTCATTGTCACATAAATATGATGAACGCAACCCACTTCCGTTCCAACGGCTCATTAAGAAAGGGCACCGGTTTCCGAACGAAATCTCGCGAACAATGCTTTGTGCTTAAATACAAACATAATTGTATATTTGCCAAAGGATATTAGACTTTACGAGTCTGTGTTAGAGCTGATTAGAACAGAAACATGTTTTTTGTGCGACTTTTCAATGAATAAGAACAATGGAAAGCGCGACAGATATTTTGTGTAGAGCTAGGAAAGTGACAGATTTGCGCCAAGATTTATATATTATGCAATCGATATAAAAGATAAATTAAATCACGTAAAAACCTTACTCGCATTGCAAATTCCTTCACATTTAAATAAAATTAATCACCAGGATTACCTACACATTATGCAATAAAAAGAAATCTGAATTTTGATAAACACCATAACACCAAGGCCAAAACCAATCCAACATGCAAACATTTAAACCAGCTGCTGCAGCAAATTTCTCTGCTGACAAAATAGGGCATCTAATAGTTTCAAAGCTCTATAATTTTCTTGTAGCATGGCGCCAAGCAGGACGCATGCGCTAATAAATAATAGTTATGTTCGGAGGGGGTGAAATCTTTCGGAATGATCGCCATTATTAATGTCCGACATTATTGGACATTGATAGTAAATATACACGTTTTATTCACACTTATGCCTGAACTTTCAGTAACTTGAAGTTTTCCAGACTGTTACTTGCAATTTACGAAAGTAGGTTTTGTATTTACCGACGACGGAACGGAGAAAGTATATGCGTTTAGGGTTAGAGGTTGTTTTTTGTGTGTGCAAAATTGATTGTTGCTAATTTTCTCCGAAACGGCTGTCCGATTTTAATGCGGTTTTCGGTAACGGGTATGGTTTATTAGAGATGGTTCTTAGCTATCATTATTGACAATTTGTTCAGCCATTTGAAGATCATCAGCTCTTTTTTATTACTATTCTTATGTACTTCTGGCGTAACCATTTATCAATTTTATTATCCATTAGATTAATTTATGATTCGGCTCCTCTCTAAGGCTTGTCAGTTTGTCATGAGAAACAAAAGCCTGTATACAAACAACGGTAAGATATCGTAACTTTCGGTCAACAATCTACGTATTACACCAATAACTCGACTCAACTTCGACAACGTGATTTGGCCTGCGATTGGACTGCTGCGCTAAGAATTGCGGGTTCGATTCCCGCACGGGGAAAAAAATTGTGCTAACTTCAGATGTTTGTCCCGAGTCTGGGTGTTTGTGTATGTGATATTTCGTGTTTGTGAAACGCACCTACGATACAGGAGAAATTCCTAGTGTGGGATGACGTTTTAAAAAAAACTATAGCAATGTCCACATCATCTTGGTTCTACAACAAGCGCACTTTCTTTTGGTAAATATTTATGTAATATCTTGTCGTAAATAATAATGTTCTTCTAACCGAATTTCAGAAATGGTAGAATATTTGAAATTGTACTGTATGATGAATATGAATTATATGTATTGTAATCTGCGCGGTAGCCATGTAGCTACGAGCCCCGCAGTAAAAAAATATCATTGCAACAGACGAACACATCACTGTCAGGCCCTATCAGTCATTAGCTACACGTCAGGATAAGCTGCACACTCCAGCTAATCATTCAAAGAGATAACATCTGCAATGGGGCCGGTGATGAGGGCGGAGCATCAATGATAGCCTGATTTGTTGGATCATTTTATAGGGTAATGTGGAGTTCTGACAGGTATGGTAAGTGTAGTGCTATGTTAGAGATGCGGTGAATTATATTGGAAATTAAGAAATTTCCTTGGATATAGGTACTTCTTAGATAGTTTTAACCGAGAGTAGAATTGCTTGATGCAGTTATTTATTATTTATTCTTCATACAAAAGCGTACAAGGCGGACTTCATGCTTTAGGCATTTTCTACCAGTCGAACCATTGGGTAGTGCAGAAACAGAACACGGTAGACGAACAAACAGCAATGCGTCACCGATAGATCCTACAGCATTTTTATCTGATTGTCTATCTACTTTCAAAATTGATCTCTTCAAAATTACAGTATTTCAGTAGGTATCCCTATCTTGTCTAGCATGGGCAACATAAACAAAATATTAAAATCTTGGAGGAATATGTAAGTTAGGAATTTGTGATAGTCAAGCACAACCAATAAAATATTAATAAATCAACATTATTTATAACTAAGCCAAGAAATAAATATACAAAATAATAATGAATTTTACATAAATATACCTACACTGTAACCACGGATCTTAGTATACAATAGATCCTCAAGACCGAAGCTCCAACCAACGGAATCAATTAAGAAGTAAACAAGAACATCTCTATACCACATCAGCCCCCCGCGGGCTTGTCGCCATCCTTGTATCATTTTTCACGTCCTCAATAAATTCGTTTCCCGCCCTTGTCGAGATGTCAACTTGGAGGAATCGCTCGATCTGTGCTCGTACCTGTTTCATGCACTTATTGTGTTAGAAAGTCTTTATTGTAGTGGGTTTTTTTTTTCATATTATGTACAAGAATATACAAACGTAAAATAAGAATAAAAAATCTAAAATAAGATACATAGAAAACGTAAAACTTTGTCTTTGCAAATTAATGGGCTTACGGTCTAAATATCAATGATTTTTGAAAGCTCCAAAAGTTAAAAAAGGCGTTTGGGAGCTTAAAGTATGGTTTAAGCTTCCAAACGCCTTTTTTAACCGCCTCTAGAGGCTTATACGGAGATACCTTCAGTGCCCCTCACAACTAAATTTAAGGTATTCAAAACTTTAACATAACCAAAGTCATTCTCAGAGTATCACCAGTTGAACCAGCACCACAGTATACCAAGTCTGTACAACCACAGATTGTGTTGTAGCTTTTATTCCGAGATCCCCACAATCAGAGAAGTGTCCCATTGTACAATTGTGGCCCACTGTCTTCACATTATCTTCCACCATTTGTCTAACCGATGCTTTATTGTGGAGCGGCATAATTATTTTACTTTGCATTGTACCATTGTGTTATATGTAGAGCATGTTCTTTGAAAGGTATACGTTGTTTAGATTGATTGTGGATCTGTATATGTTGGTATATAGGATCATGTCTTTCTTTCTCTATTTAGGGCAAACTGAGGGGTATCCGTTACAGGCCACAGTAAGGATTTTTGCTACACTAAAAGTTCAAAATCTTTTGTTTAGAACTAACGAAAGTCAACTTGTACTTTAGTCAGGCCCTTCTTTTCCACAGACCATTTTAGAGCCCAAGGCCCCACGATTGATGGTGGGATGGATGGGGTCGACTGTGCCTTAGTTCCCAGATCACCTATCATATCCCTTAGGATATGATAGGTGATCTGGGATGGTGGGTGAACCGTCCTTAACATTTTGGAGGCTCTGGGCACTTATGCCCAGAGCCTCCAAAATGTTAAGGACGGTTGTGACTATAGTCTTAATTTTTTGCCTTTGAACTGTTCAACTGACTAAACAAATGACTAAAGCCATACCCTTAAAACAAGATAATAAATTGTGATTACCACTTACGTCTTTTAATTTACTACCTACACTACATAAACCATTAACATCCTGATAGGTGTCACTCCCGAACGCACGTTAGCACAATTAAAACATGACAATTGAAGGCTTATGGTATAAGAGTATCCTCTCATGGATAGTTGACAAAGCTCCCGTGACCGTACTCCAAACCCGATGCCTTCAGACAATAACGCGAGATTAACCCGAACGAATTAAACTGAGACCCTATGAAACCTTAGAGAGGTTGGGGGCTGGTCTAAAGGAGGAGATCTTGGCGTTAACGTAGATAAAATAATTTTGAAAGCAAGAAAAACTTTTAACGAATGCAGGCAGAGAAGGATATGAAAATAGAGGTGTTATCAAATTGAATGAAAATAGATTTGCCATTTTCACATAAATAATATATTTATTGCAAATTTTACTGAGGAGTTTTAATAAACTCTGAAGGGGTGAAGTTCTTCCAAAGATAAGAGATGATCTTCCAACCAGGCGGTGCTGTGGTATGCCTAGTACGCCACGGCGATATGTAGCTAGCGAACTGTGATTTGACTGATTCCATCGTTGTTCGTCCTTCGTCGCGTACTTAGATATCGCTACCTCAGATTCCAAATTATTATGACTTTCTTCTAAGATGCTTAAACAAAGCTTTCAAATAGCGTTTAGTTTTCCAGAGCAAAAATACTCTTCATAGTAGTAACATCAATCGCTGTCATCTCTCACTTGCACCTGACTTGGGAAGCACACCCTCTTTCATCGATCATTAGCGGACAATGGCTAATCTAACGTGCGAGGGCACTTCATCACGTGTCGGAGATCGAGATGATAATTAACGTGTGGCGTTAGAAGTTTACTTATTTCCCTCGGTGTACGGATCATTCTATTGGTAAGATTTTTCACATTACACTAAAATGTCAAAGGCATTGAATCTTGGGTAAACTTTACCTCTACCTACCTAATTTCATCGTAATTTGTTAAGCAGTTAGAGAGTTTGAAATGACACACATCGAATAATGTAAAATTTTGTTAGATTTTGTTAGAATTTAATCTTACTTTAAAGCAAGAAAAAATAACACTGTTTTTTATAAACTTCATTTTTATAATAAAAATATTAAAAAATACATTTCACTCAAGAAAAACCGTTTGCGCTTGACCAGTTTCTCCGACCGAATAACAGAACGACGTAGTTTGTAGTGGTTCGTTTTTTAAACGTTTTTTTATTTCTTTTTTAAACCATTCCTTGCAAAACGGTGTAATCGCTTCGTTGCCTCTTACGTTTTCCATTTCTCTTTAGCCAGTGCTAAATTAAAATTGAAAGTAATTACTGGATTTTAATTGAATGATAAATGTAGCTGGAAATTGTTTATTGAATATTATTCTGTGTTATGTTTAAAATTATGTGAATATTTAGAAGCTAGGAAAGAAGAATGTTGTTTTTTTTTAAATATGTTATGAATATACGGTATTTAGGTTAAAATATTGTTACTTAATAAAGAGGCCATTATCAAAGCATTAGGCAAAGAAATCCATCAATTACTTTTTTGTGTCTGCTATAACGCGCAGGCGCTGGCCATTCAAGAGTTTACTGAATTGATGATTATCAGGAAGACCTATACAGTAACATTAAAGGTAATTGAGAAGCCATGTTAGGCAGATGATGGTTTCAAAGGTACCTTCGCCAGAAAGGCCGCACAACATCACCACGCAATTAACAGCACAATAAAGGGTCCAAGCTCCATAAATCTACGGCTGCTTAGAAAACGTTTCGCATTTTTCAATTTATTTAATTCTAAACAGCCCTTTGTCCTCTCGGCCATTCAGATTGTCGCAGCTGATTGATGGAGATTCCATCTTGAGCCCTCCGAAGCCGACAGCAATTTTAATTTGTATCTTTTCGTCAATAACTTTGAATTGAGATATTTTATTCTGTACTTGATCTTTGGACTCCAATATTGGATCCCTGTTAAGTTGGCCTCGACTTACTATATAACTTCGACTACTATAGCGATTGTCGTTTTGTTTACATCCAGTCTAGGTGTTTATGGCTTATCTGGGGATACCAACTAATATTAAATCAAAAATTATCTTTTTTTGGGTTCAGTCACCTAGCCAATTGTTCAGCCAACTTGGCTAGTGTTACCACAAACAGGATTCAATAAACTGAGTAAATGGTCGATTAATGTATAGCCTTACCGGTAGTTTTATGCCCAAAGTGAATGGTAGATTTATGCCTAAAATGATAAGGAAGTGTGTAGTTTTGTAATTCGCCTGTTGTTTCTGATCGTCGTCAGTCGTCAGCGAGCATGATTACAATCACTTGACCCAAATTGGTGTCATTGTCGAATACTGTCTAGCCCCTTATTAATATAGTTGATGGTAATGGAACGCTTGTACCATGGCCGTTTAACTTGTATGTGTAAAATATTTGTATTATGATATTCTGGAAATGAAGAGTCAATAAGCTTCACACTACAAGTGAATAAAAAATTGGTAATGCGGTTTCTGGCATATATTTTCTGGCAGTATCACTTTGCCCGACCCGGTATTAGAACCCAGGACCTCTTGCACAGCAGTCGCCATTGGCGACCACTAGACCAACGAGGCAGTCAATGGCATAGTTTTTTTATGAAATTATTTTGGTACACTCTCTAGAGCACTACGCCTTTTCTTTATGAATGTTTCTCAATGGCATAATCCTTACAAAATAATACCAATTTTTTTGTACCAAAATTACTAAACCCATATCTAAAAAATCTGCAGCAAATCAAAATATTCCCAAGTAGTCCCCACTTCCTTCCACATTTATTCTGCAGCACCATTTCATTCGAACCAAAACACAATCCTTCTCAGGTTAACTCAACAAATAGCGCAGACAGTGTTAGCACAAAAACAACGGTACAATGTGACGTGTCCATTTATCTTTAGGCTACGTTCACAGGTGTGGTGACGTCACTAACAAATGTAGAACCATCACGTGGTCGAGACAGGATCTTACGCTGTTACGGTACGCTCAGGAATGGATGGAAACAAATGAATAAACAAGCCTTTTGTTTTTATTGTGTTTATGAATGGAAATAGGTTACCTTGCTTGATCAGCTTCTGGCTGGATTTGTTATTGTATATTTACTAACTTACGCACGCGACTTCGTCCGCGTGTATTTCGATTAAAAACCAGTACCAACTTAATCAAAGATTTACTTATTTAAGTTTAATTTGATATTACAAACTGACAATTTTATTAATGTCTTATTGTTTTATTATGTGATTATGTGTATTGACTTAACATATGGCGGGATGGCTCCGAGGTTTTTGAACCGAATTATTAATACATATAGGTACAGCTTGCTTATTCGTATCAAAGAAAACAATTGTAACCGTCATAGTGCAAATTATTTTATATTCCGGGTTATTTCCTGGATTTGAACCCGTCATAGTTACTATGCACGTTGACGATTTATTTCTTAAATTCTTACTTACTGCTTAGTAGTTCAAATGCTTCCAAAAATTACTCTACTATCTATTATTTGTATGAGGTGAAATATTTACTTTGGGCTAAATAGGCATTGAAATAACCAATACCTATCTATGTATGCTCTGTTTATCCTGGCAAGACACAACTTAGACAAGAACGTCTTAATATGAAATGATGAATGTAAAGTGAAAGAAACCATCGCTGTTCCATTAGCTTAATAGTTTTTGAAGTATGGACTTTAATAGGTATATATAAAAGTGATTATTATGGCTTTTATAGATTAACGTTTAAGAAAAAATCCTCACCTTAAAATAATATCCATTGTTGTTATTATTATTATACGTTGCACTATAGTTATTGTAGTACATCACAAACAAAAGACACAGCACTAAAAAAACAATTTCTATCAATAATCTAAAGTAATGATCCTGATAATGTCACTTCATCGTCTACGTACTTCTAACTAAATAACGTAACCTAAGTATGTTAATTAAAAATAGAAAAACAACACTTAAACGGCACTGTACTACAATTTCTTCAATAACACAAAAAGTCAGTCTTTCTTTTTATAAATAGGTACTAGCTAAAACTAGTATCTTTATTCCTTATTTAAACCGCAACCGTAAGTAGCGCAAGCGCATGGCTATTGTAAGCCAATTGACGATGCGCGTGAGTCGAGTTTGTGTATGAACTGAACCACCTAAAGGAATGAGAGTTAATTAATGTGTGTAGATCAGTTATGACGTAGAAAAACGTTGGAGTTTTTGTATGAAGAAGTTTGTACTTAACATTTGTTTATTAGATATTTTTTTATTAGTACATAACCAGTTATGCTAGTTGATTTGACCTGCCATACGGATGGTGCGGGGATACCGCACGGTTTCCCGCGAAGCGGCGAGCCTCCTTGCTGGCCAGCCACCATGGGATCTGGAGGCAACAGGCCTTGCACGCATGCACGATCTGCGCGTGGAGATGCAACGCCGGGGCGAAACTCCGCTGCCGCGACAATTCAAGGCATGGCGGAAAGAGTTCCGGCGGGATCTCATGGTGGAATGGCGACAGCGACTATCGCAACCCAGTGCTGGGCACGCCGTAATTATGGCGGTAAGTCCCCTCTTTGAGGAGTGGCTGGAAAGGCAACACGGCGTCCTTACCTTCCGCATGACGCAGGTCCTCACCGGACATGGTAAGTTCGGGAGGTTCCTGCACCGGATCCGTGCGGAAGAAACGCCCGGGTGTCACCATTGCGTGGACAGCCCGGAGGACACGGTGGAACACACGTTGGAGGTGTGCCCCGCTTGGGAAGAGCATCGCCGTGTCCTCGTGGGGGCGATCGGCGGCGGTAATCTCTCGCGCCGGGCCTTGGTACAGGCCATGGTCCGGAGCGAGGAGGAGTGGCAGGCGGTCGCCTCCTTCTGCGAAGCAGTAATGCTAGCAAAGGAGGCGGCCGATCGCGTGAGGCAACGATCCTCACGCCCCAACCGCCGCCGGGATTCTGATCCCGATTTCCGGCCACCGTAGGCGCGGGCTTGCGGTCGGTGAGCAATGGGTGGCTCGCCGTCCGACCGTCCGGTAACCATCCGGACCGAGCCCAAGTCGTCGACGGCGCGTACTGTTTCACGCGCGCCTCAAGGAGATGTCAGCAACTGTAGGGGCCCATCAGGGTCGAAGCCTACTGGGGCCAAGGGTCTGATTCCGAAAGGAAGACTCGGCCCTGGTACGAAAGGCAACGAAGGAACAGGAGTGGGTTTTTAGTCAGTAAAAGTCTGACACTATCTCCCGCTCCGCCCAAGAGCGGGGGACGTCATAAGATGATTTTCCCACCGAAAAAAAAAAAAAAAAAAAAAGTTGATTTGACCTTCGCATTCGATATCTGGATGGCGCATGCGCCAATACTCAAAATCTCAGAATTAGATAAATTATTTCCAAAATGCTACTTCATACTTTCATATTTTTTACTTCTTCGACTGCAGTGTTCATGTTAGCTTTAATTAACACAATTTTTAATTAAACAGGAAGAAATTCTGAAGTGCCTTTTCCTTAGCATCTCGGCATGGGCCACAGCTGGCTAAAAGATTGGCTGATCAGCTGGTTGAATGTTTCTTTCAACGTACGGTGAAACTCATTTTCATGTTATAATGACAACTTATTTATTAAGGCACACACAAAATGAGTTTTGCATTGGGTATCAGATAAAATAAAATGCTGTGATGTCTCTGACATCGTACATTACTCTGTGCACTTGTATTTACATAACGTCCCATTGATGTCGCGCGAGAGTATTGTTCGACTGATACGTACTTGTTTATGGAACATACACTACATACAGTATGGTTGTATTGTGTCCCAACTATTCAATTACTTTTATTGATTTTCATTAATTTATAAATACATTAGAATCATACATACATACATGCATAACTACCTTACCTATAAAATGCTTTTGTATTTATTGAGGTTATATTAATCAATCTCTAGAACAAAGGAAAACTGAAGCCTCTCTTGAACTTTCTCCTGACAACCACCTTTTTGACGTACGATAAGCAAATATACGAATGACTAAGGCAAACGAGTAATACTCTTTAAGTTAGGAATCATCACAGGTCTATTTAAAAGAGAGAATACTGCAAACCCACCATCTAAATCAAGCTTAAGTCTAAGCAAAACTAATTAAGCTACGCTAACTACACATACACACACATACCAAGTTACAGTGATATCTAAAAAGTTATAACTTAAAACGCACATCGACGCGTCACCGCGTTTACAATTCAAAAGTTACCCCAAGGCGAACCCAATTTGAGTAATGGAAAAACAAATTTTGCAAATGGATATGGCTCTTTGATGCTGTGCCCCGCCAGTCAGTGTGCCCCTGTTATGCCCTGTGCCTCGTGATAATTCGTTTGTATCTGTGTTCAGACGGATTAGTACTTTTGGGGGAGCAAATTAGCTGGTTTCCATTTTGGAATGATAGAAAAAATGGGTGTCGTGTTGATGATTAAAAATTTTGTTTGTGTTTATTTGATTCGTGAACTTATATGTATATGAATGATTTAATAATTAATCTGCTGTATCGTCATGGGAGCGTTTTACAGACATTTAGGATATTTTTTCAGCGTCATTGACACTTTCAGCTTTACAGCGTACAATTTAAAACCATTTCAGGATTTAAATACCGCACTTACTCTTTCATTGTTATCATTCTGACCGCGCTGAAATATAAGTCGAACCCGGAACTTCGCTTGGCAGCCGACTATAACGGCGCACATAATCAATGTTGCCATAAAGAAAATCGGTGCCACTACCTACTCGACAAAGAGCGAAACCGCGCAACATTTTCAAAAAATCCGCGCTCATTTTTGTGTTGCCATATTTCACTGCTAAAAAAAAGCTTGCAACCATATTCACGGCCTATCATTATTTCAACATAAATCTTTAACAAAAACACTTGGCCACCGTCCAACGGGTATGGCGGAATTAATTACTGCACCGAGGTACCGACAGATGGCGCTGCCGCCAGGTGGACCGCGTATATCATAGACAACGTATCTGCTATCTAGTAACTACACGATGAAATTCAGATTATACAGGGTATAAATTTAAAATGTTGCTGCATATTGGAGGTGGGTAATTTAGTTAACAAAATAATAATCATTGCTATATAAATCAATGAGAATAGTCCTGATAAGAGATCATTTAGAAAAATCAGAGTTGAATAAAAATTATTAAGAAAAGTATACCTGTCTATATTTGTTAAGATTCCCCAAAAGGTTCTTATAATAGTGAAGCTATATTTATTGCCAAAGTCTTTACATAACGGCTGATAAAATGGCAAACTATCGATTCCTCCTAATCTTAAACTCGACTATCATACTCTATACACAACAATCAGTAGGCAACGTTTACCTTACGCACATAATCTCTAAACCAATTATTCATAAGCCGAATCGATATTTTAATCAAAGCCACAGGACAGAGTGCGCATCAACCGGGCAATCTGTTAAATGACAGTTATCTTCGTGATTGATTGCATTTGCATGTAAAAAACGCGGACAAAATCTATCAAAGCCTCTCTATACAGGGTGACAGGTTGTAAAATGACTGCACTGTTGGTGAAAGTTAGGACAGTACTGAGTGGGAAGATATAAGTAATGCAAGCTACTAATAATCAGGTGTTGTACATTCCTTACCAAAAAGTCAATAGGTATATAAATCTCTTTTACATAAACTTAATACTGGGTAAGCAACTCAAAAATCAAATCTAAAGTTGCATAATGGGCAATTGCGTCGGTGATAGTTAGATCAAAATAATATAATTAAATTATAACACACAAACTAATAACAGAGCTCTACATTTTACACCCTTATCTTATCTTAGAAAAGCGCAGTAAAGAACCAGTGACATTGCATTCGCAACATGAAAACGTATTAGATTGTTTGAAGTATATTAAATTTTATTAGACATCATTTTTACATTACCCAAAAAGCTTATCTTTTCCAGTCCACAAAACCTAAAAGTCAATCCTGAAAATTTAAATGCTGTCATAAAATGAATTCAATGACATTTTATTATGATGGCAAAACAAAATCCATTGTGTATTAAATTCTTGGTTATCCCACTCACTCTCCATAGGCAAGCATAAAGTGAGCTCTCGTGTCTCTTAAATTTTTATTTTCAAGTGTATTTGTTGTGGATTTACGTGATGTGTGAGGTCAAGTTATATTGGCTGTGCTGCTAATAAAATTGTATACACATGGTGTTGTTAGAGCTTCGCCCTCGTATTTTATGCATTATCTATTGATTATGGGCAGTTAACTTTTATTTTGTTTGCTTATGGCTGTGGGACAATCTGAATAAGTAATTTTTTCGTTGATAGATTGGTAACCTTTGTTTTGGTTTTAGGTAAATTATTGTTGTTAAAATCAAACATACTTTTCATCATACAGATAAATGGTTAATAATTGACTTCCAAGCTAATTGGATATTATGTAAATTCATACCAAAACTAACAGTAAAACTTTTAATATTCCATCAATGAGAATTTCTTCTGCAGAATTTCGCCAGACTTCCGCATACGCACATTACAATCTATAAAGTTTTTTTATTGCCCTAAGGAGTAGATGCCAAGAATCTGCGAGATTGGATTTCCTTCAAAACGCTCGTTTGCTTGCACTTATGGGGTTGAACGTCACAACGTTATACATATAATGTCATTGAGCCAGAAGTTACGTATTCTAACAGGCAGGCTAAAAAAATACTAAGTTCGCGACTTGTGAACAAATGAATTTGTGATAAGCATGCATCTAGAATAAAGAGACAAATGCTAAGGAGACTAAACAATAAATATTAAATAAACGGTAGTATCAATGGACTCATCGCCCAATTTCTTTTCCGAACAAAATTCTTAACACGAAAATTAAAAGTATCTTGTAATTGAAACAAAAGCAACACTTACATAAACCAAGCCAAAGCAAAGGATTCTCGTAGTACAAGTTTCAGATCCGCTGTTCTAGGCAACAAATCTAACAGCATTCTGTTCGGACAAATGAATAGGGATCTAGATAGTGATCTTTATGGCCCAGCGTGGCACCAGGCCAAGGATCCAACTAACTTCTGGACATGGAAGTGGTTTGATGCCAAAAGAGAAGTTTTGCTTCGTTGTTTAATCTAGCTCTTGAGTTAAGTGTTTGTACTTGGTGCTTAGAAAATTAATGGCGAAATGCGGTTTTGTGTTTTCGAAAAACAAGTCGCTTTAAGTTCTATATGGCTTAAATAACCTTTGTTAACTTGTTAGTTAACAAGTTTTTATCACCAGTAATTGTTTGTTTGTCTTATATTATCCTCCTTGCACATGTACAGTTTACTTCACTATTTGTTTTAACATATTCCACTAATTTCAATTTGTTTTAAGATAAAAAATAAAGACCTAATAATTTCATCAAATGATGCGCATCCAAACGTGGCGCACATGAAAAAACGAAGGAAATTCTTCAATAAGTTTTCAATTTCCCTGCAACTTTACATGTCCCAACAATTTCCAATAATAAAGCCATAGTACAAGATACGTGTCACTTAAGCTAATGTTTCACGGACGGGACTGACATAGTACACTAATGGGAGCTTGTCATTACCTGTGTTGTGGCGCGTTATAGCTGTTCCCTATAAATGGGAATGGGAAATGTAATCTTAGAATACTATGGAGCCTGTCTGCCAATGTTGGGAATTAGAATTTCTAACAGAAGCTTTAAGTATGAGCATGGAATTTGAGATGTCTGAGAAAGTAATAGTGCTGTCGTCTTCTTGTTTAAGTCTATCTTAAATTTTATATTGCTGTTCAATATTTAAATTTTGTGGCAAGTTGTCGTTCATTAAGGCGTTCTAAGGAGGAGGCCTTTGTTCAACAGTAGACGTCTTCCGGCTGATGATGATTTAAATTTTTGTACTTATAGCATTTTATTGTGGAGGGTTTTGATTGAAATCGTTAAGAGCTCAATTTGGTTATGGCAATGCATAATTGATTATTTAAAACGGCATCTACCTGTAGTCTTCTATTTTTTTATGTAGCTTTGGTATGTTTCTACTTATTATTTTCAAGCTTATAGATCCATTTAACAGGTAGTAAATACAGCTACCTACTTACTGGGAAAACTTTCTTTCAGAAGGTCCGCAGTGGTCGGTCCGTGTAAATTTGTAAAATAATGCATCAATCTAAGTTAAAAAAACATTGAACTAAACCATTTTTGGTATAAATTCACTAACCGCTAAGTATAGGGATGATGGTGACTGTAAACTAAACAACGTTATTAGATCACAAATATAATAAGAATAATATTAATTGTAAGACTAATCCATAAAATGATGAACAAGTTTAATAAGGCACAAGAAATGGTAATTGAGTCCTCTATTATCTGATAAAATAATTACTTCAAATAAATAAAAGCTGAACATACAATGATTTAATCCGATTTCTTAATCAAAACAGAGTCCTTAGGGTCAATCACACAATTTTTTTTCTTTGCCGATGTATTAGAATCACATGCTTTAGTATCGTTGGTCAGTTCTTCAGGAATCACCACCTTGGGTGTCGGGTTACGTCCCTTCACATCGATGATGACGAAGATTATAAACATCACCAGTAATAAAAGGTAGATCATCCGATGGTTCTCCTCAAGTTGGGCTACCAAGTAAGATGCAGGATTCATTTTTCTTTAGTTGCTTGTTCTTTTTGCCTGTATGGTATTATTAGAAATTTTTCAATCAAAATTTATTAACCTACTCAGAAATCGGTCACATGTAGGGTTGTTTTTCAAAAGACGTAGAAATGTCAATTCATATTGTTGATACTGTCAAGTAATTTTAAATAGGTTTTTTATATTTTTATTTCGTTTGAGGACGGAAACTTTTTGGAGTATGAAAAAGAATTTATGAATATAGGATTAATCGTGCTATGCCTTGTAGCTCGTGTAAAATGTGCTGTTTTTCTTATAGTTTTACTTTTAGGTATAATATTATATAGAAAATTGTACAGTAGCTAGTCTTTACCTACTCCATTTAACAAAACGCTATAGACCTTTCAGCCGTAAATCAATAAACATTCATTAACTGAACCAGTAATAAGTGCAAACTGAAATACTTTTCGAAAAAACTTTAAGACAGTATTACTTAGCCATTTACATCGCCTAAAACTATTTTCACCCCGAAATTACCCATTTCACACGAACCATGGGCAAGTAAATTGGTCCTGGTGAAGCAATTCATATTAATAAAGCTATGATCGGCGACGTGCTAGGCTGAAATCTGCAGACCGTCTGAGACACCGCATTATCGGAAACCGATTTGCATACTTAAATAGCGGATCGGTTCTTTGTTCTCCTATAATGTTGTTAGTATCTAAGTAATGTTTGTTGGGTTCTGTAGCTGATTGAAGAGCTTTATCTTTTGTGGTTTCTTCAGGTTCATGGGTAAAATTAAGTCATTAGTAATTACTTATTAGACCTTTGATGCAGCTACAGATTTCAGGTTTATACTTGTCTTTGTCTTATGTACACAAGGTTTTTCAAACAAGGTACGATTATCACGTGGCAGGATGATGTAGGTAGTCACGGATATAACCAGGATTGGCGTGGACCTAGAATTGTTATTATCTAGACATTCCGCTTTGGTTTTATTCACTCTCATCACTTTCTTTATTAACGCTTGTCATACGGAATCTTTACGTAATACGTGTCTCTTACTTATAGATTGAAGAGAATCTTACTTACGCTCCGGTCCTGTGTATCCTGCTATATCGCCGCATAGGATAGCTATGCAGTATCCAGCCTTTAGTTCTACCCTAGACATAGTATTAAGTTCCGCCATAGCCCGATCGAATTTGCCAAACTTTTGGAATCGCCGTTGAACATCGATTAAGTTGTAAACGATGCAGTTACTGATCGCAATATAGGTCTACAAATAACAATGACTAAACATTATAATAATCCTTGTGGAAATCGTACCTAGATTTCACGTTATTACATACTAAAATTTTGTAAACTATTATGACTTTTGGTGTCATTTAAGAATGTTGCCCACGCTAAGTTTGATTAGGCCCCTATAAGCTACCGTTGTGCCTTCTATCATTGTTATAAAAAACTTGTATTTCTATTAAAGAAAAGAAACATTTCTCTGCCCACATTTTATGATCCACAAAAATACATCGAAATAATGTTGAAATTTCATGCAGCACCAAATATGTAGACTCCACGGTCTGTCTAATTCCAGAACAATATTCTCCACAATTTCCACAAGAATTTCTTCTTGCCATAAAGCAAGATGATAATACAAATTCATGGGTACCACATAGAGGTCGATTTACTCTTAGAATCTGTGCAATTAATTCAATTTACGGTCTCCTTCCGCATTTGCATGTCTGGAGTGCAATAAGTTTTGGCGCAGATACGGTCTTGAATTTAATTCAAATGTAGATATTTCTTTGATATTAGTTTTTCTGTTATTTTAGATATCTAATTCTTTATTGATTTTGAGTGAAGAATTAGGATGGTTGCTTTTTTACAAGCTTTTATTTTTAGTAGGTATGCTTGAAAGTTGAATTAAAATAATGTTTTTGCAAAATCGTTGCTTACTACTATGCTAATATTGACGCGGCTAAGACGCTGATGTCTAAACTATGACTACTACTAAACATCTATCAACTTATTTGTGATTTATTCAATTACAAACTTGAAGAAATGTTACACCTTTGAAGAATATGCAGAAGTATCATTGAGAGTATACACTTAGACTATAAAATAATTTATAGTCTAATAGTATACACAGAAGATAGCCATTTTATACGATTTTTTTATAGTTCGTTACTCTCAATATTTACTTCTGCAAAATCGCTTATTTATTGATAAACCATACGCACAACAAATCCATTAAAACTTATACGAACTTCTAAGGCCTTCATCAAAAATGTATCCCCGAAATCTTTTCGAGACAATCTTGGGAGCGATCGGAAGGCTTTCAAAAACAATTTAGTGGCGCCTAAAGACGCATTAAGGTGCATCAGTCCAATTACACGTAAGGAGTGAGGACCCCGGATCAGGGGGCTGGGAGGGGGAGGTAATGTGGATCGTATGCCGCTTAGTTGATCAAAATATTATGTTTTTAGAGAAGGGGAGACGGCTTTGAAGATTGTAAGTCTATTATGGGTATGAATCTTTAGATACTGTTATAAATGTGAAAGTAACGTCTCATGAGTAACGTCTCTTTACCTATGTGGTAACGGATAATTATTTTAGACCTTTTTACAACTTAACCGCTGAAGTGAGCGTCATGAAAGTTATGGATGGATATAGTTGAACCTTAGGAAATACTTAACCCATTTTATGCCGAAAAAGATGAGGTTCGAGGGAATGCCCGCGGTATCGCGGGTGAATGCTTCAGTATTTATACCATTTAGTGTTCCATTTCATAATTATATGAGAATAGGACATATCTATCTACCTCTTCGGAAAATCCAAGCGTATTTATATAATATTGAAGTCAAATCCAACAGTGTTGGAGACCACATATGCTCCTAATATACCGCTGTCTCACAGCTGTCTTTTCACAGTAGTGATATTTCGTTCCATAGCCAAAGTTATTACACACAAAACGATTCAACACAAAAACACTCAAACAAAATTGCATAAGCAAACAAAACTGTGTGTGAACTTTGAAGGATTCTGACAAGGGTCAGTCAGACCCTTTGCGCTGCCGACTTCAATTGAAAGCGTCCCAAACAGCTAAGAAAGAAGTTTTGAAAAGAATTTGGAGATAGATCGAAAATCAAAGTTCTGAACAGTAGGTACCTATATTTTGTCGACTTGGAATTGTTTACATTAAAAACGGGCAATGTTAAATGCTTCTGTAACATTTTTTTTAAGATCGTCGACCCCTCTAGATATTTCTCCTATATCGTTCGTGGTCGTCGGTGCGTTTCACAAACATGAAATAGCACAATATACATTCTGCATTTTATTTAAAGGTGGTCCGTATCTTGTAATTACTCTTTCAAACGGTATCTACAAATATCTTCGTATCACACTACAATTATTTAGTCCCAAGCGAGAGTCGAACCCACGACCCTTGGCGCAGTAACCGACACTTATGGTATTACATAATTATTGTCATTTTATAGTATAGTACAACAAAGTTTTTTTTTTTTTTTACTTATTACCCGTGATATCTACCTAATATAATTAAATTAAGTACAAACAACTATCCTCCATAATCCACCAATACGATTATGGAAGTCTGAACTTTCATTATACAGAAAAATTAAATTGGGTGTACCTTACACCCCTGCCTACCCCTTCAAGGATTCAGGCGTGATGTATAATGCTATAAGAAAGCGCCACCTACCTTATCACCGTCGAACTTCTCGGTTGGCTCATCGTATATCCGAGCCTCGCGTTTCTCCCGAGAGCCGCGCCGCGCTAGTAAAGGAGTTTGCGGCGGCGATGCCAGCGCCAAACTGTTTCTAGCGCTACCTGGCGGCGACTTTATGAACTCAATCTTCCCACCTTCCACACAAATATTTGGTGTAAGCGGATACATTGGCGACATAGCGACATTCGTATTCGCCAAATGATTATAATGATTTTCTTCTAATGGGAGGTTCTTAGGTTTATTTTTCTTTCGGTACGTAGAGTCATACGCAAGAACTTGTGTCTTGTCTTCCGGGTGAACCTGTCGAACTTTCCCAGGTGGTCGATCGGGCGGTTCTGGAGAAACGTTGCCATCCGTCCCTGGACTTTCGTCTCTTTCATTATTTGATATTCTGAAACAAAAGAAAAATTACATTACAATTTGATCAAGAAACCACGAACATTGCAAATCGGACTGTGATGCAACGAAATAGAGATCATACTACGTCTACATATCAGTTGAATCGAACTGGCAACCGGTTTACTAGATGGCGCTGTTGCAAATAATAATCATACTGCATCCTTAAATGCGTTAAAATCCGCATTAATATACAAATATTTCCGCAAAACTTTATCAAGATTAATATAATAAATACTTTTAAAGAACTTGACATAAAAATGTTACATTATTTTTAGTTGGAAGTATAGTTTATACGCAAAAAACCTAACTCGCGCAAGCAAAGTTTTTCTCACAATTTCTATGTGGACTTGTATTTGAGCATCTCCGTTGGAAGTGTGTTCTTTAGTGTGATGTTACAACTGTATATAGATCACTAGCTCTCGTTAGAAGGTCTACAGCACGTGACGTCACGCGCTCGTTGCCAGGCAACGCTCCTTGTAATGTGCGCCGCGGACGCTCGCCCGCGCGGCTGCGACGGACCAGTGGCGCACGTTCCTTGGGCTGCCTTCCTGAACCTTACGCGGTTTTAGTTAACTCGTTAGCTTAGCTCCGGTTAAATTGAGCACTTCCATATCATGGCGGCGAGAACACTCGATTGCCAGTTTTTTGAAACGATTTGGTATTGTTTTTTTTTACCTTTAACCTACTTTATAAATGTCCCGAGAACGTTGTTTTAATATACATAAAGTCACGCCTATTTCCACGAGGGGTAGGCAGAGACCACGGATTTCCATTCGCTACGATCCTGACATACTTCATAATATAAATTTTATGTAAGTAACCAAACGGCAAAAAATACAAAATTATAGATTTTCTACTACGTGTACGACTGATTTTAATTATTACTGTACGACTGATTTTAATTATTACTGTACGACTGATTTTAATTTACTGTACCTACTACCAATTAATTAAAACAGCCATTACCCTACAGCTTTGCTGCCCATGTTTCGACTATGTTATCGATGACATGTGTCATCCCCATACATTTTTCATTATATTCCATTTCTATTCGTCAAGCGTTTTGCTACTTGTCTAAGGGGTCTGATAAACCAACATTTTTCCTCGTGTCAACAAGGAGATTAACCACAAAACCATAGCGACACCATAAACCCACTCAAACACAGTAATCCTGATCTCTTATCAGGCGAGCGTCCACAGATCAGTAGCTATCTAGCATGTTGATATAACACGCTGTTTGCGTGTTGGCTAGGACAACATATCTTTATGAATTAATCCCTTACTTTAGAGGGGGAAAAAATAGCATGAGTATCGTGGAGCAGAAAAAAATAAAACACCTTCAAGGAAGTAAGTTGTTGTTTCGCCCCACACTAGGAATTTCTCCTGTATCGTGGGTACGTTTCACACGTGAAATTTAATAACACATACACAAATACTCAGACTTGAGACAAACAAAAAAAAAAAAAAAAACATTTGCGAATTGCATAAATTTGTGACTTGCGGAAATTGAACTCGCAACCATTAGCTAAGCATCACTAACAGACATTTTATATCTATGATACCAGATTATCACACGTTTATTAGTTAATTGGAAACTTTAAGTATCAAGCCGTATAAGATTTAGGTACTTATGTATGTAATACTAGATGGATGCTTATATGCCATATTTGTCCCATAAAGAAGTAGAGACATACCTAAGTGAATAACGTAACGTTAAGAAATATTATGCATCTTTGACTTATCATGAAAAACCTAAATCTCTGAAACACTAACGCAATCAAGGGCAACTAAAAGGATAATTTATTAAGAACTAGAATCCTCCTCACCACTTACAGTCTTAGCAGCATTTTACCCGGTAAATAAAGTTTAAACAGTGTTTACCTAAGATTAGGCCCCTAGAGAGGATTAGAGGACATTGTTTACCAAGTTCATTATTAAAGGCTTAACCTGCCTTCTAAGATGCTTAATAAAAACGTTAATGAGTTTGTGTTTCGAGTTATCAAGCATTTATGCTTTTGAAGGTTTGATGGAGACTTTAGCCCTTTTTTTAGGCGAGGGAATCCTTATGCCCACCTGTTCGCCCTGGGAAGTGAGCGAGTAGACTAGCGACTCTGGTTAAACCCTCGTGATCCGTTCTTCCCAAGATTGATCAGCGCATGGAAACGCATTGCACCACTAACGTACGTACCTACACGTACCAGTCTAGATGAAGTCTTTCGGCCTAGTAAGCGAGGCAATACGTCCGTGGACGTTTATAAATCTGCATTTTATGGTTGGATTTTCTAATTTAGACTGAGTGAACATTTTGGAAAATAGCATTGTAACTGCAATGGTAATTATTCTGTATTTCTGTTCTTTTTTCGGTATTTGACTGTGCCCTATACTATCAAGTATTGGACGTAAACAGTTCATAAAAGTGATATAATTCATTCAAAAAATATAACTTCTTGTTCCTAAAAGTATATGACAGTAACAAATCGTTCATAAACAGTTTATTCATTCATTCGAACGTATCTGTTCAATTATTATCAATGTCTTAATTGCGTCAAAAGAATGGCTAAATTAGTTAAGTGGTCACAATGTTTTAAATCATTTAATAATTATGTTTGAGACGCTAATTGGTTTGATTAATGGATGGCGTTGAGGCTGATCGTAAATTTAATCACTATTATTATGGTGTCATATTATTAATTAGATTTATTCTACTTGGCTTTACTGTACGTACCAAGATTCTGTTCGCTGATTTATATTGCCTCGAAATCATTGACAGTTATTTGTGACTAGTTTTGTGTGGACGGAACTATAAATGTTGATTGGCCTTTTAATTGGTGATTAAGTTTGTTCGTTGGTATACTTTATTTGCATTTTAAATACACATTAACACCTCGAACAAAATTGTAAAAAATGCGTCAGAGATTTAGCAATAAAAATTAGGTATTTACTTAATCATCGTCTAAATAAATACCTGCCTAACTAAATTCAAAATGGCATTGGTTTTTAATTGATATTTTTATTATAAATAAAAGGGAAGGCATTTATGTAAGTATTAGCGACCGTAAGATAAATTAAATTCTATAAATACTCTCTAAGGCGTAACCAAAACTCATAATGGTCCTAAACTGTCCCAAAACTCAATCTTTAAGACTTCGCGACATTCTTATTCAAATTAAACGCATTAAGAATGTGAAATTAAGCCAAACAGCTCATCAACAGTCGTTTGTTTTTAGAGAACTTCATTTAGTATATTCTAAATACGTTCAGAACGGGAAGGAAGCGAACTTAAGAATTTAAAGCGACTTAAATCATTAATCGTAACAAAGCAATTTAAATCGTATTACCAAGTGTTTCGGTGCATATTAGAATGTAAATTACGTGTCGTTAACACGTGTACACCAATATTTTGGTCATAGCGTCTGCTTGTTTTATTTTGATGTGTGGTGTGAGTACGTAATGTGGGAATTTACACATGTCACATTTTAATTTCTTTTTCATTGACAAGATGTTGACTACATTAAAAAATTTTTTTTTTCTTTAACTAAGTAGAAGAAGTAATATTATAAAGTGAATGTAACCATAAGTAAAATGCTAATTTCTAAATGTCGAGCATCTTAGCTAAACCTTTAGTTTTAGTACCTAAATTATCGACTTTATCTTTAAAATATTTCTTGCTAAAAGAGCCACAACTTCACTCGATTCGCTCGTACCTTCAGTACGTTAGAGAGCTAAAAAATATTTCAAGTTTTTTTCTAAAATTCGCCAAGTCCATATCATTCGCGGTACCCCTACACGGGTGACAGATAAAGCGGTGAGCAGTGACATCAAAGGAACGCCAATTCGACTCCGGCTGTGACGTAATACTTCCTTCTTGTGTGCGAGGTATTGCGTGGGTGGTTAGTAGGTTATAAGGGTTTTGGAACCTTTTTCTAACTTTATTATGTTACTAGATGTGCCCGCGACTCCGTCCGCGTGGAAATTCGGAAACAGCAAAAGTATTTTTAAATTGTTTTCAATATATTAGCTAAGTTTGAGCGAATTCGATTTAGTAGTTTTTACGCCATGCCGTAATATTTTATTACATGTATAGCTGTTGCCCGCGACTTCGTCCGCGTGTATTTCGGATAAAAGACCAGTAGTAAATTGAACTTTTAACAGAAAAAAATACCTACCAGGCAAGCTTTTTTAAGTAGGTTAAACATCTTTAAACCACTTATTTAACTAAGAATACTTTCCGGTATTTAAAAAAACCCGCAAAAATTGAACGGTAATTACGGAAGTTACAGAAAGTCTATTGAAAATAATATATAACTGAAGAAGAGAACATAAATAAATCCGTTTTGTGCGTTTCTGAGTTTCTGTACATTGAAACTACTGTAGAAAAAAAAATGCCAAGGATAAAAGACAACCGTGACGACCTGATTGGCGCAGTGTAGCCACTGCGCCAATCAGGTCGTCACGGTTGTCTTTTATCCTTGGCATTTTTTTTGAGCGCGAGCGATTGGTTGTGGGTTCGATTCCCGCAAAAAAAGTGTGATCCGTAGATGTTTTTCCAAAAAAAACTAAACAAACTAATTATTATTATTATTTAATAATACCTACTTTAAACTTATATCTAAAAACTACGTATCTGTATTTTTAAAATCTAAAGTGCGCTTATTCCAAGGAACTTAATGCACTGATAGCCGAGTGGTATGACCGTTAGACTGTTAAGTCAGATGTCGCAAGTTCAAATCCCGGCACACACTAATGTCTTTTCGAAGTCATGTGCTTACTATAATATTACATATAGCGGGTGCAACCAATGCTGCTTATAGAAATCTTGTCAAACTACCCTCCATGCACGCTCCGGGTTGTCGTGTGTTGAGACACTTTGAAGAAATGCCTAACGATCAAACACGTTATTGTGGCTAATTTATAAAAGATAGATATATACTATTGAAGACTTTTTTGTAGATCTTTTGGAGACCATCATCTATGTAATACATACTTTTGGTGTATGATCAACGAATGCGAGGATAAGAGCTCGAAAGCGCATTTTCATCCGACTTGCTTCAAATTTATCATTACTGCTCAGTTCCTATGTGTTTTAGCGTTATGTTTTGGCATTGCATTTTTGGCATCAGTATCGATCACCAGTTATCCTCCAATAATAATTTTGAATATATATTCAATGTACAGAATTGACCTCTCTACAGTTTTATTATAAGTATAGATTATAATATGTGTGTCAGTGTGATCTCTTTCCGTGAATGTCAGTTCAGCGTTCCATCTCCAGGAACGTACTAAGTATAAGAGCATAGAGATTAGGTACCTGTGTTTAATAATTTGTGCACTATAGAATCTCTTGTGTAGTAAGCTAACTTCTGTACGGAAGTGTCACCGGGAAAGTAATTCAAGTCTCATCAGATTATGATCATCTCAGAATGTTTTTATATCATAAGCGTTTCAGCGATCTACCTATTAGAAGACCCAACGAAAATAATACTACTTCTACTTGGTACTAATGCTTTATGTAACAAGAACTTAACCTTCGTGAGGTCTGCTTCCCAGGCTAGACTAGCTTTAATGAGTTTATTAGGGTGGAAATTGAATAGCGCCCAATAAATGGTTGTAAGCACGCGTACTGTATTCTACGCAAATGTTTTACCTGCGTACTGTTAATCGTTAAATGTGGGCCTATATCTCTGACTAACTAGGTTTAGCCCGCGACATGGTACGCATGGAATTTTTTGTAAATACGTCACCCCACACTAGGAATTTCTCCTGCATCGTGGGTGCGTTTCACAAACATGAAATATCACATACACATACACCCCGATTCTGGTTAAACATCTGCGGATCTCACGGATTTTTGTTGAGTCGACCCCGTAACCGTTACCGCAGCAGTCCAATCGCTTAGCCACTGTGCCAAAGGATCGCCAATATTTCAATGTCATTGAAATGTCCTGAAACTGTGAATGATTAGGTCATAAGAACTGACGACTCCCCTTCGATCCTTCACATCTGATAACAGCCCCCTTACCATGAACTCTTAAAGCAGGACAGTTTAAGATGTGGAAGCGAGACGCCGCTACAAACAGTGTAATAAGGCGTCTCGCTTCCACAACGTAAACTGTCCTGCTTTAAGAGTTCATGGTAAGAGGGCAGTTATCTGTCTTGTTCATCCATAATGATAATGTTTATAGTTATTACGTCGTTATCCTCTCGCCAGTGACAATGTGGTGTGAGCAGACATACAGCCGATGATTACTGGTTGTATTTATAGAACTTACAGACTGGTTTGGGAAACCGTCTCGTATGTGTCGTTGATGTTGGATTCTGCTTTTATCTTTTGTCATGTAAAGAGAAAAGGTGATTTAAGAAGTAAAGGAAAAATGAAGATCTGGGTATTTATTAAATAAACTTGATCGTGGTTTTTTTTAAACGTCGACCTACGCTAGGAATTTCTCCTGTATCGTTGGAGCGTTTTACAAACGAAAAGGAACCCTTAGCGCAGCAGTCTCATCGCTAAGCCACTACGCCAACCCGGTCGTCAGTGTTACTCGGAATAGTAATTAAACATATGCTGCAGTCTGCAGTATAATCTTAATATTTTTCCAAAACCATTGGCAATTTATTAACTGTTGGTATTTCAACAAAACCAATACTAATTTCTGTAACATAAATTCATAGGTTCACAGCCAAACGTCACGTCATTTCAGTCACCGCCATTTTTAAAGCAAACCTAATTTACAAGCTGTCATAGAGAAAGATTTGTATTCAACGAAACAGAATTGTGCGTCATTTCTCTGTTACAATGGTACGCTTTTGTTTTAACTGATGATTGTTTTGTAAATAACGCTATGTTTTGCGAATACTAAACTATGAAAGTATTGTTTTATTATAGTATATATTTTGGTAATTTTAATGAAACATTATTTTATTTTATCACCATTTTAAATTCCATGGAGTTCACTTAGTTTGAATAGAGAAATACCTCCCAATGTGAGCATTATTTCTCTATGAGGTACGAGTAAATCACAGCAGCACCTAATTTAATCATAGGAAAGACTTCCTTCGTTCAAATAAATTCAACTAACCAAACTAAAAAAATGTATGTAAAGTAGCACCAACAACACTTTAAAACATACACAATTTTATTATTTAAAATTCAATACAGAAACTTGGATCACAACACGTTCCGGCGAATGCACTTCTATAGAAACCAAAGGCGTGATGTGTTTCACAACGCAATCACTTAGGTCACGCCATGGGACGCCACAATGGGAAGGTCATAGCTGAATAACTGTTCGTGGTTTTGCGTAATACGTGTTAGGGTGTCGACCGGCGAAGGGCCTTTTACATTTTGATTAGAACAACTTAACATCACGGCTGCATTCCGCGAAGGTTGTGTATAGTACACCCACATTTTGCCAGTTATATTACTACATGTAATAGGGGGCGGACCTATTGCCATTACCCGGGCACAAATCTAGACTCCGTGGTGCTACTGAGAATCGATTCGAATTCGAGGTTGGGCAGACCTAGGATGCGAACCCAGGAGTTCGAGCTTACCAGTCGCGCTTTGCGGCCACTGGACCAGAGTCAGTTTTCGATTAGCGTAAATGGAGTAGAAAGTAATAATGTAGCATTGATCTAATGTAATATAAACTTTGGTTTCGCTAGATTGAACAAATGTAACTAGAGAAGCTGCAATATGTTAGACTGCGCTGCCACATTGAGACGGTTGAGTAGGCGCTTTGTTTCATCAAGGTTCTTCAGCGCTCTACATAGCTTCAAGCAAAGAAAAGAATGATGTAAGAAAAAAAGGACATGCGATATGGAAAATGTCCTAGAAGAATGACTAAGTTCCACTTAACCAAACAAAAACCACTGTTACAAAATTGAGAATCACGTGATATACCGACTCATCTGAAAGAATAAAATGGTCCAACAATGCAAAAGAAACATAAAATCACAGTACGAACCTAAGTTAAAATAAATTGGACCTCAGAACGCTGAACGTCGCAGAAAAAAGAACATAAATCAAAGAAAAAGCTCATTTGCGAAGACCTTGAACTAGTTCCACCCTGTGAAGCCTCCCTCTTCAACCAGCACTTAAGGCCATCTGGGACCTGTAAGTTATTTATGAGATATTTTGGTCTCAATAAAGACAGACTGAAAGTGAATGTAGTAGGTCTTTAATCAAAATTTTGGGAGCCTTTGCTTACCAAAAATTATAATGTGACACTGTGTGATTAAACTAATGTAACGCTTAGTGTAAAATTTGATATAGAGATAGCTTTGTTCCTAGGAAAGGATATAGGCTACTTATTCCTGGAACAGACGCAATCTCCTCCACGCAAACAATGTCTTAGACGAAAGTTAATCACTTGAAGCACTTTGGTCTATTTTGAAGAGTTGGTCAAAAAAGCTTGTTATTGGGTTTTCGTTCTAGATAAAGACTTTAAGAGCTAATCAATTAATTTGGACTTCTCATTGGTCTTCTACACAATGCAAAAGCTTTAAAACGTCTAAATGATTGACTTGCGTCAAATATGTGGACACCTGCCTGAGAAGATGACAGGTGCCAATCGCAAATAAGCCACACAGTTTAAGCAAACACTCAAACTCACTTTAAGTTATTTCCAACCACATTTATTGCTTTTTATATTCACACTATACCAAATTAGTTGCGTGGTCGGTGTCTGTTTACTTAAAGAAATGACCACAATTGTGATTGTGTGGTCGCCGACACATAGGAATGTGTGAATAGCGTACGATTGAGACATGACCTTATGGTGAAATGAAGAGATTGGCTCTTAGAGATATACACTTTTTAGTCGCAACATTGGAAGCAAAGATGGGTAAGTTTATTGTGAGTAGAATTCACCATCGGGGACGACTGCATCCGAATCTAGAGGCCAAACGACGATGCCCGAAAGATGAGTTAGTTTAAAGCTTGTAAAAACTCGAGTCCTTGCATATTTACATAAGCTACAATCTCCTTTCAGAAAATTTCATTAGTTTGAAGACAGTTGGTTTCACAGGGTACTGTAAAGTTGGTTCAAAATAACGTCTGTGTGGTTGCATGTTCCACAAATATTCACATCTCTGAACCTCATACAAATATTTATCTCAGCTAACAGACTTTATTAATTAGGAACTACCGGAACAAGTTACCGCTTAATAAATTAATAATACCCACCAATAAAACGTGAAGCTTATAAATTACAGAGAATTTAATTGCACAAAGTACAAGGGTAAGCTTCCTGTTGGCTAGACTAAATTACTAGGACTAATCATCAGTATACACGAACGGCGCCGCGGGCTAGAACTAGTGTTGCTATAAATTCATTTGACCTGGGGGCTTACCATGAACTTTCAAAATAACTGCCAAGTTCCGGGCAGTTTAACTTTGAAGGATAGCCTGACAGGTTTTCTATTTGTACCATGATCATTTCTATCAGAGCTGCAATGCATCGATTTCACATCTGCTGTATTGTCTCTGATCAGCAAAGTCTAATATCTTCATAATATAAACAAACGTTCGGAAATACTTATCCGCGACGTTACCGGTTTTACGGTTAAAAAAAATCGTATTAAAGTATTTGAATAACATTTTTTATTACGATGATAATAATTAAAACCATATGTTTTATTACTAAACATTGCATTAGACATGATTAAGATGCTAGAAACCTTTTCAACACTTAAAACAGATAATTTAGACACTTGATAAAACGATTACTATTTTCGAACGATGACAAGTACGTCAGTTGGTATTGTTTAAGAAATGGAACTACCACAAATTGAGGTGTTTAAATAAGAAACATTATGTTGAATTGTTTCTTAGAATCATAAGATAGCAATAAAAATCACCAATCCGTCATCTCGTTTATAGCGATTGTCATATTATGGCTATTAAGGGTATAAAACCTGAATAGTACGTACACTATTCAATTATATAGCTGATAGAAGTATACCATTTAATAAATAATATTCTGGTCGTGTGGGGTAAAAATAAACACGTAGCATAATGTCACTAGATTTATTTTCGTAATTAACATCTTAATATAACAAATACTAAAGTTTTATTTAATGCCTCAAGATATGTATATGTTTTCTTGATACCAAGCCCAACATTATAAACACACTACAGCCATCACTACCCATACACCAGCCGATAGTTCTTCTGCCGATCCTCTACAGTAATAGTCACAATAAACGATCTAGTTAGAGCACTGCTATCGTCCAAGAAAATGACGATAGGTTGTTTTCAACTCGTTTAATTTATTTGGTTCAGATCGGTAGCTGATACGACCGTAGGCATGTCATGTACAAATTTCGTAGAAATCTTACAGCACAATGGACACCATGGCTTAGTCGAGTACTTGCTAATAACTTTAAGCAAAATACATTAAATATTATTTAGAAATCCACAACTATTGTCAAAAAAATTGTCAGTTTCAATCTGACATTATTTTCTCATTCCGTTTTACAGTAATTATAACCATGAAGTATGAACTTATGTTTCATTCTTAGAAAAAGGAGGTTTTATTAACATGAAGATCTTCAAAATAAACGTAATATTATGTAATTTCATCGTTACACTTTTGTATAATATGCTAGTAGTACTTATACATGAAAAAACATGTATTTTATTTAAAATTTACCAAAACAGGTCAATAAAATGATAAAAGTTAGTTTTTCACACCGGTTTAATCTGACAGCAAAGTAGTTCAATTCTCGATGTTTGTATGTCAAAAATTACTTCATGGTACGGATATTTGCAGGCCAACTACTGTCACGTGATCGCTCGCCGGCTTAGATCACGTGACCGCTGGCTCGCCTGTTGTTTTAAGTGATCATGGTACAAAATAACAGGACAGTTCATTTTTCGTCTAAAACAGTCCTGCTATAAGGGTTCATGGTAAGCCCCCAGGACTATTCGCACGCGATACGTAACTGTTATGATGGAGAATTATGTTTGGATGCTAATGCGGATGCTGATGTAATATAATCTTCATAGATAATATGTTCAAAAATAAAATTAGTCACGGATTTTTGGAAAGCAGAATATTCTATTCCACTTGGTTAGATGTTTTTCAAAAAGTCGTGGTGCTGTAGTGGTTAACATATCGGATTAGTATGCACATTGCACAAGGTTGCACGTTCAAACCCAGGCAAGTATCAATGTGACTTTTTCAATGTCATAAATACTTTCTTAGATATTCTAAGACACCGCTGACTAACGGTGACGGAAAACAGCGTGAAGAAACCTGGATTTAATTATCTGAAATTGCCAACCCGCAGCGAGCTAGCGTACCAATTTATCAATATGCTCAATCCTTTTCTATACGAGAAGAGGCAAAAAGCCTATAACTTATTCAACTATAACAATATATAATATATTGTTTACGAGCCTATAACTGTCCCACTGTAGGGTTTGCCTTACAGTGGGACAGTTATAGGCTTGTAAACAATCGACATGTAGTGTTGATGAAGTAATTACCAGTTTTTTTGCAAACAATCAGAGCATTGTAGTCGTTGATAAGTCCTTTTGTCTACACATTTTTAGCTTTTATATAGACAATCAAACAAAGACGAATCGTTATTGTTAAATAAGGGGAGATGTCACTTAGACACCCCACTCCATTAAAAAAACAATATGAAATGCAACGCCAATCCTCAGTGTGCGTGATCTGTGAGTTAGTATTACAAACACATTTAAATTCCACCGTCCGTTGTCTTATTATAAATCAGGATCCTGCGCATGATTCACGAGATCTAGGTTATTCTATTTTAAGTACAAGTCAGCCTGAGGCGATAGATTACAAGTCAAGTTATTAGTATGGATATATTTCAATGTAGACGCCTATGAATAATATTAACTTTGATCGTGCAAGTGACAAAGAAAAATATATAACTTTTCACAATTATGGTATGTTAGTAGTACTAGTACTTAGATTGGTATTCTAAAGCACATGGTTACTGATTCAGTATGGCTCATACCATTACACGTTTTAGCTGATGCAAAAAAGCAACTTGATAAACTAACAGTCAAGGGTTTTATTCGCCAAAATTGTTAGCAAAATTAGTGATCGAACTCTTGTATCGTCTAGTAGGCAGAGGTGAAATATTTGACCAATAAACAAATTAATGATAATATAAGATTTAGTGTAGGCGTCATTATCCGAAGAAAGGGGGGGGGGGGTGTTGTAATGTTAGTTTGTATCTACTTCTTCTGAAGTTAGTGAAACCACAACTCATACGAATAGTTTTTTTTTTTGATACGATAGATCTAAAGACTATAATTATCTAACAAATTATGTACATAATTTAATTCATACTTAATTACGTCAAATCGATTTTGATAGGCACGCGATTATGATTGACAGCTTACCCTATAGCTGCAAGCGTTTACTCGATTTTTTGGATACGTAGTTCTAAATCGATTATTATAATCGATATATTTTGCAAATTATTAAATTGAGATCTCCGATTAGGTAAAAGATTGATGGTTTGATGTAAGTGTCATAGATTATTGCATAATGTCTGTAATAATGTATAAATGATTTATATACTATAAGTATACATGAATAATGATACGACGATGTGGTTTTAGCCGGATTTAGATACAATGTAGATGGCGCCGGAGATTTTTTTACTGACCTGTCTATACAAGTAACATTATTATTTATTATTACAGCCATGGTCGTCCCACTGCAGGGCAAAGGCCTCCCTTTCCTTCCTCCATTCCTCCCGGTTGTGAGCTACAGTAGTCCACGTGGCCTTATAGGAGTCAAGCTCGTCCCGCCACCTTCTTCTGGGCCTGCCGCGACGCCTTTTGATATTATGTGGCATCCACACTGTGGTGGTTTTTGCCCACATATCATCTGACATGCGGCAGATGATATGTGGTGACCAACCCAGTTCCACTTCAGTAACATTACTTAACTAATTACCTATATTGTAGGGGTGTAAGGTGGGGGGTGCAAGGTACAAGTACGCTCTTTATCCTACACAAGTGGGTGATGATACCTTAGTACGCCTTACGTACCCTGGGCGGTCAACCTTGCTACCATCCCTGACCGGCAAATCGCCACACAGCTTGATTTATATCATCGCGACACGCTTAAGCTTCTTTGCCTACAAAAGACAGTGACAGGTATAATTTGGTCAACTGTCAAAATTGTCAATTTTGTTAAGTAAAGTGAATTAGGGTCATTTACTTATCACCACATCTTTACAAGACTTGTTTTTCCTTCACTTATCATAATTTATTTCACCATCATACCTATAATTTAATCATGGCTGTCATAACAAGACAGGCTCATCACACTCGTTAGCATACAAACATGGTTATTAACTAAAAGCGGAACGAATGCTAAGTATTTCACGTCAGACTTGTCAAAGAAGCACACACACTCATTTCTTGGATAAGACTTATATGTATGTCTGGCTCGCAACTTGAATGGTGGACCTAAAGAGCGTGAATTATTAGGTATAATATGCTCACATTAAGGTGTGTCCCCACTTGTAACATTCCAACGAACATTCCTCTGTGACCGTAACAAGGTGGCGTGTCTGGTCCATACCAAACTCCCGAAGGAACAGTGTTACAGACAAATTTTATAAATGTGGACGCACCTTTAGTGCTAAGACTTAGTTCGAGTAACGGTGGTTAATAGGTAGTTATTTTTCACCGTTTACCTTAGTATAATCAAGCTTGTAATCCTCAAAAGGGGCAAAAGTAAGAAGTGTGTTACCCTGTTTAGAAATTTAGCTTTCGTTATCGATAATCGGGACATCTGAATGTACAGGAACTATATTGGTACTTAGAACCATCCATAAGTAGGTTAATTATACTTAACCGTGTCTTTACTTAGTTACCATCAGTACCCTTTTGGGAGACGCAATAGGTATCTATAATAATCTTCTTTTATGTGTTTCTTAGTCACTTTTTAATATATTCTATTACTTAATTATTCTGAAAGTTAGTAGGTTGAAGTGGCAATGGGCTGGCCTCATATGTCGCAGAACCGATAACCGCTGGAGTAAGCGTGTTCTGGAGTGGAGACCGCGTCTTGGTAACCGTAGCGTGGGTCGCCCTCTGGCCAGATGGCGGGATGACTCACATAAGAGGGCAGGCAATGACTGGATGCATAAAGCAGCAGACCGGGCTTTGTGGCGTACATTGGGAGAGGCCTATGTCCAGCAGTGGACTGATGCAACGGGCTGATGATGAAGGCTACTTATTCCATTACATCTTTCGTAGCGTTCTTCCCATTTCCCATATCTTAATTCATGTATGTATCTCATTTACACAAACATTATTATGCAACATGTGCTCCATCCACTTTGATGCCATGAAACCAATATTGATGATCCACATGGGAGATGGTTAACCGCTGATATGATTTCTATGGAGCATGCCTAATTGCGGTTGATTAATTTCCGGAGTGAATGATCATCATCATTAGTTGAATATAACCATACAAATGAAGATTCTTATAAAAATAAAGGTGTTTTTAAGGTGTGGTATTGAAACAGGTAATAATGATATGATAATAAGTTTTATGTTAATTCCTAAGACATTAAAATATGTGTGTATCTAATAAATTATGCCTGAATGGAACCTGAAATACATGGTTCACTTCTTCAACGGCACATTTCAAGTATTCTTTTGATCTATGACCGCAAATAAGGCGAAAACGGTCGTGTAACTAGAAACAAATGCTATGATCATCCTATTTCCGTCCACTGCTCGACATAAACCTCTCCTAAGGCACGCCACTGAGCTCGATCTTCGGCCGTACGCTTCCAACCGCTGCCAGAAATGCTATAATTTATTTATAATCAATCAATTAAAAGGAAATCAACGAAAAGTAAGTAATAAGTACAGAAAAATACACACGAAGTATTCCAAGTCAAAAGTACGAAATAATAAAGTACGAAATGCAAGTAAAACAAGCGACAAACACTAGCTAGCAATCAACGGAATATTTCAGCTTTGTAATCAGATAAAGGTGTGAATAATGAATAATTTACTTACAAATTAACTTTCACTTATTAACGGACAATTTCTTGTAGGTACAGTCAACAACAAAGATAGCTAAACACTAAAATTTTTAAACATACATAGGTATCTACCATTTTACTAATATTACTTTCGTGAGTGTAACATAACATAACATCACGCCTGTATTCCCCGAAGGGGTAGGCAGAGGTGAACATATAGTGCACCCACATTTCGCCAGTTATGTTGTAAGTCCCAATGTAATAGGGGGCGAGCCTATTGCCATCAACCGGGCATAATTCCAGACTCCGTGCTGCTACTGAGAATTACCTAATGGAAAACTCAGTAACACTTTGCCCGACCCGGGATTTGAACCCAGGACCTCTTGCTCAGCAGTCGCGCTTAGCGACCACTAGACCAACGAGGCAGTCATTGAACTTTCGTGAGTGTTATCCATAATATTTACTATAATTCACGATTTCGCAGTATAACTAGTTCATCAATAAGACAATGAGGGCTCCGTTTGAGTCCGGAACTAGTCGGGCACTCCCAAATACACACGTGAGTAAAGCCTACATATAATTATGTACAGTGAATAATCTACGTATCATTCAGTTAAGAACAATATGTTAAATAGTGAAAGGCATAAAATATTCCCAGATTATAAAATTTATGAATTTCCTACAATTTGAGACTGTAACTTAAATTGATGTTCTTTCAAGTATTTGACATTTAATTTTTTAACCTGTAAAGCTATTTCTGCTGCCGACTGTACATACCTCCTTTAATTATGATAAGACAATATTAATTAAGCATGAAAGAAAAAGTTTCTTTTAAAATGTCTCGTTTTAATACTAATTGAATGAACTTCCCTTTTAAAGTTCGCACTTCAAAAGGTTTCGGTATAATATCAAGAATGTCGCTTTTATCAAGCCATCAAGTTATTTATGATTAAAAAGCGTGAGAAAACCGACTTTTCCCATAGTGAGAAATAAAGATCAACGATTTGCGTCTGGTATCAAAGTATCAAAATTGAAATTGGCCAAGTCGGAATCATCGGTAGTTTACAATCAATAATAGAAAATTACCAGTGCTTATATTTATGATTTATTTATTTACATTAGTTTTCAAAATATTTGAAGCGTGGACTGTAAGGTAAGTGCTATAAACGATAGCAACCATGTCGTCATCCACATAGAGGGTCGTCATCATTCTGTAGGCGTTTCTAAAAATAAATAAATAGGTACCAATAAGATAATAAGAATATCAATTACCAACTTATCAAAACAACTTGCTGCGTAGCTACCGTTTAACCAATTACTAACTAGTATCAACTTCCCTTGACTGCCTACACGGTGTTAACATTGCTCTGTTTAACCTATCTGCGAACTATTGCGCGTGCAGCCGGTCCAGCCTCCTTACCATTTTCCGTTGATATATATATTTCCGTTTTCCGTTCCGTTGATATATACCAGATTTTCCGTTGTAGAAGCGAGACACCGCTACATGCAATGTAGTGTGGCGTCTCGCGTCCACATCGGAAAATTACCTGCTTTAAGATTCCACAGTAAGGCGGCAGTTCAATGCACCTAAATGCAATTGAGGTGTACTGTATTTTTATATGCCTATTAAGTGCGATAAAAATAATGAACGATATTCAATGAGCTCTGTTCTATTGATATAAATAAGTATGATTTAATATAAAGTGGGCTTTGTTTTTAATGGTAGGTATAAATTGAGATGTGTATTTGTGGAATAGGGTCACGGATCATAGGTTTAAGGGTACAGAAGTTATGATTTTATTTATTTAGATGGTTAATTTTATGAGAAATGATAGGAGGATCAAAGAACTACCAGTGTAACGGTTAATTACATTTAGGTTTTTAAGAGTAAAGTATATGTACGTATTCTATATATTATATGTTTTGTAGTAGGTCTATTACCACCCACAGCCAAGCAGATGACAAGGATTGGTGGGGTAGTGTTGACGTTTAAATAAGTGACATACTTTCGTCAATATTTATAAATTTAAAACAATTTAAATTGATTAAATTATCGGAACAATAACATGCAGTGTATTTGGCGATTAATAATAGGTATGCATTGTGCGAATACAGTAACTGAATTTGACCGATAGCTAATAAATCACCAAAAATAATGAAATTAATTTTAAGTAACCTCTGACAAAAAAAAAATCTACTATCAAACGCCTGAACAGATCTTCATAAATAATAGCTAAGAACCATCTCGATCATGTCAGATTTCCAACAAAAAAAACCTCGTTATAATTGGTACATTCGTTTAGGAGCTACAATGCCAAAGACAGACATATCAAAGTTATAACACCCCTCTTTTTCCGTCGGGGGTTAAAAGTAGTAGTTCTCTATACACAAAATAGTAGAATAACATTTATCGCGCCCCAAATATAACCCGGCAAGTAAAATCAATTCGATAAAGTCACAGTGCCAACCCTGACCTACAGGGTTCACAGCTCCAATGCGCACGCGCAAATTCTCGGCCGCTGATCAAAGATAAACAGACACGTCAAGCTGTATAGTTTTACGGTTGACAGATGATAGGGCGATCTCGATTGTGCCTAACAAGCAAATATGATAAGTTGAACTATTTTTACATGAGTAAACTGAAAATGATTGGGTGCGCAGGCGCATGGATAAGATCTGATGGATAGTCTGCATAGTCAATAATTCATTGGTATTTTAATTGTTTTCGATGATTCATACTGCTGGACAGTGAATACATAACAATCTAGTTACTAGTTATGAAGTCTGAATTAAAAAAAAAAGAATTCATTTGATTTTAGATTTAAGTGCTGATGTAAAGAAATGATATCATATTGTGTTAGTTTTAATTGAGTATATTGTCCACTTCTCGAGTATTTTTAATTAATTAAAAACACTCGAGAAACGCGCATATTTAATTAATTAAAATACTCGAGAAGTCGAATAGAATCTTAAACTATGAGATGGGATTGCATAACTGGGGAGACAAATTCGAAAATACAAACTGCAGTAGGTATTTTGACTACTGTATTGAAAAATTGCAATAGTCTTAGGTACAGTCGCGACATTTATTAGTGCCTACCTATTACCACAAACATGGAGTTTGTGCTAAACATAAATAGTACACAAACAATAATCATTTAATTAAATATTCAGTTTGCTGACAATACTATTACTTCACGATTTGGCCTGCACTGTACCTAGTAATTTAACGTTAATAAATAGTTATATTAATTGAAATTCAATTTTATCTAGCGAACAATGGCGAATGATAAATCTGGGTGAAAAGTTATATTGTGGGTTGGAAATATCACGATTTGGAACTGAGTTATACCTGTTTCTTGAGTAAATTTACCTTTTAGTATCACAAATACATACCTTTATACGAATTGCGTCAAATTCGGTATTTAATTATGAATAAACCATTACATTTATTTGCCTGAGATTGCACTTAACAAATCCGTAAGTCCTTAAAATTGATAACTTACGAAAAACTTCGACAATAAACTAAATAAAAGTTATATGACTATTTATTTGAATTTTTTGTGCAAAGATTGAAACAGTGATAAGTGTGAGTGCGGTTTTTAGATCTTGGCAAAAATGCTCACATTTTTTCAGTCATACAGTATGTTACAATGCAGTGAAGAAAAGGTTAGTCAGTCAGCATGTTTGAAAGGTAAATTAGTCAGGTAGGCTCTGATAGCCGAGTCGAAATCCCAGCACGCACCAATGTCTTTTCGAATTGCCAAGAACGGTGAAGGAAAACATCGTGAGGAAACCGGCACACCTGAGAGATTTTTCAACGGTGTGTGAAGCCATGTCAGAGGCCTTCAGGCGGTTTAAACTCTGACACCAAATTGTTTCATCAACTATACGATAAAAATAAGTCAGGTAGCGTGACTTACCAAGATACACTGTAGAATTTAGATAGAATATAATATATATAGTAGACATAATATAGTATGTTAAGTACACTATTTTAATAATATAATCTTCTCACTAAGTTTGTTTCAAAACCATCAAAAGTCATGTCGAAGTAAGCCTCTACGTACTGTTAAGTAAAGTAAATCCACTAAAAACTCAAACATTCTGAGCGCACTGCAAAAAAACGCAACATATTTATTTTCGATTTATTCACGCGAGTAACGAGAGATTTACTTTCCACCTGACGTGCATCCAAATGGTAACACGTACGTATGTTAACGCTACTGTTATAGTTACGTAAACTGTTAACATTCGCAGTGCATCGCACTCTTACGTGCGGGTTTGTTTATGTAAAACATTGGAGTGCTGTTTTGGTATCATTAACGAATGTGCTGGTGTATTAAATGGAGGTAGCTTTGCTGTATAATGTTTATTTTGGTTGACAACAGGCTATAGCCAGTTAACGGACTACCTGTGCAGCTACCATGAGGTACAAAAGTTAATAAAGTAGAGTTCAAAACGAGGGTCAAGCCCTTACCATGAACTTTTAAAGCAGGACAGTTTACGTTGTGGATGCGAGACGCCGCATCACAATGCACGTAGTCGCGTCTTGCTTCCGCATCGTAAACTGTCCTGCTTTAACAGTTCATGGTACGAGGGCAGTTGACAGAATTTAAGGCTGTATTTCTACCGACAAAACTGACATAAACCGTCGTGTTTTCAGCATACTACAGATATTAATTCGTTGGCATAACTCCAGAGGGCTTTGTACTTGTTGGCATAGAAATAACAAATGTTTGCGAACGTAAGTTATAAACGCAACAACTCATAGAAGACACACTGGTTCAGAAAACTATAGGGCTAATACAGTTGAAGAAATATTCGTGTATGTGCACACACCTCAGCACACCTTGAAGGTAAATAGGTGCGTTGATCAAAGCATACATAAAGATCTTATAGATCCAAATTTTTCGTTTATTTGTACGCAATACTAGTAGATATGCGAAGCGCTTTCAGTGTTATTTTAAACTGAAACGTTAGTACAATGTAGCGCATTATTTCTAGACCGGTGACTAAACAAAGGGTTCACCGAATGCGTCCAATATAAATACATTTCTAGTTAGCGTTGATTGACTGGTTATATATTACATTTTAATCCGGGACTTGAATTCATAACCCTTGAAAACATAGACCGAAGTGTAGAGTACACACACATTTCGTCAGTTCAGTTATAGGTCCTAATGTGATAGGGGGCGAGCCTATTGCCATCAACCAGGTACAAAATATCTAGACTCCGTGCTTCTATTAAAAATTACCTAAAGGAAGAACCCAATAACACTTTACCCGACTTGGGATTCAAACACTGTTCCTTACACTCTGCAGTCGCTCTTAGGGCCTACTTCACCATCAAGGCAGTCGAGGGAGTTGAATACGACGTTTCCTATATAGGCTAAGTCAATAACGAGTTCTCAGTACTCAAATTGACTTTGTTAGAGTCTGATTGGGTCTATGAGAGCCTATTAGGACCAAGTAGTGGTCGAATCTATTGCCATTGTAGGGCTTTTATTAGTCAAGTGATTTGGAATCGCAAAATAATTATGTGAAGTATCTACGTACTATCGTACCTGTTGATAGTAAGTTAGGTACTTGCTTTTATCTTGAAACACCCTGATAAATTATACAGGCAGATGAAGTCAGGCAGGCTGGTTAGCAGGGATTGTAGGTAGGATATATGAAAGAGTCGAGATTAGTTGGACACGAGAAGTTCCTTTCAAGTATAGAGCCTAATCTATAATGATGTTGCAAGTAAAGTTCGGTCTAAAGGCGATAATAGGTGTTTTACTTGCAAAACATATCTGAATAACGAACAGTAGCAATTATGTTGAGGCGAAGCATGGTACAGTCAGAAACATAAGTAGCTAAACACTCAACTTTTTAAATAAAACAATAATTGAAGAACTACTTCTTACATAAACAGTCTTTAATATTTTCAGATCATCATTTGAACGCTCCTATAATTTGAAACAATAGCATGAATTAATGTTTATTTCTTTCAATTATTTGACATAAGGTTTCATAATATCTAAAGCTATTTAATTATGTCGCTGACTGTACAAGATACTATTTACATTGCATTTTGCACTAAGTGAAAAACTCTATCTTATCGGTAGGTAACCTACGTGCTGAACTATCTGCATCCGTCAATTAACACTTATCTGCTAATTATGCAATATGTAGAGCGACATGGAACAGCAGCAGAAAGTGCTCCATTTAAAAATTTAAGGCACAATGACCTTCCATACTACTTAAACTGCAGGTGGTCTGTCATATTTGCTATTTCCTTTTTTGCGAATCATTCTGGGACCTAAACTCATTTTAGGCTGTTACATCTTTAAGAATAGCAATAGCTTTGTTGTGTACTTGTGACCCACTTGAAAAACAAACACTGAATTGTATGTGTATTGTGTACTTTAGCAAGACGAAGAAGAAGAATCTCCAGCAAGAAAACTGTATTTTCAATAATAATTATTAAATAAACAGTCGTGAGATTAGTCTGCCCAGCCCCGTTACCCTGAACTCTTAAAGCAGGACAGTTTACGTTGTGAAAGCGAGACAACGCATTACAATGCATATAGCGGCGTCTCTCTTCCACATTTTAAAAGCAAGAGGGTTGTTTATTTAAAAAAAATTAAGCAGCACAGTTAGATTATCTAATACACATATAGGAATTTCGAATATTTTATACCTACAAAAGTATTCTTGTGGTTTGATGAAGGCTGTCAACCTCACAAAAACAAAAGACGGCTAAACTGGAAACCGAATGGACATCACTACATAGTACATACTATAAAACAAAGTCGCTTTCTCTGTCCCTATATCCCTATGTATGCTTAAATCTTTAAAACTACGCAACGGATTTTGATGCGGTTTTTTTTAATAGATAGAGTGATTGAAGAGTAAGGTTTATATGTATAATAACATCCATTAAATAGTGGAGAAATACTTATAATATATATTTTATACCCGTGCGAAGCCGGAGCGGGCTGCTAGTTCATTTATAAAAAAAAGTTTTTAATGCCTTCCTCAAATAAAAAGTAACGGTACTCACGGCTAATTAGCGATTTGTTGTTAACACAGTTATACATCTTTGCATAAAATTTAATATTCCTGTTTTTATTTTTGTCAGGACCTTTTGAGTGTCGGCCTCAATGTATTGGAACTTCGGTGATTTGTGTTTCGATTATGATAAACGGTATCTTTTGGAATTAACTTTTGGTATCTTTTTAGTAAAAAATATTTTTATGAACTAAAAAACTATTAGAAAAGTTTTGTTTTTTGAGATTAGATTTACCAGAAACTTCTTGTTAGCAATATGGCGTAAGACGGGATTTTTTAGCAGGAAGATGCTTCAAAGGCCAAAAAAAACAAGGGTTACACTTACATAATATGGAACAATTGGAAAAAGGCGAAAAAGCAAAGCCGCGGTCAAATACCGATTTCAGTTGAAAGGGATTGAATATTATCTTTCGATCCCCAACGAACATAATATAAACAAACCATAATAATATTGAGTATGTTCTTTTAACGTGGCTTCATAATAATATTACCACATCACACAACCCTTGATGAGCTAACTATAGTACAACGAAAGTGTATCTAACTCTCAACAGGTAGCTATTAAATACAACCGAATGGTTGCGCCACCACAAGATGACGTCATACCGTAACAAAACACCATCACCATGGAGATCCCGGAAGGCTGACCGCAACACCAGGTCCACCGTTAGAACATACTAACACACACACACATACACAACTCTGAATGGCAATTTTAGATGGAGTGTGTAAGTATCTCTAAATTATTAAGTACCTCGTAGTGCTGATAGCTCAATGGTATGACCGTTGGACTGCTAAGTCAAAGGTAAGTTCAAACCCCGGCACGCACCAATGTATTTTCAAATTCATGTGCGTATTATAAATTAGTTATCAGTTGCTAAAAACGGTGACGGAAAACATCGTGAGGAAACCGGCACGTCTGAGCGATTTTTCAACGGTGTGTAAAGCCATGTCAGAGGCCTACAGGCGGTTCAATTTCTAGCCCCCGGTTGTTCATCAACCATACGATAAGAAGATTAGGAAGAAAATCTGCGATATTTAGCACATTATTTTGTAGTTGAAGCTTATATTATTATGGATGTATCTAATATTGTTCGTATTTCATGCAATGTGCGATCAATCTAGAGGCAGCGAAAAAAACAATACAAGGTGTTGTAAAAATCACATAAAATCTAAAAAAAGAGAATTTAATTTCCATACATTTTTTCAGATAAGTTAGTGGATATAAAAATTGTTGATCAGCTGAATATTCAGAAAAAAATCATGTGAACCTAATCAATTCTAGTTAATGAAACACGCAATAATATAATTTCAAAGTCAATAACAAGACCGACAAACCACTGTGAAGATAAAGTAATTAAAACGAAGACAATTTTAATTATCTTATTTAAGCAATGTAATCAGTGAGTACACATCTAAAACAAGTTCTCATTCCTACTTAAACTCAATTAATAGTTTCCAATAAGTTCTTAGACAACATTTTTTATTAATCTAGACAAACGTTAGATATAGGGGAGAACGAGTCGTGTGCGCATGCGCAATCTTAACCCTTAAGTGAGCGATAAATGACCATTAAGGCCCGCTTACAATTTATCACATCAGTGGTCAGATAACAACGAAGTGCTGGACAAAATGGACGCGCATAAATATATTGGTTAGTTGCTGATGCTGTGATTTTTTTCCTTGGTATTATGCAAAGTTGAAGTTGCAGGACCTGGGCGCTTACAGTAAGAAGAGGGTTACTAGATATATTTTGGAGAGACCTGGAAGGCCTTACTAGCTAATTAAATAATTTCACTAAACATTTGACGGTAAACCAGTGTAAATGGAAGTTTACATGACGTGTTTATGAAAATAATTATAATCCACTAACAATCAAACATTTCAAATATTTTTTTTGCGATTATTTTCTTAATTTGCCTTCTTTTATAATAATATTATCTATTATTTAATAACGATACTAGTAAAGCTTTATAATTATATGAAATAGCGTTGTTTACTTCACATCCAATTAAAACGACACAGATAATGACGCTTCTCCCGTCATGCACAAAGCACGCAATGACAGAGTAAAAATATCAAAATATTGTCTGAAAATAAACTGCGCGCCAACGTACTGTGAAAAATGTGCATACACCATTAAATAGTTACAGATACGACACTCTACGCAACGTTTTATGCCTACACGCATGTCTTTTATCCTCTTATCGGCGGGGAGGGAATATTTATGACATGCATGCGGGCTATTACTGCGTGTGAGGTCGCTGAATAACCCTGCAAGGAACAAAGCACACATTTCCATTGTTTAAATTGATTTTTGAATTCTCGCACGAAGAATGAAAGAATGTTGAATTTTTGAGGTAACTTTATGGATGTTGGACTCGGACGTTGTCTCAAGAGGGATGAAAGGATAAGATTTTTGGTGTTGAAATGTGCGGAAGACGGTTTAAAATATAACGCTGGATATATTTTTTTTTTATTTATAATATAATCAGCGTCCAAATATTATATACATATAAAACTAGGCGAAAATCAAGTAGGTATTTGAGTTGACTAATGGATTGATCTTTATAAACAGTTTTGTAATTATCCTACACACTTTGACGTTTTACTTAGAAATGTCACTATTATATATTCTTCTACAGCATACCACACGATTAACAAATACTATTCTATAAAACGAATTAGGAATCTTGTTCGAATCTAATCGTCGCAGCATGCCAAACACTCAAATTTGCGATGAAAGTTTATAAGCGAATATCTTCAATAAAACACCACTCGCATAAAAACTCAAGCGAGAAAAAAAACAACCGAGCGTCACGTCTGCACGAGTAACATAATTACATTGCGACATGCGCGTGCGACGTCACTCTATCCCGATGTTATCGCGTACCTCCCCGGACGCATGCGTTAATGCTTTTTTCTACATTACCGCTTCATTATTCATACACGCTGTGGCACTGAAGTTTATGACACAATGTTGCGAGTTTAAAAGGTACAAAAGTAGTCGTGAAAATACCATAATTATTGTACCTGGGCATACAACTAATACGACTAACGAAATACGACTTTTTTAGTTATTAAAAGACCTGAAGCGTAATTCACGTAATTAATACCACGGTTTTAGTTTAGTTTCAAATTTTTAATACCACATTTTGGCATTATTTTCATTCCCATAACAAATGAATGTCAATTTTGACACATCATTGAGCTTAGATCGTATACTGATGTAAACCCGTGTAAAGCTTTTGGTCAACTTTGGTAACTAACGCTTGGTTACCAACCAGTAGTGATCAACCGTGGTATAATAACGTGGTGGTATAATACGAACACTGATAGCCGAGTGGCATGACCGTTGGACTACCAAGTCAATGGTAGCAAGTTCAAAACCCGGCACGCACCAATGTGTTTAAGAATTCATTTGCGTGCTATAAATTAGTTATCAGTTGCTAAAAAACGGTGAAGGAAAACACCGTGAGGAAACCGGCACACCTGAGACATTTTTCAACGGTGTGTAAAGCCATGTCAGAGGCCTACAGGCGGTTTAAACTCTGACACCAGGTTGTTCATCAACCATACGATAAGAAGAAGAACCGTGGTGACCAACGCTCGTCCTCAGTTTAAAAAAAGACATTGGTCCATTCTACCGTCATTATTATAAATACCACTTTATTATTCATACTTACTCGCAACCTATAAACCCTGAGTGGACGCTGTAGCAATAAATGAGTGATAATGACAAAGTTATTGTTTTACTGCGAAGTGTTTTAGTTGAGAATGCAACGCGAAGTAATTGGTTACGGATAGTAATGGAGGGATAGCGATGTTGTGTGGCCTATAAAGGTGAGCTCAGGATTAGTTGGTAACTATAAAATTAGTGCCCATTAAAGCAAGCTCTAAATCGAGGTATCATGTTCGAAAGTTCCATGTATTAATCTGTTTGATGTTCTTGGTAACTTATTATACCTTTAATTACCTGCGGCTTCGATCTCGATGTCTATTTTGCATTTATTTTGTAGGATAATACTTGGCCTATGTCAATGATATAACCCTATTTTTTTTTCTTTAATAAAAAACGTCGCCCCTCACTATGAATTTCTCCTGTATCGTGCGTGCGTTTCACAAACATGTAATATCACATACACAAACACCCAGACTCGGAACAAATATCTGTGGATCGCACAAATGTTTGTCCCGTGCGGAAATCGAACCCGCAACCCACGCAGCAGTCTAATCGCTTAGCCACTGCGCTTATCGGGTCGTCCCAAAAATTAACTCCATGGGGCAAAAAAATCTTTCCGTCGTTATACTATAGGTGTCTACTAAGTACATATTAAAAAAATACAAACGACACTAAGGACTTCACGGGAATCTCCAGAATTTGAAGACAAAAATGGATGAGACTGTAAGTGCATGAAAATGAAACCGCACATGACTAAGCGCCAATAAAATAAAAGTCTTATTTTGATTTTGTAAAACTTTCGAAATCATAATTTACGGAGGTCTTTAATAAAAAGGTTTTATTGTAAATCCTATCGTTTCCTGCTTCCAAGAATAACTTTAGTGAAAATTATCGTTTTACTTATTATTGCTTACATTACCCTTACATTCGGTAGTGACAGTTGGCTTCAAAGGTTCGCGTCACTAACTTGATTTTATTACACAATTTTAGTGTGTCATCTTATTAAACATTTTATTTAGAGTTACAATGTTTGTGTTTATGAAAGCAGATTCTCGAAAAAATTAAACGTTTAGTTCATTTATAGGTTATTAAAATTTTATGTGTCAAAAATTAAACCTTCACATTGCTGTCTGCCGATTTGAAACAATAATTTAGAGTAAGAAAGAGTGTTGCGGTGCGTTTAGTGGGATTTAAAATGTTTAACCTAAATATGGATGGGGGACGGTGCTGCCCGCGAAATCAACTAGTTTTTAGGTTTGCAACCTAAAAAGGATACCAGAGAAGGGAAACAACTCAGCAGTCATTATTCTGTTTACTCTATACATATTAATTCTCTCTACTCTTATTTACTACAAGACGATACTAAAAATGCAAAAGATTTTTAACTAGGCTGTTTACAAATTCAACACGCGCAAAGACTGAATGCACATGAAACAGCTAGTAATAAACAATCTCCTGTCTTTTTAATAAATAAACACGTAAACCACCAACCAAGGATCCGATCTCAAGTTAACCTGCTGGCAAACGTCAAATAAATTCCCGATATCATCTCCGATTGTGCTTCGACATTTAGTTGGGGATATATTTTTATTGAAACGTGAATCGAGTGAGATGCTGCATCGATTTCGTTTCGAATCTCGATATAAAACTTCTCGAGAATACGGCTTGAATATTCATACAGCTGTCGCAGAGCGTCGCAACTGAATAAATTGTAGACTCGTAAATAAAATTGCTTGCTTTAAGTATTTGTGTAGGTACTTAACAAACACACTGAATGATTCGAATTTATTTTTTCACGTTTTACACGCTGTATATTGGTATTTTTAATTCGACTTTTTTATTTTTACGTCCAGAAAGGTGCATAAAATAAAGGTCGGGTCTATAGACTCATTAAACTTTTCTTATTACATTCCAATAACTAATAATTTCCTTTAACGTATGGTAGACATATTTTTAAAAAGCTTCTTAAAAAGGCATCCTCTTTATACAGTATTAATACTGTTTTAAGATAATTATCATGAACAAAACGAAAACACTATTATTGTTTTTTTATTTCCAAGACACCACTACCCCGTACCACTTGCAGTACCTCAATAGCCATAGTCTGTTCATACATTGTGCGTTTAATTACAGGCACAGAGGTCCACGCGTGCTCAAGGGTCCAAGTCAGATGGGGTCAAGTGGACCCATACAATGGTGTAGGAAGTATAGATATGATGACGTAGCAAGCGGAAAAGATTCTATTTTTTTCTACTTTTAACGACGAAGAAATTTTAGCGGGGAAGGTGGTGTGGGCTTGGGACCCTAGAAAAGTGATCAAACAATTGTCGAATGGAATTATAAATGTATGGAGATGAGATCAGGTTTCGACTAAGTAATCATAATGTCATATTTACGATGATTTCTATTCGTCTAGTAGTTGCCACTTATCCAGCCAGTAGTGTGATACAAATGACGTAAGGTAACATCTGAAAAACTTTTTTACCTACGACATTGTTAAAATTGAATAAAATGTTTCACATAAATATCAATAAATTCCTACCTAAAAGCAACAGTATTCAAAATGATGAGTAAAACCAACCATAAGATTAATATAAGTACGAGGTAATATCCAAATCAACAAAGGAAGTTGTTCAAGCTGTCCTATCTAGTAATGTTCCAGGTTATTACTCTTTGTCCTATTGTTGTGTACCTACCCGTAAAACTATGTGTGTCTAGCACAAAACACTGTTACCAACTAAATCATCTGTGATTGATGGTGGATGGGATGAAAAGGTCCTTGTGTCCTTCCATCGTGTGAAGACTTAATGCGAAAGCGTACATGTGTTACGTTTTATTTGCTTATCAAGCATACCTACTTGCATATTAAAACGTGAAAGAAAACTAATTAGAATAATGTTGCGCGCTCGGAAGAGTTTGAGGTTCGTCATCGTCTAAGTATGAGTGGAGAAGAAGTGCAGTAATCTTAAATGCATTTTTAACGTCCCGTGAGAAATAGAACCCGCATCCCCTAGCTCATAAACCCAATCACGTGACCGCAAGGATGGCCAAAGACTTGGTATCAAACTTAAAAATACACCTCAAGGGACAGGCATAATAACACACTTTTTGCCGGTTTTTTTCTATGTCCCATTTTGTGGGGGCGTTGCCATTAACAGGGCACATAGCTTATTAATTTTATACTGACATATTTGCCTGAGGCTCAATAACATTGAAGTGATAAAAAGCTAGAAAAGAGTTTCCAAGAACGCAGTTAATAGTAAGAGATTGGAATCCTACGTCCAGCAATGAACAGCCATGTCCATAAAAGAATCGCTGCTCGAATAACTTCCTTTAGTTTTGATCCCACTGCTCAACATTTTTACACAATGGCCCATGTCGTCACATAACTGACGAAGAACAATAAATGGAATGCAATTGTTAATGCAAATAATTATGTATGAGAAGTTATTGTGGCTTAATTATGGATCCGCCAGCACTATCCAATGGCCATAGCTCTAATAGTCCCAATATCTATTGTATAATGTTTAATTTCTGCATATTATTTCATGCTTGCATGCAATGTGGTCTTGATAGTAGACCACCTTGTATACTTGTATCTTGGGCTTTTAATAATAAAAATCGTTCTGAAATAGACTAAAGCTGCAGTAAAATAGAGTAGATAATTGCATAGCATGGTAAAAATAATTGTGTGTGCTTAACCCTCAAATCAAATCGCCACTACTCAAATCGTCTGTAAAGACCAAAGATAATGTACCTATAGCTACTTAATCATTTGTGTGGCTTTTAATTAATTGATGAAATAAAATTGCTCTTAATCTCGGCTACAAAAATTCAAACGATAAAATTCCACGATATAGAAGAAATTGCTTATAAGCAACGCACGAGTATAATTTAAATTATAAACAAAAGAAAATCAATAATTCAGACGTTGCAATCTGATAACCCTTAACCACCACTCCGTCGCAGTATTTACTAAACCAACATGGTAATTTTGTCTACGAAACCCTATGATTTATACGTCAAAGATAAGCATTTACCGGTAAATTATGCCAGTGTGGTGTAATGCACTTAATACCATACATTTTGTATTAGGAACAGGATACTAAATTATTGTTATTGCCGCATTGGTGACCAGGTAAGATCTTAAGGGTGTGTGCATGGTAATAGCGATTCACGATGGATTCGTTATTATAATCGTACCTTTACTCCATTTCGATGAGTAATGTATTATTAGTTAGGTTCCCTATCATTTGCCTCATCCAAGGGTTTCTTATATCAATCGTCGTTTCAGTTCTTTTCCTTGAGTTTTTGATACATAGGTCTGTACACATGCACAAACGTACCAAGCAGAAGTTAAGCTCCCATCCGACAATATTCCACTTTATTTTATTAGGTAACAAGCAATATGTCAATTTCTGAAGAAAAGGAGGAAACACTATACATTTAAAACGTTGCTCCTTTTGTAGGATAATTCTCAATTTAACCAACTTAACTAATTGAGAGAAAAAATATCGTGGAACTGAAATCATCAAGCTGCAGTGAGCAAGCGTGATGATCGATTCTTGTTACCTGTATCTTAAGTGATACTTGAATACAACTTGTCCACACTGGGACAGGTTTATGCAAGCTGCTAATTAGAAACCCAAATTCTCTTATTACTGCACAATACTAATGCTCCTTAAAATAACACCAAAAACTTGCAATAAATGGCGATCAGCCAAATTCAATTTAACAACGCAATTTCCGGCACGTATATGCACGCTAATCTCGAAAACCACTCAACAGGTATTGATAATGTTTTCATTAAAATGGTTCTGGGAAATATCATTCCCCGTGTTATCTTAAGCGGTGTTATTTGTAGGAGTAAACTATACTATTTGCCACTATTTGGATAGAGATGTTATTATTTATGAAGACAAGAGATAAATACTGCCTAGTAGGTGGTAGTGTACTCCAAGTACCTATATATTATCAAACCTAACAAATATCTGAATACAGAACATCTATTACATCTTCTGTCATTTATATTTCAATTACCATTGATCTTATTCTGAAAAGACGGAAACGATAACTTGATTGGCACGGTAGCTAAATGATAGGACTGCTGCGCAAGATTTCGATTGCCGCACTGATCATGATTATTGTATAGTCCGCAGATGTCTGTGAAACTCATGACACTTAAGTCAATTCGAATGAGAGGCAAAGTTAAAAAAGAACGAAACCACAACCGGCCACAAGACACCACAGAAAACCAAAGGACTAATATCCACATTGTAACATCCCCAAGTAAATAAAAAAATAATTTGATACTTAACTTAATTATTCACTTAAAAGGCCGAAACAAAACCTGTCAATGCATTCGCTATCATTTCCATCTACCCTACCCGATGCCTGCGAATGTAAGGTAGTGAATCATTAAATTTTGTTCCGCTAGGCACCTGTCGCCCAAATCAATCAACCGGCCGGGGCAACTGCGAACAACCGTAAAAAAAGTACTCACAAAATTCCACATCCAACGCGTATTAACTTCAATACAGGACGAATTTATAAAAAAACAAAGCCAATGGAAACACAATTTCAAAATAGTAACGTAATATAAAATACACTTCGGAGCGCACGAGCCGAACGGCAGCTTGCTGATTGGTCGGCTTTTTGTTCCATATTCAAAACGAATCGAACATCAGTCGGATGGTATTCAGTCGCACCGTAATTATCATCAAAGACGAACGTGTATCACACCTGCTGCATTGTTTGAATAAGTCGTTCTTTCATTTTCAATTCAGACCTACAATTTGACGTCGGTAATAAGCAGCTTTTAGAGCTAAAGCAACATTGTGGCTTCGAAATGTTAAATGGGTTTGGAAACTTAACAGATTATCATAATTCGCTTCGAGCAACTGTTGACCAAAATTACAGGTCTTTTATGTTGTTTATACGATGTAATTGACTGTTCATTTTGTTAATAAAGGTTCATTCCAGGCAATGTATTTTTTTAAACATGTGTAAATTAGCTTCTGCGATAAAAGCACCGTTAAAATGGCCTAATTTAAAAGTCCATTCATAATCATTCGCAGATAACGGTAAGAGTACTTTTTTCCAGCAATGCAATCAATTTATTAAGTAAGTACACACAAAAACCTGCGAGTGCGTTTCCCGTTTAAGTTCAATGAATCGGTCCGCTAAAAAAGTATGATTAATCATGCGACGATTATGTGAGAACAATCGACCATGTTGCGGTGCGCGAGATTTATGCGCTTGCGCAAGTGACCAAACTCGTAATGTGTAGGGCTACCATGAGATAAAATGGCCTATTATACCAGAGATACACGATTTTGAACGATTAAGTAGATAATCGAGGGTTATTATGTGGACAAAATTGGCTGACAGGTAATGGGATAGCGGGTGGCGTAAGATTCGTACATAATGTTTACTTTGTAGTATATAATCCAGGCTGGAAGCGATTGACTGAAAGACGACGATGATTGCAAAGGGCTATCAGATTAACCAATTTGATTGCAGCATCAACGACTGATCATTTTAGCCATATGGTCGTTTGAATTCAATTCTCTTCTAGAAAATATAGAAACGAGTGAGTGCCTGCTTGTATTGAAAAAAAATTGCCTGTTTATAATCTTTCCGGGAATCTCGTGTAATTTTCGTCAAATTCAATACAGAAAGCTTTTACTTTCTTCAAACCTCCTATCTATTATTTGCTTTTTAATGTTTTTGTTTTGCCTTCTATGTTTTTGCCTCCATCTCTTTATTTATTTATTAGCCTATCTGAAACAGCAGCCCTACCCGACAGTTCTTTAACAAGAATTCTGTAGTGAGCCGCCGCGTCTCGAGTTTCGGACGGACAGACGATGGGACGCGACGCACCTGTACCTCCTTCCTGCTAGGTGCCTTTTTTGCTTCCAAACCATTTCCTGACGCGAGCTTGCTCAATCCACTGACGCTTTTTGTTTTAAGTGAATTTACCGCCGTTGGAATTGTTTCACTTGTGGAAGATGTGATAGGAATTTTTGATGCTGAATGAGGTTGTTTAGGAATGTGTAATTATCTTGTTGTTGGTTAAGTGTTTTGTAGGTGACGGCCTGATTGGCTTGAATTTATTTGTGTAGGTTTTGTGTTGTTCAAGCAATAGGTGTGAGATTCGGCAGTGAATTAGCCCCACGATACAAGCAACAATAATGTATTAAAAACTTCCAAAATACCATTGGCATAGTTTACTTTTTGATGATTTACAGAACTGCAAAGCTTGATACAAAGAATGCCTAAAAAGCTTGAGTTCTTACCCTCACGAAACAAACCATTTAGCATTTATAACTACAACTGCATGTTCTATAGTTTTAAACCATTCCTTTAGACTACTTTCTGGATAGACTTAACCAACGGTATGACGTACATCAATGAGTATATTATCATAATTTACACAAACATTCAAACAAAACAAGCTAGTATTAACATCATCTGCTTTGTTTAGAAAACAATCCATTTTCGTTTGATTCTCAAGATCGTTTGTAAACTTAAACACATGATACTTCTCAACTATAAACGTTCTCTTTGGTTTGTTTATATTATTACAAGACGTTACTAGTCTAGCCATTACCAATTTTCAAGGTTTGACTACCTGATTGGCGCAGTGGCTAAGCGATTGGACTGCTGCGCTAAGGGTTGCGGGTTGGATTCCCGCACGGGGCAAAAATTTGTGTGAACCACAGATATTTGTCCCAGGTCTGGGTGTTTGTGTATGTGATATTTCATGTTTGTGAAACACCCACGACAAAGGAGAAATTCCTAATGTGGAGCAAAGTTAAAAAAAAAAAGATTTGGCAATGCTTCGTTTAACTGCTGAAAGACGGAAAATATATGGTTTATTTATTTATTTATCACAAATTTTCATACTGTTCTCAAATACGTTGCAGTTGATCTTCAGTCTCCCTGCATGTAGTACATACCAGATAGTATTGCCTTTACATGGAGCGATTGTTAACTTGTTCTCTACAACTTAGGGACAGGTAACACTGTAACGTTCCTCCATGACCATAACAAAGTGGCGTGCCTGGTCCATACCAAACTCCGGAGGACGCACCTCTAAAATTTTTACTCCCTTGGTAAGACCTGTAATTTTTTTTGGGCTTCTGACTGTAGAAACGACAGTCGAAGATCCGCAGACGTTTGTCCCTTGGTGTTTGTGTATGTGATATTTCTTGAAACGCACCCGCGCGGCCGCGGTACAGGAGAAATTCCTGATGCGGATGATACGTTTAAAGAAATGTTTTTGGAAATTCCTACCTTTATTGTAGAACAAAAATATAAAGATTTCTTTAATTCATGCAACGATTGCAAGCTGTAAACTTATCGTAAAAACTCTCTCTTACAATCTTAAGGATACCGGTATCTTAATAAGTAACTACAAAAACATTAAAATTAAAAATAGAAGGCTATCAGAGACATTATATGCCAAACTAAGAAAACCGTGTAATTATAAATCGGTGGAACGAACGCTATCAGTAAATATTCATGGATCTTAATTGCCTCGTCACACCTATCGGCATCTCGCCTCACAATAAGATCTCTTCTGTAAAGTTATTTTTTTTATAGACTTGCTTTATCGCTAGGACCACTGTAACATTTTTGTACATTCCATGAAATAAACATTTGATTCGATTGATTTGTATTTTAGCCTTTAACCTATAGACAGCGTTTGAGACATTTTAGCAGCTAAACTGGCTTTTGATAAATGAAAAGATAGAAGAACCATGGTTAACCTTCGAAATTCCTGACAGTAAAATAATAGAAATTCCTAAGTAATGTCCTCCTGACCGAATTTCGGTCACGGCGGCCTGTCTTAGCTGAGACTAGCCATCTGCGCAGGAGATATTATAGTGCCCGAGTGTGCGCGCAGACACAGGTGCACTCCCTATTCCCTTACTCTAATAATCCGATGGGACGGTAGACCGACACGACCGGAGAGAGATCAGGCGCAGGACCAACGGCTTAACGTGCCTTCCGAAGCAAATTCCTAAGTATTAGGTATGTGTAGAGAAGAAAATGCATGAATTACCAGCTTTTTCACTGCGAGTTGGCGATTTCAAAGCTTAGCCCATGTTTACCTACAAATTTCTGTGGGTCAATAGAGATCTAAGAATAATTTATAAACATAACAAAAAATATGAATATGAATAGCATTACACTGATAATGCAATACAGAACTCAACTAATTTTATGTTGATAAATCTGGTCCATAAAATACCGGACCACCACGAATAAAAAATAAAACAAAACATAAACACAAAACTCATTATCAAAACATTTCATAACACGAAAATCAGTTTCGAAACACCGATAATGATATATTGAGAGTCACTAAAGAGGCAATAATGAGGCTATTATGTTACAGCCCTTTCTGATTCGCATGTTAGGAGCCAATCAGGTGCAACCTTCGGAAAATATACATCGATCAACGTCTTGTACAGTTAGGAAAAATTAATTCGAATGGAATTCAGTTTGAATTCACAAATTGATTTTGACTGAACACAATTTTTTTAATGAAATGTAATTATTACGGGCCCGTAGGATGGCAATTGGGTCGCCACTTTTGGCAGGTATGTACATGGGAGCAACAATAAAAAAAATTGGTGTATGGACTTCTGAAAAACACCACTGCCGTTGGAAGGTTGGTTTGGGTACGGTACAATTTTACAATATACTGACTAGTTAGACCGATGCGCGATGTTGTAGATTTTGCGGAAGATTAAGATAACGTTACTTTAAATGATATTTCACTTGAGTTCGAAGCTAAATATCAAAAAAGAGCAATCGGAGTTTCTTTCTGGTTTGTTCCCAAAAGAATACCTAACATGTTTAATTTCTAACTTTTAAACTATCGTAGCGTTGCATTAACCGAGTTGCATCGCCCGTGGTCTGCTTGTGACCACGGGCGATGCAACTCGGTCGAACCGTCAAGCTAAAATTAAAAACTTATGCTCGCGTTAATTCCCGTGGTCTAGTTTAATTACGTTTCATTTCATAAGCGTTTTTTACTACTTTACATAAAATAAACCGCTGGATATACATAAATAAATAAGTAGATAAATACAGTCACCACTTGGCTAACTTTCAAAGTGTCACCAACTGTAGTGGCTTGCATAAAACTCAACTTGGCATGAACAAGTGAACTTATACCATCTACAAACATGACCTAGTTTGTGACCTAACTTTCAGCTCTTTTGGTTACTTAATGCGGCTCGCATTTTAAAGTTAGTTATGAAATTATGTCATCAGGACTTAAAAATGTTTTTTGAACTAATTTCTTGCTTGTTCTACCATGCCTTTTTCTTTAAAGATAGGCACAGATACACCAAAATTTTGTCAGTTTTGGACCCATGTCATATTATTTATTCTTTTACCTTATTATACTTAATGCGCATTTTAATACAAAGTTTGCGTATTGGTGAGCCTATTACCAAAAATCGGGCTACTTATATCATATTCGCCATTTGCGATTTAGCTTTTTCGACGACGTTCTAAAATCGTATTCTCAGGGACTAACTGCAGTTACTCAGCTTTTGTCCATAGAAAAGCCGTTTTGTTTACAGTTGATAAGCCCAAAGCTGAACGGACGCGTACGCATCTCCATACGATACTGATTTGTTCTATGCAATCGCAGAATTACGCTAGATAAGTGTACCTAGTGAATGCTTTCAGACACTTCAGTGACGAAATCTTCACGGACCTAAATTATACCTCTATTATTCAGGTCATCATTAAATTCAACACAAACTAAGCATAGTTATAGTGCATTAATCAGTCCACCTGACTGACTGATACGACCTGATTGGCTAAATGGCTAAGCGATGGCACTGCTGCGCTAAGAGTTACGAGTTCGATTCAAGCAAGTGAAAAAAAATTGTGATCGGCAGATGTTTGTCTCGCGTCCGGGTGTTTGTGTATGTGATATTTCATGTTTGTGAAACGCACCCACGATACAGGAGAAACTCGTAGAATGGGGCGACGTTATAATAAAAAAAAATCTTCACGGACCAGAATGATACCTACCTCTACTAATCAGGTCGCCATTACCCACAAACAAAGCTGCCCTACACAGCTAAGTAAACACTTAAACAACGCCAAAGTACCGCTAGCCTGTACTAAGTATTGTGAAAGCTAACTTAGAGTTAACACATGCACTGTGTTAGCCCTTTGTCGCACCGTCACCGTTGCGGTGTACCGTGAATGCTTAATTAATGTTGTCAAGTTCTCATGGTGCGGTGATGGGTTCGGAGTTTAAATTATGTGGGGCACTGGTCCCATACGACACACCTGAGTAAATCCGAAAATGAGTAAACTAGGTATATTGATAACACTCACGATAGTTATAATAGGTACAACCTATCTGATTTGGGTAAAAACTTAGAAAGTTTTGAGTGCGGGTTTGTAGAGCAAACTAAGAGTTAGGATTTATATGTAGAATAAGATTTGTTTGAAGAATACAAAATTTAAATAAATAATTAAAACCTCTTTCAAAAAACTCAGAAGTGAAAAATAATATTTTATCAGATCACTTTACATAAGCGTCGTGGAAGTCGGCCCCCACTCCCTCGTGGGAGTAGTAGTCGATAACTAACCACTAACAACAACAAGGAAGACCTCGTTAGTGGTCAGTTATCGACTACTACTCAAGCAATATCGTCATCATATCATCAAGATACGGGGGTTTTGCTGTGATCCTATGAGGAGTTCCGTTCCATATCTTCGAAGTTCATCATCAGGTAATGACAAAATTTCTAGGGGTCCAATCGGAAAGTAAACCCAATCATATGATTTTTTTTGAAATCGGTTCATAAATGACTGAGTTATGAGGGAACATACATAAAAAAAAGATCCCGACGAATTGAGAACCTCCTCCTTTTTTTGAAGTCGGTTAAGCAGAAAACAGTCTCGTATTTTGAACTGCGAGATTGTCTTCTTGTTCAACCATCTGGTTTGAATGATTTGGTGATGACTTAAATGACTTTGAAACTACTGAAATGATCAAAATGGTAGTAAATCCTAACTTTCTATGAGTCTGTGAAACTTGAATTAAATAAATTATTATATATTATTATTTAGCTATAACTACAAAGTTTATCTCTGAATTTTTAATTTAATATTATTTTAATTTACTCACGTGAATTTTCGGGAAAGCCCGACTAGTTTCTAACTCAAACGGAGGCCGAATGAGCAGGCGACGTGGCAAAGTCGCATATAGGTACCTAGAGTGAATAATATGGATATCACTCAGGGAAGTTATTATAGTAAAATATTATAGGTCCTATGTAAAAGGACCCAAGACCTTGCACACTCACGCGGCCTCTAGACCAGCGACACGATCAAGACTTCCCAGATACAAACGAACTAACAAATTAATTAAAACTCGTTATTATAATAATTTCCATAATCGTATGTAAATATAAAATACTTAAATTGTTTAATAAAGATCCTTTCAATAAACACGGAAACGTATGAATAGCAAGAAAATAGTTACCACTTACGCTAATGAGGTAATTATAATTATTTCAATTAAAGTTAAGTGAGGTTTCGTGTAGCGTATGCCTGGGAATAACGTACATATGTATGCCACGTTTTCATTTCCATATTTAGAAGTGTTTGCTTTGACTCGACACGACATGACACATAAAAGGTGTTTTTTTAATTATCTTCAAATTATTATTAAAATCTATGGTGAAAGTATAATATAAGTACCTAATATCTTTCTCTGTAAGTCCCTAAAATCTTGAAAAAAGCTGCAGAACCGCAGTTTTGGAGATGTCTTGATGTCACACCATCTTTCTACCTTAAAACGATTTCCAGTTATCATTATTTAGTTTTCGTCCGCATAACATTAAACTGCATTATTTTCGAAATAAGACGTAGCCTAAGGAAAAGCAAAAGCTAAAATGTAGATTAAAGTAAATACTCTCTCTATAATTTTTCATTACATTCGTTTTAGTGGTTACTGATGATGAGGGAACAAACAGACAGACGGCAGACAAGGCTGCTCGTGCTTTGGTATTTGTAGAACAGCGACGATGGAGCATATCATAAACGCCCGCCAACGGTCCGTTCTGCACCGGGCTATAACAATATGCGCTCAAAATGTATCCTGCCAGCTTTGTTTTTGTGACATTAAAACAAAATTATTACGACCACGGTTCCGTAATGAACACACCAGTTAAACAATGTTTAATGTCGGAACATAATTGACCATTTTATCTTCACGCTCGCTTTCTCTTACGGGAATTGCTGGAGTGATGGCGTTGACACTCGCATTAAAACCAGATTCATCATTAAGTGGTGTTTTATGAGTCTTGACATGGTTGCGTTAAGTGGGATAAGATACTGAAATCATTTAAGTGCATCCTAAATCAATCTGCAAGCTAAGTAGATCATTAATACTAACTTGCTGTTGAGTACTAAAAATGATAATAAAAGTTTTCCTGACCGTATTTCGATCGCGGCCCGTCTCAGCTGAGACTAGCCATCTACGCAGAAGGTATTATACTTATAGTGCACAAGTATGCGCGCAAATACAGGTGCACTCCTTATTCCCTCACTCTCATTATCCGAAGAGACGGCAAGAAGACCGGAGAGATCAGGCAGAGGACTAACGGCTTAACGTGCCTAAAATAATATTCACGCGCAGCAAAGTTTTTCAATTTCAAACCTTATTAAGTTATTATTTTTAATTACTTTGTAATTAATTACTTTGTAAGAAGCAAGGTCAAATTTTTGGTTTCATTTGACGTAGGCTACCTTATTTCCAAGTGCCAGTTCGATTTTACAATTAGTTACATTTTTGATTGGCAATTTATTATGTTATGGACAATAGGCGGTTGTTTACATCATAGTAATTATGTAAATGTCATTAAATCATGTCAATACTAATTACCTAGATACCTTCCAAAATAAGTAAGTAATGAAACAGATTATTACCTTATTAATTTTGCCCTAATTATTATTTCCATTCGTAATTGGTTTCTTTTTAATAATATGTATGTAGTTAATTACACAACAAAGTTTAATGAACTATTTCATCATAACAATCAACTTTACAGTTATATTATAGTGATGCAACTTACTGCGATTTTTGTCATAACATTTTTCAAACTTACGCGACGTTGCCTAACACTCTTTCATCTATATCGTGTCTGCGTTGTGCAAATATGAAATTTCACAATTCACACATTCAGGATTTACACAAATAATTATCCGAAGCGGGAATTTAAACCGCTACGTTCTAAGCCAGCCAGTGCATCTATTCGTCAAAATGAATTTACATAACATAACAACACGCATGTATTCCCCGAAGGGGTAGGCAAAGATGGAGACCCACATTTCGCCAGTTATGTTAAAGATCCCAATGTAGGTAGCGAGCCTATTGCCATCAACTGGACAAATGCAAACTCATCCTGCTATTGAGAATTAAATAATAGAAAAACCCAGTAACATTTCGCGCGACCCGGGGTTCGATCCCAGGACGCCAGACCCAGGAGTCGCGCTTACCGACCACTAGTCCAACGAGGCAGTCAGTCAGTGAATTCAAAACTAGAATATTAACCCATCTTACTCTGTTGAAATCTATGCAAATAGTTACTGTAATCCTTTAATAAATGCTTGTCGTGTCCTACTTACCTGACTAGTGAGTGCCTACGGTTGGAAACGCTCATATCGATCCACACAACAAATGCCACGTACCTGGAACAAAGGATGAATACATTAATATTTTGTGGAGCGGAATATCGAACTAGAATAAACTAGGCTCGCTTTATAGGGTTGAATAACACTATAGGGAAAGGAGGCTTTCACGTTTGAGGATCGTTACAAGAGCATCCATGAGTGTCTATCAGCAGGAACACCTACGGTGATCAGACTCTTTTTCCAACCTGCTGACTGTATTAGGCTGCCCGCCCACGTCAGGCTTTTCGTAGGACTGATAATCGGCCCGACTTTTTCTTTCTTTTTATTTCTGGCCGACTTTTTGTAGGACATGTGCGTTGGACTGTTCAGGTAATAAGTACGTTCTATTTTTCGCCTACAAACAATCGGTCACCGATTATCGGACATGGGCAGGTAGCCTTATACCTACGTTTTTTGTAAATTTGTGTTGGTACCTACCACAAGTCGTTAGGATGAGTGCATAGTAATAATTATAATAATATTATGTAGTTAGCACAGTTTTTGATAAGAGAATATTGGAATTTCTTCAGATTATTGCCTGCCGAGATTGCTGCATACATGACATCGATTACCTTTCTCGATTTCATCGATTATCTTTATTTCAATAAAAAATAAAAAAGCTGTTAAAAGCACCACAACACACATTAAAATCCAAAAACATCGCATTACAAAAGTCTCACCTCCTTTATGTAAAAAACAAGATTAAGTTAAATAACAACACCTATAAAGTATTAAAGCCCAATATTTCAGGCTGGCAACATTCTGAGTCATTTTGTCCGATGTTCCGAACACACGCGAGGAACTAAAAAGTTTTTAAAAAGCTTTTGTTCTGCTGTCCACATAAATAGTTATCGTGTCTGTATGACCGCCATAAATCATTTGACGGCATGGAGTGCATGGGTGCAAGCGACCTCCGAGGTGCATGCGTGAGAGGTTGCAATCTGATAACTGTTTCTGAGTATTCGGAATTATGTGATGTGATAGACTAGGGTGTTGTGATGTGATTTTATATCGCAATGGTAGTTTTAATTTAAGTTGTTTGTTAGAGATTTTGATTTGCTAGAAAGTGTGAAGACATAATAGAGAGTAGACAGCCCTAGCAAACTTTTTTTTCAGTCAACGTTTGGATGAATAAGTACGACTTAGACGCGATGTAGGCAATAAGTTATTCGAGTACTTATTTAAGTCAACAGTCGTAATAAATAGATTTTTTCTTAAAATGTTTACCAAATTCATCTTACTTATTCGGAGACACGTGCTAACAAAAGACGTATATTGGTTATCGACTCGCCTGTTGTCATACTATTGTTTTATGCAGTTTTATGGTCTGTCTGGCGACATGTGCATTAGCCCTTCTCTACCCGTATAGGAATATATGCGTGATGATCAATAATTTTGATCTTACAGGGTGTGATGATCATAATTATACAAGAACGTAACGAAGAAACTAATGAGCTTTAATTATGGCATTAGGTATTCTTATTTATACTATTATATATACCGTCCATTGTCTTTATATACCTACCTATATCCTACACGTACTTATACAAAGACAGCTAACGTCTTTGGTAGTTTATTATTAAAATATTCTCAGAACTTGAGTCGTATAATCGATCAACTTAATGGCATTTTGATTGATAGCTAAAAATTATAAATAAATATTAATTATCTTAATCCCTCTCTGGCGGGGTCATCACCCGATAGCACGCATGACATGCACCCCGCGACACTGCGTGCATTATCAATGCGATCGTACACTAGATTGATTATTTTGGTGACTGCGATGTATTTTAAATGGATCCCTGATACGCGGTACTGGGAAATGTTTTGTTTATTTTATAAAATCGTTGCTTCACAGTCCACACTAGTTAAAAGTGTAAAAACTCCTGCGGGTATACACATACCTAGGGCGTTATCTACCTTTGTTGCATACAGACCGGCGTTATATTTTTAACAGTTCACATGCACAAAGGCACAGAATCGCGCAAAATCTGCGAATAAAAAAAAATATTCCGTGGGAGTTTCGTGCATGGATCGATCCCGCAACTTCTACCGCAGTAGTCCAGCCATTTATCCTATTACTCAAAATTGGGTCATCTTAATTTTATTTGGACAATTGTATCGTCTTCTGGTTACTATGCCGGGATGTTGAGGGGCTCGTTACAACGTGGCTACCGCGCAGATTAGTCGATTGGCGAGGTTAAGTCGTGCTCGCCGCAGTCAGTCTTGTTATGGGTGACCGTTTTCACATGTCGAGACCCCTTCGTGCTTCGGAAGGCACATTAGGCCGTTGGTCCTGCGCCTGATCACTTTCCGGTCGTGTCGGTCTTCCGTGACCGAAAATTCTGGAGAATATTACGATGCCGGAGAGCACAGTGCTACTGATAGTAATGGCTATTTATTACACTGTAAATTGTATACTCCAAGTGAGGTTCCAAGAAAATGAAGGCAGGATACAAAACCTAACCTAAAAGGTAATGAACCTCCGTAAAGATTCATCGATCGGAGCTCAGACTGTCTTAGAACCCGCAGCGAACATAATCAGAAAATAAAAAGGAGAATCTGGAAATGAATTTACAAAACAAAACTTACTTTCGTAACATAACCCGCCGCATTAGGATAAAACAAAAAATAATCTTTATCTTGTATCATTTAATCTTCCCAAATCAACAACAAAAATTTTTGTTTATAAAAGACTTGAACAATTAATATTCAAGGATAAACATTACAAGATTCCTTTCGGAGGCTCATTAGACATCAAAATAATCGAGATTTTTATCTTCTTACAATGATAATGGCCTCTCCTTACCTTACAACATTCTGATGGTATCGAGGTAACTGTATCTATTTGTACGTTTTTATTTTTAGTATCAAAAGGTGTAATTATGTGAAACTGTGAATGTATACGAGGAGTAAGCAAGCGCGTATTAAAATCGTTTAAGTAAACGTTAACCTACTCCAGAATTGTCGAGAGAAATCTCACTCAGATGTGTAGACCATTAAAAGATACACAACACCATGCCTGATTCTTGGAGACGTCGGTGGAGACCACTGATTTCCATTCACTGATGTACCCCTTGTGCCGTGTGGTATCCGGCCTAGAATTGACCACCCCCTTTCCTCCCGTTGGTGTCGTAAGAGGCGACTATGGGAAACTCCAGACGATGGGCAGCAGCGTCTTCTGTAACTTGACCACCAACACTGCGATCCCCAAGCCGCTTGCCAAGCGTGGGGATTATGGCAACCCTGCCTTCTAAAAGAGGGAGGCTTTTGTTCAACAGTGGACGTCTTCCGGCTGATGATGATGTACCCCTTTCGTCTCACTCCCTTTTCAATAAATTCTTCAAACATGCTCGTTTGCTTAGGGTACTCCTAATCTAGCCTTTCCCCTGATCTTCTAAGATCTGTTTCAGTTCAAAGGGGTCCTTTCTCTTTAACTTATCCATACATTTTTGGTAAATATTCCTAATTTATTCTTGCTTCGACAATCACTTTCGTCTTAAATGCAATCAGTCTTTCGCTCTTTTATACGTATCAAAATAAACATAGAAAATCTAATAAAAATTCAATATACGAACAACGATAATAATAAGTTCTCAACTCATTACGGTTCGGGTTGGAGCATCTTTTCCGTCATTTCTTCTCAGGACAGGAGACAGATATAACAGTATTTATTGTCACACAATAACAACACAAATAATCCCTTTAATAACTCAAATAGAGTGAGTATTCATCATATAAATTACGATACAAGATTATCGCTGGCACATCATTAAAACATACCTTCAAGGATTACTCGTATTATCGTAAACCAGACGACACGGCTAGTATAAATATATCTGGTGTTTTTCGAAGCGTGCCGACACTCGATACCGGGTGCCCCGCCGTGAAGGGTCCCTGTGACCTCGCCTGGAGTTGACCCCCACTTATCGTATCGTCCGTCTACTCTTGTTTATTTTACTCTTCGCTATGTGTTTTTTTTTTAACTTTTCTTTTGCCGTTTCGGGAGTGTTATTTTTAGGGTTGAAGACAGACATTTAATATTAAAAGATTCACGAATAACTTCGTTTGTTTGTGACCTCGTCACACCTAAAACTACTGAATCAATCGGAATTTAATAGTATATGGAGATACCTTAAACGCTAAAGAAAGACGCTGCAAAACTTTCCACACGAACAAAGTCGTAGTAAAAAGATAGTTATAGGTAGTTAAATGATAATTTCAAGATATTTGCGACCCAATAATACGTTAACCCGTTGCGGTAAAACAGATTTTGATCAAATTACATGAAGTAAGGAAATTATCGCCGATAAGCATGTACTTGATTTAGATAAAGATCTTTTATGTTGGTAAAGTCAAAACATGCAAATATGAGACTCGTGCCGTGGTTTATACTTTACAGTTTGAGGTAAGTATCGGGTTTGATGTTTGTCGGTTTCAAAAAGATGGGTTTTCTGCTAAAATTAAATAATATCATATTCGAAGAATAAAAAAATAAATTCGTTTATTATTTTTTAGAAACTTATCATGTTCATGTAGTTATTAGGTATTACTTGAACCAAATTAGACGGCCTTATCCTAGCAGAATTACCACTAAAAAGTGCTGTTTAATTTATAAATAGATGCTTTAGATTATTATCCCATCTCAGTACTCCATCCGAGATATTATTCCCAATACAATCGTCACGAAAATGGGTCCATCAGTTTACGAGATTAGCACAACACAAATAATGAACACTTCCTATTATTGTACGTAAACCGAGTTCTATTCCAACAAGATTACTGACATTTATCAAGTTTAAGTAACCGTAGCTATAAATATCGCTAGCCTTTATAATCTGTGGAATTCAAGAATAGGGTTGTAAATTTGTAATATGATCACGATATCATTTTTATGATTTGAAGTTTACTTTATGTATGCTTAATGCGGTTTTATTGTGATAAAAAAGGATACAGCCCCCTTACAATAAGAGCGACTTACAACAGTGAGACGCTACATTACACTGCACTAGAGGTGAGGATTAAAAGTTTAAACGTTTAATTTAACACATTTTTTTTTTTTAACTATTAACATCAATAAATAATTTTGACATAATCGTTAAAAGTTATAACGCAGTTCGTAAGCACAACAAAATAAGTCGAGAGTTTTATTTAATCGGCGCCACTTACACTTACACTTAACACTTAGTAAGAGTTTATGATGTTAAATGTTAGATGGCGTTGTCATCATGTCAATAACAGCAAGCAATAGTGATCATTATTACGTCTTGATTTCTTAAATTATAAGACTTATATTGCTTGGCATAACAAAAATAACTTTTAACATCTTGTCGCGAGTTGATTTAAAGAACTTTGAGTCCTATGTCGCTAAGGATACGTTTTGTTATTGATGCAAAAATAAATATAACTTTTAATGTTTCATATTGTTCAATAGCAAACGGTGAAACTAAACAACAAATTTCATTTAACGGTTAACTTGAATTGACTTTTGCGCGATTTCAGTGTTTGTTACATAGGTTTTATAATTTGGTATTTAAAGTAATTTAAACTATAAGTGCATAAGTTTTAACGACGATTATTTCAACAAACGATAAAAAGTTTTACAAATATCTCACTTGAAAGGCAGCGTTATGGTAACTTCTGTGCCTTGCGAAAGAGCATTTTCCAAAGCTGGGTACATAATCAGCGACAGGCGAACACGGCTTACAACAACTAAAGTCATGCAGCTAATGTTTCTAAACGCCAATAAACTGTAAATTGTTTAAAATGATAAAAATATGTTATTATTACTTATTACAATTAAAAACTATTTTTGATTAAGAAAGTATATTATTTATAGTTAGTTCTCAATATTATATTCGGCAACAGATTAAAAATACTTAACTTTTAACTAACAACAGGCTTTCAATATTAACAATCTAAAGAACTAAATTAACGTAAACGTTACCCTTGTTACCGAAACTGATAAACGTTATCCGTTATATTTTTAACATTTAATTTAACACGTTATATTTAATTAACAATTAATTTTTAACAATTAATTTTTTTTTAACTTTTAATCACATCTCTACACTGCACGTAGCGGCGTCTCGCTTGCACATCGAAAACTATCCTGCTTAAGGAGTTGATGGTAAAGGGCTGAAGTTATTGTCCACTTGCAAGATTAAGCCATCATTACTAAGGCCAGTCTTCAGATGGGTGACAAGTCTATCACTTCTACAGGTATCGCTAAAGGCCAAATTTTTCATTCATGTTTTAAAATTTAGAGATGTTATTTTTATTTTAAACCCGACTGAAGATCTTTTGAACGTCTCGCCGAAAGTCTGGCATAATTTCTCATTCATGTTTTGGTGTGAAAGAAAAAAAAACCATTGTAAAACATTCTTGTCTCCAGGCAAAAGTTTGTGTGTTTGTATGTTTGTTACCTCTTCACGCTCGAACGGCTGGAACGATTTTGCTAGAATTTGGTATAGAGATAGCTGATATCCTGGATTAACACATAGGCTACGTTTTAACCTGACAAAAATGTAGCAGGTAACACCGCGGGGCGATGTTAATGGTACGATAAAACTGTGTAATACCTATATAGTATTTTTTCCACAAATCGATAACCCTGACACTTTCCGCAACTTCAAAACATCATAGCGAAATATGAAAGCGTTCTACTAAAGTAATTTAATACTTTAATGAAGGTAGGTACCGTAAATGTAATATAATAAACCTACCCATATGAATGCTATATCGGTTAATATTAGAGCCTTAATGTTTCCAATAAATAACAGCTGCTCACACTGCATTATGAATATGTTTACGGTACCTTATTGAGAATATGAAATTCACCAACACCTTTGAGCTAGTAAATAGAGTAGCTACCTAATCCTCATCATCATCAGCCAGAAGACGTCCACTGTTGAACAAAGGCCTCCCCCTTTTAGAAGGGGTGAGGTTGTCATAATCCCCACGCTTGGCAAGCGTGTTGGCGGTCAAGTTACAGAAGACACTGCTGCCCATCTTCTGGATTTTCCCTTAGTCGCCTCTTACGACACCCACGGGAGGAAAGGGGGTGGTCAATAAAAGTGTTGTGATCTTTGTTGTAGACAATTTTACGATCTACAAACTTTGTCTGAACCATTTTTCGATAGCTCTCGTTGTTTCAGAAATATGCGTAAAAAAAGCAAATTTGTGACCTTTGACCTCGAATAAAAAACAGCGCACAAGCGGGATCGATGGGGACTTTTGACATATCATTTGTAATGACGTATTCAAGGCCTGCACAAAAATCCAGCTTCTTGGGAATTAATGCAAGCTGGAATGTCTATTTTGACTGGACTATAATAGGTCTATAAATTTTTTAATATTCTTTATTAGGAAAAACTCAAAGGGGAGAACTCTCAAACAAGTACCGTATTCATTCCGAAAATAGGTAGTATGAATACCTCACAAGACATTTGCAAGACCATGCAAGTTATCACTCTGTATACCATAAAGACAGTGATAAAACAGCAACGCTGATGACGGCATTAAATTCTATGTAATAAGCGGGTCTATTCCCGTTTATTGCGCTTAATTCACACCTCGGCAATTGCGAGATCAATAAGGCGGTCATACACCGGTCTACTTAGACATCATACACTAATCTTTATACATTTGAGCATGTTAATGCATTTCCTGCAAGTTATTAGGTCACAAATCCTCGTGAGGTGTGGCGGGCTGCAGCTGACAGGCATCATCCGACGATTCGATACAGATTGCACTAAATCACAACTTGCTTTGAGCTAAGAATGTTTGGAAGTGGAGGGAATCTTAACAGATTTATGTAAATATAACTGAGAGGACAGAACTAAATAATAATGATTCTGTCGAAAATATTTGTACACATTTATTCTAGCTTCAAATCTTGAGGAATTAAAGCCTAGCCAAGGAATTTTAACTAACATTTATGAGTAATTAGTTTTGTCTGAAATATACATACATAAAAGGAAGGTACATCTCGATTAAAAAAAAGTGACATTAATCTCTTAAATTGATGTTTGGCACCAAAACTACGCGAGAATAAACCTGTTTACATGGAGACTTATTCTTCTCCATTTGTTGTTGTTCCTATGTGCCCTGATGAAATATACAGGTACATCTACTCCGGAAACTGTCACATCAATTTCTCACATCATTATTAGCACCAGAACCACACAAGTAGTTACTTACATTAAATCAAAAGGTTACTTATTCTTCGCCATTGGAAATACATTAGTCACAACCAATAAAATCTGTATTTTTAACCACCTAAACAATGGTTTAATGAACAAAAAATTACTACAAAAAATCTTAATTTGCTGTTAAAGGATCAAAGTCAGCTTAAAGCTGTCGCCGATCTCTCTATATATGTACATTGTACACGTACCTAGACTTCCTAGCTCGATGTAAATGAACGAGATTAGTCGCAGTGCATGCACTGGACTGGAACAAGATTAGTTCAGCGTGTTCTGTCACCCGTGATCATCGCGCCGTGTTGGGACTCAACTTTCATAACAAACTCGATACGATAAGCACTAAGCAGCTACAGTTTATAAAGGTTTCTCTTTTGTTTTATAGGATGGAAAACCTTATTATTCTAAATATTTATCTTACACTACTAAACGATATAAGGAGGCCTCACAAATCAAACGAAAATAAGACGGAAAGTGCCTATTTTGAAAAACTGCTCTTGAAGGGTGCGGAATTAAAATCACTTTAAATCTGGGAAGGGATCTTTTTTTTTTTTTATAAAAACGTCGCCCCACACTAGGAATTTCTCCTGTGTCGTGAGCGCGGTTCACAAACATGAAATATCACATACCCAGACTCGGGACAAACATCTGCGATTCGCACAAATATTTGCCCCGTGCGGGAATCGAACCCGCAACCCTTAGCGCAGCAGTCTAATCGCTTAGCCACTGCGCCAATCAGGTCGTCGTTTATCATTATGAATCACTTCCATAAGTTTTTGACAAACTGCATAGATATGAATGTATCAAACAACTTGTCCTAGCGATTTCCAATGTTAATCCAATAGCCAATGCAAAATGAGCCCTAATAAAAAATTAAGTTTAAAAAAATCTCTTGCCTTATTTTGTGCGATCCACATTTATCTTCTTTGTCTACATAGCTGTAATGTGTGTGTATTAATGACATTACATGTAATGGTTTCTGGATTTTTTATGATTTATGAGGTAAAACCTACTAAACATTGTTTAAAGTTCATAACTTCTTTTCACCCTTTGTCGTAGATTTCTTACACCGCTCTTAACTGCACATTGTTAACGGTGGGATTCTTCTTGTAGGCAAGGTTATACAGATCATGTTCACCTGCGTAAAATAGCTAGGGTTGGAAGTTATGTACATTAAACATACTGCATTCATTTTCACTACAGAAGTACGATAAAATAATATAACATTTTAACACAATAAATATGATTAGTAGAACAATTGACAGTCTAGTTATCAACTAATTGTGTTATATGTCTCAATCGCAGATGGTTTAGTAAATTAAATTGATTTAATTTTTGCAAAACAATGCTACTGCAACGATAACATAATGCTCTAACGAAACAGAAGCATGTAAACAAAGTCAACACAGCCAATGAAACCATGGCAACGGAACACCAGAAAACAAAAGAAACAAACAATAAAAATGAAAATCCAATACAACTCGTGACGGCTCTATAACGGTGGATCAAGCTAGCTCAAACTAACGCTAATTATCTGCTCAGTCATTGTGGAGAAACTTTCTCTTTTACTATTAAATTCTAATTTATTCTGGTCGGTTCGTGATCGTGGAGTATGCTCGGCGAATGTCAAATGAGATGTAATGAACATCTGCATGATAGGATGCTAAACGTCTTCGTCTTAGGTGTTCTGTGAAACGGGTTGTTTAGAAGACATTTTATTGCGCGCCAGCACGATAAATTGTTTATATTAAACTTCGTGGTATGAGAATTTAGCTGAACCCTAATTAGATATGACACGCTTGGCATAAGGATCGATGGTGCTAGTTCTATTAATTTCCACTTTATATTTCAAAACTCTCAGTTGATGCTGTTCGACTGCAGAACAATCGCTAAGTATTTTTCATAGTTTAATTTCTCACTATTTTTGCGTTTTACCACTTGCCAATAAATTAAGAAAAAAATTGTCGCCATTATGGACTTGGAATTTTGCCGTAGTAAACGAATATTTTCTAAAGATATCTTGATTAAAACATGTAAGTGCATATTGCAAAAAAATGAAGGCCAAAATCGAAATTTTCCTCAAAGAACGTTGACCGGATGTTTTACAGTACAAAATGTTCTATTGTTACAAAGGCATAGAATCATTATTAGTGTGACGTTATGTTTCTACGTCATATTGCACCATAATCTGTGTCAGTATGGGATGCCCCTCGGGCAACAGTCACAATAATAATTTCAAACCTCGTCGACCACAGGATCCCGCATGGCCTCTGCGGTTAGATAAGCGGGATAACTATATAACAATGTATACGTATTGAGTACCTACCCAGCGATAAATTACAGTGAGTATGAACTATAAATTTATTTTACTTCCTTTTTCAAGATAAAACAGCAAATACTGCATCATTAAGGTATCTTTGCTGGGTAAATCCTCGTGGACTTGCTTTTGAACTGTTCTACGGAGTCTGACAAACGAGATAACCGATGTTTTGTCAGACTTATACCAGCTAAAACCTCATGGCTTCCTTCTAAATACCAGTCGTAGAGGAAGCGTCAAATTTGAATAACTTAAACTACATCCGAAACAGTTAATTACGTATTCAATTGCTGGACAAAAGTCGTCTCCAAATTTGCGTCACAACACCTGGGTTTTCGCTTTTAATATCCTCCACGAACCGGCCACTTTTTCGCTCAAAATCAGTTAAGTATTACCTGATCGCTGATTAAGCATTAAATAGACAATATAACATATTATACATAGCTAGTTGTTTAAAAAGACAGATTTATGAGGAATGATTTTCGTAATCCTTTAAATCTTCATAATTTAAAATGATCGTGAATACAACAGACAGATCAAGATCCCGCCAATCAAGCGCTAGCGCAGTTGAGTACAATCAAAATCAAGTGCAATGCAATTAGGACAGCGATCTATTCCGACAATAAATTGTTCGGCGCACGCGCACGATTCGAGCGATCGTGCCGAACAACGATCTATCTAACGCTACGTCTGGGGCAACAAGAAAGAAGTTATTTGTATATTGTTATACGGGTCTCGACTGTTCGTAGAATAAGATATTGTGATTATGTATAGCTGTATCATCATGTTTTGTAGTATGGACTGGGCCAACCAGATTCTTAGGTTACTTAATAATAATTATCTAATGTGGGCATTAAATATTATATCGCCACATTTTTTAAGTAGATTCGAAATAAGAGTTCTTCTTTAACGTAAAAAGGAGGATAGTTTACATAATTTAAACAAATGACAAAAAAGTTTTAGATAGCTAAGTAGGCATTTAAGGATCCTCAAATAGAAGAAACCTAAATACCAATATCATATACCATATTAGAAAATATTTTTCAATTTTTGTTGAAAAATATATTTTTGTCGAAATCCATATCCTGAATCCCAGATTTTTTCCACCGGCAACACTAAACCGGAATCGTCGATCCATGATCTATCTTGCTTTCCCAGAGGCGCGCAGGCGCATTCCCACGGTCGTTAATCATGCGCTAACGATCTATGGATCTGATTTAGCACTGTGCACTTGTTTGTTCGTCTTCTAGTGATACTGAAGTAATGAACACAGTATGCTACGAATTCGTAGATCACGATCTCGTGAGATTTTATAGCTGTTAATTATGTGAATAAGGTCTGCAGCCTGCTGCCTTGAGAGTGAATGTACTGCAAATCATAGATGCAAACATAAGATGATTTGATATTGCGTTTCTTGTACATTGCTTGCCGGCCTAAACGCTGATGATGGAGTTGTAAAATAAGGAATACTCGAAAGCTAGCACTGCTTGCTTCGAAACGAAGGAAGAAATAGTTTTGATAATAATTCGTGGCATGGAGGATAAAAAAGGACGGTTTCATGTCAGTTCAGACAACAGTTCTTGCAAACCCTTTAAACAGATGTAGTTTCGATTTAAATATGTTGCTAGAAGATGACACCTTTGGGATTTAAAATTGACATATTTAGGACCAGAATCAAGGATCGCTTCGCAAGCTTCAATGTGTTTTAACTAATTCCAAATTCCCGTAAACTAATTGATAATGAGAAGACCTTATCCACACTAATCTATCAATCATCTAACCTCACTGATTGCAATACACTAGTTTTAATAAAGCATATACGTGCAGATTACATCAGGTGCTTTTTACTGCGTCATATAATACCTGACCTACACCATTTGTACTACCGCGCCTTGTATGGATCGCGGCAGTACATGTTTGTATAACCTGTCATGCGCAGGACACGCACAGACTTGGGTTCCGTAGGTACGTACTCGTGCTATTCCATGCGAAGGATGGTAAAAGTCTTGCATTAAATTAGTGTTTTATATTAAAATCTTATCAGTGGGTTAAAATACATTTTTTTATAAATTCATTCGACAGCTTCACCACAGTAGAAATTAAACAGTCTTTTAGGCACCATACCAGTCAACAGCGATGAGGAATACAATCCATGTACCTATTTATCAAACGAAAACATATAATTATTATGTATCACCACTCAAAATAGGTTTTTTCTGGTACCAAAGAACCCTAAAAATGTTAACGACTCGCTGTGTACGTGTTATGCGATCGTATCAGCTGATTACAAAAATAATTCAGTTTGTGTTTTGTTTCGAGTCCATGTTAGGTCATGTAAACAATCCGACTCAATGTTATTAAATGGGAGGCTTGTGGGACAAAACAAATAAAATGTTTTGACTATGATCAGTTGATATTTTATTTGTCTTCATCATCATCATCCTGCCTCTCCCAAGGTCCGCCACAGAGCCTGGTCTCCTGCTTCGTATATCCAGTCAGTCCATTCTATCGTCTTGATGATCATACGTAAATGGGTTATCTGTCGGCAAATGGACTTGTCTGGGACTTACGAAGACATTAGAGTACAGTTTTTAGGTCTTCACTGGTACCTTCACACCTACCTACTACAACAAGCTTCACCGATTTTTTTTTATCGACAAAGGTACGTAGTTCTTCAATACTACAATTTTTTTTTTATAATGCCTGAACTAGACATGTAGTTAGTCTTAGTAATAAAGATTCGCACTGGACTAAAGTTTTACCAAAGCAAATAGCTTTTTTCTCTGCTTTTTGGATTTCGTACATGTGAAATTAATTTTTGTTTAGGGCTCATAGTGACGACTCCGTTCAAATTGGCATTGAAATCCAAACAAGTTCTAGCTATGGTTAGTGTGTTCCAGTCAATGATAAATGACCTGAAGCCAATTAGCATAATTATGGCGTTTAGACACTGTATGACGCAGAAGCCTTGTTTCGTAGGTGTAGGTAAGTATGAACCGGTTTCTACAAAGTGCATTTGAGTTTTGTAGGAAAATTCACCCTGGATTTTCGGAATTTATGTAGTTTTGCTAGGGAATGCGCATTTGATCTCCACTATTTACAAACATAAGTGTCATCCGCCGATATTTGTCTCAAAGCTGCACGTGACATTTCTTGTGAAAGGAAAAAATGATCAGCAATATTCTTTTCACTAAGTACATACATACATTATAAAAATACTGTTCTTTTTTTCGTTCGTTTTTTGTTTCTTAATCATAACGCCAGCCAAACAGGAGCTTTCAAGGAGGCCTGTTAATTAAACGATCAGTGTTCCGGAAGTCGTATGCGAGCCGAATTACCCCGACCTTGATGCACTATTAATATGGATGCAAATTTTATAAGTTGCTCACGCGCAGGTTTTAAGAGTAATAACAAATTAGCCTCGAGGTATGTGACTCATCCCATTACGAACAGGCGCCAACTTTCTGGGAAAAGAAAGGACTTTCTCCACCTTGAATTCTTTTTTTTCGTTTTACACTTTGGTACTGTAATTTTCTCTGTTGACAATAATACCTATCCTGCCTACCTATGTACCTCAAAACCTGCTGAGTAATTAACGTGAAAGAAGCTAATAAGAGATGTAGGTATTAAATCTTAATACTACCCGTAATTTGATTTGGCAAATGAGCCTAATTGAGATAATAAATTAATTAACGACCAAAATGAATAACAAGTCAATTAAGACTTGCCAGGTTTATTTATAACGTTATTACAATCACACAGTGTGACGGCGATCAATTAACATTTTATAATGCAATTAATAAAAACTAGCTTCACCACCTGATTATATATATATTAATTATATTATTATTAGTAGGTATATATGGAGCCTGTATACCCCGAAGTAGCAGGGCCCTATGTAATACGCAGCGAGCCTATTGCCATTATCTTCCGACCCCAGTCCTGGGTCCAGTCCGCGCCGAAAATGCAATAACACATTTAGCGACCCGGGAATCAAACCCAAGCAATCACACTTACAATAATTTGCCCAACGAAGCAGACTTGTCATATATATCTGCCTAAAAATACATTAAGTGGACTTAATTAACAACTACTTAATAGAACCACGATCAGGGCCCTTATGAGGAAGCGAGTTGCCACACTACACGCACGTAACGGCGCCTCGCTTTCACAACGGAAAATGTCCTAATTTAAGGGCGGGTTGCTTCAGCTTCACTTGAGACACGTGAATGTTAAAAATGGCAATACCCATTTTGTTTTCTTCTAACAACCCTAATAGCGAAAAAGTTTTGTTTTTTACCTGCAGCCTTAATAACGTTGATAACCGGATTTTATGCCGTGAACCAACGTAACGTAAAAAATCTTCTGTAATCGTATTTTTAACGTACGTATGCAACGTTAACAGACTGTTTGAAAGATCCCGTCCTAAGAGTTCAGGGTGAGTGGACAGTCCATTAAACATAATTAAAATGATTACAAAATGACATTATTCCATGAAAGTAATCCTAGCACATCCTTATTGCCGTGACGTGTGGTCACAACAGTCTCATGCGCAGGATATTAAAATGTCCACCTTATATTCCGGTTTCGTTAGGGCTGTCACGTCCAAATTTGCATACGAAAGTAAAAGATGTTTAGTGTCAAGGAAATTACAAACATAACCTTAGATTACCATAAAATGCTAACATAACATAACATAACATCACGCCTGTATTCCCCGAAGGGGTAGGCAGAGGTGAACATATAGTATACCCACATTTCGCCAGTTATGTTGTAAGTCCCAATGTAATAGGGGGCGAGCCTATTGCCATCAACCGGGCACAAATCTAGACTCCGTGCTGCTACTGAGAATTACCTAATGGAAACTCAGTAACACTTTTGCCCGACCCGGGATTTGAACCCAGGACCTCTTGCTCAGCAGTCGCGCTTAGCGACCACTAGACCAACGAGGCAGTCCTATTATAAAATGCTAAGCATAAATTAATATCGATTAATTAATTATTTTCCATATATAGAAGTAGCAGGCTATTAAGTTTCTGCTATCTTACATTTAAATCTAGCAACCTACATCATTCCTAAAAAGCACAATAGCAATTACAGTGCTAGGTCAAATCCTAATTGAGCGAATTAGGATTTAAAAATACGTTCTAGCCTATTCAAATGATTAGTAGTGGATCGACGTTACAAAGAGCTAGTAATCATATAATTGCGTGTTCGAATTGCAACCCTGTTTCATATAAAATTGGAATCTCTGTAAAAATTAAATAATTTTCTTGATGACCCTGGATGTTTTTAAATTCAACTGTTTTGTTTAATACGCTTTTTTCGGTCTTGGCATTCATCTTTTTGCTTATCAAATATAATTTTTAAATATTTTTGCTTGATGTATAAAACTGGAATATTATGTTCACTGTCTTTTACCTTTACTTTTACTTTACCTTACTGTCCTTTGCCTTTATAATCTCTCAGATAAAACCATTTTCAGATACTTTAATCTTAACAGTGAAAACCATGTTTTTATTTGCTGTCAACCCTGCTTTCAAAGCCACATCTCAGGATTAATAATCACATTATATTTTTTATATTTAAACTTTTTTGTAATGCTTCGGTGGCGCCAGCGCGGCATGCCCGGCTTCTTTTTTTAAATGTTTTTATATACGTGTTTAATTAAAAAAGGATATTGCGCTTACGCGTGTTTAATGGTCGAATTTTGATAGATTACTTGTTGGTATTTTTTCTGAGAAGGTCATTTATTTTATCGCTTCTGTATCGAAGCTGTTTAAATCTCTTTAAATCAAGGTTGGTCCATCGTGGGAGAATGTGCAAAAATGTGTTGAAATTGCTGAAAAATTTACCTACACTAAGTACCTAATGAAATATTTTTAACAAATAGTTTAGCAGGTACGATTCTATTTCTCACACACTCGATACTTTTTCATCTTCGTTCGTCATTATGCGCTATTGTTGCAAACACTAAGCGCATACTATGTATTGAAAAAGGTCATCACTGAAAAGGTTAGCATAATGCCTTTCTATTGCTCACTAATTGGCGTTTAATGTCTCTAGCCTTTCTCAGGCGGATGAAGCCCGCCGTGCTCACACACATTGACACAACCATCACATATTGACAGCCAGTAATCAAACAGGCTATAAAAAGGTTTGATGTCTTGAATAGAAAGCATCACACACATCACACACGACGCCATTTTCTCTGAACATTCGTACGATAAATTATTTACAGTTTTCATATTTACGATTGTTACCATTCAACAAAGACCTTTGACTCTAAACGTTACGTTGGCGTTAATAGGTCTTTCATTATCGGACACCAGTTCCATTGTAACTTGAACTATTAAGGGGGAGTTGGGCAGCTGCTTTGAGGGTCTTGTGAAACTGGATGAGATAAGTAGGTCATGCTTTAGTAAACATGTTAGTTTTACTCTGTGCATATATGCCCACGTGTTTTAGTCGGGAAAGTTGATTGAATGTTTGACAAACAGATAAAATTTGATATGGCTGTCGTAGCCGATGTATTTTTAACCGAATTCCAAATTAGGTAATGCTTATTTATTGAGTAAACTGATATATCCAGGATTAAAACCGAATCTAACATCAGTTTGATCTCTATAAATTTTGTCAACATTATTATGCATTTCGTAAAGATAAACAGAAATATCTTTTAGAGATCGGCAGTAAATTAGCTCCAGAATTATTATGTAAGTAATACAAATTCTTACTAAAAACTTAAAACTGTCAACCACACAAAATTAATTTACCAAACGCAGTAACAAAAGCGCATTGTTCCGCATCATACGTTCAGTGATTTTATTACATACATACAGACAGACAGACGGACAAACGTATGTGCGCAGCCGCATTATCTCACGCGTCACGTTACTGTCATACAATACGGGTGGTGCAAGTCACGAGTGGGGGCGGACTATGGGAAATACTGTTGATTGTCAAGCTAATGTTTGATAGCTAATGGTGCTAAAGGCACTCCGGTCTCTACTTTACTTTCAAAACAGTGTTTTACTTTATTTTGTACATTGGGCTTTGATTGGGCTAAATGTTGTAGTTTTTCATTTTCTTTTCGTTGTCTCTATAAACCAATTCATCTGTATCTTGAGATGTGTCTTTCTGTTATTAAATATTGTTTATTGCACTAAATGTTATGTCTATATCTCAAACAATCGGCAGGTTACACGAATACTTCAGAAAACAGTTTTATTTTATCAGACACAATAAAATACGAAATGAATTACCTAAGGTGTTTTAAAATTCAATTTTCCACGTAAACTGAAATCCTTAATTTAAAAAGTTACTTACACCAATAGCCTCCTTGTTTCTAAAATACTAAACGCACTAACCGCTTGTTTCTTCAACTTGGGATCTCCTATAAACCCAGCGTGATTTCCAAGAACATTTTCTTATAAATACGATGTCTTTATAAAACACGCGTCAAACCCCACATTTTTAACGCACAAATGTCTTGCCAATGTCTGACGTATATTTAAGTACGGTTACTTTCATATTTAGCTTGATACAACATATTTGGTACGTGCATACTAAGTATAAATTGTTACAAAGAGTGGTCCAACATTAATTTTGATGTTCTAAAATGTTGGCTTGTACTGTTATTTTCATGATTTTTCCTTGAGAGATATAATGATATAGAGTCATAGGTAAACGGGGAAATTAAACGCTGTTAAAAATTAAGAAATAATCACTAAAGCGTAATGAGAAATATAATAAAAGACCTAGTGTCATATGGATACTAAAGGCTGACATCCTAATATGGTATGATTTCCCAGAACAAATTATCATAAAACATCTAACAGTTTCTTATCCGTAATTTCTTAACACCTATTACGACCTCTGTCACCAATAAACCCCGCTGATAGCAATAACTTCATCCCATTAAAATCCGCGACATCTTACAACTCGGTACCATAAAGTAATTTCCAAGAAAACCTTCCCATAAAATATCTCGGAACCTTAAGCCCAGCACTTCTAAAATATCTTTCTCGATGAAAACGTTAAACTTTACTACTATAACCGCTACTTCTTTTAACTTAACTACAAAAGTAGTATGATTTCCCAGAAGACTTTCTCATAAAACATCGCGTAGAATCAAATCGTCGTTTCTTTCTTTCGCTCGCACTTACCCTGTTTCTATGTAGGTAAAGGGATTCAGAAAAACTTGTCTAGTTCCATCGCTAGTTCAGTTAGATCTATATTGATGATACCTGTAAAAACTATAGCAGTGTACTAAACTCTAGTATTGTCAGATTTGAAAGTAAGATTACAAATCTGAAAGGCAAATTCTCTGTTTGCTGCCACAGACATAAAATGTAAATTAATACTGATATTTATTGAGGATGTGCCCGAACGCCGATAAGGCTTTTATCAGATTGGGATCTAATACCGTCATCGGTGAATTATGAGCGTGCAACGACCTTTGCTTACGGTTAAGGAACATCTAGGTTTAATTGTTTGACAAAGACAACTTGCAATGTCACAATAGGTTCCGAAAATGAGTTCAATAACGAATTTCCGCAGAGTTTTGCAATTTCTGCGTCTGTTGTCGAAAGTGTCACTTTTGTTAGTTTTGGCTTGGCTTGTAACTCCTCTTTTTCTTCTTGGTTTCTAACTCTGTATGCTAATAATAAATAGTTATTGACTTATTAAAATTATTTTTTTAAGTGCATCTACGCGTTTAATTTAGTTTGGAACTAAAAAAAATTGTCATGTCGTAGACACAATTGATTTTTATTGTTCGCGGGTCAAATGTGACACCCGTGGCGTTCAAAGACTTAAATAAATATATTTTTATAGCCACGGTTTAAACAAACACATCACGTTCCCCAAGGTACCTTCATGGGTCCTATCCAACGATCAACGGAGAGCATTCTCAGAACCACGTATTTTCATAACGGGATTGAAGATGTTTAATAAACCGGTCGTCCATTGAATAGATAAGGGGAGATAGTCTAATTGACGCTTGAAAATGTCCCTGTTAATTAAGTATTAAGAAACATGTTTTTATTCCAACAGTCTGCGTCATACGACACTATTTGTTTGCATGTGATAAAACAGTAGTAATCCCATGGATCTGGTTTTGCCTTATAAGCTAGTGTTTAATACTATTGACAGTAATATAAATGAATGCAGTTCTCGCCATTCCTCACTGACGTGGAATATTTATGGAAGAATACTTGCAACAGTGTAGACAAACTTCGTTTGCTTCATCCATATTCAAGCAACTTCTTAAATATGCACTTTAGAGGTGTACTTAGTAACTTGTTCCCTTATACACCACCATTACAACCAGTACTAGGAGTTTCCTTTTCTCGTAAAGTTATGTCCAAAACAGAGAAGGCTACGTTAAACTTGCTCCACCACATTCATAAAAAAATCAATTTTAAACCAAGGATTAAATTATACCTGTCACTGTCGATTGCATATCAAAGTATAGAGATGTCAATAGACTTAATACGGGGTTTAGTTAATGCCGGTATGATCCTCGTGTATGAATAAGAGGGCCTAAGTATATAGGTACTTATTGCGTATGGATTTTAAGTAAAATTTAAACACATTTGATGACCAATACTAAATTATCTGCTGTGTAAAATTACCAAAATCATATTGTAAATACAAGTATATTGAACAGTATCCGAATATTAAAGGACGAAATAAAATTGAATGTCGTGGCACCACTATACGCACTGCTATAATCCATACCTTCAGATAGGCTCACAACTAGCAATTACGTGCAGCTGGTCATATTATTAGCCTGTGTACCCCCATTCTCATTAATCCCTACAACATTTTTCTAATTTTACACTCAACAGCTAATGTGCTTGGGTTTAACGACACACAAATTACTCTGTTTAACGCATGCACCTAGCGCCCATTAAACGTTGAGAACCAACTAGCGATCGAGTAGAATCATTTCTTTTAGAAGCAACAGTGTTCTCTCTAAGTCGGTACAAAGATACTATAAACTTTTTATTGCTCTACCCTCCACTTTTTGGAGATCCTCCAGAGCCATTACTTTTTCTAGAATCGATTTTGTGATTAACGTCGGCGTGGATTTATTGGCTAAGTTTGGCTATTATTTACAAAGTGCTGGACTTTTTCTAATAGAAGCAAGCACGGTAGATGCTCATTAATCTTAACGTGATTAACATAGCTATTAAGTAAAACACTGTGAAACAGCTGAATAAGCAAACTGGTTTTATTTTTAACGGCCAAACCTGGCAAACTGCGACGTAAATAATAACAATAAAAATTGGGTCACTACTCAAAATATTTAATTTATAACACTCGTTAGACTTAACCTTATCGTTACAAAACCATCAGAAACTATCTAGTATAAAATGTGCCCAAACCTTTTTCACAAAATGTAACATTTCAAAAGTCCAAAAACTCAAACAACTTACAGCCTGAAGTTTTTTAAGTAAAAACCTTAAATTTTCTCCAAGGCTTTTAAAACTAGGACGTTGGAAGCCGACTGCATAATTCACAGCTGACTTGCACTTGTGCGCTGTTTTCAATTCATGAGAGCTCTACACAGCTCTTGGCAGAGTACACCTCCTTTGATCTTGGCAGATTTGGCTTCGGATCTTGATCAAAGAACCTGGCTTAGTGGCTGCAGCGAAGGATTTTGAAGGTGCTTTTAATACTGCGGAAATTCAAGCAGGTTTAGGTGTGAAGTTGTTTTTACGGATTTTCTTGTTGGTACTTTAGATTATTGATTCGTGAACATGGAATGTTTTGCTGCAAGAAAAAAGCTTTTACGTAATACTTCAAGAAAAGTCATCAGTGTAAATCGGATTGCCAAAAATTGTAAATAAAAGTTCAGGAATAACCTACATATTTGCCTAACTAGACACATAAATATGGTACCACTATAAATAATTGTTACAAAGACACCGTTTCATAGATCAAAGAAACAATCTTAAAGAAGAAAAGAATAAAAATGTATCTATCTGAAGCAATCATAAAATAACATGCTGATTAAAATAAAAGAAAACATTTGCTATTCTCTGAAATTAAAACAATGCAGGACACAAGATTAAAAAACGGAAATGATGTTCGCACTTTTCAATCAGCTGTAAACAATTCTCAACTTAATCACTGCAGCTGTACTAAGAATCCAACTCGAGAAACAAAGTTGAATCTCGTTGCAAACAATAAGGTTCAATATTGAACGACGCGTCGTAAATTTTATTGTTAATTGGACTCCGCGTATAGAAGTTACGGCTACTGATGCTGGTGAATGGAAATGTAACCCTAAAAGCATGACGTAAGGTAGGCTTTTGAATGAAGGTACATTGGATGTTCATTGTCCATAGAGATCAGCTAAGCATAAACATATTACAGATCAGAGGTCTAGGACCTACACCCTGTTAGCATAAATGTTAATTTAGTGTGGGTTTTAATTTCAAATTTATAACTGGCGTCAAGTAAATTGGATATGACGAAGCTACTGGTTTCGCGTCGTGTTTCGTCGACGTGTTTTATACATGGACTTGTAAATTATGGGTTGTAGTTGAAAGTGTTTGTTTTGCTTACTCTGTACTGGTTGGCGGAGCGCTGGTTTTTCTATTAAATTTCTCTTGGTTAGTTTTTCTGTAACTTCTTCGTGTAGAGCGTAAATCTTCAGACTAGGTGGATCAGCATGTTTAGTAGCGTTTACTTATGAGATGTTTTTTCTATCTAAATTGTGTGTTTGCTTGGGTTTATTTAAAACACTTTTAGGTTAATTATTTTAGGTTAACCCGCTCGCATCTTCTATACTTTAAACCGAATATACTAGTATAATACATTATGTCTTTTACATCAGGTTTTGGCAGTGTCTAATCAAAACAAAATTAAGTTGTGTTTGCCCCGCCCGCGCCTAACATTATTTGGAGATAAAATACTAATCTTAATGAACTCCGCCTACTTACTAAATCTTATCTTAGTAAATCCGTTTAGCCATTAGGATAACATTGATAAGATTTTAACGTTAGTTATTATAATGTGGTTAATAACAGTCGTATTAATATGTCGTAATGGACATGCATTTGAAAACATACGCCATACACAAGACACTGCCATTAATTTTAATTTGTCATAAAGGCTATCAGTTAGTGCTTACTGTAAAAATGTATAGCCTGATGCATGTTGTTTATAAGTCATGCAACAATACTCTGGTGTATGGACATATTATTCTATCAGTCTATGCAATGTTAAATTTTGTATTATAAAGTTGGCGAGAACTTTGGTGGCAGTCTCCACGCCTTCCAGAGATTTAACGGCTCAAGCTAAGGGTGGGTTGCACCAATCGTCTGTTATCGTTAAGACCATACGTCAAAGTTAAGTTAGTATGAAATTCTCATACAAGCGGCCATATTTAACGCTAACCAATACGTTAAAGTTTTTGGTGCAACTAGGACCCTAAGATGGTCTTATATAATTAACTTAAAGTTTATACTACTGTCATCTTATCAATCCATTTGTTATTAAACAGAACAATACCTCTCGTTAAATATAACATCACGCTTGAATTCCCCGAAGGGGTAGACAGAGGTGTGTAGTACACTCAGACTCACATTTCAAGGTACGAATATAATAGTGAGCCTATTGCCATCAACCGGGAAAAAATTCAGACTCCGTGCTGCTACAGATAATTACCTAATGGAAAAATGCAGTAGCACATAGCCAGATCCAGAATTCGAACCCATGATCTCACGTTCAACAGTCGCTCTTAGCGACCACTAGACCAAAGAGGCAGTCAGCTCTCGTTACATTCGCAACAAAATAGTCACAAGTGGGTCCAGGAAGCGGCGCACTGTACCGCGTCAGTAACTGAACTAACGGCGTCATGTTACACCCGACACTGTCAGAAATGGTGGATCGTGTGTACACAGCTTTCGAGAAATACATTCACACACTCGTATCATAGAAACGGTAGACGGATGTGCAATTGTAACTTTTACTGTAGGTTGGAATTACAATTTGAAAGAGAAAATACTTTTATTTGTCAGCAAAGGCGTACAACATAAAGCAGCTTTAATTCATGTTGTTTGTGAAACGCACCCACGATACAGGAGAAATTCCTAATGTGGGGCACGTTTAGAAATCTTAAAAATCTTCTCATAACTAAACTTTACAGGCGATTCATACCATAACGCTTTTGCTGAGTAGCCAAAGAACAGGATCATATGTACCCCGAAGATAAGTACCTATAATTAATGCTTTGCGTTCCGTACGATAAGTACAGGTGTATTACCAGGGTGGTCCTTCGTAGCACTTCGTCATTTGTTTTGTTTAAAAACAAATCTCACGCTAATTCGAGCTCACGGTCCGTTGTTTCACTGAAGCAACTATGTTTACCTGGAACAAACAACACAATTTAAATTAATATAACGGTAATAAGCATTTGTTGTTTTAGCAGAAATATTAACGTTTCCGCTTGGATTGGTATTTTGGTACGGATTTTGACAATGTTAACTTCGACTAAGATTAATAGATCAGGCCATGCATAAATTATATGTAAAAGACCCTTGAAAAATTGATAAAAACTTCGACTAAGATTATGTTTAGAAAATGATTAAAAGAATTAGGTATATGTTCAGGAGTAATAGGTACTGACGAGCATTTCTCAATTATATAAGGAAACTATAACATCACAGACATAAAACAGGACTTAAACCACGCCTTAGACGATTTGTACTGAGTGATCCTCGAACTTAGCAACCTCGTCGTTGAGCGTAGGCTCAACTTGTAGAAGTGCTTGTAGAAGCACGATGCAGAATGTGATGACAGTGTATTAGGCGAAAAGGATGATACCAAGTTATCTTTAGAATACCGGGAAGATATAGCAGTGTACCACTATCATGTTCATATAAAAGCTATGACCACTCGAAAGGTGTCAACAGCTATTTGTCAATCTGTCTACATTACAATATGTGCTAGCAATTTATAGATCTACAGCCCGAACAGTTGACATTTATACCGTCTCCAGATAATAAACAAGACATAAACAAACAGACAACAAACTTAAATATTTAATACAATATAAATGTCGTAATAACCAAGGAAATGGCATTTTGCAAGCAATCGATTAAATTTATAGTTTACATTACGATAGAACAGTTGAAATGTATTTATTACAGAGATAGGATCGAGAAAATCGTATAATGTTATTATTTATGATCGATAATCGCGGGGTTATCGATTTAGAAGTCAAATGACAATCGATTATTGCGATCAAAGTGATATTAGATTGTTGTTGGTGCATTTTATGACGGTAGTAACATCTGTTTGTTTATTGAAACAAAGACGTTAAAAGGAAACTGCCAAGTGGTTAGTTGATAATAATTTATTGACTGGTTCATCTTGATCACGCACGTATTTTAATTATAGTGATAAATTACGGCAGTTACGACGATTACGTTGTTAGATTTACGTCACATATTATCCTCGTTTATGTTTAAGAGGGAGGATGTTTAGAACAAGACCAGTAGGCCGATACCATCAACAGACTGGTACCTACTCTTGATTGATAAAATAAAAATAGAGGTATAACTACAGAAAATTGTCATAACGTAAATTGATTTCTTCCTTGAGATAATTTGCGATTGGACAAAAGTTAGATGCGGTTGGACCAATATATATTATTTGAAAAAAGTGGGAACTATTCCTTTTGAAACCGTCAAAGCAAAACAGTGCAAAATAATCATAACTATAGTGCAAAACCAATAGCAATTAACTTCGATACAAAACTATTTCGTTAAGTTGTGCAAAATTATAAGTATTATTACATTTTGCACAATATAACGCATTTTCATTAAAACAGATGCGACAATCACAGCGTAGAAGAACTTCACAAGTCATTACCATTACCGATTCGATGCGCTTGACAACATAGCACATAGTGCTGTGTGCAGGACTGCGGATATCGACTTTATGACAGTATAGAAAAATAGGGATGCGACAAGCATCGACACCGCCTGCAAATTCGTGATTTTCATTAAATATCTTAAATATAACTATTGGGATTAGGCAATATTTCAATGAAACTCTCGTTAGATTTCTTCAAACACTAATTTAATATTGAGCAAAAGCGACATGACATTTACATTCTTTTTAGACACGAAACAAGAGCGCCACCTATGTCACAAATAAAGAAACAAAACGCACACGTTTATGAAGACACTCTTCAACTAAATGTTTACAAAGACACTTATGATCTATCTTACAAATTTATATTTATTCAACACTCCCACTTAAATTTATAAGGTAGACATAATGATTCATTTCATATTTCTCTTACTTTTAACATAAATCTTTTGTTTCAACAATTACAGTAATGAAACATGGAACAATCCACTTACATCAAGCATTAGCCACAATAAATAAACATCATCTTATCTCTATTTGAATTAAATTTATTTACTGGCAAAGGTTTAGTTAACATATTTAATATTGACAATTTTCTTTGCAACTTTCTCTCTGATAAAATTATATCTTATGTCTATGTGCTTACTTCTTCTATGAAACACAGGGTTGTTAATCAATTTAATTGCGCTCTGATTATCGACATTTAAAGTAATTGAGCCTTGTGGCTCCCCAATGTCACGCAGTAATTGCCTGAGCCATAAAATTTCTTAAGCGGCTTCACTAGCAGCCATGTACTCAGACTCAGTTGTGGATAATGCCACAGTATTTTGCTTACGGCTAGACCAAGTCACAGGACCTCCATTCATTAAAAATATATAACCTGTATTAGATTTCCTATTATCCAAATCACCTGCAAAGTCAGAGTCTGAGTAGCCAACTAATTCAACATTACCTTTATAAACAATAGACACATCTTTTGAATGAATTAAATAACGTATAATTCTTTTCACAGCTGTAACATGTGAAGGACCTGGGTCATTGACATACCTGCTAACAACATTCACAGCATATGCTATATCAGGTCTAGATACGGATGACAAGAATAGTAATGCTCCCACTGCTTCTCTATAGGGAAAATTAATAGGCTCTTTACTTGTATTCATAGATAAATGTACATTTACATCTGCAGGAGTAGTACTACTTTTAGCATCTGACAAATTAAATTTACTAATTATTGTTTTTATATACTGTTTTTGACATATACTTATACAATCTCTTTCTCTATTTACTTCCATACCAATAAATGAATTACAGTTTACAATCTTAATATCAAACCTTTGTTTAAGATTATTTAATATATCAGACAAAACAACTTTACATTTGGCCATTAGTAATCCATCATCAACATAAATAATTAATATTACTTTGACATCTTTAAAATATCCTACAAACACACAATTATCAGATGGACACGGTTTGAAACCATAAGTAGTTAGAAAAGAACAAAATTTCTCATTCCAACATCTCGAAGATTGTTTAAGACCGTATATAGATTTAATTAACTTACATACCTTTGAAGACTGAGTTTCCAATCCCTCTGGCACCTCCATGTATATGTCCTCAGAGAGCTCACCATACAAGAAAGCCGTCTTCACATCAAATTGCTCGATCTGAAGTTCATCTCTTGCAGCAATGCTAAGCAGCACCCTGATCGAATCATACCTGCTAGTGGGAGAAAAAGTCTCATTATAGTCCAAGCCCTTGACTTGTGTGAATCCTCGTGCACACAGTCGTGCTTTGTATCTTACTATTTCTCCATCTTTATTCTTCTTTAAGGTAAACACCCATTTACAAGAAACCTGCTTTTTCTCAGTTTGATCAGTCAGTATCCAAGTTTGATTTTTTTCATGTGACTGAAGCTCTTCAGCCACAGCTTTCTTCCATAGATGAGAATCTGGACCATTAATCGCTTCTTCATAAGTGTTAGGTATTTCCAACTCTGTGAAATTAGCTTCTAACTTATTATCACGACGAGGACGTAATGTGATGTTTCTCTGTTGCTCCCGTTCCAAGTGTATACCTTTTGGAGGGATATAACTTTCATCACTATCTTCTAAACTTTTCATACTATCATCTGATGAGATTTCTTCAGGTACATCGCGTTGATGTCGGAACTCACTCTGTGGGGTTGGTTTTGTAGAATGTTCTTTTTCTTCTTGTTCAACTCTCATTTCTATACAACTTTGTTTTTCTTCCGGCATACTATATTCATCAAACTTCACGTCCCGCGATATTGTAATCTTCCTGGTACTTTGATTATACATTCTGTAATTATCATGGTCATATCCAACTAACAACATCTTTATACTTTTCTTAGCAAGCTTCCTTCGCTTTTCTTTTGGTACATGTACATAACCAGTGGATCCAAATATTCTGACATGTTGTAAATTAGGTTTTACTCCATGCCACAGTTCAAATGGTGTAACATCTCCTGTCTGGCTTGATGTATTTCTATTCAACAAATATATTGCACAGTTGACAGCTTCTGCCCACATGTTTAAAGGAATGTCCTTTGCATATATCATTGTTCTTGCGGTTTCCATGATGGAACGCATCTCCCTCTCTGCTCGCCCGTTCTGTTGAGGGGTATACGGGGCAGTACGTTCATGGGTTATTCCCTTATTCTCCAGAAATGATGTAAATTCTTGGTTCACATATTCACAACCATTATCTGTATGTAGTATGTGCAAGTCTCGTTGGAATCTGTTCTTAACAATTGCATTGTACTTCAGAAAACATTGAAATACTTCACTCTTATGTTTCATAAAGTAAACATGGCGATAGCTTGTAGCTCCATCTTTAAACAAAACAAAGTACTTCATACCAGACACAGAAGGTTCTTCTATTGGACCACACACATCACTGTACACAATTTCACCAGGCTGTGTTGGACCTCGGGTAGATTTCAAGAAGGGTCGTCTTGCTTGTTTCCCATATTGGCACGCTTCACAAACAAAATTCTCATTTCCAATCAGTGTAACTGGAATCACGCCTTTCTTAGACATATTTTGAAGTTCCTTGACATTCAAATGTCCTAATCTTTCATGCCAAACTTTTATATCTGTTTGCACAATATTACAACTTTCTTGTTTGATTGTTTTGATATCCAATTCATATAAATTGTTCTCTGTTAATTTTGCACTCATAACAACAACACTATTCTTCATAATCATTGCTTTTTCATTATCCTTTACAATTATATATCCTCTTCTAGTGGCAGCACCTTCAGAAAACAGATTTCTCCGTAAATCAGGTACATATAACACATGCTCAAGTGTACATCTCTCCCATGTACCATTAACTTGTTTATCTATCAGTACAGTTCCTTCACCACATACTTTAATACTCTGTTTGTTACCCAATTTAACAGAGTTGTTGTATTGAGACTCATTTAATTCACAGAAGTAGTCACGCTTGAAAGTCATATGCATTGAGGCTCCACTATCTAGTATCCATGCCTCTTCGTCATGTTCAGATAAGTAACCTTCAGCGCTAAATGCCAACATATTGTTAGGTTTCTTATCATTGTACTTTTTCTTTGGCAATCTGCAATCTCTAGCAAAATGGCCTCTTTTGTTACAATTATAGCATACAAATCTATGACTTGAATTTCTTTGTTCATTAGAAGTATTCTGTTTATTTCCATTTCTTGATTTGAAATTTCCTTTTGAAGTCACTAACGCAATCTCACTACTATTTGTATCATTGGCAAGGCTGGCTTCTTCATCTACTAAGCGAGAAGTGAGATTTTGAATTGTTTGGCTATCTTCATCGAGTGACAACCATGCTTGTCTAAGCGAACGGTATGTAGAAGGTAATGAGCTTAGAATCTTTGTCATTACTGCTGTGTCACTGATCTTCTCACCAGTTTCCCGTAGCTGCTTTGTTAAGCCTTCCACCTTAGACACATGCTGTGCCATCGTATCACTGGCACTATATGAATATTGATAGAACTTCTCATGAATTAACATTTTGTTATATTCTGATTTCTGTTCATAGATTGCTTCTAATTTTGTCATGACTTGTTTAGCAGTCTCGCAGTTTTCTATTAGTGATATTTGGTTTAAATCCATAGACGACGTTAAGATGAACATGGCCATGCCATCATCTTTATCCCACTGCACTTGCGAACTGGTTTCCAAAGGTCTTGCCTTTTCTATGTTCAAGCCCTTTGCTCTTAACGCACATTTTACTTGAAATTTCCATTGTTTGAAATTTCTCCCATCAAACTTCTCAATTTTCATGGCGTTCGTAACCTCCATTACGTAGGTTAGTTTTACACCGGTAGAAAGCTTGCTCTTAACTCGATAATTTTATTGAAATATTTACTTATAATGTGCCTGGGCCCATAACCTATTGGGATTAGGCAATATTTCAATGAAACTCTCGTTAGATTTCTTCAAACACTAATTTAATATTGAGCAAAAGCGACATGACATTTACATTCTTTTTAGGCACGAAACAAGAGCGCCACCTATGTCACAAATAAAGAAACAAAACGCACACGTTTATGAAGACACTCTTCAACTAAATGTTTACAAAGACACTTATGATCTATCTTACAAATTTATATTTATTCAACAATAACGAGTCACGAGATTTTGATTTTTGGCAACGGTTATTTTAATTGCTGTTTTTTTCTGTAATCAAGTAAAATTATATTTGTTTGGCTTTCCTGGCGCATATAGACAAATTTACTTAATTATGTTTCAGTACTTGTTTTAGCAATTTTCTGCTTCTTGTGTTCTAGACTACCGAAACGACAAGAAAAATTCATGCTTAGAATTAAAAAATCTGCTGGTTTTGCAGTAGGGCTGACTGTCAGTACAATCAATTCATCAATCGTAAAGGTTTCTTTATTGCTACTTTCATCACCTAAGCACACATAAAATTAGACTTAATAAAGGCAATTAGTTTACAACAACCATATAAAGTCCCTTTCCTATTATCAAAGTCTTTAGATTATTTAACAACCTTTCAATTGCTAATACTTTCGCATTCACATTAGTGCGACAGCTGTCTATAATTCCAATGATATAATTGGTCATTTAAAGCCGGCTAATGCCCAAGCCTGTATCTTGTGTAACCAGCGCTATTTCAAACACGTCTACCGTTGATTGATTTCAAATATACTGCGATGCAAATTTATCCTTGCGGGTGGTGGCGGCGCTAGCGTAGCTGACGACGCATTAGAAACTGTCATTTTGACATTTATTATGTACTGATAGCGGTTAGTTCTAATTTTCACCGCTCGCATAAATATGTTTGTAGATATGTCCCACTAAAACAGTCGTTGTGACAAGCTGTCATAACATGGTTTATCAGATGGCTAAATAATTAATCTTTAGTAGCAAGAAAATCGCTATATCTAGATTTTGGGGTTGAGTATAAAAAAAACGTTTAGGAGTTAAGATTATAAGAATTAAGGTTAAGTTAGCAATTTTTATGCTGATCTCGGAAGATTTCATGAACGTGTTATTTATAATGTTCATTATGATTCCGCGTGCGACCTAATCGTGGACTTTTTACAAGAACTGTTCCGTGTAGAGCGATGCAGCAACTTAATCTAAATACCTACTTAGGTGCCAATAAATGGTTTATGAAAACTCTTCCTGTTCTTCTAATCGTATGGTTTATGAACAACCTGGTGTCAGAGTTTAAACCACCTGTAGGTAGGCCTCTGACGTGGCTTTACACACCGTTGAAAAATCTCTCAGGTGTGCCGGTTTCCTCACGATGTTTTCCTTCACCGTTTTTAGGAAGTGATAACTAATTTATAGTACGTACATGAATTCGAAAAGACATTGGTGCGTGCCGGGTTTTGAACTTGCGACCTTTGATTTGGCAGTCCAACGGTCATACCACTCGGCTATCAGTGCTCATACTCTTCCTGTATTTATGGGTATTATTTTCCAATTTTAACAGTTTCTTTCTTTTTTATTTTATAATAATTATACGTGCCAATTTCTACAGTTCTTTTCTCAATATTGCAAACACCTAGGTAATGTTCTGGTACCTATCCTCATAAATATACAGAACTCTAACAAACAGTGCAAATGAACTGCAATTACCAGTATTACTACACGGATCGAAACCCACCCGTCATTACGCTAAACACCCGAACTACTGCAAAATATCTGGGATCATAACGAAATGCGTACAGAATTGCATTTTAGGGTAGTAACAAGTATCGATTTACTCAAATAGGGTGGCCTATTATGCGGAGACGATTAAAGAGGGATGTCCTATTGTTGGAGCCAGCACGTGTGGCATCCGAGTGGGCCTGTCCTGGGTAATTGTTAATTTTGAGGCCCTTTGTCATGATGTATCGAGTGTTTGGATCTGATAGTGGTTGGACCTTTAGTAAAATATTTTATTATAAACTTTGACGACACGATTGGCGAAGTGGCTAAGCGATTGGACTGCTGCGCTAAGGGTTGGATTTCCACACGGGATAAAAATTTGTGTGATCCGCAGATATTTGTCCCGAGTCTGGGTGTTTGTGTATGTGATATTACATGTTTGTGAAATACACTCACGATACAGGAGAAATTCCTAGGGAGGGGCGATTTTTTTTTAATCGAAATCGAATCTTATGCATGGATAAATAGTAGATAGGTAGCAGGTACACATATACGTCAGGTAAGAACACGCGTTTATCATTCAGTCTTTTTATTCCTAAAATGATAGGTGGTATTCTGACTGTATATTAAGTCATGTGTAATTATTAAGTCGAGTTGTCATAAATTGTCGTGATTTATTGAACCTTATTTACGTAACTTTTTGTGCCATTTTAGCATGTTGCCCATGCTAAGCTTGAATCTAAACTGAACAAGAGAACTTAAACAAAGATGGACGGTGGACACGAGCGGGATTCCAATCCGCGACCTTCGCAGATCCGTGGCGCAGCAGACACGATTAGTACATTCAAATATCATATTAAAACGCAAACTTTATTTCAAAGTGCATAGAGTTCAAATCCATACCGAAAAGTTTCAGAAACTGTAATTGAATAACGAACTTCTTCAACAACTAATCTATGTAAATAACAATAGTAAAATTCTAAGCCAACACAGGCCTGCACCATAAAATTAAAGAGCGTGTCGAAACATATGTAGCAGCACAGATTTCTAAAGCATTAGCATATAGAAAGTTCATTATTAATTTTATAATGTGCCTTTTCTCTGAGAATTACTGCGGATATTAGCACGTCTTAATTAGGTAATTGCAATGGCTTTACTTGTATGTATTGTAAACGTAAGATAGGTAGGCTTATTAGATACGGACTAAAATATGTTCAATTTCTAATATGACGACTGACGACCAACGATCAATGACGACCTGATTGACGCAGTGGCTAAGCGATTAGACTGCTGCGCTAAGGGTTGCGGGTTCGATTCCCGCACGGGGCAAAAATTTGTGCGATCCGCAGATGTTTGTCCCGAGTCTGGGTGTTTGTGTATGTGATATTTCATGTTTGTGAAACGCACCCACGATACAGGAGAAATTCCTAGGGTGGGGCAACGTTTAAAAAAAATATATATATATATATCCCAATGAAATACGAGACAAGCCTATTGTTAATAACTGGGCACAAATCCAGACTCCGTAATGCTACTAATAATATTAACTAGGTAATATAAAAACTAAATCATATTTGCTAGACCTGGGAGTCGGACCGTGGACTTCAAGCCCAGTAATCGCATTATCCAACCACTAAACTAACGAGGCAGTATTTTGTTTTTATTAAAATGATTAAGATATCTCTTTGTGTCCTTTAATTAAGTAATTAGTGTATACCGTATAATCATCATCAGCCGGAAGGCGTCCACTGTTGAACAAAGGCCCCCTTGGAACGCCACCTTAGTATACCATATAATTAAATTAAATACATAAATAAAAGGCATTTATTCCTTTGATTAATTAGAGCCGCAGCCATAAAACATACGAGATTATTGTATTTATACCTCAGCTCTATGGTAAGACCATATGACGTGCAGTCGCATAATAATGTAATTACGAAACTCATTAAACGCCTTATCAACAGTTCTGTGCCACACGGGTCATTGGCTGCATGCGGGCACGGATAAAAAACAATCAAGAGTACCTACGTTGGTGACGATTCTGGATAAATCGATAGTCAATATTGAAATGCAACGGGTGACGATTTCAATTGGTTGACACCATTATCAAATAATTCAATGATACTTTACTTCTTTAAAAAAAATGAGTTAGCCCTGGAAACCCAATTTATTTTCAGTTAAAAGTAAAATTAGATTTTTGTTGAATAATAATATATAATAATAACAGCCTATAGCTGTCCCACTGCAGGGAAAAGGCCTCTTCTCGTATTGAGAAGGATTAAGCACTGATCACCACGCTAGCTCACTGCGGGTTGGCGATTTCAGATAATTAAATCCAGGTTTCCTTACGATGTTTTCTGTCACCGTCAGTCAGTGGTGTCTTAGAATATCTAAGAAAGTATTTATGACATTGAAAAAGTCACATTGATACTTGCCTGGGTTTGAACCTGCAACCTCGTGCATAGAAATCCGGTATGTCAACCACTAGGCCACCACGACTTTTTTGGTTGCATTGATATAAATAAATAGTGAATTGAGTATTGAGTATGGTTGATGAACAACCTGGTGTCAGAGTTTATCAGGTATGCCATCTCACGATGTTATTCCTTAACCTTTTTTAGCAACTGATAACTAATTTATAATACGTACATGAATTCGAAAAGACATTGGTGCGTACCGGGGTTTGAACTTGCGACCTTTGACTTACTACTCGGCTATCAGTGTATAGTATATTACCATATAAAATCTATGGAGGAATAGCGTTTTAAAAGCTCATAATTTATAAAGTATGTCAATCGGTTGGTGGTGTCAAATACCCGATCGAGCTGTCAGCCATACTGTAATGTGGATATATATAGATTTCGTTCCCCGAATGTGTACTTTCCCGATTCAATTTAATTTTATGTATAATGAATAAAAATTCACGGGTTGCGGGCTACCAACGTTGTTTTAAAAAGTTTGTAATTTATATTTGTTTGAATTCATGTTTCTAAGCCAGTTTTAAAATAAAGACAAACAGTTTGCCATAGAATGGAAATTAATTTATCTAAAATCATAATTAAAACTATACCTACCTACCATACCAATTATACATACATACAAGCTCACGCTTCTTTCTCAGAGTCGTAGGCAACGACCAAGGATGTCCATTTAAGATCCTGGCATACTTCTTTCGCCTGATTCACCCGAATGCCAGCCACAGCAATACATGGACACAGACTAAAGTCACGTCAAGTACAGTTTCGCAATTTTACCATAAATAGTGTACCTAGTATAAAAAATAGTTGCTCATGTTGTAACAAGTGAGTGTCCCATCTATATGGCAACTTACAATGACGAGTAAGATTCCATTGAACTTAACCAATAAACTTAATTGTACTTTAATTGATGCTATCCCATTACGTAACTTAAATGAGATTCTTTATTTACTGTTTGTTTATTGTCTTGCTAATTTGTTTTTGAGGGGTAGGCAGCGATGAGTTGTTATACATCAGACTACATTAATGTCAGTGGAGACTTTTAAAAATCTTTACCTGCTTTGCAGGTGCAACCACTGGACTATAGATATGAAATATTTAGGGGACTAAATTAGTAGTGTAGCAAAGTTAAGGGGCCCTACACTCACACACATCCTGTACAAACATACCTACTTCTTAGTATTAGAGGTATGTATGTACAGGGTTATGTGTCAGTTGCTAAAATCGGTGAAGGAAAGCGGGACACCAGAAAGATTTTTTAATTGTGTAAAGCCATGTCAGAGGGCTACAGGCGGTTTAAACTCTGACACCAGGTAGTTCACTAACCATACGATAAATAGGAGACACCATAGCTCAGTTGGAAGAGCTACACCAATGATCGGCGAAGGTCGCGGATTCGAATCTCGCTTTGTCCATCGTTTTTCAAATTTCCTTTATTGATAATAACACTTATATTAATATCTAGGTACGGTTGCGGTTACGTAGACATTTTTTTTGTGAATAGAGTATAAAAGAAGCGAATTTAATTCTTCATTGTGACATCGTCAAAGCGGGACCTTTTAAAAATCAATAAATATTCAATAAGGCTGTTGAAAATAGAAAGAGCACGGGCAGACTGAGGTGTTAAACGTCTAATTTGAACAATTACTATCAACTACCTTACATTTTTAGTTATTATTTACAATCCGATTCACGCAAAATGAGCTCACTGTGTCATTCGGTCTTGCAGTTTTACGCTTGGAATTAACTTTAATAGAATCTATGATGGGATTCCAAGCAGGTGGTATGTCCCAGCCATCTTCTCTATTGAAATTGGGGTGTTTCTTAATTTCAATAGCCTCGCGTATCATCCTAGGAAGGAATCGATTTTCTTTGGCAAGGATCTGTGGTTTATCAAATCTGATGTAATGGTTGGCTTGGTCAAGCGTATGGTCACAAATTGCAGACTTCCTGGCACGGCGGTGTTTAATATCGGCGATATGTTCTTTTACGCGGGTCCCTATGTTTCTTTTTGTTTGGCCTATGTAAGAGAGACCACAATCACAATCGAGCTTGTAAACGCCTGCATCTTGTAAGGGTATGTGGCACTTGACCGGTGGTAGAAACTGGCTAATCTTCTTCGGCGGCTTGAAGTAAGTTTTGATTGAAGCACGCTTCAAGATGTAGCCAATCTTGTCTGTGACTCCCTTGACATATGGTAGTACTGCAGGTTGACGCTCAACTGTGGCCGGTTTCACTCGGGGTTTGTGACGGAGGCGCGGTATTCGGAGCTTGTTGTCGTGCAGAACTTGCTTGACATGTTGAAGCTCAGCAGCCAGGTGTTGCTCATCACAAATCCCTCGTGCTCTCTGTAACAATGATTTACCGACGGTAGATAACTGTGTTGGGTGGTGGTGAGAGTCACCATTTAAGTATTTGTCTGTATGGGTTTTCTTTCGATACACGGTGTGACTTAAGGTGTTATTGGGATTACGGATAACTAATACATCTAAGAAAGCTAAGGAGTTGTTAACTTCAGACTCTATGGTAAATTGAATTTTAGAGTTTATGGAGTTAAGATGGTTTAGAAATGCAGTTACTTTATCAGATGGTAAGATTGTGAAAGTATCATCTACGTACCGCTTGTAGAACCTGGGTGTTATAGGTGCAGTTTCTAGGGCTGTCTCCTCGAAGTCTTCCATAAAGATATCTGCAACTACAGGAGATACTGGGGAGCCCATAGCTACACCATCTACTTGCATGTAGTAGTGATTGTTCCACAGTAGATAGCCAGATGTGAGGCAATGTTCTAATAGTTCTGCATATTCCAATGGCATGTTTCTCTCCGATAACTTCTTAGATACAATTTTGACACAGTCACCAACTGGTAATGATGTAAAAAGTGACTGGACATCAAAACTAACCATTGTTTCATTGTCAGCTAGATGTAGGTTTTTTATTTCACTGACAAAATGGTACGAATCCTTCACATGTGCTCTAGTGTTTCCTCTGAGTGGTGAGAGTACTTTCGCTATATGTTGAGCCAAGCGATAGGTTGGTGAATCGATTTGGCTAACTATTGGCCGTAGCGGAGCATTGGGTTTGTGTATCTTGGGTAGCCCATACAGTTTTGGTGGTTTCGCGCAGCTAGTAATTAAGAATTTGACGTCTAATTCCAATGTCTCGGAGTGTTTTTTAATTAAATCACTAGTTGATTTTAACGTTTTGGTGGTTGGGTCGGTTTTTACTTGTTTATATGTACTTGTGTCCGATAAAAGATCTTGAATTTTATTATTGTAATCAGACGTATCCATTACCACAGTCGCATTACCTTTATCTGCACGTAGAATAGTTAATTCAGGTCTGTTGCGAAGGTTTTTTAGCGCAATGTATTGGTTTTTCGGAAGATTTGGTTTGGGCGTTGAATTACGACGTAATACCGACGAAATGTCTTGACGTATCGCCTCCGAATCTTGTTTCTTCAAACCATTTTTATACAGACACTCTTCAACGTTGCAGATAATACGTCAAGACATTTCGTCGGTATTACGTCGTAATTCAACGCCCAAACCAAATCTTCCGAAAAACCAATACATTGCGCTAAAAAACCTTCGCAACAGACCTGAATTAACTATTCTACGTGCAGATAAAGGTAATGCGACTGTGGTAATGGATACGTCTGATTACAATAATAAAATTCAAGATCTTTTATCGGACACAAGTACATATAAACAAGTAAAAACCGACCCAACCACCAAAACGTTAAAATCAACTAGTGATTTAATTAAAAAACACTCCGAGACATTGGAATTAGACGTCAAATTCTTAATTACTAGCTGCGCGAAACCACCAAAACTGTATGGGCTACCCAAGATACACAAACCCAATGCTCCGCTACGGCCAATAGTTAGCCAAATCGATTCACCAACCTATCGCTTGGCTCAACATATAGCGAAAGTACTCTCACCACTCAGAGGAAACACTAGAGCACATGTGAAGGATTCGTACCATTTTGTCAGTGAAATAAAAAACCTACATCTAGCTGACAATGAAACAATGGTTAGTTTTGATGTCCAGTCACTTTTTACATCATTACCAGTTGGTGACTGTGTCAAAATTGTATCTAAGAAGTTATCGGAGAGAAACATGCCATTGGAATATGCAGAACTATTAGAACATTGCCTCACATCTGGCTATCTACTGTGGAACAATCACTACTACATGCAAGTAGATGGTGTAGCTATGGGCTCCCCAGTATCTCCTGTAGTTGCAGATATCTTTATGGAAGACTTCGAGGAGACAGCCCTAGAAACTGCACCTATAACACCCAGGTTCTACAAGCGGTACGTAGATGATACTTTCACAATCTTACCATCTGATAAAGTAACTGCATTTCTAAACCATCTTAACTCCATAAACTCTAAAATTCAATTTACCATAGAGTCTGAAGTTAACAACTCCTTAGCTTTCTTAGATGTATTAGTTATCCGTAATCCCAATAACACCTTAAGTCACACCGTGTATCGAAAGAAAACCCATACAGACAAATACTTAAATGGTGACTCTCACCACCACCCAACACAGTTATCTACCGTCGGTAAATCATTGTTACAGAGAGCACGAGGGATTTGTGATGAGCAACACCTGGCTGCTGAGCTTCAACATGTCAAGCAAGTTCTGCACGACAACAAGCTCCGAATACCGCGCCTCCGTCACAAACCCCGAGTGAAACCGGCCACAGTTGAGCGTCAACCTGCAGTACTACCATATGTCAAGGGAGTCACAGACAAGATTGGCTACATCTTGAAGCGTGCTTCAATCAAAACTTACTTCAAGCCGCCGAAGAAGATTAGCCAGTTTCTACCACCGGTCAAGTGCCACATACCCTTACAAGATGCAGGCGTTTACAAGCTCGATTGTGATTGTGGTCTCTCTTACATAGGCCAAACAAAAAGAAACATAGGGACCCGCGTAAAAGAACATATCGCCGATATTAAACACCGCCGTGCCAGGAAGTCTGCAATTTGTGACCATACGCTTGACCAAGCCAACCATTACATCAGATTTGATAAACCACAGATCCTTGCCAAAGAAAATCGATTCCTTCCTAGGATGATACGCGAGGCTATTGAAATTAAGAAACACCCCAATTTCAATAGAGAAGATGGCTGGGACATACCACCTGCTTGGAATCCCATCATAGATTCTATTAAAGTTAATTCCAAGCGTAAAACTGCAAGACCGAATGACACAGTGAGCTCATTTTGCGTGAATCGGATTGTAAATAATAACTAAAAATGTAAGGTAGTTGATAGTAATTGTTCAAATTAGACGTTTAACACCTCAGTCTGCCCGTGACCATGAATGCTGTAAAGGATTCGAAACGTCGGGACCAAAAAACAAAATTAAAACCGCGATAAATTCCGTAAAAATAGTTTTATTTCAATGACTAATATTCGCGTAAGTGATAGAAATCATTATATAGAAAGAGCAGTTTCGTAATTTGGACACGGTGTCAATTAAAATGATAATAAGTCATGTGGGTAGTTACTATCGGTCTTAGATCATTAATTATAACGTTAGTGAGATTATTCTAACACGTGAAGTCCACCCACGGAGTATTTGGGGTAATCAGAGGTTAAAGTCAAGACTGAAAGGTATACATAAATACATTCCATATTAAATACGGTTATGTTATATTAGCTGTTATAACAATAATATAGTGTTATAATCATTAAAAAAGGTTTTGATAGACGAAAGATTACCAAAACAATTACGTCATAGTAACAGTACAGTACCTACCTTGGAATATGAAGCAGTCATCGAATTCGTATCCAGCTTACTAAATAAAGACTCTTCAATTCTGCTCAGGCCAAATTTCGTTACATAAAATGGTTATAAAACGCAAAAAACAGACGCCTTAGCGATACAGTTTATACGTTCAATGTATTAAATCCCAAATCCTAATGTAGGCACCAAGAATGACACAAACAGAATTTCCCGCTACACATTAAGTAAAAGTTTTTCAGACGAGGCTTAAGTACCTTGATGCTATCAAAGTACTTGTAGGTACAGCTTTTTTGCTGACAACGCAGAAGCCTCCTCGACTTATGTAAGAGAAATAATTACTGTCTCACAAGCGAAAGTAAACTCTACACTGATAAAAAATAGGTTGAAATTCCAATGGGATATCACCCCATTTTCTAGACCCGTCTAAGTACAATGTGGTTGTAAAGAGGTAGGTTATATGGAGTCTAGGGCTTGTATGTTGACTAGGATTGTGAGGTGAAGATGACAGGAACGTCACGTGATAATACGGGGTTCGTTGGCTCGCTGTTGTATGCTTTTCAGTAAGTAGCAAGGTACACATGTATAGAGCTAGCCTTAGAAATATCAAAGCGTTGCCTACATAGTCGACTTTATAAGCCCGCATACTTAGTTAGTTTACGTAATATTAGCGTTAAAATTGAACAGTGAGAAATAATTGCCAAAAGTCAAAATCTCAAACAGCCAAATAGTTTTAAGTTAGTGTTTTGTCTATACAAGCTTTTGTACTGCAACAAAAGCCTCAAAATTCCATTACGTCAGATACACTCAAATGTCTTAAATGCTTCTTTCTAGAATGTTCTATTAAATGCAAGGAAGTGAAGTGAGGTGCCTAGAGTTTGTGGAGAAAACTCATTAGCGGGGAACTCATTAAGGCTTGCCACGTCTCTCTTTAAGATAATTTGTCACCAAATAACAAAGGAATGGAAGACATTTCAAGATAGGCGCCTTGTTTAAATTAGGAATGAATTCTGTTTTTTATTTAGATTTGCCAACGGTTTTTACGGCTGGCTGGAAATTATAATAACGGTAGCTTTAAAACAAAGATTTCTTTAATAAGAAAATGGTTACAATTTTTTGTCTAAGGCTCATGTTATTTTGTTAAAGTGCTTTTATGTTATCAACAAAATTAACTATTTTGTAAACCTACGTTCCGTCTAATCTAGAAAAACTTAGATACCATAGACCTTCTCTCAACGTGCACCCCAACGGATGAAAAGACAGTGTAATTTGGCGTGAGAAGACATATGCGACATCCGCTTCCAAATGAATCTTAGACAAGTATTATCCTGAAAGGAAACAATACTCCTCTCGACAAATGAACCATTATAAATACATACAAAGTACCGGTGTCCGCCCATCGCAGTCACATCAGGTACCACAATGATGGACGGATCAATCAGGCAGTGAAGCACCGTACTTAGTAATTCTTAAGACACACCGGATCCAACGCGATTTGAATCGAACATTGCTTCAATCCCCGGTAGACTTGCAATTTATCGAGTGAGTTAAGGACTACAGAGATGTATTATAAATTCTGTGTGCATAGGAGCGTTATGTCATGGTTACGCCGATTAAATCTGGTGATGCCCTAAATGATGAGGTTGGTAACGAATTTAGAACAGCTTGCAGTGTTCTTGAAACCGATTTTGTAATTTGTATTTTCTAGCCAACAAGCCTGACCTATTGTAGCCTGGCCTATTAAAATCAATGTTGAAAAACAAGTTAGTAAGGTGCGAATGGGAGAAAACATTGGTAACAAACATGGACATTGACACAACAGAAAAATTTGGCGGAAATATTTAAACCAAATACAAGATTAGAAAAAGATAAAGTCCCTTAAATACAGTAGAATTATGTAATAACTGTAGGTGAAGTTCTAAGCTGTATATTTAGGTCCAAGTAAAATTCCTTTATGCTTAAACCTGGTGTCTATACATCCGAAAAAGTCGTAACTGTAAATGTATCTCATGATGATTTCATCAACATGTAAATCAAAGATCTCTTCTCCACTAGTCTACCTATTGTAAACCACGTCATGTAAACGAAGCTTAATAGAAACAAAGTAACTAAATAGTTTGAAGCGTTTCATTGTTCGCACTACTCAGGAAACGGTGGTTAAATAACGCTCAGTTTACGAGGACGTCCGGGTGGCAAGGCTAGTGTATTTTCTTACTTTTTACGCTTCAATTATTGGAAGTCGCTCACATTATTGTGATGTTAATACGTGCCTATATTCTTGAATTAGGATTACTGTGCAGGGCTACCGTTTTGCCGAGAGTTCGCTGGTGATATCCAGGTAGAACCCAAATGTTCTGGCGATAGAAAAGAGTTGTATGCGTCTGGCAAAAGTGGCAAGGGACGCAGCAGTCTCAAAATTTAAAGATGCTTCCCTTTTTTTCTTCTAGCTAAAATACTACCCTAAATAACCTATTTCTAGGTTATTTACTTATTATGTATGAATATTATTCTACAATTAAATTTTGCTCCAGTTAATTGGTCTAAGAAGAGGATGTTTCTGATTTATAATATCCGCAGATTCCAGAGCTTTTCCCTCTTTGGATATGATTTCTATTTCTCGCTTCCAAAAATGGTTCTGGATTGTAATCATTTTGTAAATCTCATACCTTACTTATAACACCTATCATGATGTGATGGACTATTTCTCCATGGTAAGCTTGTATCTGCCTATTGAACTGTTTTCCAGCAACATCAAATAAAACTTATTTCTTATTTTGTCCAGTTTTCTTGATAAGGGAGAAATCTAGATATTCGAGTATGTTGCTAGGCAATTGAACATAACGGGTGCCTAGTACCTACATAAATCTATAATAGTTATTCCATCAATACATTTTATGACTTGTGCGATAAACCGGCTAATAAAATGGAAAGGATTTTATTCTTCTGTAAATTGTACGGTTTTTTATACGAAAAAATTTAAGTAACCAATGTATGTTAACATAAATTACAGTTAATATTTAAATTAATCTGATTGGAAATAAATTCTTCTAATGAGGATGAACGAATTTGAATAAAGTTCGATACAAATGTATTCTTAAAACTCAAAATGATTAATGCAAGCGCACTGGCTAAGTTTCTAAACATAATTATATCTACTTTAGTTTATTCTAAGTACATACTAGTTGCTCGAAATAAGCTATAGCTATCCCAAACATGACTATCTCTGACAGACCGATTCCAATGGTTTATTTCTAAATGTAGGCGTTAAGATTAATGACTAATAAATATGTCGAGTGCAACACAGGGAAGTGTATTTCATCGATATTTTATCGTTATCGACGCGATAGAACTCGTAGCCGCAATTAGATTGACTTTTGTTTTTTTGGTCGATACGCGGAATCTTAATTCCTTCTTCAGAACACCAAGATAACTAGAGGTGCCCTCTAGTTATCTTGGTGTTCTGAAGAAGGAATCTGTGTTGATAAGTAATTTATGTAATCATTAACTGTATCTTGAGCATGTGCTCTAACTCTACTTAGCAGTTAGAGGAGAGCACATGCTTATCACCTTGACTTTACAACGCTGATTTTTTTGGTCCTTCTTTCCTTATAAGGACCAAAAACATTCAGTTGTAAGTATTTGTAAAGTAATTTCTAAAAACAAAAGATATATAATTATTTAATTTCACCTCTAATATTCCTTTAAAAGTTAATTCAACCGGTTCAAAAGTTAGTAAAACTAGTAGATAACTGTGCATTAGGGAAACCTCTATAATTCGTGTCACACTGTGGTTTGTGGTCGTTATTGGTCTTTGTGTACGAGAATTATTCCTAAATCGTTATTCCAATTATTTAAATCATGACTAATAACATTTTATGACATAACTACCGCCAGTAAGCCCTTATCGGTACCCACTTCCTTTGGATACAATTTTATATAATAATAAAGCTATTATAATTATACCAGTATTATTAAAATACGGGCTTGTGGTTTGTTTGATTTATTTTGAGTAGGTTTAAGAGTTTCTTTGTTAATTATTCATCTTAGGGGCCTCGGATGGAAAACTTTTAATAACCTAGAGACCTGTCCATTTTATGGCCGTCGCATATCCAAAAATATGAGCAATATCTAGTTTTGGCAAACGTTAAGACCTAATTTTTTGCATTCAAGTCAAGGGACAGTATTTGAATGATTATTGTACTGTGAAGTGTAAGGAAATTCTGAATTGTAATGAATTATTGTCGGTTTACAATTGGGTTATTTAGTCACCAAAAAAAGTGACAAGTGAAACTACATGGCACTGTATAATGGTCTGTAATAGACGTAAAGGCCAAAGATGATGAATAAATAATTATTATTTCCTGAAAAGTTAGTTTTCCGCAATCGGCCAATCAAAGCGCCCTTTGATGTTACAATTACAAAAATACCACTATAATATAATTACTAAACTACTAAAACTAATAAACTCACGTCCCATTATAATATAATTTAAAATGTCGCCCTGACCCACTAGAGAATCTTTAGATATACGACACATTATAAATACAGCTGTTACCTATATACCTTTATTTACCGACAAACATCCCACGAAGGCGCCCACGCATTACGTCACGAGCCGATAAAAATCTAAAACATTAGAAATCACAGACCACGCCCTCGGGCGATCTGCGGTGGCCGGTGAGGGCTTGTGCTATTACTGTAAGGATGGCAGACGGAAGATAAGTAAAGGACACCTATAATGGCAATGAATGTGTTTTTTTCGCTGTGATGGTAATAACTAAAAACTGCTTTCGCATTTTCCTTTTGTGTAAGATATGTTTTACAAGTAAAACTGATTCTGATCCAGAACCGTACAGTCCATAGATTTATCTTAATCCTAAGCTAAGCCTACAGCTGTTAATTACTGGACATAGGCCACTCCAGTCGAATGCTTAAACATAAAGTTTACATTATCAGTACGCACTGATTTATAAGGCCATATAAAAACACTGTCAAACGATTTCCTCAAGAAATTAAGGCCAGAAGTGCTCATGGATGCAGCAAATGGAAGATTTACCAAGTTATCCCACCAGCATGACTATGCTTTATTCAATTTGCCAACCCTAACGTTTATTTATTATCAAAACTTTTACTCTAGAAATACAATACAGTGTTCCAATGATTTGGTAACCCTGTCTTAATATTTAGTATCACAACAGCGGTCGACGACGGGGCCGCCCACGCCCGTTCTCAATGGGCCTGAGCCGCCTGTCGCAATCCCTGATGCGTGTGCGCATATGAACGGATTTATAGTTTTGATACTTTTAGCAATACTTAGTTAAAGTAGCAAATGTGGGTGAGGTGGTTACATACTACAGTAAGTTAATATCTTAAAATAAGACTCGTTAATAAGGACGACCACGAATTGCTTAAATGTCATTGTTTTTATTTCTATTACTATCCGTATTTAAAAGGACCCACCCTACAGATGTATAAATTATAGGTAGGCAAATTTTTATTTTGTTACTCATTTTCACAACCTACGTAGATAAAAAAGTATACAAACTTATTAATATTTTAATCAATCTACTTGAATAAACATAGCTGATATATCTGATAATTTAGTGCGTACCTAAATCTTCCTTATCTACATATTTAAATCTCACGTCTCCATTTCCATCTCAAAACTCTCATATCTCTTATAGGAAACAAAAATCCCTTTCAAACGCTGAAATAAAAGCGAGCTTGGTAACAACGGTTACAACGACAGCAAGTATCAAAACGTTCCGTCGGACTACACCGTGCGCGCCATCCAGTCTAGGGAAGTGATTGTTGTTTTAATGGCAACCATAATATTATATACGGCGATCGTAGATGTAACCCGCTTGCCGCTTTGTTACTAAATTTATGAATGTTTTGCGCTAATCTTTGAAGTTTCTTGAAATTTTGATATTAGATATACCTATGTAAGAAGTGATTTTCTTTGTGGTAATTTTTTGTACTCAAAATTAAAGACAAACAATAACAATGACTCTCTCTTTACTCTAAATTCTAAGTCATGAACACATCTGCAGCTTAAGGTTGACGAAGAGAAATCGAATAGAAGTAGGTAAGTATAGTAATGGGGATGTCATAATGTTTCGACTATATAGAATAATCTCTGACATATAATTTGTTAATCCCATATATTGATCATTAACCGTTTTGCCACTTGTCTGGGGCTCGTTAATTTTTATCAGAATCCGTAAATAATTAAGGTGCGATTGATTGAGACCATGCACTTCTAAGCAACGTAGGTACCTATAGCCTGTAAAATTGGATGCTAACTCTCAACAATATCTCAAGAAACTTCGGAAGTCAGGTATTAAATCATTACAAAGAAGGAACTATCTCATGGTACCTAAAACTGGAAACCACGTCGGGATACCTTAAGCTTAGTTTCAAAGACCCATTAAAGAAATATTATCGAGGTTTGTATATTTGTTCCATAAGCAGATGTTAAGTAATTAAATAAGCACTTAATTGGATTTTATTCGTCGTAAGTGATGACTTATCACAATTTACGCACAATTATGACTTATAACCTTCTTGCAACCTTCAACAGCGACCTCTACGGTTTGGAGTCGTTTGACGTAAAATAAATATTGATTCATTTGTGTTTAATTTTAAAACTAATTAATAACAACGTTATAAAATAACAGTAACTTTTCGTTAATTTTTTACGATAATCTCGAGTGCAATGGTTTTGTTTCGTTTCGTCATAACCACAATCAACTGATAGACTAATTAATGAAATTCCATACTTTTATGAATGAAATTTGATACGGATATAACTTGAACCCTACGGATGTATAAAGCTAATTCTTCATTTTCGTTCTTGAAAAGAGGAAGCATAATTTTATACGTAGAAAAAGAGGTAACATTTTATACGTGGACGAATTCGCGGGTGAAAGCTAGTTATCAGCAAGAGAGGAACTGTAAATATTTGCACTTACGTGAATTTATTATATATCTTGTAAACCGCTATATTTTTTCTGGATAAAAATGCCCGTGTTAATCCAAGGTGTAAGCTGCCTCCATACGAAAATTTTATCAAGATTATTCCAGCAGTTTGAGCGCGAGGAAGTAACAAACATACAAACACACTCACAAACCATCGCCTCTATAATATTAGTGTGATATGAGCACAGTTAAGCTATCAGAAAGAAGTATGTCAGGATCGTAGCATATGAAAGTCGTCTCTGCCTACCTCTCTGGGAAATAGGCTTGAATTTATACATGTAGGTACTATCGAGTTACCCGCTGAAGACAAAAACTTAATCCTAGAAACATAATTATGTGAATTACCATTTCTGGCATAAACGTACCGTGTGTTGAACATAACTGTGGCATAGATAATTGCACATGCGAAGAGCAAGCCACACACGTCGCACACTCGATTAAGTTTGTTTATGTCTGTTGTCAACTGAAGTGGTAGGTACCTAGTAGCAGTCTGTTTAATCAAATAGCAAACAAGCGGAGGCCACATTGCGAGGACTTACGGGCTGAGAAAAGTAAATAATTGCTATGAAGGCGACGTTAGAATTATATTTTTCTAAGTAAACACCTACACCTAATTACTTAGAAAAAAGTATTTCAGTCATCGCAGGTAAATTGCTACTCTGAATCCATATTCTTGCAAACGAGTGTGCATATAATAATAAGCAAAGTAATAACAGCCTATAACTGTCCCACTGCAGGGCAAGCTTCTTTTATAGAGAAGAATTGAGCATTGATCACCACGCTAGCTCACTGCGGGTTGGTGATTTCAGATAATTAAATCCAGGTTTCTTCACAATCTTTCCCTTCACCGTTAGTTTGTCAAATGCATTAATAATGAAGAAATTAGAAAAAATCTACTTAAATTATAAAAATAAAACAAATAAAATTGTTCAAGTTGGCTTAAAAACGTACAAAGATATATAACTTAGCTACAACCTGATTGAATAAAACCCCTTCCTATTGTAAACCTTTGAAATTACTTAAAGAAAATTCGATGATAAAGTAACCTAAATAGGTTAACAGGATATCAAACAGCACTCTCGTAATCAAAGAATGGGCACACCACAAAACACAAAGAAATACCAACACAGGTATATTTCCTATCTTTTTTGAACAAAAACGATCACAAAGCTACCTCTGAAAAAGGTTTTTCATCTGGTAAAATCCAATCTGAATTCTGACCACGATAATCAATCGGGTTGTCTGAGCCATGTTTTATGGCCGGCACAAAGGGTACCTATAGTAACAAAAAATTTAAAATATGAGGAAAAAGCTTCCTTATTGTAATACCTTTTGTTAGAAAGCCTTGTGAGAGGCAATTTGGTAATTCGTTAGCTTAGAAAAGTGGCTTTGTGATAGGTGACAGTGTTTTCATCGTGACCTTTGTATGTGTCAGATTTTTGTGGCATATAGACCGACTGACGTTGTTTACTGACTTGTTAATTTATTTATTTTAAAATAACACAATTGTACAAAGGCGAAAGGCTTGTAGACATTTTTTACTAGCCACCGTAGAATGGTAGGCTATTAAATTCTATCAAGGAATTTGGTCAGCCCACAGTTGATTTGATACGCAACTGCAACTAATGGTCTTAGAAAATTTCACATTCGTGGATGTGGGTAATTGAATCTGAGACGGTTGGATCATAAAAAACAACTGATTAGGAGCCTAATTAAGGACCTGAAATAGCCTACGGACCACAATGATAACAATAGGTGATCATAATATGACAACCTAGTCAGTCCGCTACATAAGAAGAGCAATAGATTGTTTTATCTTTTTGCCACTCACACAAGTGAATCGAATAGAATGTTAAATGTATGGGGATGACATAATGTTTCGTCTATGTTATCGATGACATATGTCAAACCCATATATTTTTCATTCTATTCGATTTCTATTTGTCAAGCGTTTTGCCACTTGGCTAGACGCTGCTCGTGACGACACGATAGAAGAAAAAACTACTATTATTGTGAAACAACCATAATAGTACACTATGTTATAACATGCAGTCTACATACACTCGTCTAATATTTACCCGTCTCACTTGCGATAGTGTTAGGACTAATTAAATAATTGAGCACCGCAAGTAAATGAGGTGACACGATTGTTTCTTCATTCATGTTGTGAATGACATGACAGACGTTATCTACTTTGCCTTTATTACAAACTGTTACGTTTGCTCAAGATTTATTTAATATTATCTACCTATTACCTTTACCGTACGTTTCTATTTATTAAGATGTATTGTTCTATCATAGTAGATCGTTCATGTTTTGGCCATCTTATAGTTCCTTTTGTAGTCCTTTAGCGAATAATTTTGTATTAATGAAAAAACAGATAAAAGTAATCATAAGACGTATCAACTGCCTCGTTGGTCTAGTGGTCGCTAAGCGCGACTGCTGAGCAAGAGGTCCTGGGTTCAAATCCCGGGTCGGGCAAAGTGATACTGAGTTTTCCATTAGGTAATTCTCAGTAGCAGCACGGAGTCTGGATTTGTGCCCGGTTGATGGCAATAGGCTCGCCCCCTATTACATTGGGACTAACAACATAACTGGCGAAATGTGGGTGTACTATATGTACACCTCTGCCTACCCCTTCGGGGAATACAGGCGTGATGTTATGTTATGTTTGACATATCAAATTTATATCACCAAAATGTCAATATTAATGCCAGCTGATATTAAAAAGCCTACTTATATCGCTTGTTGTACACATTAGGCCAAAGATAAAGCGGCCTTGCAGATTAGTCAATTCTTTAACATGGTCTTGACTTACTGAACTTGTGACATGACAATTACATTAATAAACAAATGCTTCAATAGAATTAAAAACAAGCGCTTTAAAATAATGAAGACACGTACTTTACTTATCTTTATGCTTAAATTATCTGAATGCCTATTACCAAGTGATAGTTTTCTGTTCGTAACTTCGTACATAATAATTATGTTAAGTAACTTGTCAACTAAGTAATGTTCCACAAATAATCATTTATAATTTTCTCTATCTTTCATTTGGTAATTAGTACCCTATTTATTCATGCGTTACTAGTATTTTATTTTTATTAAGTTCCTACTTAAACAAAGATGTGTCAAGATAGCTGATAAAATCTTTGCCTGTACGCAAAAGATGTTTCTCCAAGTATGTATACCTACAGTTTCTTTTACATAGTGTAATATTGTAAAAGCAAATTGTACTTTGTATAAAATACTACTCACTACCGTCTAACCACTTACAAAAGTAATCATGTTCCAAGTAAAGGAAGATATCGCTAGAGAAAACGTTATCCGCAGTGAAGTTTAAAGTGCGTAATAAGATAATAACATCAAAGTATGTAAAATAAAATACAGGTGAAATATCCTTTCACATCTATTGGATATATCAAGATGGTGGCAGGCGGAGTAAGACCTTAACAGAGTGGTAGCCCAGAGGGTTTAGTAGTACCTGGCAAACCTCCAGCCAGGTGAACTGACGACATTACTGCTGTACAGAGAAATACCTGGATGCGAAAAGCCCAAACACAAGACAGACTGGCGTTCAAGGAAGGAGGCATAAACCCAGCCGTGGGTCACCTAAAAAATGATGATGGTGATAGTCACACAAACATTTGATCAAACATAAATAAATATTATATAAATAAGATTGACATCACCCGTCTGTAATTTCTATGTTCTATGGTATTTCGTACGGTAAGTATTTTGAGGGGCGTGTAGCTACCGCGCAGATCCTTCGATTTGCGAGGTTAAGCCGTGCTCGCCGCGGTCAGTCTTGAGATGGGTGACCGTCTCAACATGTCGAACCCCTCCGTGCTTCGGAAGGCACGTTAAGCCGTTAGTGCTGCGCCTGATCACTCTCCGGTCGTGTCGGTCTTCCGTCCCATCGGACTATGAGAGACGGGGAATAGGGAGTGCACCTGTGTTTGCGCGCATACTTGTGCACTATAATATCTCCTGCATAGTTGGCTAGTATCAGATGACATAGCCGCCGTGACCGAAATTCGGTCAGGAGGACCATTACTAGCTCTCTTATTCTCTGTACATTCCCAAATCTTTTACCATTACATTATATATAACTGAGTCTTACTAAAGTCCCAATAGATTTTTACCAAAGCATAACTTACTCCAGCTCGCGACTTGGAGAAAGGATCGAAAGGCCTATGTCCAGCAGCGGGACTCTAAACTCCTTGTGAGTGAGACGGAAGTTGTAACCTCTATTCTTTATAACACCAAAGTGAAGTAATTTAATTCTCATTTAGTTAGTCGTTGCCCTTTTATCGGATAACGTAAGCGTGATTATAAACACAATAAATCATTTATTCAAGGTAAATACGCGACAGAAGTAAACAAAAGTGACGTCACACTAGTACAGTGTCTCCATTTAGGGACTAATCACGGAGTAGTTATGCAATTGAGTGTTTGGGGTTTAACCCTTTCCCAGTCCAATGAGCCATATATGGTACATGTCGATTGTTAACCTATTGTGACTGCTACGTGCTACGCGGACAGTCAAAGTGTTAAATATTCGGTCTGCATTGCAACTACACGCTGGCTGCAGTTTTTGTGCAGTTGAAATATCTGCATGGAAACTTCAAAAGGCTCCTAAAAAACATACATAATATCAGGCCTTTATTGCCAGGCAGAGGTGTAGCTATATAGTACACCCAAATTTTGCCAGTTAAGTCTCAAAGTAATAGGGGGCGAGCCTATTGCCATCAACCGGACTCAAATCCAGACGCCTTTATCAATTTAGAATACCCAATGTATTCACAATTTATTCTTCACATAATATTATGCCAAATTCATTTTAACTTGTAGAGAGATTCATACATATTTGTTTTGCCGCTAGACTTGAACATTTCAGCGATCAATATCGATTTTAAGATCATTAATCGACACTTGATTTATGTATCCACAAATAAAATTCGCTGAAAAAATAAACATAATACTTTATGTGTTATCTACTCCATGGTGCATAAACACGCGTCTAGGCATTCGAAAACATGCTATAAATCAGTCGCTTGCGCACTATGACGCGACTAGAGGAATCGTTGTGTATTTATAGAGAATTTGTCATGTCATTGATTCGTTTGTATTATATAGTAGATGTTTTAGTATCAAAATAGTTTTGTTTATGTTTCACTTGATATTTTTGACGAGAGATCGAGAAGGACATCTTGATTTCATCACGTACCATCAAGACGTACTTGAAATATGGAATGTGTTTTAATAAACAAAACTTGCCACGACCTTGGTAAAACTTATTAACTGTTCATCGAATCCCTATTTATAATTCAGCAAAGGCTTTTCGCAATATGGATACAGAAGCTGCAACTACGAGTACATATTTAAGAAAAACTATGTATCAAGTAATAGTCAAAGCGTTTTAAGGGATTTACTCCCTAAATCCCTTAAAACGCAACTTTGTTTTTTTTTACAGTGATTGACAATGTTGCAAAAATTTGGAGGTAAATATATGATCGGTCACATCGGGTAAAATTGACGGCCAACACATTAGGGTATTACACTAACGCAAGCATGAAATAAATAATTTAAAACCAGACCAATGGTAACAACTAACAAAGAAAAGAACGGTCGAACCTCATCCAACAGGGGCTCTGAATTTACCTACACTTTGGTTCGAAACCCTAAAACTACAAGCGGTACCAACAAGGTACTTTAGTGCCTCAAACATCATTCAATGTTGTGCCAACAGTCTTGAACCACAAACGGGTGTGCCTCAGCTAGGAAATAGGTCACAGACCTTCTTGCGTGCATAATGGAAAATGACTTCCCTCGGTGGATATGGTGCAACTAATTCATGTAATTAAAGTGTTGCTTAGTTACGGTAGCGGTGGGAGTGTGAAGTTTCCTAACAAGTTTTAGATAAAAGGTTTATTAAAGATATGTCTTTTCGAATTCATGTGTTATAAATTAGTTATCAGTTGCTAAAAACGGTGAAGAAAAACATTGTGAGGAAACCGGCACACCTGAGAGATTTTTCAACGGTGTGTAAAGCCATGTTCGAGGCCTACAGGCGGTTTAAACTCTGACACCAGGTTGTTCATCAACCACACCATACGATAAGAAGAAGACTAGAACTGCCAATTCCAGTGATTATGGTACTCTATCTATGCTACCCTCCAAACAAATGACTAAAATGAATAGCGTTAGTTCTTAGATCTTGCTCCTGTTTTATATGTATATGATTGCGTAACTGTGATGCTCTGTGAAGTCTGTTTAGCGTCTGTAAATCAGCTTGTGAAATGCCCATGGTATTTTAGGATGGGCGATGATTGTTTCCAGGTTGATACGTCACGAGAAAGCACGTCCAAAGACAGATAAAAATCTGTATCAGACTTGTAGACATTCTTCATTTGATTTTGTTGAAAAAGGGTTGGGCTTGTGGATCGTTAGAGGAGATTTTGTTGGTTTATAAGATAGAGTTTTGGATACAACTTTTTTCTAGGTCAACATTCTTTTTGGAGAAACTAGGGGTTTCCCTTCCGTAACAATACCTGGATTCCTTAGCCGGCTCATTACTTTTAAGAGAGGATGCCTTTGGTCTACTTACAAGTATAAGCATAGGTGATATTTACTGGCGTTTTACGTCTATGGGCGTTAATATTGAAATTAAAAGCAGTTCAGATGAGTCAAGTTTTACGTTTCTCAATGTCCGTTCGCGTTACTATCTCGTAAGCCAGTGGACACAAATCCCGGGTCGCTACCACGTGCCGTTTCGTTTTACAACTTTTAAATTTACGTCACTCATGGTGCTTGTTGGCTCAAATTTATGATTCGCTCAAAGAAGCACTTAACTTTATGGTACCGCATGTAATTTTATAAGGACTTATATAATATACGGTTTATAGTTGCATAGAAGGTGTTAAGAGATTATAGTATGTTAATTATACTGGTTTAGTTAGCGTGGCGGCAGTCTTTGGTTTGATTCAAAGATGAAACTGTTTAGGATTTTGTTAAGAAGTAGGTAATGTTGAAACTGATTTTGGACGATGCGCATGTGCGTACCTAACTTTTACAAGTGTACAATATCATTGAGTCTCGTCTTCCAGAAAGTGTCAGCAAATATGTACAATTGCAGTTTTACATTCATATTTTGCCAAATTAGCTTAGCTTTGGCGAAAACGGGAGAGCGGACTTTGTGGCGTACCCTCGGGGAGGCCTACGTCCAACAGTGGACTGCAATAGGCTGATGTGATTAGCTTAGTGGCTCCCTTGTAATCGGCAGCCAGCTTATTGTCATTTATCCAGCCTAAATGTCAGTGGTATCTCGTAATAGGGAATGAATCCCTTTAGCAAGCAAAATGGAAAATAAATTGTGTAAGTTATTCCAATTTACGTGAAATAAAAGCTTAGACGATCGATATTTAAAGTATTTTTCGTAATTCACTAATTACTGTTACAGCCTGTGTATAATCATTACATAAGTTTATAGTTTTATTATGTAGTCTATCATTTAGAAAGTTATCTAATATAGTAATAACAGAATGCCTATAAGAAGCAATTTGCGAAATTAATGGGAGACCTTCGTTGGTAGGCGTGGCTAAAATAATAAGATAATGATGTAACTGTCGGGGCCGTGGGTTCGATCGATATCTTAATTTACTTAAACCGTTTTAAAGAAAATTGTCATTTTTCATAATAATTAATAACACAATCTCCATTTTCTGTGAGTACGGGTGATTTCTCGAAGAGATGGGTCTGATGTAGACTAATGGTACTGCAATATTTCGACAAACCATCACATTAAAACTGTATCTACATTACTTATGATCCCGGCTCCTGATCCTTCTGTGAAGTCTATTTGTAAATATGTCCGGTTATGCAGTCATACCTCTTCTTAAAGGTTTCCAATCACTTAGCCACTGCGCCAAACATGTCGTCCGAAAAGTTAGCTATTAAAAAACTATCGATGTAGTTGCAATAGTTATAAAAGTAACGTCTCAACGTGCCAGCATCCGCAATTCAGTTCAATGCAAATAACTGGCAACGTAAAGAAAACTTTAGACACAACCTACATCTGAAACAGACCGCTTTTACCCCGACAATGGACAAAACAATCAATAAAGTAGAGCGAACGGAAACAAATTGATTGTTACAAACTATAACTAGGTAACTGTACGAATGACCTGCTGTACAACTAAAGTACAGTTTTGGCAGCGTCTGTACACTAGTTCAAGTACAGTCGATGGCAATGCCAAGGTTTGCATGCAAATGGCACGTGTGAGCGCATTGGGAATGCGTCAATGTTGCCGTTAGATACCGTGTTATTTATTTTATACGTGGCTCCGGGATTTAGATATGGAATAGATCTAACTTTGATTATTTTTTGATAGCATTTTAGTTTGAAAAAATGTTTTTCGTCTAAATCCACAGTAGATTTATTTTTTTATTTCTGGAGCAGTTCATCTCTTTTATAGATAGCTTTGAGAGACAATACGTAACCAAAGCCCCTATTACATAATTTAGGATCACCATGGACGGAAATTTTTACATTCGCACTGAATTACAGATCACACTTTGACCCCCGGAATACAGAAAGACTACGCACTTTATCTACCTGGCCTTATCTTACCTTACCTTATCCGTGGCCTGTATCACGGATTTGGATTGTACACCCTGTCACACCCCTTTCACCACATTCACGAAATCCTTCATTACACTTATGTAGGACATTTAGGTACCTAAGTACCTATACTAGACTCCTCAGAACATCTTAACAAACTCTCAAAACAATTGACAGATGATAGATAAAATACAAATTGATTAAAATGACGCAATACTAAAAGTGAATGTGCTATTAGATCGTTCGGCTATATTAATGAGTTATGTATGCAAATAGTCTCAATATCTAGGCTAGATTGTGTTAACATTGCCGCGTTCGTTAGGTAACATGTTCAGACCGATAACAACTTGGATTCTAGGTCCTAACGGATTACAGGACTGTCGAGGCTCTGTCCAGTTTTGTATTATGTACGTAACCTACTTAAACCACTGTAATTATAGTCTGAATCTATGTTTTTCATTTGTATTTCTGGGAGGAGTAGGCTGTGCAGGGTACTGGTGTCCTTGTTGACGAGCTTAAAAAAATACCGTGGGAGCTTGTTAATTAATATTTATTTATACAGACAATCACCGTGTAGTGTGTACTATGTGTTAAGTAGGTCAGTAGACTTAATTGGAGGAGTATCTTATAGTAACGCGATCGCTAAAATGAAGATTTTATCAACTGATTTTTTGTAATATATCAAATATGTGAACCTAATTTTTGCAAAATATGGATGTTTATTGGCAGAATTTCGAGCAACCGGTCGATGCAAATTGCAAGTTACCGTGTATTGTAGCGTTCTAGGAGGAGGCCTTTCTTCAACAGTGGACGTCTTCCGGCTGATGAGAATGATGATGAATGTATGTGTGATTTAATCTCTTTTTATTCGACCGTCACCTGCTTGCATTATGCTTTAGCTTAGGTAGTTCTGTCATAGGTAGATCACAACACTGGCACTATACGACTGATTACCTTGTTTCCTTCAGATGAGGTAATATAACGATAATAAATCCAGGCAAAGGTATTACCATCATGCCTATATCGTAAGACTTAAAGGTCACACCATAGACACGGGTATTCGTTTACAATATTACGTCACAGAGCTTTCTATAATTTATTAATCTCATATTTCTATTAGAGAGATTAATGTATATTTGATCGGCTATCGATATTGATATTAAATAGAAATTTGTACAGTTATCAAAAAAAAAGTTGCTTAAAAATTCTAAACATGATCACCTAAAGGCGCAACGAATTATATTGCCAACCGTACCTAAGGTAGGTACGTATTGTATATATCTATATGTATACTGCTTTATTATGAGGATAACTAATTAAAGCATAAAAAAATCAATCGGAACTATCGACAATTTTTTTTTATATTTTTCGGTCTTTTTATCTTATCAGACCCCTTAGACGAGTGGCAAAATGCTTGACGAATAGAAATCGAATAGAATGAAAAATGTATGGGATTGACATATGTCATCGATTACATAGTCGAAACATTATGTCATCCCCATACACAATGCGTTTTGCCATTTGTCTAAGGGGGCTGATAAGCTATCGTCGAATCTATTTTAAGTTCTTGGTCTGATTCTTTTTTACAAGGGAGATATGCTGCAAAGTAATCGTCCTTAAAAATGCTATGATGGTGTATTCAAGCCATTCAAGTCTCGCGGTAAGTCCTGTTAAGCTGCGCATGCGCATATCATATGAGGAATGTTAACATTACCACAATTATACTATTTATTCTGTCTTTAACATCTTTAGACTTCTATGAAAGCGTTTACAGTTGATTATTACGAAACCGAGTAAAGGGAATTTTGCTTTCAAGACAAAATTATACTCGCATGCCAAAATATTTCGTCGAATATATTATCTTAGGATCAAGGTGGAGTAATAAATGCAGCGCCAATAACAGACAAGATTTATTGATGTTATCCAGTAGACAAACTTGCATCAGTCCGATTCACCGACTGAAAACATACCATTCGGATTTAGAGCAATTAACAACCGACACAACTTGACCTCCCACGCCCCTCTACAGCAAGAAAATTCAGAGAAAACTTCGGGAGCTCTTGAACATGTTAAGGTCAACGTTAATTGGTCAGTAAGTGAACTGAAGTCTTAACTTGGCGAGCTTCCAGGATGGAAGTTACGACATTTTATTGCGGTATTTATTATAATGTTATGTTTTACGTGAATAATCGTTATGTAAGCGTAATTGCTAGTGAATTAGCTTACGTTATCGTCTCTGCAAATCGTGGCGAATGTTGAATGAAATCTAAACATGTTTTGTGTTTTGATGTTCATTTGTTTCTTACTACGTTTGATTAGCTTTGAGTTTTAAGAACCGGATTTTAGTAGCATCGTCGATATCGTTCGTAGGTTAAAATGCTGACAAGAACCAACCTATTTTAAATTTCACTATTGGCGCAGTGGTTAAGCGATTGTACCGCTGCGTGAGAGTTGCGGGTTCGATTTCCGGACAAGACAAAAAATTGTGCGATCCGCAGATTTTTGTCCCGAGTCTGGGTGTTTGTGTATGTGATATTACATGTTTTTGAAACGCACCCACGATACAGGAGTAATTACTGATGAAGAGTGAAGTTAAAAAAAACTAAGTGAGTTCGAAAGCGAAATAAATTATTACAATTATGACGAATTTGCAATAGACTATTAGGCTCAATATTGAATACCTTTAAGGCACAGTAAAACTATCCGTTAATCTTCATTAAGTTAAAAAAAACATAGCTGGAGTCACAACTTAAAAAATAAAAAAGTAAAGAAAGAACGCGACATAAACTTATATAACCCAATTCATATTCAGAATTTATGTTTTATTTTACAAAATTACGTGAATTACAACCTCATTAGCGTAGAGAGCTGGCTGAATATAGACCACTGCAGAACAAATGAATGCCGCACTTTACAGCATTACGTTACTCAGTGCCGCTACTCGTTATTAATTATATCATTCCAGAAAATGTTATATGAATAACTGTTTTAATTTTATTACGTTCTGGCTGGTGATGCTGGGTGGTAATTTTTTTTGGAAATTCGCTTTGAGATTAATGTCAAAATTCCTGTTAAAACGAAAAATACAACCGCAGTATTAAAAAAGTTTAGCTACGTTTCTACTCTAACATTATATTTATTATAATCAGTCCTTTACGAAAAATAAAAGTGAGTCCGTAAAATACTTTTTTGCTTTAAAAACACGCCGATCTTTATTGCCCTATAATAAAATCTCGTCAAATAGAATCCTTATTTATGTTAATTCAGTTAAATAATGTAGACCTACTTATAGCTAGATCCTAACGATAATCCTAAAGTTAGCCCTTTCACAAGAGATTAAGAAAATATATTTTCTTTATCTGTGTTATTCCGATTGATACAGCAATCACACCGACAATCGACATATCGCCACACACCGCAGGTAGGCCGACACCAACACTAAAACAAGTAAATCGTGATACCACGGAAATCCTATCTGACAGCATAATCAACACCAAACCACTAACCGTTCCGCTAGTACGTATCGCGAATACAAATAACTGTTACGAGTAACTGTTATTTTCAACGAGTTATTAGCTAGAGATTTTTCGCACAACGCAAGAAAAAAACCATTTTGTTTCGATACGCTGTTCTATTTTATTTGTATTGAAAGCGAGAGCTTTTTATACTGGACGGTGGATGAATCATGCTTTGAATAAGTCGATTTCTTTATACTGTCCGTCTATAGAGGTCCGTAAGAAATAGTTATTTATTTATTTACCGCGGTTTCTTTTTTAGCTAGGTTATGTAATATTGAAAATAAAAAGGATAAAGCCGTAGCAACAAAATGAGATTTTGGAAACAAAACAAAACCGTTTAATGCATTATGAATTATTACGTTTGTGCAAAAATTTTAAGTGCATGAGCATACCTTTGCCTCCCCTTGCAGCGTATTTTATACTAGCGGCTCGCTCCGGCTTCGCACGGGTATAAAATATATATTATAAGTATTTCTCCACTATTTAATGGATGTTATTATACATATAAACCTTCCTCTTCAATCACTCTATCTATTAAAAAAAAACCGCATCAAAATCCGTTGCGTAGTTTTAAATATTTAAGCATACATAGGGATATAGGGACAGAGAAAGCGACTTTGTTTTATACTATGTAGTGATACTACTTATATTTATTACGTTACAGAAATATGTAAATAAGTTAAAAGGAAAAAAAAACATATTAATCAGTCTTTTTCCTATCACTATTTTAACATATATTCCCGTTGCTTAACCTGTTCTGTTAATAAACCCAACTGTCAACAAACTATATTTTTACCAGCGTTTCAAAATATCAAACATGCACACTGAACCTAGTTCTTTAATCCCTTATAAACTGCCACCGTTCAAAGACATGCAATTACTGAGCCGACTTATTGAAGGATTGACCTGTTTAGTAAGCGGCCATTAACGACATCACATCGAATGGAAGAGTTAATCTCCTTAAAGCTTAAACTGCAGGTCTTCCCCGCACCAAGATAAAACAGAAGGCTGTATTTAAAACATAATGACTGACTATCATGACCTAGCAGTCTAATAATATATGGGAAACGAGTTCTTAAGATATACGATCAAATTGCAGTTGAACATCAACTTCAAGTTTGATAAACCGTTTTGCTGCACTTGATACGATGTCATCAAGCCTGTATTACTTGATGACAATATAGATCCCAATAGGTCCCATATAGTTTCTTTACGAGTCTACTGATATGTATGAATAAAAAAAGTAAATAAGAGTAGTCGAACAGACAGAAAACAACAGTTAATTGGCCAAAAAATAATTTCCATAATTTTTTAGGAGTCATTCGAAGAAAGTCATGGAAATAAACAACCTTAGATTATCTAGATGGAGTGTCAAGACCCTGACAGCGTCGGTATTGTATAGCGCCAATTCCTCACAATTGGCGCCAAAAGCCAACAGTGTCAATTGTGTTGTCAATGGAGACGCTTGTTTTTCTATCAAAAAATAACGTAATAAAAATGGCGAAATGGGCTATTAAGGTGTGTAGAAATTACAGAGGCCGATTGAATATTAATAAATATGTATCCTATCACCCGTATGTTAAATAAATTATCATTAGTTTTTGAATAATGAATTATTGCAAAATATTGGAATATAAAAAAATAAAATTCGCCATTTTGCAAGTGTGGCAAGTTTGTGAAAACCAAATTTCCCACATTTACACATGAGACCGGTATGCTGGTAGGGCGATATTATTAATGTTATGGTGGATAATGGATCTTCAGTTTTCTACGAATCGAAGTGTATTGTAGTACATTGAAATAAGCTTGATTTTTTTTTTCGAATATTCCACCCATTTTGAATTTCAAGATGGCGGGCCTATTGACTCTTGCAAAATTCGACATGAGCGCCAGCATGTGTATACTTAATTACGTGCCTGCGCCGAGGAAATTTGAGGAGTTCCTTCGTCTGAAGTTAACCATGGGGATAGTGTTTAAATCATGGTGAACTTTAGAACGGGATATTATAGTTAAATGTGCATATAAAATGTTGAGTCACTACTGTTGACCGTTGATGAGTTTCCTCGTCTGGAGGCAACCGTGAGGGTGGTGTTAAGATCATGGTGAATTTTAGGAAGAGCTATCATGGTTAAATGTGTGTACAAAATGTTGAGTCTGTACTGTTAACCATTGAGGAGTTCCTTCGTCTGGAGCCAACCCTGGGTTACAATTCGGTCACGCTTATCATGAAAATGTATTGTCTTTGGAACTGAACCAACGTGAAAAATTTTAGCTCCGTAAGAAAAAGAAAGTGCCATAGCCAATTGCTTGTAATAAAAAAAAAACATTGTCTTCATAATATATAATTAGTACCAAACACAATAATTATGTACCTATTATATAAAAATAATTTTTATTTCGAGTTAAAAGATAGACTGTACCACGTTGGGCAATTTACCCCATTTTAGTTGTAACGTTTATCAACTGGTATCATTACGCACGCAATCATGCAAAAAAAAAAAACAATTGGCACGTTGTATTTTGTTTCAATGTAGCGCCAGACTCCATCTAGATAATCTAAGTAAACAACTAATATTGTATCAAAATAATTTTATACGGAACCACATTGAAGTTTTAAACACATTTTCAACGATTACTCCACGATATGGTCAATACAATTTTTTCTACCTCGTAATAGTAGTGTATCAATAAGCCATTCAAATCTCGACCTGTCCCAGTTTCGTGTAGAGTCGCCATACAATCAACAATTTTATGGACTGTCCACATTTTAAAAGGTGTTTACGGTCGAAACGATCGCCTTAAACTTTTAAAAAGAAATGTGTGTCAATTCTTTTTTTGAACAGAATAAATACTGAAGAAAAACTTTATTTTTGTCGTGTCATATGAGTCGGAATACTAGAATTTAGTGGCATTTTTGATAAAAGTCTTCAGCAGGTTAAGGATTTCCAAGAAACTTAAATTAGACTAGTTTATTACAAGTAGGTATATATGGTGAAACTATAAGAAAACCTTCTAGGTTGTCTCTCCACCTCTAACATTCAAACAATGTTAAAATACCTTGTGAACCGGTTGTCGAATCATTAAATTATATTCGCACGTGGAACCTGAAGAACTGCTAGTATTGATACAGTGCTACAGTTGAGTGTCATTGGCCCATATCGGTAATCCAATCACTGACTATGGCGGCTAGATAACTGTTACGTATTCCGCGCTAATTACCACCTTAAGGTCAATGTTCTGCTGAGTGCCGATTGACTTGTTATCTACTAAAACAATACGATTAAATCATCTGCTATCGTTAACTATCAACAAATGCGTTTTTGTTTTTTTTTATCATTGTTGTCATAATGTCATTGTAGAATAATATGTATGATCGAGGAATCTTGTATGAGGAAGGACATTTATGGTCGCGTTTCACTTTGCGTTAGTTTATGTAATACCCAAGCCATAATTTTCAACTGCACTTAGCCACCACGCCAAACAAAAACAAAACAAACTAAAAGCATTTATAAAATCGAATAAAAAAGTATTCGAATTTCAAACTGTCCCGAATTTTTAACCAATATGGCGTCCCTATAAGTTATTCCGCACCAGATGAATGAACACAGTTAAGATGATAGCCACAATACACTTTTTTGAATACTTTACTCTGAATAAATAAATCAACAATGGTGCTTGCTCGTAAAGATTTATTAGCTTCATCAGAAAAGCTTGTCTTTTGTGTTTTCGACAATTATACTGAACAGTTTAGGATTGTGGGTCAGACTATCATTTAGTTCGATGTCCGCTGTACAAATATTTTTTTGCAAATCTGATAGAAGAGAGGTTTAATTGTGTTGTAATTAATTTTCTGTGTCAATACGATGGGATTCTTTGACGGGTCAGCAAAGATGTTCTTTAGTGTTGATTACATATTAGCATATTTTTGTGATACGGATCCAAAACGAGCAAATCAATCTAGACTTTCAAAAAATCTTACTCATTTTAGTCAGCGATTCCGAATTGCAATTGAATCGATGAACACCACTAAAATATTGGTATTACGGTTTAAATCATAGGCAGTTTGAAAGTAATGTAATAAAATTTGGGCAGTGCAGATCAACAATCAAAACTATAGAGCTCATAAAGCGTTAGCAACTCCAGCTAAGTGAGGCGACACACCCAAAATGGCAGGCAGCGGCTGGAGGTGGAAGGTCGCAGATCAAGCTCAGTGAGAGCCATAGAAGAGGCCTATGTCCAGCAGTAGGCTGATGAAAATGAACGCGTTAGAAACTTATATCTATTTGTAGTGGTAGAAAATATTGTGTACAGCAATGTTTGCTATTAACAAGAACATAATTTTTTACAAAGCGGCATTCCTATTTCCAGCAACCATAATCCAGGCAATCCCATCAATAATCTCGTTACACTTTTTGCATGGCATACATTTTGATCTCAAACAATAGGAATAAACAATAATAACAGCGCTTAATAACAGAGCCCTGACAATAGACGATTTAGCGCACCATGTAATCCCGATGTATCGATACAACGATAGCAAATAAATTATATCGATACATATCGATCGATATAAGGCCGCGGGTTCTGACCGCATCGACATCCGAGCCAAATTAATGACCCTTCAATACTGTTGAATTAAAAATAAAACGAAACAAATGCTTTTACAGCGCTGTGTGATTTGTTTTAAAGTGCTCAAACATATTTTACAGCAGTGTCGCGTAAAGGATTCTGCATAAAATTATTTGGTTACAGAATGAAAGATGGCGATTTTCACAATTAAATTGCGAAGTATTAAAGTGTATAAAGAAATGTTCTTTATATGTATTTTTACCGTTTGATGTAAAGTTATACTTGACAAACGCATAGATCTATAAATGCACTTTATAGTTATGCAGTACCTAATTAATCAGTACATCGTCACATCTGCGTACTCAAAGGGATCAGAGGTGCTTTTTTATAAAGAGTCTATAGGTAGGTACATTTCGCAGCTTATCATCAATTCTATGTAATAGGTGACGCCGGTTGCCATGCACGAAACTCACACCACGGGCCCTGGACGACTGGCAAAAGGTAAGACAAATATAAATCGAATAGAATGAAAAATATATGGGATGGACATATAGATTACCTACATACTCGAACCTTATGACGTCATCCCCATACATTTGATTATATTCGTCCAACCTTTGGCCATTCTTGTTAAAGCTACTCGTCTTAGCAACGAAAAAGATTATATTCCCAATCCGTCTCCCCAATTTTTGTTCCATTAGTTAACTTGTAAGCTGGTGGTCGTACATTAATATATCTTCAATAGGACCACACAGGAAGGTCGTAACACGTTCATATGGGCCCATCAGACTCAAAATCCGTTACGCCTCTACGAGCAGTATCTTAGCACTTTTGTTTTACGTCTAGCGGCACTTGGAGTACTAAAAGTGGCCTTTGATGGCACTTTTGATGATAAATACTGTAAGAAATTTACAAGTCTATACGCATAAAGTGTTATCGTATGTTTTATTGTCTCTGGTTATACTGATGGGTACATATTGAACTGACAGTTCTCAGGCTTTTGCGCGGTAGTAAGAAAATATTTTTAAATATAATAGGCAAGGGAATTCAGTATTATGTAGGTATGTATTGACATGAATATTATGAATAATCTCCCGCTTTCAAACGTGCTACTCTTAAATATATACGTTGTATGGAACATGGATGAGGCCAACACTGAGGCTTGGAGACTGGCACACAAAAAGAGGGGCCTATACCCAGCAGTGGTTGAAGTCGGGCTGCGGATGATGATGATGAAAATTATGATAAATTATACTTATCTAAGAATTATCGTGAAATGCTTGCATAATATTGAACGGTTTTAGAACCGGACGCAAAATTACCACCAACGCAATTACGATTATGCAAAATTACGACAGTCGGAAACAGAAATAATGCGTCGCAAACTACTTATCATAGTTTTATTGTAAACAAAATTATAGTTTATTCAACTTACCTACAAAATTCAAAATTATGTTTACAATATTTTTCTGATATAGTGGAAAGAGAAACCCTCTCAAAAAACGAAACGAAATGACCGAACTACGTTATACAAACCAAATCCATAATTACCATATAATATTGCAAACGCTACGTAAAGAAGATACTTTTATACTAGAAACTAAGCTGGGGTCAACGTCATTCAAGAAAAAAACAATCCTAAATAAGGATTCAATTTCTATAAATTGTTATAAGTCTTCATCCTTCTTGTTTTATGTATTTTAACATACTTGCCAATGTTCAAGTCAGTTGCTCTGAACTTCAAGTTCCAGCACTCAGCAATATTCAACCACTTTTACTCCTTTTTAATCAGATAAACGTGGAGTTTGTTACATCTGTCTGTTGTCCTATACTCAAGGAGATGCAGCGTTATTTATTGCTTCAGCAAAGAATTTGAAGCTCGTAGCGTAAGATCCGAACGGGTCGATCGATCGCTTTACCTAAAAGAGCTTACTAAACTTGGAATGAAATGACCATACCGAGATCCCTCCGGGCATGTTAAAACCATCAGCCAGCTGTTGACATTCAGTCTATTTCGTCCTGCTAACAGCATTTACGGGTTACGGTAGTCACAGAACACCAAAATTCTGACTACTAGTCTTACTAAGGTTTTACCCAGTAACTGGGTTGTGCAGGTCAGATAATTTCTTAATGCTATACTTTTACTTTGCCGTGTGGTATCCGGCCTAGAATTGACCACCCCCTCTCCTCCCGTGGGTGTCGTAAGAGGCGACTAAGGGAAAACCAAGAAGATGGGCAGCAGCGTCTTCTGTAACTTGACCACCAACACTGCGATCCCCAAGCCGCTTGCCAAGCGTGGGGATTATGGCAACACCCCCCTTCTAAAAGGAGGAGGCCTTCGTTCAGCAGTGGACGCCTTACGGCTGATGATGATACTTTTACTTATCCTGTGTTCGGCTAGATTGGAGGCCGACCCTAAAAACCTAAAAGAAACAGAAAAAACAAACAAGAAATCGCCAGACTAATATTGCTAAACAGCATAGATATTCCCAGCTCACACGTACCTAAGTACGGATCACGGATATGACGCGTCACATAACACCGATATATTATCGTAGGTATTATACTATATTGCTTGTAATGAACAATAGTCAGTCGGTCACCGCCGACGCCAACACACTGGTCACGTGTCAAGAATTAATTACCCCCGAAACGGAATGTTTGGGAAACAGCCAAATGTGGACATACTGCGTAAGGTTTTAAAATAAATTGAATATTGTTACAAGGTGAGTAGGAAGAGCTTAGTATTGATAATATTATTGTGGACCGCGCTTTTACTTTTAGCGGGAGGTAAACCTACTGATTCTGATGGAACCTACTGTTTCTTTCCTTCCTCATTTTATAGACAGCAGAAAAATGTAATGTGTACTTTTAAGTAAACAAAACACAAAACAAAATCGAACTAGGTATGGCAGAGGTTTTGTGTGGCAACTGTATAATGCGTAGAATGTATCGCTACTGTCAACTTTCATACTATCTGTCAATGTCAATGTAGCCTTGATTACCCGCGGTTATCAAGGCTAAGAGAATCAGGGATACACTTTATTGTTGTACGTACTAAATAACCTAATTAATGAATACCATTTTTCATTCCTTACTTCACAATATCCTTAATCTTTCTTGATAATCTAAATTTAACTTTAAACTTTTGTTTTCGTCTCAAACTTAAGAAAATCTTTTACCGCCTGACATACGTCAGAAACAATTCCACTTCATTTAAAAACAGAACGGCCTAACCTATTACTTCATGCTTTTACGAGTGGTAAAGGAAACGTTTCTTTCAGCTCATGTAACTGGTTTTAGCGCAAAAAAGTAAATAGCAAGTAAAATTAACACAATAATGCTGCTCGTGCTGTCGACTCGTGCTGTAAAAACTGCGAATAGCTTCGAAATAGCTCGAGGAAACGCGAGTGCGTGTCTGATTATTTTTAAATATTTTCTACATAGCATTACGAGTTTCTTTTGAAGTCTTGAATGAATTTATGACTAGTAATTAGTGTTCTTTATGCTTTATCATTGTTGGAGTACAACTTGTCGGACTGCGTAGATAGCTTTTTTCATATTAAATTATCTGTTGTCTGTTATATTACTAGCTGCAATATGGGACATTTATTTCCATAAATCCATAAATGAATTTAAGGAACCAAAAAAGACTGCTAGGTGCCAGGTGAAAAAATTAGCAGAGCATTGTTCTAAGCGGTTTTTGCTCCACTTCAATTTTGTTTTGCATTCTTTAGTTTAATGTAATAGTCAGATGTTCAGTTATATACCACGAAAAGGTTGAAAGTGGGCTAGGTAACAGCTTACAATACTAAGTCGAGTTAGCCGCAGATTAGTAGGTAGGCTGGTGTTCTTCCACAGTGTAACCCAATTTTAGTATGATCGATTCACGACTAATCTACGTCGGTACGTTAGCGTACCGACGTAGATTAGTCCGTGTTTTTTCTTTTCTAATCTTCATGACTTAGATTAGTCTAAGTCATGAAGGTTAGAAAAGAAAAAACAGACAGTTTCTTGTGCATTTATTAGTTGGATAGCTCACTAATAATAATCCTTATTCTTTTCCTAGCCGTTGGGGTCAAGGGTCTTTCAGTGTTGCCAGGTGCGTCTCAATAGGTACCTTGTTATCTTAACTTATCTTAGGGTTCTGCAGATCTTCAATTTATTATATATTGTATATAAATTATAATATTTATTCAGTAGGTATTTAATATGAAACCTTTCCTACTTGTATGGAAGGTTGAGTGACGTCCTAAAATTATATTTTCTTTGTAATAAGGACTCACCTTCGTAATTAAATAAACAATGGGTAACACGAAGTAATATTCGTTTTACGTTTTCCCATTAAATGGAACCTACCTATAATTTTAACATTTATTTTAGTGCGAAGTTATTTTACGATCAATATTTAAGTAGATAACGCAAGTTCCTACTGGTACGTTCTTAAATAGTAAGGTCACTCAATATAGGTACCTATACCTACTAGGTAGGTACCTATCTATAAAACAATTAAGTATGAATATGTATTGTGTATTTGTTATGCGTTCGCAAATAGGTTGCCTATGTTAATAAAATAAAATCGTCAATAACAAAGGTAACTGGCTGGCTAGATAAGTAGGTAGGTCACCTATCTATCTACTAGGTGTATTAGGTTAGTAGGTGAATTAAATAAAGGGGTAACACTAGGTAGGTATATGAAGCAATCAAAGCATTTGAATAGGTAGGTATCTACCTAATAATATCTATAGGTTAATATACACAGGTAGTAGTGTGATTTATTAACTAATTCAGTGTAAACAAACTACAAATATGTCAGCTAATTCAGCTATACTCCAAGCTCCAACACCCACCTTTTTGGCTTCCACCTTCTAATAAATACTCCGAACATGTTGTTGTTAGATTCAAACTTCATTCACATCACTAGTACACTTCACCCTTCACACTTCGGTTCACAACACTGCGCGAATCTTACACACACATTTTGTACAACAATTTTTAGTTTATTTTCACTCAAATGAAAGCAGAAACTACTAATCAACGTTAAAAATAAACGTTCCTAATTTAAATTGTCTTCTAACACTAAACTCGACTACACGTTACACTAATGTTTTTGAATTCAAATGAAGAAACGATTAGAGAATAAGTATTCGATTTTTGAATGTCAATTTTTTCGATAAAGCGGAGTACACACGTGTGACCCGCGCAAGCGATGCACGGCGACTGGCTGGCTCATGGCTCCCGTTGCATTGCAATATGCAGCTGGTGTATATCCCGGCTTTGTATTAATAAATTTTAGATGTCAACCGCTTTGCGTGGTAGCTGGTTAAACTTGCTAGTTGTTAGGCTGAATGGGATAGTGTCATTGCCTTTAGTTTGCTAGATGTAGGAAGGAAGTTATGGCAATTAAATGTACCTTTTCGTGTGGAATTACGCATTCGTTGTAAGTACTTGTAATTATGTCAAATAAAGAATGCAGAGGGTACATTGTTTGTAACGGTAATGGAACTAATTTTAGATGACACTTTAGTCGTTTAAACTGCACGTTTACACGACTCTACATTTTTAATCTCATTTTTTACCTAAATCATGAAATATCTTCTTTTGATAATATTACATTATTCGTACGTACTCCAAATAGTAGGTTACTTTTACATCGTCAAACGTCACGTACAATCAATCCTTTTTCCTTAAAACTAAATAAATCTGAGCTAGCGAAAGGTCTCAATGGACATCAAAAATATAAGATAAGTCGGTGTCCCACTTTCGAAGCATTCGTGAACTGGATCTATCAGTAACGTCCCAGGGGTGCTCGTCAAACGATGAGTAGGGTTGCCGAAAGGTCCAATTTTTTACGCCATTTCCCATTTTGTATGCGACAAAATTCGTTAAGACGTGTGATTTTGTCGGATCTATGTAATTTTACTTTCTTCGTTGCTGATCAACCCTAAAGATTATAAAATAATTTATTTTTACATTCGCGTATCTTATAGTCAGATAATTCATACCTATATTAATTTAAAGTATTTATATCCTTCAAAAAACAAACATCCAATTAAAGCAAGTTATTAAACAATTAACCTTTCTCCTGCAATTTAAAACTCGCTGATCAATCGACTAAACTAAATAACAAACAAAATCGACTAAAACTTTTAATTGGCCGTTCCGCCGAATATTCGATAGATATTTGAATGACCTAGTATCACCGGTGACCTACTTTTGTGGATCGGGTTGAATGTAAACTCACCATTTTTGTGGTTACGTGATCGCGGGAGATTCGTTCAGTTTACACCGGTAGACTTTGTTCCGGTGCATACATAATGTATGTAGAAACTACCTAACTACCTTTATTAAATCACGCAGGTAGTCCCTGGCTGGTTAGACAGTCTTGTTTAGTTAAACAATGCATTCGGTTTTTAACTTCTGCAATTAATTTACTGCTAATGGTGTCTAATTTAAATATTCTTGCTGATTAACATCCAAAATCATACTTAACTAGATTTAGCCCGCGACTTCGTCCGCGTGGAATTCGAATGTTTTATAGCTTTCCTTGATAAATGGGCTATCTAACACTGAAAAAAATTTTCAAATTGGACCTGCAGTTCCTGAGATTAGCGCGTTCAAGCAAACAAACTGTTCAGCTTTATAATATTAATAATATAAGTACATAGATTGTTATCAATTTGACATAATTAAAAAGACAAAAGGGTACCCGCTATCTTCTATTCATAGTCAACTTGATGAAGACGAAACGAAAGACCTTATTTAATTTTAAACTTCGGAATTGATTAAGCCATGCGAAGCTGATTCTAGAAACGGTATATAGGTGTTATACATGTAAATTTTTTGCGGGATTGCATATGCCATAAATCTTAGATCGTTGTACACCTAACTGCAGCTGAAACTAACCCTTTCCTTTCACAGTTTGGGCAATAAATGTCTTTGTCTTTTATGCCCTTTACGACTTACTCGGGATGTTATCTCAGTGCTACAGCCCATTCTTATGTCAAAGACGTTGCATCTGTCAGCTGTCGTTGCTCATATTAATTTTTGTAGTCGATTATCGCCACGCATTTCAATATCGATTGCTGCATTAGTCGATTGAATAAATTTGTGACCAGCTCAATGTGTCAATGACGATGTCTAGGTTAAGTGTAGATTGTTATGTAAGAGAAAACCGTCATTAATTTATAACATTACGCCCGCAGGAGGTAGCCAGTTAAGTAGAGTAAAGTTGTTCACCTATATTACGCGTGTCATTATTTACAAGTAGGCCAAGAGCCTATTGTCATGTAGCGGGTAGCATTAAAAACACCGAGCTCCATTTTTTATGCCATTCAGTTACTTTGGAGTTTTATAAATCCTTGCAACTTGTTTCCTAGTCTTTACAATCGAATAGAAAAAATTGTAAATTGACAGTCAATATCACTAAGATCGCTAATGGAGGCTAGAACGTATTATGTACAGTCTTAGAAGAGGCGCGATGTAAACCGGAAATTTAAAAAAAAATCTTCTGAAATATTGTTAGTTACGTCATTGTTTAACAGTTAAATGGGTGTAATACATGTAAAAACGTATATTGTCTTTCAGTGCTACTTATATTTTAGTAAAAAAATATAAAGGCAATTTTAGTATCTACCCATCGAACTGCGTGAGAAAGTGGGTAATTAAAATAATCGAATAATACACTCCAACGAAAAGATATCGATGGCATACAAATATTCGCGTGACGACCGCAACCTTGAGTGCTCATATTCTGTTGTTTGTCCTTGAACTGAACTTAAGTAATGTATTCTATGTAATCTTTATTTAGCAATACGACCTTCTTATTGGTTTACAAATTTTGGATAAAATCTTCGCGTCTATTTTGAAGAGGCTATGCTGAGGTGTGTCGGAGGTAATATAAGCGGCCGCTTCTCAAAAACCATTATTACTTATCGTTTTCAAAGAAAACGTTCAAATCAACTCAGAGTCCACTTAAAAAATCGATAAAAAATCCAACTTTTACACAAATTAACAAAACACCTTAAAACATTATAACTTTTGCAAATTCGCTGAAAGTCTTCAAAGTTAAATTAAAAATATCTGCTGCTAAGTGGCTCCGATGTTCCCGGAAACTGTTGTGAGCTGGCAACACCTGACATTTTCGTAATAGCAACCCCGACTTGCCGGCGGCGGCGCGTGCGCATATCCAAGTTCAAAGTTATATGAAAGTAGGCAATTTTATGACTCTCCGTTATGTTTTCAGATTGTAGGGTACGCCTGTAATTTTGTTTTAAGCTTTTCAAGCCAACAGTGTTATCTTTATTGTTGTTTCCAGACATTAAAGATTCTTCACTCTTCAGTATTCTTTGTAGTGTAAAAGAGATATTACATATTTATTGTCATGCGGCATTTAATTACCGTTGCAGAAATGGGAAAATGTATTATATTCAATTAAAATAGGAAAGCTAAATTCATTGAAATGTATTCGTTAAGCTCAAATACAAAGACAATCATTCTATTCTACATTGTGTTGAAAGTTTCCGTTCCGCAAACACTTTATTTACGCTTGCATTGAATCGCTTACGTAAGATGGTATTGTCTTTGGAGTATAAAAAATATATCAAAAGCCTATCTACTGCTAGACGGTCTCGCGCAAGTGTTGATACTGTTTTTGTTAGCCTCACGACATCCACACAATCACGTCTGTAATTTCCAAAGGGGCATGCATCATCATCTTCTTCTTCAGAAGTTTTGACGCTCGGCATAGGCCCCAGTCTTTTATCTTTTATTGGTCCCACACATAGACCTTCTTTAGGATCTGTAGCATCACTACTCACAGCGTAATATGACTTTCATGCAAAAAAGATTTGATTTCCACAGGGGTAGGCATATTTTCCTTTATCAGACGTAGGTATATACGATATATAGACTGCCTCGTTGGTCTAGTGGTCGCTAAGCGCGACTGCTCAGCAAGAGGTCCTGGGTTAAAATCCCGGGTCAGGCAAACAATTCTCGGTAGCAGCACGGAGTCTGGATTTGTGCCCGGTTGATGGCAATAGGCTCGCCCCCTATTACATTGGGACTTACAACATAACTGGCGAAATGTGGGTGTACTATATGTACACCTCTACCTACCCCTTCGGGGAGTACAGGCGTGACGTTATGTTATGTAAATACGCAAATTAAGATGTTCTACATAAGTCTTGTTGGTACTGTTCCTTGGGCCCACACATTGTCTTCCTTCAGGATGTACACCACACAGAGGGTCCTTAAAACAATAGCATTCAACCCAATACCTTCTCTAAGTGGCAGTCATAAAGACTCATTTTACTGTATAGCTTTCGTGGATGTTATCCAAATTATAATATGTTACACAATTAAGTCATTAGTTAGCTATTATTATTAAAGTATTGCTATGCTACTATGCTAGTCTTTCCAGCGTCGATAGACTCGCTAAACAGATTCTTGCCTCGTCTCTACGATGGGGCAATGAGAACGGCTGCCAACAATGTGAACTGTCAACTATCAAGAAGTACTTATGTCATCTTTTTAACGGGATTACTTGGCTATTGGCGTGTCTTCAAAAAGAGAGAAAATTGTCAGTTCCTAGCCGGAACGATAAAGTTTATTTAAAATGAATAAGTAGATTGAAATAGGTATAGAAACTTAACATCGCAGTTCGCATTAACATCCGTCGTCTCATAAGAAATCATGCAAACATTTTGAGATTCATATCATGTATCTCTGGCCTTCCATACTAATTAAACCTTCATGGTCTCTTTGGGTCCATGATTTATCTCTAAATGCACAAGTTAGAGCTCTAGGTATACATATGTTGTATTTTCATTCGGAGCCAGAGGGGTGAACCAACAATACACTTTGGCATACTGGAAACTTAGTAAGGAGTGAATGCTGAAAGCGAAGTTCATCTAAGCTATCTTAATGTTCGTTGTATGTATGCAGCAGCTTCGCAGTCATGTATTACATTCCTTTAATGTTGATGCAAGCTATACAACAGTTTGCTAAGGCTTTATACTCGAAACAATCCCTAATTCAGCACACAGACTGCTTAGTATGCCAGGAAGGGTACGAAATGTCGATACCGCAACAGGAACCCGTCTAGTGTTACCGGGCCTGGGTGCTCATGGGTGGCATTTATCACTTAGTTTGCCGACAGGGAGACATGTTTGCCAATGTTAAAAGATAATGTGCTATCTATACTTGATCCTATTCGAAAAATATCGTATTATCATAATGGGAAAATGGTATAGACTTCCAATGAAGGAGTACATCTTTGCCTTCCACTTCGGGTAAAAGCGTAATATGCAGGCAGATGATGTATGAGATGTGAGCAAACTCATTCATTCATCTAAGGTCATTGGTCTAAGTTTACTCAATTCCATTATTACATTATGTATTATTATTATTAGTCGATGGTATACCTAAATAGTGTGGTGACACTGGTGACACATATGTAACATAACAAGGGAAAAACGATAGACGAACAGCCCCCCAAGACAAGTGGCAAAATGCATGACGAATAGAATGATAAATGTATCGGGAAGTAATTTATGTCAAACCCATATAGTTTGACATATAGAATGAAAATTTGTATTCTATTCGACAAGGATTTTTCCACTCGTCTTAAACCCCTGGTATGTTTACCCGAAGAAAGTTTTACCTAAGTTGTTAGTGATTATTTTCATGTATCGTGTGTTATTTCGCTCTAATGACGATAGGAGACTTAGGACCTCACAAAATCAGTCAGGAACAAAATATCAGGTTCCATAACACCAGAAGAGTCGGAGCCATTATAAATCGAGTCATGTCAGTCATTTTGAACGAAGCGACGGAGGATCGCTAGTTGAAAATAAAAGGGTATGATAAAAACGAGACGTAGGAAGAATGCCAGCCCGCTTTATTGCACACTGCGTCAATCTGACGGGATGACAGAGCTAGGCAAAAAGTAAATTAAGGTTATCTCCGAGACAGATTTTGTAAGGTTTTTGTTGAGCAGATAAGTGGATTGCTGGCATTTGTCAACCAAACAAATGTAATTATTTGGCCGGTACAAAGATTAAATTCTAAGGGTAGTCTTGACATTTTGAAATCAGTAAAAATAACTATAAATAAAGTTTGTGGCCTTAATAAAAGTTCCTGATAAAAAACCAGCCACTCATAAATTTATATTAATATTTCATGCAAATTAAATTCTTCAAACCTAACTTAAACTTAACCACTTGAGCTTTGAGAAAGTAGCGTATTAAACTTCATCATCATCATCAGCCGGAAGACACTCACTGTTGAACAAAGGCCTCCCTCTAATGGGGGGGGGGGATGCCATAAACCCCACGCTTGGTAAGCGGCTTGGATCGCAGTATTGGTGATCAAGTTACAGAAAACGTTGCTGCCCATCTGGTTTTTCCCTTAAAATCATAAACTACTATTACTTGTCTGATTATAATAATGAGCTTCTTGCTTTCAATGTACTTTACGATCAATTAAGCAAGACGAAAACAATCCGTTACGATTTCAAGCATCGAAGCAAAAACAACACGCAACAAAAAACAAAAAGTCTCTCCTAAAAAAGAAGTCAAAAATATGAAACGACTCGCAAAACTGAATTGTCAGTCGTATATTATTATTTATTACATTGTCGATGTACCACGTAACGAATAACCAATCAAAGAGCCGCATTCCGGGCACGTTCGAGCACAATAACACAATTTTGTGCCCACGGATACAGCACTCTCGCAGTTTTAGTATAAAAATGCAAACGTTTTTGCTTTTTTATCAAAAATCTGTAAGTGCTGATGTGGATGTTTAGATATTTTAATAAAACTGTTATACAGCTATTTTCGATCGTTAGTTATTAGCCTTGTAGCAAAAATATGTTGCAATGAGACCAATTACGATTATACTGAAGTAACTTTTAAAAGTTTAAAGTCTTACCCCCTACTCTTTCTTTTACTCATCCCCTATTACATTGGGACCTTTAACCTTACTGGCAAAATGTTAGTGTACTAACACATTTCTGCGCATCCCTTCAGGGTATAAAGGCGTCATATTATTATGATGATAAGATACAGTCATACTCTTTACACACACCATCGAAACTCTAACCAATAAAAAAGAATCCCAAATCGCTGTGACCGAATACGCTCGGGATAAATAGAGAGAGCCGTGTGGTATCCGGCCTAGAATTGACCACCCCTTTCCTCCCGTGGGAGCCGTAAGAGGCGACTAAGGGAAAATTCAGAAGATGGGCAGCAGCGTCTTCTGTAACTCCACCACCAATACTGCGATCCCCAAGCCGCTTGCCAAGCGTGGGGATTATGGCAAACCTGCTTAAATGGGGAGGCCTATGTTCTACACATATATGTAGACGTCTTTTGGCTGATTTTGATTTAGGCGAATTTGAAAGAATTGCACCAAAATATAAAATACTTTATCATTTTATATGCCATTTGGCGGAACATGGCGGTCTTGCTATATTTTTATTATTTAACATCTATATATACCTGTGTTATATGAAATAAATGTTTTGATTTGATTTGATGATGATGATGATATAGAGAGAGAGACTCTTTGCACATCTCATTGTAGTTTATTTATGCACCGTCGAAAACACTACACTAACGACTACAGATACAACTTCCCAAATTTCTTCAATATCCTATATCTTGCTTACTATGATGACCCTCGTAATATACTGGTTAGAGGCTGTTTGGAATCAGAAATTCAGCTGACCAATCGAAGGTCTCCTAAAAGCTTACCCAAAGCAAAGAAAACTCTCCTACTCGATCTCTCTTCTTAGATAATGATAATACCTAACCCTTTCTCCACCATGGGATGTAGGTACAAAACAGCTTCTCACACTAATTAATAACATTATGTCATAAAGTGCACCTAGATATCAGATATATTCACAAGCTGGTATCAACTGTGGGAATTAGAACGCTATAGTTTGTGATCTTTTGCAATTAATCTACAAAGACTAGGTACTTGTATTTATGATTGAAACATAATGCAATATTGTAGTTATAGATTATTTGTTCATGATTCGCTCACGTCTGGGGAAATTCTTTGTTCCGTGTTCCTAGTATATATTAAAAAGTAGTCCATCTTCTTATCTTATGGCTGATGTTTAAACCGCCTGTTGGCCTCTGACGTGGCTTTACACACCGTTCAAAAATCACTCAAGTGTGCTGGTTTCCTCACAATGTTTTTCTTCACCGTTTTTAGCAACTGATAACTAATTTATAATACGCACATGAATTCGAAAAGACATTGGTACGTGCCGGGTTTTGAACTTGCGACCTTTGACTTGGCAGTCCAACGGTCATACCACTCGGTAATTAGTGCATCCAGTAGTCCATTGATAATTAAAATACCCAGATTTTGAAGAAGTAACTACCTCGATAATATTTATGTTTGTCCCTAACGGGCATCGATCCCTTGTCTGCAAACACGCACTTATTTTTTAGTGTCTACTATAGTTCTCCTACGGTATCCTGCTAGCCACTACGAGGATGACCTAGTACAAATATAACGGGTCTGTTGGTAGGGAAGGACCTAGTGCGTTTGACCCGGAAATAAATCCACCTCTTACGCTCTTTAGCACTAATCTGCGAAGACATCTTCACATATTGGTGCTGAAAAATGAAGTGATATTTTCTTATGTCCATATACATAACAAAATCTATTAACACATCCAACAGTCTTACACATAACCGGCAAAGTGTGTCGTTACATAAACATTACATTATTTAAGTTACTAAAGAGTTTTATGTTTATAGCCCAGTGATTCTCAAAGCAATATTATTATAACACGAATCAAATTGAAAGTGAAAGTTGAATATCCCTTGCCAATTGGTTAAGACATTGATTGGCTAAACCAATCCTTAATAGCTTACCAAAAAGTAAAATGATATAGTGACACTACGCAGCACTCAATAAACTTTTGGTTTTATAGAAATTACCCACACTTATGATACTTAAGTCAAAATAAAAACCAATATCAATTATGCTGGCACCTGGGTAAGGACATAATAATGTCCTGACCGAATTTCGGTCACGGCGGCCTGTCTCAGCTAAGACTAGCCATCTGCGCAGGAGATATTATAGTGCACAAGTATGCGCGCAGACTCAGGTGCACTCCCTATTCCCTCCCTCTCATATTCCGATGGGACGGTAGACCGACACGACCGGAGAGAGATCAGGCGCAGGACCAACGGCTTAACGTGCCTTCCGAAGCACGGTGGGGTCTCGACATGTGAAAACGGTCACCCATCACAAGACTGACCGCAGCGAGCACGGCTTAACCTCGCAGATCGTCTGATCTGCCGGGTAGCCGCATAGCTACGAGCCCCACTATTAAGGACATACAGACATATAAGAATGTGCTAAGCCATATACCTGTTATATCCATTCTGGGTATTAAGCATGTTTGCAAAAATACTAATAAAAAATTAAATGTACATTAAAGCATATTATTTTATCGGTATTTTTGGGACCCGCGATTTAAAGTTTGAGAAACACTGGATTAGACTCCTTCGTCAATAAGGCTATGAAACTGTAAAACTATAGCGAATAGGGGAAATAGGCTAAGTGTTTATGACTACGTTCTTGCTAAGTAAGTAAAACTACTGCGATTGTTGGTTCTAATCTAAGTAGGTTTATGTATAGACTGGCAATCCGTCTTTACAAATTGCTACATTTCGTAAACGTTCTGCAGTTTTAATAGCTTATGCGATATGACCAAACGAATACCCGATTGGCGCAGTAGCGTTACTTGTGGTGCGCTGAGGTTGCGTCTTTAATTCCTGATTCTAATCAAAATGAGGTTGTGACCACGGAAACTGGTCTTAATTTTAAGGGTTCCTGTCTTTAGTCTGTATACCACATTCGCAATTCAGTGGCATTTTACAGTGTGTGTCAAAGTATGGAGTACTTACTTTAACGCCAAAAAATACCTAAAATTCAGGCAAAACTAATATTGCAGATGTGTTTAAATCTCCTCACCAATTACTTAGTAGTTGTTGTTGTTTATTTTTTAAGATAACTGCAAATGATAGTACCTGAAACAAAGAGATATAATTAAATGTCATACAATAATTATGATAAATCATTATAATTACTTACGAACATGTGAAGAACTTCCTTATAACAGATGAATCATCGATCAATAAAGACCGGTACCTACTTAACGTTAGCATTACCAATAACATATTGATGTATAAGTAAATTATTACCATTGCAATTTATAATAATAAAAAATAAATTCTAATAATAATATTCTATATACCAGTAAAAAAACATGATTAAACTTAATGATCCGAAACAGCTCTCCTACATCATGATCAAAGTTGGTATACAGAGGACTCCACGAGTGATGATACAAAATTAAAAGCGTACGGCGTTTCCTGGGCAGTGCAGTGGGCAGTCAGCCCCAACAGCGAACTGCTGTCTGGCTAATCTTTTGACTACAGCATGAGCTAAATTATTAGCCTATAACTGTGTAGCTCAATACTGACTGGAAGACAAAAGTGCTCGTTTTGAAATTTAAAACGAACCCTTTTCCAGACAGTTACAAATTAAATTATCTACAAACAAATTCTTGGCCACAAACCCATTCGCTACAATACTACAAAGTCTACACCGAATACTACTACTACTCCTGTAAAATTGGGACCAAATTCCCCACCTTACATACCGTTACCAATTTTTATTTAGGAAGTAAAAATATAAAATGGAAGCTGAAATAACGGTAATATTTCCCGGGGGAAACTGGGTCGCGAGGTGGCAACCTTCCTTTACGTCGAAAGGGATTAAATAAGGTATAGGGCTGCCAAAACTGTACATTTGGGTTTAAAAATAAAAAATATACCATAAAAGGTATGTTCTTTGTATCAGTATCGTCTTCTTATCGTATGATTGATGAACGACCTGGTGTCAGAGTTTAAACTGCCGTATGTATCTGTACAGGCTGATTGTTATTGAATCAGGTCATGCCGTGGTGCAGAGATTTGTCTGGCCAGGATTGACCAACAAGGATGGTAGCGAAATAGCAAATTCCGCAGGAAGACATACTTAGGCATTAGTACTTACTCGTGGAGGATATTTACTAGCACCGTAGCACGTCTTATAAGTAATGTCATGAGTAGCCGTGATATTAAAAAATCGTAGAGTAGGTAAAACGTGTTATTGCAGAGAATAAAATAGTACTTGAGTGTATTCATATTTCGGTAAGTATACATAGGTAATTAAAAACAGTAATGTGTTAGTTCGATATCACATATCGATAGGTTAACTATTTACAAACTTAATCGAGTTGATATGACATTTTATATGGTATTAACCATTCTGTTTTCAGTTTGACTTTAAATAATATCGTATTCGAATTAAAGTTAAGTAGACTAATATTGGCTATAGTAACATCAGTATTTACTTTTTTCGTAGATAACCAATTGAATCCGGCCGCCGACGACCAGGCAGACCGAGAAGACGATGGCGAGATAATTTGGACATCTTTGCGGGAAAGACATGGCCCGTAATGCCATTGGACAGGGTTTTGTGGAAAAATAATGGGGAGGCCTTTGCCCAGCAGTGGGATACTGAACAGGCTACATAAAAATAAAAAAACAATTGGAACAATGTCCTTCTCTAAACTATCTTTTCTCTAATCTCATTATTATCGGTTCAGCAGTTTACTAATAATGAGTTAAGAAACAAACAAACATTTTTGATGAGGCTGTATCAACCCTAGAGTGGAGAACATCCTAGTGTCGTATCGTCTGTAGGTATGTTGAATGCAAGTCACTTCAACCAACACTTGGACACACTATTCTCGACCAACTTGTTTACTAGATATCACATGATATTACACTCAGAACAAACTATGTATGTTCTATTTGAGTTGAGGACAAATAAAGTTGAAAAAATATGAGTTACCTTTGTAGCTTGATTTTGGTATTTATTTTCACCTAAAGTAAAGCCTACTTTCGGTAAATAAATGAGTATTTTTTTACAAATAAATATAATAAAGTTCAATCATCAAAAATACTATTTAATATTTTATATTATTAAGTTTTTTTTTTATGAGTCAACTTCGTTTTTTCATTTTTTTTTAAACTTAATATAATCAATAATAACAACCTATAACTGTCCCACTGCAGGGCGAGGGCCTCTTTTCTTATAGAGAAGGATTGAGCATTGATCACCAAGCTAGCTCACTGGGTAGGCGATTTCAGATGATAAATCCAGGTTTCATCACGATATTTTCCGTCACCGTCAGACAGTGGTGTCTTAGAATATCTAAGAAAGTATTTATGGCATTGAAAAAGCAAAAATCGAAGGAGTCGGCACTCGGCACAGTCTTACAATAAAAGCAGCTAAAGTCTTAAGATAGGATTCATACAATTTTATCAGTAATCCTTTTCACACATGAATGCATATTTTGGGTCCTCGAAGAACATCGTAAAAACTCTAAGTAAATATAAAACTGTGTATAAAAGAGGTCTTAGTTAGAAGGTGCACTCGAGTGTTTTATTGACGCACTCCGGCGGGGCGTTATTGATAGAGTACTCTGCACGATATAAAATATGCAAAGAGGACGGTGTGGACCATTTGTGTTGCTTGAAAGCACTCACCGTGAGATACGTGAAGAAGAAATAGGTTGGCTGCTACTTGGTAGATTAAAAAAAGAAGCTTTTTCACATGCTACCCTTCACCATGAACTCTTAAAGCGGTATTTTCCATTGTGAAAGACGAGACGCCACACTACATTGCGCATAGCGTCGTCCTGCTTCCATAATGGAAAATGTCCTGCTTTAAGAGTTCATGGTAAGGGCTGTATGCATAACTAGACTGCCTCGTTAAACAAGTAGTCGATGAGTGTGGTATCCTGAGTTCGAATACCAGGTCTAAAAAAGTATTACCGAATTTTTCATTAGGTAATTCTCAGTAGCACGGAGTCTGCATTTGTGCCCGGTTGATGGCAATAGGCTCGCACCCTATAACATTGGGACCTATAACATAATTGGTGAAAAGTCCTTATCCATAGTCCATATATGTAACACCTTTTACCTACACATGTTTCACGATTAAAGTTTTATCTTATCTTATCTTATCCATATCCCTTCAGGGAATACAGATGTTAATTATACCTACAATGCATTATCAAACGATCGAATCGAGACAGACACCATAATAACATAAGACGTAGACCCCCATAATTTTGAAAACAATTTATCTGTTATGGTAGTGACGCGTCTTGCAACCCAGTGGTCGCAGGTTCGACGCTCGGCCGGTCACGAGAGCTCGTTACAGCCAATTGCGAACGATCACGACTGTTTTCGCAAATAAAAAATATTTACGTTCGAAGTTGATTGCACTTTACATAGCACGTTTAGTTTTTATCTAGACTTGACAGTGTATTGAGATCACAGTCGTATCAGAAAGCTTAGTTCACGTCCTTTATTAGTGTGAGGAGTGTTTATAAATCTGAAAATTAATAGTTCTTCAGTGAGCGTTTTAAAACAATTTAAAGGTCTAATCAAGACTAGAAACAAAAGTTTTATGATTACACAATTAAAATAATATTAATAATTATTTTAGTGTTAGTGTATTAATTAAGGAACCTTTATGCTTACTAAATTAATGAATGCAAATGTAAAAGAGATAATAATAATAATATAATAAATAATAATAACAGCCTATAACTGTCCCACTGCAGGGCAAAGGCCTCTTCTCGTATAGAGAAGGATTGAGCATTGATCACCACGCTAGCTCACTGCGGGTTGGCGATTTCAGTTACTTAAATCCAGGTTTCCTTACGATGTTTTCCGTCACCGTTAGTCAGTGGTGTCTTAGATTATCTAAGAAAGTATTTATGACATTGAAAAAGTCACATTGATACTTGCCTGGGTTAGAACCTGCAACCTCGTGCATAGAAATCCGGTATATCAACCACTAGGCCACTAAAAGAGATACTATGCGTAAAGACCATTCCCACTCGCTCTATACATAAATAATATAATTAGAGCTACTGTATCACGGTTCTAAACAATTTGATAACGAATAAAGAAACACGAAAGTGATAAAATGTCTTGTTGATAATTTAATTTTAGTTTAGTTAGTGAGTAAAATAGATATTGGATGGTCATTTCTGACTTGTATATAGAAGCATCGGTGGTTCAGTGGTAGAATGCTCGCCTGCCACGCGGGCGGCCCGGGTTCGATTCCCGGCCGATGCAACCTCTTTTTGCCATTTATTTATATTTTAAATCGATAGTAGATTTAAAATACTTACTTTAAATAAATAAATTACCAATTTTATGTGACCATAAAATCTTAATAAATATTCATTTACTAATAAGATTATAACATTCGTAGTAAAAACATAAAGAATTCCATAAAAAATCTGTACACGGCCTTCTCACAACCATAAAATTATAAGAATCACAAACAAATTCCAACCTTGACTTTTCTTATTTAAAGTTCAAAATCTAAGTTTCAGAGTTGATTAGGCCCGTAAAATACGACCCAATTCAATTCACAATACTAATAAGTAATAGACTTCTTAAAGATTCTACTACCGTATTACTTAATCAACTAAATATTATTTAAACAACATGGTTTCTTAGTTGAATCGTCAAATGAGGTTAGGTTCAATGGTACTTGTTTAGCCATCTATTATCGTAACGTAATATTCCCAATAACACTGCTGTCGGGGTCATTGGCCTTAAAATATTTAAAAAAAAATCGTACTATATATACCTACCTATTATAACTTAAGTACCTAGTTTAAATAAGTATATATCTAGTCTAATCAGGGAAGGAATAAACGGTGAAAAAGCGGTACGAAGCTTGCTGGTTCTGCTGCTACAATTAAATAAAAATAAACTTTAATTATAATAAATTTATTTTTTAAAGTGGCAAAATCATCTGCCTAAAAAAAACTTATCCTAATATTTTTATTAATTTATTGCACTATAAAGTTTACTAAAATATTTATTAATTTATTGCACTATAAAGTATAACAGAAAAACAAAATAACATAGACCCTTTAAGAGAGTGCAACACTTATTGAGTTTAAATTATTTTAAAATAGTTTACCTATATATTTCAAATATTATGGTCTGGTATACATACTATACACAGGTATTTGCTAATTCTACATTCTTTTCTATTTTATATACAATCGCGGAAATATAAAACCTATATCCTTGAAACTAGGCGTATATAATAACAAGCAGATTATTATTTACTCAGCAGCACATAAATTGCTTAGTATGGCGCTTTAAAAGTGAAGCGGTAAGCAATCATAATATGCGTGTATAGGCATATGTTTATAATTGTTAGGGTAGGCACACATTCGCTACTTTAGTATAAAAAAATATACCACATTAAATTATAGTGGTTTTTTTTAGTTATATAATTAGAAAAGAACTACAAAAGTTTTTGTATTTGTAGATTTTGTAATAGCTTTGGAAATAGGTAGGTAGTAAGTACGATATGGCTGTTGTCAGAAGAAAAAATACAATAACAAAACAATCTTATAATTATTCAATAAAAGTATTTAATAATAATATTTTGTATTAGAAACTAGAAAGTGAACTAAGATAAGAATATAACAAGATACTTCGAGTGTTATTGCTTTAAATATTGCATTGGCATTGAAATAAATCATAAATGATATCGTTCAAAATACCCATAACCAAAGGTCGATCCAAAATAGCCAAGTTCACGAGCGACTTTCGATTTTCTCTCTATACAGTCTATTTCCGATTCATTCAAATCCGGTCGAAGATTGAAGTTTCCAAATTTATAGCATCTTCAGAGCTTCGAAACTCTCTTCGGTTTACCGCGTATCGCTGCACTTTACTGGTATTCTGGTCCAAGCATTACATTGGTGTCATAAGGTTAATTTAATATGAAATTGAATCTCTTATATCGTCGGGTACAGACGCGCTTAAATCAAACTATTGATCTTTTTCGTTGGGTAGTGTTTAAACTGTTTCACCACTTTTTATACTTATAACAATATGTATCAAATTATAATTAATTATTCCAAAAATGCAAATAATAATAAATACATTTTAACTATACACTTACCATATTACTAGAAGTTGATGAAAGTTTTGCATAAAATATATATGGGTTTAACATAATTATGTCATCGATAACGTAGTCGAAACATTATGTCATCCTCATACATTTATCATTCTATTCGTCAAGCGTTTTGCCACTTGTCTGGGGACTGAACTAAAACACCTCTGTCAATTAATATCAATTCATTGACATGCAAATATCAGTGACAGGACAGGTATAATTTGATAAATGGCTGATGTATATTTTTGTAAGCCTTACATAAAATAAATTGACATAATAAAGTTTTACACATATTTAGATACAAATAGTAAGTACAATAAATAAAGGAACAATGTAAAGATAACTTTTCATACATTAAGTGCACACCCTTACATTATAAACCTTGCTATGGATGGCTGCTGACAGCGCCGATTGAATTGCAACAACGCATGTATCAAATAGATCGTACGTGTTGAAATATTGTAAATATTATATTATACTAGCTTCGACCTACGACTTCGTTTGCATGTAAAGAAAAATGCAGAATAATTGGATTTAACACGAGCCTTACTTAGTAGTTATAGCATCAAAACAAAAATCAAATCAAAATGAAAATAATTTATTTGCTTTAAATACGTGTGAGTTTTGGTGATAGCAAATATCCATATGATATCAATGACTAATGGACTGCTGCGCTAAGAGTTGCGGGTCCTAGCATGGGAAAAACATTTCTATAATCCACAGATATTGGTCGCAAGTCAGGGCTTTTGTACGACATGTGTTAAAAGTAATATTTCATGACTGAAAAGCCTTCTTTAAAGTTTTGCATCAGTACTATAAGACCTGAGAAACTGAATGTCTTTACTGACGAAAGATTTTATGTTATTACATAATTGAATCCTTAATATAAACTAATTTCAATTAAATCGCCAATTCGGGCTTATTATTTTTGGTAAATGGCACCAAATCGGTATGTTTTAAAACAAACTAATTTAGATAGCCCAAGTTAGCCAAACCTCACCTTTGGCGTTACATAAAAGGAGAGAGCGGTCCACTAAGGTCAATATTCCATGATGCTCGATACTGAGACACGTGGGCGAGCCAATTCACTGAATTGAAGACAATAATGTGAACACGTGACGATCATTTACATGTTATCGACCGACCAATGATAGTGCATCATAGGCATTTGAAGACAGAGCTATTAATAGAGACACACATCTTACTATGCATCTTATTATACAAATATCTATGTATAATATTATACATACATAAATGATCATTATCTTGATATATGTGTCACAAGCAAACCTTTGAGGAAAAAACTCAATTTGACAATTTATCAAATCCTCATTAAAATACATTTATATAGCTGACAATTTGGCCTAATATTTGGTAGTTTTATACTATCAAATATTAGGCCAGATTGTAGATTGTAGTATTGCAGGTATTTTTGTACAAATTATTGTATTAGACTTATTAAGGGCTCTTTTGTATAAAAAAATTGTTTATACCTGTGCAAACATAAATTAATGGCTCTGTGAAGCAATTTTGATGTTTAGAATAAGTTTTTTTGCTGTTAGTTTCTATAAGAGTTATAAATAAATAAATACACGTGTATGATGCTGTACACCCATATTTTACAGGGCATTCTAGTCCCATAAAACGCTCATCATCGGGCACAAAAGACTGAAAAAGGAAGACTTGCAATTGCTATCAACCGGGACACAAATTCTGCATTTTAGCCCGGTTGATGGTAATAGGCTCGCTCCCTATTACATTGGGACCTATAACTTACCTGGCGAAATTTGGGTGTACTATATGTGCACCTCTGCCTAGCTCTTCGGGGAACATCTACAGGTGTCATGTTATGATATTATACCCAAACATGTCGTCATCACTTTCACATAACTCAATAATTAGGATGGCACGGCTGCAAAAACAGTGCATTCGTAACTGACTAACACGTTGAGTTCATCCCACGCCACTCCAGGTGAGTAATAACACTAATAACTCTTAGATCATAGTTGTGGTATCCATACATTATCGAGGAGTTGAAACTTTGAAGAAGAATTTTTTTTTTTCTTTTCAAAAAACGGTCAGCGTTAAAAAGAATCTGCAACTTACAATTAAATATTCGCGACTCTTGGTACATAGACGGATTTTAGTATTTTTGTTAGTCTAAAAACAGAGGCAGTGCTTTCGGTTATTTTGGCATTGTGTCTTAGATTTGTAGTTAGATCAAATAAGTAACATAGGTACTTTTGATTAAAAAAAAAATGTTTTTTTAGTCTTTTAAAGCGTGTGTTCTTAGGTAGGAGCATAATTTTTAATTACTTAATCAAAAATTAATTTGAAATACAATAAGTTTTTCGACACTAAATCGAATAACTTTCTGCCAATACCAGCCATTTTCAAAAACAGGAATTTTGGTCTAAAAAGTTTAAATAGAAAAGAAACCTTCTTAGTCATGCCAGTAACATTGTCCCGTTCCAAGTTTAAAAATGTGGCCCCCAATCCGCAGCACACTGCACACGGTCAAGCAGTCTAAATCTGTTTGTAGTGACAACTCATTTGGGTCAATAGGAAACGTAACAGCACAGTTAAAATTAACTGGAATATATTTAACGCTGTAAATCACTAACTCAAATATTTATAGTTACTCATACCGTCAAAAACTTATTACAATGAAAAAAATATTATTAGGCAAAGGTTTAATAAAAACAAAACTCCTTACAATATAAAAAAAATATTTTTTATGTTTTGAAAACTGAACATTGTTTTCGACACATTCTACAGCATCCGATATGGTCTAGTGGCTAGGATACCTGGCTCTCACCCAGGAGGCTCGGGTTCGATTCCCGGTATCGGAATATCTTTTTGAATGTTGGAATGAATAGCAGTTAATTAAAATTGTGTGATGAATTAATAAAGCTTTGTTATATAAAAAATTAAGAACGTTATTTTTATGACATCGCTATTTATTTTATTATGCTATTTTACATAATTTATTCCAAAAGCTATTCTCGTCTAGTAGTAGGTACTTAATTAAAAAATATTTAACAAAAAATTATTCACAGTTGGAATTCCGGTTTTTATGATTTAGACGTGGCACAAAATAGACTAGCTATTTTGTGCAAGTGTTAATGTAAATTGACTTTATTTAAAGGCAAGGTAAAGATTTTTTGTTAAATTTGATTTAACAAAATTCTGGAACGAATCATTTAAGGATAAGTAAGTAATTATACTATATAAATAAATATTTTCATTTTTACATCAAAGAGGAAAAACAATTACCCTAAATTACGAAACTAAGTTTCTAATTTAAAAAAATATTAAAGATGTAAAAGTAATTTGTTTTGTATGTACCTAAGGGTAAATTAAAAAATCCACGCAGACGAAGTCGCGGTATGATCCTAGTATCTTATAATCTCAGATACAATTTAGTTATTCCATAGCACCAATAAGGCACAGTAAAAAAGATATAGACAGTAGAAAAGATTGCGAGGAATTGAGAACCTCCTCCTTTTTTGGAGTCGGTTAAAAACCATTAATTACCCTCTAGCCTTCACAAACCGATTGTAAAAGTATCAACAGTGAGCAATCAAAAAAACAGCGTTTAGAAACTTAAAACAATCAACATTAGTGGCAAGTCGATCTCGTCTCGGTCACACTTCAGTTGGCTCTCACGGTCCGCTGCTCCTCACTGGCCGGTGACCAGGAAGTTACCATGGTAAACAGGGTATACCCCACTTGATACTGCCAATAAATATACTAATTAAATGACTCTTACATTGTTTAGGCGATTTATCACTTTATAGCTTCCGTAGTTTCCGTTTTTGGGATAACAGTGCGTTAAGGAATTATAAAAATTAAAATTACGGTTGTCTAATGTCATTGGTGTGGTGTCGTGGTTGGAGATGTGAATAATTAAGCGTAGTTCGGGGACTGAGTGACATCGTCTTATTTAAGTAGCAAATTGCTATTGAGGTTTTCTAGCTACCTGCATAGGTAATAGACGAACATTAAAAACAAATCGCGGAAAAGAAAAGTCCATAAAACAAGGAATTACACAAGCACTAATTACCATAGACAGCCCACGTACCTATTTCTTGTTCTTTTTTTAAAAGAGAAAATTTCCCGCTCCGTTTCACTGAGACAAGAACTCCGCGAGTTAATTCCATTGTTTGAAAAGAGAACGCCGCATGCGCATGTGTTGTGCAAACCCGCATATATTTAGCATAATTTTGACACGTTATGCAAAGAGTCTAAAGGCTTTAAACGTGTTTGTTGACTAAAACATTTGTCTAATAAGCCGGGATCTTTTGTTTTGTATTTGCAGTACGACAATATTTTAAATCACTTTTCAACTTGGCTTGTTAAGTTTTTAGGGTTCCGTAGTAAATGAGAACTTTGACAGTACAGTTTTTAAATCGCATTCTATTCCGTGAATACTTTTTTAACCGACTTCAAAAAAAGGAGGAGGTTCTCAATTCGTCGGAATCTTTTTTTTTGTAATTCCAGGATGCCATTAGGACATTTGGAATTATGCCTAATTATTGGCAACAGCCCCCTTACCATGAACTCTTAAAGCAGTACAGTTTAAGATGTGGAAGCGAGACGCCGCTATGTGCAGTGTTATGCGACGTCTTGCTTCCACAACGTTATTCTGATAAATGTCAATAGGATCTCATTTAGTATGGGGGTTATTTAGTTTAGCAAAATAAGTGTGTGCAAAATACAGCCCCCTTACCATGAACTCTTAAAACAGGACAGTTTACCATGTGTAAGCGAGACGCTGCATTACACAGCACGTAGCGGCGTCTCGCTTCCACATGGTAAACTGTCCTGCTTTAAGAGTTCATGGTAAGGGGGCAGGAGAACGAAGAAAACAGGCTTGATGTTGAACTTGTATTAACCTTAGTCGGTTATAGAACTAATTTCAGAACTAACAAGCTAATATCGCCAACTAACGCCAGTCTTAAACTAACGCCAGCATAGCGATGAACTAAAGATAAAAGATAAGTGATCAAGGAAAGATATGACAGGTTTCTAGACAATTCGTTACCCTCCGTTAATTGTTACGACTCTTATACGTATACGCATATTTTATCTGATCATACAGTATTATACTAGCATTTGCTGACTTACCGTGTTGATTCCTTGCTGCGTGAAAGGTCTAACAGACAAACAATATAGTTTTGCATTTCATTTTAATATTAGAAGACTAGGAGAGTATTTACCCAAAAATGGTACATATTATACAACTGAAAGGCTTGATGTTATATTATGTTATAAGAATAGATTTCGACAAGGGACGGAATATAATTATGACATAGAAGAAAACATGTCTAAGATCATGATACGTAACAATTCATCGTTTAGCTACTTTATAAATAAACCTTTGCATACGTAGAACATATATATTTTTGTATAATATTACGTACTTATATGTAATCTGTATTATGTAAGTAGGTATATAAAAAACTTTATCTTCTCACACAGCTGTTTGTGCATCTACCGTGATCTGTCTCTGCACTACCCAAAGGTTTAACTGGTAGAAAATGCCTAGGCATTAAGTCGCTTGCCGCCTTGTACACCTCTTGTGTAAAGAATAAATAAATAAACATTCATACATTACAGACAAATACAGACTTGAGACTAATATCAATAATTTTCGTCTGAATACATCTCATTTGCGAAGCAAGTCAAAGTTCAAGCTTAAATAGGCATTGCAGCAAATCAGTTTGTCAAATTATGACATGAATAATATCGTAAGATTGCCTCGATGGTCTAGTGTGCCAGTGCTAAGCACGACTGCAGAGTGTGACGTCCTGGGCTAGATTCCCATGTTGGACAAAGTGTTATTTAATGTTTTCCATTAGGTATCCTCAGTAGCAGCAAAAAGGCTGGATTGGGCTGTCAATAGGCAAGTCCCAAAAATTTAGGACCTATAATAACATAACGGATAAAATTATCTGCCTACCCGTTTAAAAAGATAGAAGATTAGCGTATTCCTTAGAGAAATATAGATATTATGTTGTTATGTTTTTTTAAAATATCTTAATTAGTTTTACATCTCGCATAACCTTATCTTACTTACTCTACTTAGTTAAGAAAACAGTGAACTGTTCTGTATTATCTTGCATGCTTTTTGTTTCATTGACACGGTACAGTAGTATCGTTCACACTTAATTAATGCTAATGCAATTCAGAAACCACGGCTGTTACCCCAAAGCGTGTGACGAAATCTCATTATAATAAAAATACATTAATTATAATATGAAAAACACTTTTTCATAGTACATTGCTCTCTATATAGCCCTGCTCCTCTTTCAACGCATCTACGTCATTATACTTGAAACTATCACTTCGTCATGCGATTTCCGACTCTATGTCATCAAAAATAAAGTTGTAGACTTTTCTGTGCTGTTTCCTACTTCAGTAAGTTCAAACATTTGCTGTAACTACTTACGATTCCAAGGTTTTGTCTGGTACTGTCGATACACGAGTTGGTTAGAAGTGTTCTTTAAGCAACTCGTGGACAGAGGTAGACGAACCGAGCGCGAATTATCGTGTCAACGCTAAATTGAGACAATATTTCCTTAAGTTATTTACTACATGCGTAGTTTTGCGTGACCTCTGACTTTGGGGACTAAAGGACTCGAATAGAACTGATTCAAACTTGTCATAAGCAGCATTAGAAGGAATTTTGGTTGTTCCTTTTCCAATTCCTTATATCGGTGAATCAGAGATGAGTTGAAATTTGGCGAAAGCCTCATGAATAAATCTAGCTTTAATAAACAAAAGGTCTATTTTACGGTTAATAGATTCTTGTAGAAAAATAAGCACCAGAAAAACAGGGTTATAACTCTCTTCTCTCATCCAGCCCGATAAACTCAGAGTTGTAGTACCCATGTAACGCTAGAAAACTTTAAGGTGTCAAGAATCCACCCTAAGAAATAATAATGTCAACGCGATGGAAGCAATTAAATCCTCTGACACAACTTAATTAGATCCACTATCTATCTATACAGGTATGTATATAAAAATGAATCCCTGTTTCCCTTGGTCATGCCAATATCTTGATTACTTGAGAACGGCTGGACCAATTTGGCTAATTTTGGGTTTGAAATATTTTTGTAAATCCAGGGAAGGTTTTAATTGCGAAGAAGGCGGTACGAAGCCCACCGGGTTAGCTAGTAACTAGTATCTTATAATTAAGGACAAGGTAGACAGATTTTTCTCAAGTATTCATAACGAGATGTAAACATTTCTTTACTCTATCTTCCATAAGGCGTGTTTTCTCAGAATTGTACTAGCAATTCATTTTTGAGCGAGCTTGTGAAACACACATCAAATAAACAAGTGACACTCAAATAATTTGTCAAACACTTGAATCTCGTCAAACATTTTGACGGTCCACTGGGCGCTTTAAGGCTGTCAGAAAATTGTGTACACTTTGTGTATGGAAATATTTGCGAGCCCCGAGAGATTACAAGGGTCTAGTTTCGTTGATGTGGGATACAAGAAAATATAATTTGTAACATCCCTTTGGGCGCTTCAGTAAGTATTCTTGAGATGTTTTTGTAAAAACAATTCTCTATCTTGATTCTGGAGTATAGCAGTGTAAAATAAAAGTAGGTTGCTTGGTTATTAAACTTGTTATTACCTATCAGCTGTCATCAACATAGCCTTTTCTATATGATTGTCTACGGAACTCTCCTGTATTCAGATCTGTAATTTACTAATCGGTGTAATGGATGTCCAGGAAGCTGTATAAAGGTTACTCCTACCTAATTTCTTTACAGGTTTCAACTTCAATTTCATTCTATTAATATATCATTACGTTATTATAGGAATGTACTTAACATAATATTTATGCACCATTACATTTAAACCACTTATTCAAGTCTCACAATACACGAAAATAAATCATTTGTACTTTACCAATCGCTTCTAAGGACATTACATAAGCTCTGTATAAATCGTGTAAGGACCATGGTGGAGCATGTAACTATATCCTCGTTAACAAGCTGGCCAGGTATCTATTAGCATACGGCAGGTGGCTCAGTTTTATAGAGGAAACACTAATTAGGCAGTACAATTACACAAGACAGACTGATCCATTCAGCCAAGGATGTTATCTGTTAAACCCAGCCCATTGATTGTGTGTCACCTGTTACTTCCAAATGAATTAGCGTCGTTTATTTTAGAGAGAAACAGTTCAGAATTAATTGATATTTTAATACTTCTTTAAATGTTGTTTAAATGCCAATTATGTAAATTATGCTTACATTATTGGCAACACTGCATCTGATTATTTGCGTTGGCAACATTAAGAGAACTGTCAATTCAAAGCACTGTCAAATTATTGGGCGGGAGATCTTGTACGATTCATGTTTTGTAGATGCAGATAAATAGTTTACCACTATAAAAGAAGGCACTACAGACCCCTTAGACAAGTGGCAAAACGCTTGACTAATAGAAATGGAATAGAATGAAGAAAAATGTATGGGGATGACCAGGGACATCATGTTTCGACTATGTTATCGATGACATATGTCATCCCCATACATTTTTCATTCTATTCTATTTCTATTCGTCAAGCGTTTTGCCACTTGTCTAAGGGGGCAGGTTTTTAAATAATCTACTTTATACAAGTAAGTAGAGTCGTTCAGTATGAGAAGTTTCGACGTAGCATTGAGACATTTACCGGCTGATTTTATAAGCGCCAGTGAATGTCATTACTTGCGGAGTCGCGAACGCTTGATTATTAAACCCGGTTTGCAGCAGTGCGATCAAACCGTGAGATTACGATGGATACAGGCAGTTCAATAATACAATGTTGAGTGCGCTAAAAGTAGTATCTGTCCTGACATTATGCTACGAAAATAGACGCAAATAAACATCGTTCCAACAACCTGAGCGTTTATATACACTATGATAAAGTCAGCTTGTTGCGATACTCAAATTCCTTGTAAAATATTGTAGAAGGTATGATGATAACCTTATAGGTACCTATATCGAGAAAATCGAATGTAGTTTAAAAGCAAAACCACACCTCAAACTATCCTGTGGGAGAATACTGGTGTAAGTAAATTAGTAGTTCTAATAGAAGACCATGAGCCAGATTCACCAAGAATTGTCAAGCGAGCAAATCCGAGATTCTTCTAGTTTCAAATTGAAATAAGGAAAAGGAAGAAAACGCAAGTGGTCGACCTCAGACGCTGGCTGTAGTTACCACGTGCTCGCTATCAGCAGATACAACCTTATCGGTCAATTCCTGATTGACGTGCAGCGCGGCGACCTCATAAATTATTTATGTTGAGCGTGAGACGTGTTGGGACTTCCTAACGCCAGTGTTATTATAGAGATGGTAATTGTTTGCTCGTAGCATCTTTCTATGACAGCTTCGGTCTTGTGGTCTTGAAGACAGGTAGGTCATTGAACTGTTATACCTTGCCCTGCAGAATTAACTTATCCTGAATTGTTGCTGTTTATAGTCGCAAGTTTTTAGGTGTCTGTGCATATGAAGACCTAAAAACTTCGGAACACAAATAGATAAATAGATCTTCATTCCGAAATCTGGTAAGATGTTTTTTTTTTTAAGTAGCCTGTTGGACAGGGTTTTGTGGAAAAATAATGGGGAGGCCATAGCCCAGCAGTGGGACACTGAACAGGCTACTTAAAAAAAAAGATGATATATTATGTTTAATTTCTTCTTATTTAATAGCGTAAACATCATTTTATTTGAAAGTACTGAAGTAATTACGAACAACGAAGTCGAACATGTCTTCAATGCCTTATTAAAAAAAAAACGTTTCTGACAAAAATCTGTTGCCAAGTCCAAGACATCAGCATTAGATAATGGGCTTATAATCAAATTTATCCGAAATTAGTCAACCTACGTCCTGGCTCAGTAGGTACGGCAGAATGCCTAATCATTGCCCGTTACGGATTAAAATTAAAACTTACGTCATGCAAATTGTGTGGCTTGAGTGTCTACTTGAATACTTGCAATAGTTGTTTTATCTAAAGGATTATAACCTTGAACCCTCGACTTTAAAACTCGAAGCCTACCTTGTTATATAAGGTTTTCGTAAAGCGAAGGATTTGTTTGTCTGAACTATTTTGACAATTAATTGGCTAATAGGTGCTTAATGGCCTATCGTTGTGCTCCAGACATACGAATTCTATAAAAACTCTTAAAGGAAAATCGAAAAGAGGTAAAATTACGATAGGTACAGAAAAATCCCTGTATGAAATGACAAAGGATTGTTTTCAGACAAGCAAAATGTACTTTAAGTGAATCTGAACTGAATAATAGCAATTATTTTCTTACAGATCCCGACTTTCAATTTTGGTTGAGAATTGAGGACTATTACACGAAAAACTGTTACGAATTCTGGAACCATAGCAAGTGTAAAATTTACAGGATGAAATAATAGGGAGCGTTGACCTCGCTCTGACGGCTCTTTAGAAACAAATTTGTCTTCTATACAACAAAACATACAATCTACACAAAACGTCAAAGTTGCGCAAGATATTCTTCAGTGTAGTCGTTATGAAGGAAACTAGTTGCTATGGGGTTTGTCGGCACTGGCCTGGCAACCTGTCATTATGCCATACATTATAGGTCTTTAACCCATGTGCTGTTGCATGAATACAAGCGGTGTTATTGTACCTTATGACGATACAAGCACGGAATGAGTTGGAATTGAAGTGGAATTATTGAAAGCTGAATGATCATAGCCTTTCTACACGATCCTCGCAACATGCAGCTTAGCGATTTATGGACAGAACTTTGCTCGGTGCTTTCCGACACGATACTGCTAAGAATGTTGGAAAACTAAATTAAGTGAAAGAGCTTGAACTACCAACAAGCTTATGACGCTTAGAGTAGGTTCTCTGAAGGACCGACAGATATTGATGGAGAAGGTAATGAAAACTTTGGTTAGATTAGATTCATATTATGCTTAAGGTACATATCCTTTTAGATGTATCTTTTTGGAAAACTTATCATCATCATCATCAGCCTATCTCAATCCACTGCCAGACATAGGCCTCTTAAATCTTATCAGCATGGCAAAAATGATTGTAAAATTTATGATTCCACCAGGACTTCAAAATGCGATAGAGTTAATTTGATAGATATGCTTACAATTTAATTCAAAACCTTGACCCGACTGATAGATTAACTAAATCTCGATTTTTTGCCCAAGATTCTGCTTACTACCAATACATTGGTTTTATGTCCGAGAGAGAAATAGAACATTTGAACTGTGTACTTACCTAATTTCGTATTTGCCAACGAAGTAAAGGTAACATATATCTGGTTAAACTGCCATATAAAATGACATCATTCACCATTGACTTATATTGTAAACAAATGAGGTTTATTGTAGCAGTAGTAGGCTTTACCAAACCAAAACTGATCATGACATAATGTTTAAACGTTTAGCATAACATTATTGGGAGGCCCTACAGTAATGTTTATGATCACAGATCATTGATATGTTTCTACCGGTTCTGATATGGCTATTGTATTAAGAACTGATATTTTGGTCGTGTGGCGCTTTGCTAATCGTAAGGAAGTTTTCAAGGACGTAAAGTGTTGATTGATCGACATGTACTTAATATTTATAATCATAATACCAGCCAGTATAAATGTTGACTTACGTGGCAGTTGACACAGCGGCTAAGTCATTGGATTGCAGCGCTAAAGCTCGCGATATTGCACCATACTTGACGAAAAAAGTATCAAGTCATAATAATATTTGACCATTTTAAAATACCCTTGTCTTCGATACGATACATCAAGAAACATACAACAGTTTTACATCAACTTATTCTATAAATTTCACCAAAGATTCCACTCGATTATGAAATTTTGCCGATATTAAAATATCAACTAACTAGTAACTACATCTACTCCTGCAAGTTATAATGATGGGCACGGTTGCGGGACGAAGACGAGTTGGACGCCGAAAGAAGTCGTGGCTCCGCAACATTCGGGAGTGGACGGAGATCACGAGTGCATCTGAACTAAAAGTTGGAGACAGATTCCAACAGCTGGCAGCCAACCTTCAGTAATTGGAGTAGCACTTATAGAAGAAGAAGAAGTAACTACATATAAATAGTGTTTACAAAAACAAAACCAATACACACCCACTCTCATTACTCTCGATAACAACTCCAATATAGTTATTCTCAATCACCTCAAACGAAGGGTTGCAAATGAACCATTTATTAAATTGTACAGCAAATGCAATTTGTGTAAAGAGAATATCCATGCCTATTACCCTTAGGGCATGAGCAGCAATCACGCTAGCACACAACTAAAAAGGCTACGAAACGCCGGTGGGCAGATACATAAAGATATTTATAAGATTTAATATAAATTCAGCAATATTTGTTGAATCTTTTGCATGTGAGAAAAATGTAAAATATTTTTAATAATGCTGTCTTGTATTTTGATTTAATAAAGCGCGAACGCTGCGTTGCAGTCGTAAAAGAGGTTTTAAAAAGTATTTACATTCAAAAAGGTTTTTAAGGACGAGCTTTATTAAAAACGCTACGTTTTAAGAGAGCATTAACGTACACGTCAAACGTATATTTATTATCTGAAATATATCCTAGGATATACGAACGCGGAGCTACGGAATACCGTCATTATTCTGCCGTATCCACAAGCAAATGAGATACGATTTACACATGGCTGATTCCAAGATCGGGGCACTGCACACTCATATTATAGTGAAAATAAGCTGCATAGGGTGGCCACCCACCGTGGCTGCAAGCCTGTGAGCATTACAAATAGAGAGGGCCAATTTCCAATTAAAATCTCAGCACGTGGTCCCGCTAGAGGGCAGCACTAGAAAAATTGATTGCGTCGGTCTTTTGGACCGCGCGTAGACACGGGTTGACAAAATAAAAGAATAAACTTAATAACGTTGTCAAATTAATAATGTTCGTGTAATTAGTTTTGATTTTTGTTTCTTTTTGGGTTAGAAGTCTAAATGTATTACTAAGATTTTTTTGTTAACTCATTGTTGTCTTTTTCTGTTCATTTATCTCCGGCTTGTGTATTGTGAAATTACATGTTTAAAATGTGTTAAAGATACCTTATCTTAACTTATCGTGGGATTTTAAAAACTTCGGCCTATTTTGCAGTTTGCCAAAAAATATACCTAGGTGAGGCGTAGGTACTCTCATTAGAAGCGATTTTTAGTTGAATTACGAATTGTCTTTTTTCGTCAGATTTTTCAACGGTGTGTAAAGTCATGTCAGAGGCCTACAGGCGGTTTAAACTCTGACACCAGGTTGTTTCATCAACCATACGATAAGAAGAAGAGAAGATTCGTCAGATTTGTAAATAATTATATTGTATTAACTTTTTGTAAGAAGAAAAATGCATAGGTATCTCTTATCCTTCGAGGAACACAAACGTGAATGTATTGCGCCAAAACCTTTAACAAGTTTAGTTTAAAATTAAAAACCTACATTACATTTTTGTAGTAAATCATAAAACAATATGAACATATAGATTCGTACGTATATGTAGATTGTCTGTGCAGATAGGTACATACCTACCTAAACTCATATCCGTTTATTCATAAAATGACAATTTTAAACCATGGACTAAACTATACCTGTCACTGACGCTTGCATGTCAAATAATAGAGATGTCATTAGACTTAATACGGGTTTAAGATAATGCAGGAATTCTCCTCGTTAATGAATGAGAGGGGGTCTAGATATAGTACTGTTGGAGACTGCAGCCTTTTCGTATGACGTTGACTGTCTAGTTTTTATAATATTTTTTTATGAATAGATTTGTGTTTTAGTTGTGAATAAATTTCTAAGATATTTTGATGGTATTAATTAATCGGCCTATTGTCAAGAGCACATTATTTACACTTGACGACATCAAAAGTCGTGGCGCCAGGCAGATTATCTGGAGTAGTTCCACTATGATAACAGCTGATAACTCGACAGGTCCGCTCGTCACTACGTAACCCAAATACTTAGCATATTATTCGCGAATAGAAAGTTAATATTTGATACTTGTGATTAGATATATAATGTTTAGATAGATGGGAAGGTACCAACCTATTGTGTTTGTAAAAAAAATTGTCCCACATTAGGAGTGTTTTCCCGGTAGTGGTTTTTTTTTTTTTTAAAAAAAACGTCGCCCCCACTAGGAATTTCTCCTGTATCGTGGGTGCGTTTCACAAACATGAAATATCACATACACAAACACCCAGACTCGGGACAAACAAATGTGGATCGCACAAATTTTTGCCCCGTGCGGGAATCGAACCCGCAACCTTTAGCGCAGCAGTCTAATCGCTTAGCCACTACGTCAATCAGGTCGTCCAGTTGTGGTTTATTGCCCGATTACCGTAGAACATTTTTACTAAATAAACCTTTATTATTATTATTATTACTTAGATCTAAAATTTCAGTTACTGTTTTATATTTTACAGTTAATAATAATTATTATTTATTGATTTATTAACAATTAATGTAAACATACAAGATAAGAGATAACAAACATAGGGAATAACATTAAGTACAAAGGTACTGCTTATTTCTTAAAGAAATTCCTTCCAGCTGACCTGCGAAAGGCGATAGATATATATTAAAGATGGTGGATGGTGGCTATATACATTAATTGTGAATAACTAACTAAATAAAATTTACCCACACTTTTAGGAAATACAGAAGTCCCATTCGTAATAATATTCAATATATTACATAAAATTTTTACCGACTTGAAAAAAGGAGGAGGTTCTTTGTTTGTATGTTTTTTTTATTCCATACATTTCGTATTACTTGGTTATGTAACTATACTCTAAGTCAACCAATACCAAAATAAATGAAACTACAAAAGACCGCCGCATATTAAATCTTAACCAAATTTCCATAGACATGAACCAGCTTTCTAAAAACACTATTTAAGCAACAATAGGCCACAAATCAATACCATAAATAATAGCTTGAAGTTTGTCGTTTGGTGAACTATGTTCAAATCGAGAGAGCATGGAGCCATAGACTATAAAAGTAGGTATATATAGATAGTCGATATGGCATATAACCGATTTATTACAAAACTTTCAGGGATTACTCACATCGCGTGATACGCTATAATATTTTACGCTTTTGTTATTTACATGACTTATGTCGAAGAGACTCATATGTATTGCCTATTTAGTTCTATTCCAGTATATTATGAAACTTATAATGGAATTAAAAGATACGTTCTTATATGAACTAAAATAAGTTAAATAGGTATGTACCTACTTAACTATTTTTCATAGCTATTCTCAGACTTCACAGCCTGAAATAAATTTCTCCTGTATCGTGGGTGCGTTTTAGCAACATGAAATATCACATACACAAACACCCAGACTCGAGACAAACATCTGCGGATCACACAATTATTTGTCCCGTGCGGGAATCGAACACACAACCCTTAGCGCAGCAGTCCAATCGCTAAGCCACTGCGCCAATCAGGTAAATACTTATTCTTATCTCATGGTTAACTTTTCATAGGTAATCAATATCTACGCTTACTCGTCCACTTGACTTACAATCTTCGTGACGAAAATGACGTGTCCAAAACGATCCGTTCATCGCTTGGCTTTCACTGGAGCACACAGCGATGATTTACGAGGCCCGCTGTGGTTTATGATAGTAAGTGATGATATCACATCAAACTTTCCCTATGATACATGATATTCTTAACGTCTGTATATTCAGTTGTAAACTAACTCTTAACATATAATGACGATCTGATTGGCGCAGTGGCTAAGCAATTAGACTGCTGCGCTGGGGCTGCGGGTTCGATTCCCGCACGGTACAAAAATTTGTGCGATCCGCAGATGGTTGTCCCGAGTCTGGGTGTTTGTGTATGTGATATTTCATGTTTGTGAAACGCACCTACGTTATAGGAGAAATTCCTAGTAGGGGGAGACGTTTTTATAAAAAAAAATACATTGGGCCATCAAAGAATTGCCTCTTGTTGTAGTTACAGCTTGTTTTAACTAAAGAATGGTAGAAACTGGATTCATAGTAAGTCCGCTAGCGAAAATAATATCAGACAATCATAGTTATCCGAGATGGATTAATATTAAAATAGTCACTTAAAAAAAAAAAAATTAAGACAATTGAACTAAATACAAAAAAACGAACATTACTTTAATACATAATGGTTTTGTGTAGTTCGCGAACGAACTAGTTCGTAAGACCGCTCCCACAGACGAACTACGCGAACTAGTTTTTAGATATCTAGCTCTTATGCTCTTTAGGCGCGTCAAAAGTAAAGGTAAAGATATAAAATGTAACAAAAGATCGAACGAATACACGAGCGATCTGCCTTCCTCTGATCCGAGCTGGGAGCTGACAAACTAGAAGAGCGAACTATTTCGTTAAGGAGAGGCAAACTAGAATGAGTGATCTCAGTCGCAAACTACTATGCGCAAATCTAATACACAAAGTTACTCAGTCGTCGTAAAAAAACAAAACAAATGAAGACAATGAAAACAATAATGACAAATGACTTTTTTCAATTTCAATTAGTTCCTTCATTAAATTTTAATTGTGTTGTTTTAGCAGCGTATGTTAATTTCAAACACGTACAGGGAGCGGCCTTAAATGATGACACGAAAGTCACTGTAACGACATCAATCAACACGACATGGAAATTAGTGAAATTAAATTATTAACGTTTAATATAATTTACGTAACAACCGTTACAGGAATAAATTATAATGATGACACAATCCGACATAATAGTTTACGCATATGTAAGTTCGAGGCCAGCCCTAAATATTATCGGGAGAGCATTTCAGTCGATTACTTGGTAACTACGACTCTTGAATACTTAATTAGTTATATAAGCATATATATTAGATTCAATAAATCTTTACCGAGTCACAGAACAATAAGCTGGATTAAACAATATTGCGACAATTCCAATAAGGATTAAAGATACTTGTGCTAAGAATACTACTGATTATAATAATTGTGTAATCTTAAAACCATAATTAATACAATGCTCCCATAACTTTGATTTGTATTTATGAATGTTTCTGTGAAGATGCAAAGCTAGACACTGCTTATCATAGATCTAACATTTTATGAGACACTGCTTCGACTCAAGACTCCGTTTTAGGCGTTTGTGCTTCTAATATATCACATTTGTAAAATGCACTCAAAATACAGGAAAGTTTCCAGTGTTATGCTGATTACTGTTTAAAGGAAGAACTGAAAAATTAAACTATTAATCTGAACTTATAATAACATTCCACATGTTATAACTGTCCAAAGAAATAATAGCTTTGAATAAATATCAAGTAAAGAAAAGTCTTCACAAGTTGTAAATTCTAATGGCATATTTATAACAGTGGACCTAATAATGTTCCCTACAGAACACCTGCTATATTCCGGTACGTTACTGTGAACTGCGTTTGAAAGTAGATGTTATTAATACGTTCACACGTTCTTTAGGTTTAAAGCTAGCTTAAATAAGATTTCATTAGCAATTTCTTCAACTTTCTCTCGTCTCTTTGTTCGTTTAATATAGCCGACAGTTACAAAAGTAACAGATAAAATCTAGAAATCCTTACAGAAATTAATGATCGATGCAAAATTACGGACGTAAAATATCTAACACCTTTTTAATACTTTAGTTAGTATTTAAGTAAGAATATATATATTCTTTATATTAGAAATTAGCTATTCATCGTCAGTTATTTCAGTCATTGCTTGAATATTTTTTCTCAATGCCTCGACGGTTGCATATGTAATTCGATACGTACCTAATTTGCCTGTATGACTTGCATTAACGTTTTTTGCTCGGAGTCGAACCCGATACTTGCACATTAGCTGACTCAGGCGTCAGCAGAATCTGCACTTAGTAACGGTACGAGTCTGTATGCCATTGTATGGATAACTATGGTTTAAACCTGGGTTTACTGGTGTTTCATTAATTAGTTTCGAACTATACTTCCTTTTTTGCAATCTGTTAGGTTACCGTTATTTTCTCGCCTTTGAATTCAATTTTTTTTGCTCTTACAATTTGTAAACATTATTTTTATCATTAACATTAGTATGTAGGTAGTCATCTACTATTTTCAAAAATGCTTCGTGAAGAAATCACAAAATTTAGAAACATGTAGTGTACAGGTATTCTTATCATATTTAGAAAAAGATACTTCGGTCATAGATCATCTTTAGCTTCGTGAGATTTCATAAGAAATGTTACCGTAGCGTAATATGTTGTCAATCCAATTATTATCATAATATTTACCTACAGCTGTTAGTGCTGTTACTTAAAGATAATTAAATTGTCCATCATTTACCTTTCACTAACATTCAATCCCGTGGATTATTTTGATTAGATCTAACAAAATACACTTAATGCTATTAGGAATATTATTCAATAAACAGACGACCTCGGCACCGTTGTGTCATATGGATTCACGTCCATGTTAAGAAATATAATATTATTTATACGAAACTAATCTTCTTTTTGTAACATGATGGCTAAAATTTTTAGTTTTTGCCAACTAATGACTTTATTGGCTTCGCTTGGTCCGCTTGGTGCTATTTAATATTATGAAGTCGTTCGAGATAAATTATCGAGGTAATTTCATGGAAGATTGTGATGTTAAGATTGACTTCCAGACTAGACCGTTACTTTGATTGATTAGTATCAGAATTGAGATTAAATTTTCAGTTCACCTAATATTGGAATTGGTTTATCGTCGAAAGTGTTCTCGTTCAAGAATAGATTCGTGGACTGCATGTTTATCATTGGTTCCGAGTTTTCAAAAATAACCATTGTTTTTATTTCGCTTACCACAAGTTCGTGATTTTTATTTATTTTAATATTCAATGAAGAGTATGTCTGTTTGTTTTGTTAACTATGAGCTAGACAAATATCAGTGTTTGTAAATTATTTTCTATTATTTCATCTATTTCGACTGTCAACACTCGTGCATGCTCCCATCTGTCGACGTGCCAAATCAGGTCCAAATTTAGCTGCAAAAAAACTCGAGATTTTTGCCGTTCGAACTTATCAATAGAAACGATATTAATTTTACAGAGCAGAATGTATGTGCTTATTTACTTAGAATTATATTCTCATTGATTTAAATAAATTCTGACCCAAATAAAGGTGTCACCAACAACCATTACGACATGTAACATTAATTTCCTTATCGTCTTTATCTTAATGTGCCTAGGCTTACCTTTTAGGCTTCCACCGCTTCATAAAAACTCCAAACATTGTTTATCCTCGGCACAATTCAAAACAAAAACAATCACTACACACAGAAGCTAACTGATAACCAGTCAACAACTTCCGTACAGCCAATCCACAACAATCACTCGTAAATAATTGCACCGTACGATAAGATAAACATCGAACTCCTTAGTACCGAAAACGTCTGACCTAGACACACTGACTGAGAACACTGGCCTACATCAAGAGCATCTCCAAAATCGATATAACCCTAACTATACTGCACATATAGTAAAGTATTTCGTTACGCAATCGTACTTAGGATCTCACATCATTTTTGTTTATTCGGTGAATGAAACATCGTCATCGTTATCGTTCGTTTGAACGTTCGATTTTATAAATAAACAATGCGCGCGTCGCTTCCCTCACTCGGTCTTGGCGCAACTGAGTCATTCGTTGTGGCTAGCTAGCTAGCTGTAGAGTGTTGCGACTTCGGCCGGTGCGCGTCAGGTGCGGTCGATCAGCTGCTCGCTTACCGCCATCTTGTTTTGCATTTTGGCGCCATCTCGCGGTGACCTTTCAACTTTCGAAACAATAAGTTGATATAAACATTTATATTGTTTTGTAAACATTGTGTATGGTCCTTTAAAGTATGGCAGCTTTACTTAAGATTAACCTGGTTTGAATTATTTTTTCGTGGCAGCGCTTTCTTATGTATTTACCTACCTAAACTTAATATTTAATTAATAAATGGAGTTTGACAGTTACTCGGCGCTATAACTACTATTTTTATTTGTTAAAAAGTAATTAATTACCATACTTAATTAAACTATTTGTTTTCGAAAATGGTGTCATTAAACGAAGCATTTGGTTAAACTTACTGTTACTAAATATTTAACTTTACACCAACACATTAATATCAAAGTTATTGATCGCATAAAATTATTAAAAGTAGGTTGTCATCACACTGTTGAATAAATAGGTACACTACACGCGCGTTACTAAATCCCCTATTGCTTAACCCATGAAATACCAAACAAATCAAACAGGTACCAAACCAAACTGTAGCCGTTCTAAAAGTCGGCTCAACGTTAATGTCTCTTATTGACAAACTAAATAGTCTGAATACCAAAAGCACCTGTGTTAACACAACAGTAGGAATTTTAGTCTAATACTGCACGCCGAAAGTCTTTTAATTTCTACACAAATTATAACACTTGTGATAACATTATTCAGCATGTTGTTAGAGTACATATTCCTAATTTGAAGATATAGCATGAGCATCGGTGGTTCAGTGGTAGAATGCTCGCCTGCCACGCGGGCGGCCCGGGTTCGATTCCCGGCCGATGCATCTCTTTTTGCGTCTTTTGAGTTTATTTTAGCAACAAAAGTTAAATTGATTAGTGACCTTTCTATTTTGAATAGTTTAACATTACAAATAGTATGCTATGATATTCCATCTTTTCAAAAAATGAGGGCTCTTGCCAAACAGAAAAAACACTGACCGACCCACAAATTATTCAGAACTTACTTCTCTTTGTGACATAGTCACTATTATTCAATTCACCCTCACAAACAAATTGTCTAACCCTTACAGAAGGGTTGGTCGACCTTGAACTTCGTTCCGCCCCTCTGACAGGGGTGCTGTGACCTTAAAAAAACTACATAGCTACAAAAGACATTGTTATCCGACTAAAAATTTGTTGGATTATTATTTAACAAATTTAATATAGCAAGGCTTAGTTTATAATAGTTTTTCTAACTATTCGGTGATATCATTTTAATATATATTTCTTGAAGCCCAGTTCTAACGTCGATGCAGCTAAAGATTGGGATTTAAAAGACGATTACGAACTACTATAAGTATTTAAAATATTTAAAATAAATGCATTTAAAAAGCAAACCTGCAGATCATCGCTATGGCTGCCCCATTTATATCAACTAGCAAAGAGATAATCAAAACGAATAAACATGTCGACTACTGCACCATTATCACGTCAATTACCGAGTTAAATCGATTGAAATCTCGATGCTATCGGCATTCGATCATTTATCGATATCGGGCATTGCTATTGAGTTAAGGGAATTCACTAGGGGCCAGCGGTCAGTTATATAATGGTTGCGCATTGTTATAAAATCGAAGGGCTTTGTGCTACGCTTGGTTAAGTTATGTTGCTGTACTCAAGTCCTAGACATGATAACTGCTTTATTAAATTGGCATCAAGGGAAGGATGAATGTGAAATGGACAAAAACGATAAGTTGTCATACGTTTGTCAAGTTTTAAGAGCGAGTAAGTGAAAATAAGCCCCTATTAATGGGTCCTTTTAATAAGTTTGAATAAAATTCGCTTTTTTACTAGACACTGTACCTATCCTAATTGTACCTATATCTACTAGTTGTCGTTGTTCATAGGTGCCGTAACAATCGCACTGATTCTTATTAGTCAGTGGTTACAATGAAGTAAAATAGTAAAAAACGATAACGTAAAATAAGTATGTAATAAATATGTTCTTTACTTGATAACAGCTAAAACTTATTGTAATAGGAACTACGTTAACTACATTGCATGTATAACTTCTTCGTAGTCGTCGTTGGTTGTCGGTTCCGTTGGCTCTGGCGTCGTTGTTTCTTCTGAAGATTCTGGCTCAGAATGAGACTCAGATTCCGGCTCAGATTCCGCCTCCGTCGTCGTCGTCGGTGGCTCAGTAGTAAATTCCTCTTCAATTATATCTTTCAGAATCTCATTGATCTCCTCTAAAGGCGTTTCATCTAGTTCTTTCAATTTCTCCTCGATCGGCTTTTGTTGGACTTCTTCTACCACCGTCTTGCAGGTGGTGTCGCAGGTGGCTTTGTCAGCAAACTTGTTGTATGTTGCACATCCCCTCCATGTGGTTTCTACACAGGTCCCGTTTATGTGAGTGTATACCGTCTCTGTCTGGTTCGAGCATTTGTCTCCGTTGAATTTATGGCCGCATTCTGCAATAACGGAAAATATGGTAATTCAGGAATAATGCAAGGGAGTAATATTAGTTGATTTGTATTGTTTGGAAGCCTAATAGCTGATCATACATGGATGGTAATTACTAAACTTCAACAAAACAAAAACTTCCAATAGAGTCAACAATAATTGCTGTTGATAACAGAAAATTATTAGGTAACTTGTCATAAAATTCCTAAGTAGTGGCTTTTATCTAGAATCATTTCCACTACATAATCCCATGAGTACCTAAGAAAAATAATAATTAGACATGGTGAACTTATGGAACTCCATGTTCAATGTAATTTCATGAATATTTATACTGTACGTACAGTTACACTAATTGTTTGTCTTATGTTAGAATACATATTGCTGGAAGTAGCTACTTCATAGTTTCTTCGACCTACAAAATTTTCACTAGCTAGCTTTCTATTAGCTAACTATATTATTATTAATATTTGAAACCACTTCTTATAATTATTAAAATAGTCGCGGTATTCAAAACCAGGCAAGTATCAATGTGCCTTTTTATAAATACTTTCTTAGATATTCTAAGACACCACTGACTGACGGTGATGGAAAACATCGTGAGGAAACCTGGATTTAATTATCTGAAATTGCAAGCCGGCACTGAGCTAGCGTGGTGATCAATGCTCGATCTTCTCTATAAGAGAAGAGGCCTCAGCCTTTTTTTTTTCGAAATTGTCTTTCGCAGTTAGGTCTGAGGGAGCTGTTACTGCTTAACCGGAAGATTGGCGAGATCTAATACAAGGCCTCCAGCCAGGCAGGCCTTTGCCCTGCAGTGGGACGGTTATAGGCTGTTATTTTTAAGACTTCTGCACAGGTACTCAACCCAAATCTAATACCTATCTATAGCTGTTTCTAACCACTTACCATCAATAACGACCAAGTCGAATTCTTCCTCCTCAGACTCGTGTTGTCGCATTACCCTGAACAAACAGTTGAGGGAACAGACGTATTCGTTCTCGAATTTGTTGAGTGTCGGACAGCCTCGCCACGTCTGGATCTCACAGCGGGACCCCGGCTTGTAGTATGAGAACACAGGTGTCGGCTCCTTGTGGCAGTCGCTGCGGTTTAGCGGGGAGAGGCAGTAGTCGGGCGGTACTGTGGAATACATGATACATTAGGTAATTACCTACTTTTGGGGTATGTTTTGTTTTATAATTCTTTATTATTATTTATTAAAAATACACATGAAATTAGATGTACTGAGGCGAGCTTAACTCAAAATTGAGTTTTCTAACAGCAAACCTTTGAGTTATTGAGAGATTACGAGGATAATAAAAGTGTACAAAAAAAGAAAAGAAAAAATAAGAAAAAAATTATAATTATACTAATTTACAGGTATTATAATATATACATATAAGAAAGACATACCTACTTGCATACCAATAGTACATATTACATACATAATGATACCTATTATTCAAACTGAAAGAAAATGTTGTTTTTTTTTTTAAGAAAAGCGTCGTCTTTCACTAGGAATTTCTCCTGTATCGTAGGTGCGTTTAAAAAACAGTTACCACGCTGTCGGTACGTGAATAAGGGTTTTGGAAAAAAATGCGGTGGTTGGCAGTTATAGTCGACCGGTTGGTATTGGTAAATAGGTAGGGCATTGAATATATTTTAAAATCTAAATAGATTACTATAATATTACATAAAATAATACTTGCCTGTTTGAACAAAGCTGAAAAAACTAAACGCAATAAAAAAACAAAGTGGGCACAAACTCATTGCGAAACGTAACGTATCTTATGGCACAATCCGTGAAATAATTCCGTAGTAATCGTTTTGTAGTAAATTAACTACGTTTAATAGCCTAATTAAGGTTTAATGACTCTTAATTACACTGATAAAAATGTTACATAATGCAAAAAGAGATGCATCGGCCGGGAATCGAACCCGGGCCGCCCGCGTGGCAGGCGAGCATTCTACCACTGAACCACCGATGCTCATGTCGTATTATTAAAATAACTAATAACTATCTTAAGCTAGATAAAGATTGAAGATATAATAAAAAATAACATACCTAAAGGTGTCTTTATCCGGGTGATGCCTTTATAATTACCAAAGGTATGTAATAATGCACAAGACTTACCTTTAGCGACTCTTGCACGTGCAAAAGCTTACAGAGTCAAAGTCTGCTATATAAAATAAGTACCTACCTGCCTATTAAGTTTCGTTTACCGTTATCAACTTATTGCATTCGTCATTGCGGGTAGAATCTAGCAGAGGCTGAAGCCCTGAAGTAGCGTAGAAACAGTGGGTAAAGTTGTGCTGAGTATATTGATCACAAAATATCTAATTAGTTGGTAGTTAGCTACCAACTAACCTATGTGGTGATCATGAGCACATAATTATCTAACAAGGTACTACTTACTTCTTGTAGTGTCGATGGTTTTCTGACTAAATCAAATCAGCCCAATCAGCCCTATACTAATTTTCTCTATGCCAATACATTGCTCTTTAACTAACTACGTAAAGTTATGGAAAGTGAGTGGTTGACAGTATTTTTTTGTGTAATCTCCAATCGTTTGTCGGGTAAATTTAATTTTTAACGATTAAATATTTACATCTGCTGCCATCTAGTATTTCAATTTTATACTACATAGTTTTCTAGTAGTTTCTAAAAATAAAGTATAGATGGCAGTAATCTCACAAAAAGAATAATAAATTATGATCACATCGTCATTTATTTTCAAATAATTTCCATATAAATATGATTTTTCTTATCAATAAAAAATTATAGCTAATAAAACAATTATAGCTATAATTGAATACATGTCATTTAATACAACATTCACACAAATCATTACAATAGTATGTACCTATAAAAGTTAACTCAATGTCTTATAATTAATATGTATTATTATTTATAGGACATTTTTTGGGTAAACAATTAACTATAAAAAGAGTAATTATTTAATATCTCAAAAATAAGTCACAAAGTTGCGTATAACGCCATCTAGTAAGTATTTTTTTGAACTAAATACTAGTTGAGATCTCTACGGCTGGACGATACCTTAATTTCGATGCGTTAATTCACTATTTTACCGCTAGATGTCGGTTTAAAATTAGTCATAAAAGATTAAGAATTTTTAAATGCCTCTGTCAATGTATAACGTTTTTTGAATACAAGTTAAACACAGTTTGAGTATTTCCGTGAGCGGTCAGTGGGTCCCAGTAAGTAAAGTAAGGAAATCGACAAATTAGGCAGCGCGCGTTGCAGACAATTTTTATTCATTAACTTAAATTGTATACTGCCAGTATAACTTGGGCAAAAGTACTTTTAAAATTCAAGATTATTTTAATTAATTAAGTCCAATCAGCCTTGATCGTGAAATGTAAGAGTATTTTTATAATAAACTGTATCGGCGAGTGTGATGAGCCTCTTACGGTAGCTGATGCTAACATTTCCAGCGTTAAGCGTTTTGTTTCTTTTGTCGGCATAAGACCGCACCAACGATGATCAAAATTACCTGAAACAAAATACAATGAAGTACTACGCTTGTATACATGATAAATGATTTTATTCCTGCAAATGCGTTTTACAAAAACATTTAAAAATATTTTTTTTTACTACATGGCGTCGGCACTTTCTAATTGACTACCTCCGAGAAGAAATACCGAAACAAACTCATTAAGGTTTTTTATTTTATTGTTCTTAATCAAGTATGTTTCAGCGTAATAATGTTAAGGTAATGGTTCAGCGTATTAATAATCAAAACAGCTTACGGAAGTCCACTTGACCGCTAGTGATAGGCCTCTCCGAATATTATCGTGACTATAAAAACTATTTTAACCGAACCTTTCTTTTAAGAAGCTAATATGGAAATTTTCTCTTGCAGTTTTCAATACAAATACTTTTATAAACTCACCTCCAAAACAATGAGTATGATCGAAACAGTCAGCACCATAGAAGACGTCTCCTTGAAGACCAACAGCACCAGGTCTTTGCACCCTCCAGTGTAGTACGTCTTCTTCACCTTACAGAGCTCTCTGTCCCTCTCTTGCACCAGGTCGGACCTTGAGGAGTCGTACGTGGGACAGCAAGAGATAGGTACGTTCGGAGGGAAGTAGTATGGCAGCTTCGGGTTCCTGTAGTCTTCTGGGCCGTATACTCCGCAGCAGTTTAGCTGTAGCATAAGATTTATTTAAGGTGAATTATGGTGAAAATGACTTAAAATGATGTTTGTGAGACAATGTTAAAATAACTTTAAAGTAGACTAATCTATTTACCTTAAAAAAACATCGCCCCGCTCTTGGAATTTCTACTGTATCGCAGGTGCGTTTTTTAAATATGAAATATCACAAACACAGACCCAGACTCGGGACAAACATCTGCGGAACGCACCAATTTTTGTCTTGTGTGGGAATCGAACCCGCAACCCCTAGCGCAGCAGTCCAATCACTTAACCACTGCACCAATCAGGTCGTCGACATTAACTCAGTGTTTTTAAAAGTATTGTGTTTTTAAAGAATAGTGTTTACATTTTTGTCAACGTTTCCTTTCCTATTATTGTATGCTAGGTGTATGTTTAATTATGCACAATTTATTGATAGTCATTCACACTCATAATAAATCCATTAATTGTCCAAAACTTCCCCGTCAGACTATTCTTCCTCTATATCATGCGTGGTTTCTCTCACGTGCTCGAAAACCTGCTAATTGAGCTAAGTTGCCTAACAATACAAATTGTGATGATATTTAGAACTGAAGTATTAATCAAATTTTGTGTAAATGATGCATTATTTATTAAAGATTGTTTCCATATAGGTAGATACATAAACAATAAATGTAGGTGTTTCTGGCGTACTAAGTTTAAAACCTATAATTTTTTGTAAGCAGTATCATATTTCTGACAGCCATTTCGGTTCATCCGAGTGATGAAATAAGCAAGAGATTAATTACAATTTTGAATCACGTGACGAAGAAAAAATATGACCGTTATGTTGTTGACAAGTTGTTATAGAGGTATAGCCTTCAGATTAGAGATCATTGACAAATAAAGGTTTTATTATAATTATAATGTCCTGCCTTGTTGGTCTAGAGGTCGCTAAGCGCGACTGCTGAGCAAGAGGTCCTAGATTCAAATCCCGGGTCGGGCAAAGTGTTACTGAGTTTTCCATTAGGTCATTCTCAGTAGCAGCACGGAGTCTGGACTTGTGCCCGGTTGATGTCAATAGGCTCGCCCCTATTACATTGGGACTTTCAACATAACTGGCGAAATGTGGGTGTCTTATATGTACACCTCTGCCTACCACTTCGGGGAATGCAGGCGTGATGTTATGTTACGTTACGGATGAAAACTTAAAAAATTAAAAATAAATCCAACAGGAAAGGTTAGAATTGTCTTATATCTTTCAGTCTGTTTAATATTTTGTATGAAAAGTGGTGTAGCTACAAACTCACATCAGACTGCGTCATGGACCATATCTTGAGGTGTCGCTGGTTGTCTTCCCGCGCTTGTTTGAAGGAGTCTGAGAGGGACTTCTGTAGTTTGGCCTCGTCTGAAGGCTCTACGTTCACCGATATACCGGCGATCATAGCTTGGATGATGGCCAGAAGTAATAGGACCACTGCAGCCTGGAAACAAATAACAAAGTTATGTTAGTTTTAAGACTGCCTCGTTGGTCAAGTGGCTGCAAAGCGCGTCGCTGAAACTGAGGTCCTGGGTTCGATTCCCGGGTCGGGCAAAGTGCTATTGGATTTTTTCATTAGGTAATTCTCAGTAGCAACACGGAGTCTGGGTTTGTGCGCGGATTTACAATAGGCTTGCCCCCTATTACATTGGGACTTATAACCTGTTCCATACATCGTGTCGTATAGGTACACCTCCGCCTACCCCTTTTAAAAATACAGGCGTGAAGGTTTGTGCAATTTTTTTGCCTATTTTGATAAACCGAACCTCACCACAAACCACAGGCCACGATTGCTGCATTCGTCATTTTTGCTCTATACTCGCTTATCACATTTTCTACTCGTGCGCATTTTTTGTATTATTGTGGGCGAATGCCCGACTTCACCTATTTTCATTTACTTATAAGTCATACGTAAGTTTAAAACATTTATCTGCTTGCTTCTTGGTGACTGTACAAGAGGCCTGTACATGAAACGCGTATTCGTAAACTTATTTTGGTGAAAAAGTAGTAAGGGGAACAATCTATACTCTTTTTACTATAAAATCAGTTCAAAAGTTTTGTTTCTATTAACCCTTGAGTTTCTATACATCCCGTTTTACCGGTACCTAATTATGACTAATAGACATTAGATAGTCACTTCACTCGTACGATTTCAGCTTTTCTTATCCTCGACACTACACATCGATTAAACTCCCAGTCACGACATACCCACTCAAATCCTAACTTCTCTAGCCTCCAATCAATATTCTTCTCTATCCTGTATTAAAACCTAGTATTTAAAGACATCGGTCAAGACCAGTGGTTACGATTCGCTCGTCACGCTCGCGTGATATGCCAGCTTTCAATTGAACTTGATTTTATTAACGGTCCAAGGTTGCATGTAAGTTACCTTCGAGCATTTTCTATGTGTAACTTGCTTTAATCCTTGTTATACTGAAATAATTCAAGAACTAATAAAGGTGCCTAAATATATATGCACTGATAGTCGTGCGGTATGACCGTTGGACTGCTAAGTCAAAGGGCGTCGCACTAATGGATTTTTAAATTCTTGTGCGTATTATAAATTAGTTATCAGTTGCTTAAAACGGTAAAGGAAACATCGTGAGGAAACCTGAATACCTGAGGGATTTTTCAACGTGTGCAGAAAATGTGTAAAGCAATGTCAGAGGCCTGCAGGCGGTTTAAACTCTGATACCAGGTTGATCAATGTTCATCAACCGTATGATAAGAAGAAGAAGTACAAATGTAATTCTAAAAACTATCAATCCAATTATGTTTCCACTTTCCAGTTGAGTATACACTTTGGTATCCTACAAAACTAGATGCTGGACTGTATGGACGTGCCAGTCTTTATCCGCCAAATCGAAGTAAATTAGAATTATTGATAGTCAGGAACATAAAAACGATTAGTATGTCTGTAGGCTGATGGAAGTGGAGCTATATGATAATAATTTAATTCTTGGTAATTGCGGAAGGTTTAAACCTAAAGGCCAGTAAGGAGTGTAGTTGTATGGAGTCTTCACGTCACAATAGAACAAAAAAGATCTCAAAAAACAAGGGCTTCAAAGTTCCAAGTGCTAATCTTCGATTTATACCTCAGTAACCTCATAGCCACAAACCGATATCACTGCACGAGTGAAGACAGGTTCGTAAACTTAGTTGTAAATATTTTATGACTTATTGTTAGTCTAAACACTTAAATATTTTATACTAGCAATACATTATCGGAGTTAAGGTATAAAAAATACATAAAACAATGTTTTATTACAATTCAATACAAAATACGTAACCTAATAAGTATTTTAATTGGTTCCGAGGTTATTTTATTGAAACTCAAATTACTGCATCTTTATTAGAAGAGGATATTATTCCTAACTGAACTGCAGGGAAAATACGATAGTGTGAAAGAAATACGTAACGCACAATAGTAATTGACGCATACATGATAAAACGTCAAACTTGTTATCACGTGTATGATGCATAGTGACGAACGGTGACGAGTGGAAACGCTACTTCGGTACGTCAAAGGTTTGAAAACCCATTTAATACGACGTGAGCTGAATATCCAATTTTAAAACTTTTTAGGTTGCAATTCTTGGGGGACCTGATTAAGAATAAAGTTTCGTTCGACAAGTGACACCCAGTGTAGGCGCAATTAAGGCAAAAAGCTGGCAACTTTGGTACTTATGATTAGTGATGAAACTATGTTCCTTATTATCTTTTAATCATGTATGTTTTTAAAGAAAAAAACTAACACAATGTCTGGTTCATAAAATTTTCGTAACGTGACTGAGTTGCTAGTTTTGCGCACGTGATTTTGGATCAAATTACCTTAAATATTAACTTACAATGTTCCAATGCGGAACGAAGGCGAACGAAGTTTTTCAGTATTTGTACATGTACATATTATGTACCTTTATTGTAATATCGGATAAGATTCTAGGCAAAGAACAGCCTCCAACAAGAAACACCAAATGGCAAAACCGACCTGAATGGCGCAGTGGCTAAACGATTGGACTGCTGCGCTAAAGGTTGCAGGTTCGATTGCTGCACGGGGCAAATATTTGTGCGAACCGCAGATGTTTGCCCCGAGTCTGGGTGTTTGTGTATGTGATGTTTCATGTTTGTGCAACGCACCCACGATACAACAGAAATTCCTAGTGTGGGGCGACGTTTTTTTTAAGGAAAAAAAAACTCAGGGTGGTCTTTTATCATATCAAAACCTGCCGTGCTATAGATATCTTACGAACACACTTCTAAATCCGCGGTGAGATTCGACACTAGCATTCGATCAATAATGTACTAGATCAATAATGTACTAGATCAATAATGTACTAGATAAATAATGTACTAGATCAATAATGTACTAGATCAATAATGTACTAGATCAATAATGTACTAGATCAATAATGTACTAGATCAATAATGTACTAGATCAATAATGTACTAGATCAATAATGTACTAGATCAATAATGTACTAGATCAATAATGTACTAGATCAATAATGTACTAGATCAATAATGTACTAGATCAATAATGTACTAGATCAATACTGTACTAGATCAATAATGTACTAGATCAATAATGTACTAGATCAATAATGTACTAGATCAATAATGTACTAGATCAATAATGTACTAGATCAATAATGTACTAGATCAATAATGTACTAGATCAATAATGTACTAGATCAATACTTTACTAGATCAATAATGTACTAGATCAATAATGTACTAGATCAATAATGTACTAGATCACCGATCAAAAACGGCCCGAGAAATAAGAACACAAATAATTTTGTCTTATTTGGAGTTAGTATGCTCCAATCGTAGCCAACATTAAGACGTTAACATGACTGCTTTCTCGGCCACTTATGCGATATGATTTTCTTCTTGATCCTTAGCATATTGTTGATCAAAGATTCTAGGGCACAGTGAGGTGACGTGCGAGATGATGGCCTGTATTAAGTCAAAACAAAAGAATTCAGAATAACTTACAATATGAATAGATTTGTCCTGTTTCTTGAAGACGGCCACTTCTCCGTATATGACGACACACACTGTGACGGCTGCTGTCACTGCCAGCACCACCATTGACACCATCCTGCTCGTTTGGTCTGCATCGTACGCCTTCGTGGCCATTGACGTTAACACTGCTAAGACTATCAGTGCCAGCGCTGCTATCTGGAAATTTGGTGGGTTGTTAGAGATTAAGAGTTCGGAATCTTTGGATCTTACTTCTTCATTTATCATTTGTATTGCTTTCTCTCTATCATTGCTATTGCCTTTGGTAATGTTCTTTACCGATTTGTTGATGCATTTGAGGAATTTTCTAAAATTGAAATGAATCAAAGTGGCATTTGCTCAGGCAACGGATGCTTGTGGTGACTTAAAAATGGTCTACGATAATCTGTCAATCAAATAACATATTTGCTAGCTTCAAGTGTTTCAGATATTACAATATCAAAAATGTTTCATCAACTTTATCGTCAAGGAAATTCTGTTTTTATCAAAACCAGGGATGAAGAGAAATACGTGCAGTTATTAAACTAAACAACACTAACCACAGAAAGAATTCCTAATATCACAAACATGATTTTGATACATTTCATGCAATTAACACTTCTTTTTATTTGTGGGTCGTCTGTGCTCCCAAGTTCCCTCTCGCCTGATCGGGCATCGATGATGACGTCATGTTTGATCTCGATTTCTTTTGCTGTGGAAAGAAAAAGGAAGAACATTTTTAGTCTTACGCTTCTAATTAGTTAAAAGCTCACGAGAGATCAACTGCATTTTAGGTTTAGGTGTATAAAAAGATACGTTGCCCCACACTAGAAATTTCTCCTGTATCGTGGGTGCGTTTCACAAACATGAAATATCACATACACAAACACCCAGACTCGGGAAAAACATCTGCGGATCGCACAAATTTTTGTCCCGTGCGGGAATCGAACCCGCAACCCTTAGCGCAGCAGTCCAATCGCTTTGCCGCTGCGCCAATCAAGTGATTTGATCTCCGGGATACTTTGGACTGTTAAACTTGCTACCATCTTTATTGCATTGACGGATCAATCTCTACATAACGACATGACTCGATTACATAAGACAATAAGCTCATGCAAATACGGATAGGAAAATGATTATAAGCACAGTATTAATCTCTTCTGTCACAAAGTGGAAAACATCTGATTCTCCAGTTACCAAACTATTAGAATTAAATGGAATATGATGGCTTAAACTGGATACACAATGGCCTTATCAATCACTTTATTCGTACGAAAGACTTTAATGGCATTAGTCAGAAGCCCGTTCTTCATCGTTTAGGTGCTACACTTCACTTCACCATTGACCATTGTGTGCGCGTTCCGTAATATCAAGATCAATGACGTCATATAACGATAACGCTTGTAATAACGACAAATCGTTCTAGAAAAATGAAAATCCTTTTACTTTAGTTAAACTTGAATAACTTTAAAATGATTAAACTAAAAACAATGAATTATATGAGGAAACATTAAACTGCCAATCATTTTAAGAATTTTTCATTATTTCAAGAAATTTTTAATCGTGGTCCATTTTACTGTACATTTCTAAGCTCTTTTGCTACTTGATCAAACTAAAACCTACTATTTACTAACATACTTATCGCGTTTTATTATAAAAGGGGTAGCAGAGGTACATTATTTTTATACTATATTATTTCACTGGCTGTACAGTGCTATGAAAGTATTTTCACTTCCAATTTAGATCAGTTGCATGATCCTATTTTTCAGACTTAAAAAAAATCTCTGATTTAAGTAGTCTTTGCGCACAACCATATTTTACTGTTGATGATACCTGAACGATTAATTAACCTAGTTAAGTTTTCTAATACTAATTAACGGATTAATAAAGCCCACTTACCCTCACTGGTGGCCATCTCGTCCCAAACAGCGGGATTCTCGTCGAAAATGAGCCGCACATCCGTCGCACCTGCATTTATATGACAATTACAATACACTGTAGCCGAATGGTTGAACGCACGGGTTCTATCACATAATACATGTGGTCTTCATTCACCATGATTTATGTGCCGCTGTGGAATTGCGTTTGTCGGATCTGATAGCTAAATTGGTCTGGTTGTCTTGCGTCAAGATTGCGGTCTTGATCTTTGGCGGTGGCTACAAAAGCGTCTACTTCGTAAGAAATTATATTTATGTGGCAAAAAACATGGTGCATTTTAACTGTTTCATTTATTCTTGCCATTTTGTAAATACTCGTGTGATGGTAAGTATAAGAGTAGTTTATAAAAATGTTAATAGAGAAATGCCTTCCAAAAACCACATTAGTATGATTTTTACGGCACTATGAGCAAATAATAAGGAAACTCTGGATATTTTTACTAGTGTATAGATTAGTATATTTTTGTTTATTTAGTAATATAAAAGACGCTGTTTCATAGTACCTAAGAAGGAAAATCCCCAAGCCATTTTAATTTTACATACAAATATTTTCAAAATAATATTCCTACACGATATACAGAAATATGGTCATATTAATAGAAATGGTGACGTCATTTTATATCGTTTACGATAGCAAAGAAAGTTACTATCATACCTAAACTGTCTTACATACATTATACCTATGTCTTTATCATATAAGAAGGCAACGGTTTACTGATGCTAGTATCCATATTATTGTTCTCTACTAAGGTTTTCCGTATTCCTACAGATTAGATCGTCGTACAGCCTATTCATGAATCTGAAAAATGAAAATAATATAAAAGAAGGTAATTTACTGTCTCAAATAGATTTAAAAATGGTCAGTACCCTAGACCCCACATTAGGATTTCCTGTCGTTGGATCTAGTCTCATTCAGTCCATAGACAATAAATCATAATACTACGAGATGATCATAGATTGCTATATTTTCTTGCTATAGTTATTTGTAAGAGATATAGACAGTGTTAGCGGCTTTCTGTAGCAAAGATGCATGGGTACATCTCAGATATTTCCTAAATTTTCAGCAAGAAGATAATTCGGGAGACAAATGTCATTCTTTCTAGATTTTTTAATTCTCGATACTACCGTCACTATAGTATGGCGGCCAGGAAGTGCAGGAACCAGTTGAGGCTTAACTATCCGAAGCACGCAAGGGTTGCGAGGCCAATCTATTACGAGTGCCTATTAAACTGTCAGCAGCTTAATTACATATCATTTTTGTTACCTAAATAATAATAATAACAGCTTATGACTGTTCCACTGCAGGGCAAAGGCCTCTCCTCGTATAGAGAAGGCTTGAGCATTGATCACCAATCTTTCTCACTGCGTTACAACAATATTCGGTCTACTTAGGTTGAAAAAACTGATCTGACTCTGTTTCATGAAGATAAGAATAGAATAGATATTGCACACCAAGAAACGAATAATACGGTATAACCTTAAAACTAGAATAACAGTGCAAGAGGCGGTCTTATTGCTAAAAGCAATTTCTTCCAGACCATTAATGGAATACTAGACAAAAAAAAACGGGCAAATTGTGGTGATGGATATTCCGCAGGGGTAGAAAGAGGCGAAACTTTAAACTGTATAGAAATTAATCTCCATAATATCTACATGATAAGTGACGAGCCTATTTCCACCTATCGGGCACAAATATTAACCAGAGGTAACTTGGAAAACCTAAGAAGTTCTTACGTATAAATTCGCCGTTCACGATGAACGAGGGAGGCCTTTGCTCAACAGTGGACGTGTTCCAGCTGATGATGACACGATGCACTCATTCAGCATAAACCGGATTCCCCAAACATAAATACAACACATTACTAACCTGAAAAGTAGTATACCGAACACTGATGAGTCTATCGATCGGGTTTAAAACAGTCACGTGCCACCGTCATTAAACTGAATTTAGGACATATCTGGTATTTCTAAAAATGGAACTACTTTTTTAAATCGATCTTTTTATTTCTTTTTTTTGTCGTTCCGACATGTGTCGCCTACTACGGTATTGCCAGCCAGAATGCTGGTCGCTTCCTTCTAGTGATTAGCACTTGCGTTGTCGTACGGTGCTAAGTATTTACTATACATCGTGATTTTAAACCGTGCCGTATTTTTATTTAGGTTGATGTTACTTGTCATGTTCTTATGTTTGGATATCATGTGTCACTTGTTTTTCCTGTGGCTCTGACGATCAATTAAGGAAGATGAGATGTAGGTATTGAATTGGATCGAATAATATCTTACGACTGCACGTTCAAATGGTTGTATAATTTACACGATGCTTTATCTTTTACATTCGAATATTGAATGTCAGTCATTCGATATTCGAATGACGATATACAAATCGGTGTAGTGTAGGTACCTACGAAGTAGATAATTCCTATGTAGTCCTCAATAACTTTATTGACACTACTATCTTTGTTGTCAGGCCAATCTCTATAACTCCGACTTGACGTGTTTCCATGAAACAGTTAACTCATGTCGGAACAAAGAAGATCGATAAAAACGTCATTTCTGCTATTTCAGAGGTCGACATACTATTACAATAATGGCCCTAGAATTAAATGTCACCACATCTAAGACAACTTTCATCATCATCGTCAGCCGAAAGACGTCAATGTGGTCAAAGGCCTCTCCCTTTCATCTAGTAGCTGTCTATTGATCAACTTTATGACTGAACATTTATATGACGGAAAATAAATTATTTCTCCTAATATACATACATTTATTTAAGGATTCGTTACCCTGCTTTGTAACGTGGCGCCAACTGAGGCCACGACTTAAATAGATGACGGCAGCTTTAATCTAATGATTGTCTTCCCACTCAAGTAATAAGCGTCAACTGAGAGAATTGAGCTATTTTCATATTATCACCGTATGTACACAATTGAAATTTACGAAATAATTGGCTACAATTTTGGGATGGCGCATGCCGCCGGAATTCACAGAAACCTTGTGAATACAACATCGTGGATAGTGCCATCAAATGCACTACTGAATACTGAAATAAGCTTCCCTTGTGACAATGACATTTATTTTCTCGTAAACAAGGAAATGTGACATTTCGTTTATGAGACTGTACCAAATCTGTTTAAAATAAGAACTACCCTATTGACGTTATGAATTCGTTTAAATTCGGAACGTTTATTTGCCATTGCTCAATTTTAGTGGGATTTTTTTCTTTCCAAATTCAACAATCAGTCTACATGACTGATTGTTGAATTTGGAAAGAAAAAAATTGCTTTGGCGTAGTTCTCTCATGAGCTGCTTATAAATACTGTTACTTTGGTATGAATATAGATAAGCTAATCAGTAAGATGATAATGAAATTGTCTGCACCTAATGTATAACTATCAATTGCTTTCGCTCAAGGAGGTTCTCTACTTCCACCCATAAAATTGGATTATAGAAACAAAAGAAGATCTGGAAGCAGTCAGGAACCTGCTAGTCAAACCTTAATTCTTGACGAAGACAGTCTGCTGATGGGCATAAAGTAGGTATGTTTATATAATGGCTAACAATAATGTAAGTAAATTGTATTCACGTGGCGGATGACGGCAGTTTTAACGTTTATGGCGCTGTTCTAATTTATGGTTTCAGTGGCGTGGGGAACAAGCGAAAGTATTGTTATTTTTTGGGTGTACAGTCGCGATGAAAGTTGTTTATATAAAGTCGAAATTTGAAAATGTATTCTGAAGAATGCGATGTGATTAATGAAGTGAAAAGAGCAGCAAAAGAGAGAAGTAGCAAATAGTAGTTTAACGACCTGATTAGCGCAGTGGCTAAGCGATTGGACTGCTGCGCTAAGCGATTGTGTTTTCGATTCCCGCACGGTACAAACATTTGTGTGATCCACAGATGTTTGTCCCGAGTCTGGGTGTTTGTGCATGTGATATTTTATCTTTGTGAAACGCATTCACGATACAGGAGAAACTGTGGGCTTTGAGGCTTTGAAGTTCTTCTCTTTCTTGTGGGTTTCTTGTAAAAAAGCTTAACTTTATTTACCTATGTAAAATGGTTAGGGCAACGAGTGTACAAACTTTAAGAGAGTGTTGTATGTTAAGTTCTGAAAGTAAAATTGTTCCACCTTATGGAGGGGTGGATTTAGACCCATAAGGTTGAACATTTTTGGTCGTCCGAAGTGAACATATAACACCGTCTTAAAGTTTATACACTCGTTGCCCGGACGGATAAAATCTTGATTGAATACTCATGACAATAATTAAAATGTATTTTTGTATTCCGCGAAATATAAACTCTTTTATTGCCAACATTTAGATTAAGAACAATTAAGTATTCTAAATAGCAAAGTTAATGGCAGACTTTCCAAGAACTCTTAAAAAGCGACATTAGTTTCCAGAATATATTTGTCTAAACCAAATTTTTAAAAAAAATTATGATCTCAAATACACCAAATAAATGTTTTGGAATAGGCAGGGTTTCAAATAAATATTACACAATCACTTTCGCCGTCGCCTATCCTGCCATAGGTCATAGCTATCAAGCATGGCACAGGTTGCCACTCATTGCGCCGTCACCATGGCAACAGGCACACAACACCACGCACAATGGCACTGACCACCCCTTCTCACCACTTCGGCGTCAAGGACGACAGGAATTCGCGATTGTACCATATAGAATTTATTCAATTGAAAATAACAATAATTAGGCTGTTCGCTGTTTTTGACTTTTGCTTTCAGTTTTTTTTGTAATTCTTCGAATCAATTTGCTTTTATTAGGTTTAAATGGTACCCTACATGTTTTGTTCAAATATTTGTATTATGTATGCTGTCTGGAGGTCTAACTTTGTACGAAAAAAACCCTGTTTGTCTTTAAAATGTAGTAAGTGACTGTAAACATCTGTAGGTATTTAACCAAAAAAATTAAGTAATTGCAATTTGTCAGCCTGTCGCTGTTATGAAACTTAGTACTCCAGATGACATTCTTAATATAAATCTATATCAAAAGACCCTTCAACATCCTTAAAACGTTCATGAACTGTGCTGATATTATGAGCTTTAACCCCGTCACAGGCATTTTAAACCGTTATTTAAGTAGCTATAACCCGTAGTAGATATATAACTTAGTACTAACGAAATAAATACAACAACATAGCAAACAACCCATACAACACACACTTAAAATGATTAATGACACCAAATTGAGTCCAGGGAAGTAAGTAAACAAATGTTGAGGTAAATGACTGCACCATTACCGCGCCATCGATGGACCAATCACAGGTAGGTATATGGACGTACCCAAGTTACAGGAAAACTTCCTAATTAGTGTTCAAATAAAGACCATTTTTGACGAGCAAGTTGGTTTAGTTGTTGCTTTAGTTTCGGTGCTAAGAGTTGACAAATATTTTGACGTTCGACGGATATTCCATAAAATAGAAGATAAGGATCTGAGTCCTGAAGTTTGAGCTTAAGATTCCCAAACTAACTAAATAAATAAATTAATGGATCCACTATCAAGTAAAGATTAAATGTATTATGAAGTCTGTATGCCCTGAAAGTTAAGAACCTGCAAAAAGTTCATTGATTGATTGATATTATTATAAGAAGTGTTATCAAAGAACCTCTCATGCGTTGCGGACATTTTCGCAACAAGGATTAGATCATAAAGTTTATGCCTTATACGCAGTTGTAGTCGAACAAACACATTTTGTCGCTCAGTGTTATAATATTGGACATAAAAGACGTGTTAGAATCCTGGGCCTGTGCTAAGAATTTCTTAAGAAGAAATATTACTAACCCTTTATCAGACTTGGAAATTAAACATAAGAACCAACAGTCGGTTGTCTCGTTTGCAAACCATCCAACCAGGGTTATATAAGGTGTTTTTTATGGAAAATTTAATATTAATAATAACACAGCCTATAACTGTCCCACTGCAGGGCAAAGACCTCTTCTCATACAGAGAATAATTGATTATTAATCACCACGCTAGCTTACTGAAGGTTAGCAATTTCAGATAATTAAATCCAGGTTTCCACACAATGTTTTCCGTCACCGTTAGTCAAAGGTGTCTAATATCTAAGAAATTAAATAAAGAATCATATTTTTTTTGAATTTCATTCTATTTTAGAACTTCTTTGAAGAATTTCAATAAACGCCGACAATAACCAAGTAATGGTTCGGCATTTAACACGACGCTGTCAATACGTGCGATAGTAATTGAGATCAAATACTAAACACAATAACTCAAGTATTTGGTAATGTATTTATGTATCAGCCTATAAGTAAACGGACAAAAATACCTGTGCTTGTAGATAGGCATATTGTAGAAAATTGGTCATAAAAATATTCCTACCCCTCCTATAATTTTTTTTTAGATTAATTTCGTTACTGATTCCGAGACAGTCAATTCATTTCTTTGGGACGCCTAGAGCTTCATTGCTTCGATAGTTCTTAAAGGTTATTATTGTTGATCCTGACTTATAGGAGTTACAATGAAGGGAACGAGTGGCGGGCTTGTCACAAATAAAAAAAATTGGTCAAAAAAGAATATGTGAGAAAAAACTCCGAAACTTTCCAAATCAGTGGTCATTAATGCTAACTTTTTCATCTAGCAAGGAATGCTGGAAATTGCAGACCTTCCCTAGTCGCAGAAGCATTTTAAGAAGACTGTTTTTATTTTAATCGTCTCCCCACACTTGGAATTTCTTCTGTATCGTGGGTGTATTTCACAAATATGTAATATCACGTACACAAACACCCAGAGTCGAGACAAATACCTGATCGCACAATTTTTTGTCCCGTGCGGGTATCGAACCCGCAACCCTTAGCGCAGCAGTCTAATCGCTTAGCCACTGCACCAATCGGGTCGTCAATTGTTCCTAACGTTAGAGTTTCCTGGTATGATTCCTAGAAGAGTGTAATTGCTTCTAACGCTAGAATATCTAGGTCGATTCATAGTGCAGGACAAAAATTGATTCACTTATATTTGTCAGGAGTCATATTGTTGTAGTTTTTTTTTGTGGGTAGGTGTTGAAAAAGTAAACACACATCTCTGATTTTTGAATTTAATTTAAAATAGTTTAAATTGAAAATCTTAGTTAATTTTTAAAAAAAATTGTCAATCATAGTCTACATACAGTGTACTTACGTTTGTAACACATTTATGTGACACAAACCACTTACAACACACCACCTGCCAGCACTTCAACTACACTTTACAAACGTTCTGCAAGCAATTCTTGGGTACCATGGCACAACTCAGTGATATCCTACTGGTGCAGAAGAGTCTGGAAGAGACATTCAATAAAAAGATGGGAGACCTTGAGGCCCAAATTCAGTGTGCTGGTCCAGCCAAAGATACCGTTGCCAAGGTTGCCGAAGAGTTCCGGACTTTCAGGGAGCTGGTCTATAACATGCTAGGGTTACTGCGTAAACAAATAGGAGAGTGCGCCAGACAGCTCGACGGACTCGAGACTCGGCACCGGAGAAAGGCATTGGTTTTCCTAGGTCTTCATGAGGCTGAGAACGAAGATAGCAGCTTGGTTGTTCTGGACATCATCACTAACAGGCTTGCACTCAAGAATATTACAGCTTCATGCATTAAGTCCTGTCATCGTCTTGGGGCTGTTGGCAAAGAGCATCACAGGCCCATACTCGTCAGATTTGCTAGTCTTGATACAAAGTCTTCTGTCTGGAGAGCGAAGACGAAATTGAAGGGTTCCTCCATCGCAGTCAAGGAATTCTTGACCAGAACTAGGCAATCTGTATTTGAGAGGGCTCGGCTGCACTTTGGAATGAAATCGTGCTGGACGCAGGACGGCGTTATAGTCGTGAAGACCTCAGACGGCAGCCGACATAAGATCACTTCAATGGATGAGCTTGATCCGCTATTGACTAAGTATCCAGGGGCTGCTGGCGGGTCTCCGTCTGCAAGTAAAAAGGGTACGAACACTTTAAGTGAAAGGCCAGGTGCGACACGTAAATAATATCTTTTTAATTTTCATTAATATCGCCTTACCTGTTTTTTCTAGTATTGTTTACATTCTTGTTCTTGCATTGCAAAGATTGTAGTTTATACTATCTTTCCGGTATCGTTGGTAGTGTATAAGTACCCTGTTTCTCAGGTTTATAATAGTATTGAAACGTCATTTCCTTTTAATGTAAGTTATTGTATTTTAGTTCGAGGTTTGCTATTGAGGTTATTTGCTTTTTCGTTATGTCGCTGTCAACGTCAATCGTTAAATGACATTGTCAAATAAATAACGTGGTTCTTCTCGATGCCAGTGCGTTCAGAAACCGATTAGTTTAGTTTCATGTTTCATGTTACCATATTCAAGTATGACGATACTTCTATTGTTATTTTTACACTTTTTTTTGTTCGTTTTAATTTTTTGTATGTATCTGGTACCTTATACAATGTTATATTTATTTTTTTCTTTTCTTGATAATTGTCCGGAACTACCTACATTTTATTGTTTTGTTGAAGTAAACTGGCGGGTGGTGCAGTATATAGTCAGCACCACAAGTAATTATCTCTGATAACTAGTTAGTCCTAGTTCATTCTCATAATTTTATATATTTTAATTATATACAACATATTTATTATTATTTTTATTTAGTATTGTATAATGTCAGATGATGACTCATATTATTCTGCTGCTTCCTCTGGTGACGAAAGTTTTAGTTCGGCTACAGCTACACTGAATGACTTTCTGAGCCTCAAATTCAACACACATTCAAACCGGTTGCTAAATGTATGCCATATCAATGCTCAAAGCATCCCTGCTCACTATAGTGAATTCTATAGCACTTTTATGGATAGTAACATACACGCCATTCTGATCTCCGAAAGTTGGTTTAAACCTTGTCTTCCGTCAACCACATATCCACTTCCTGGTTTTGTACTTATCCGGAACGACCGCGTGGGGAAAAGGGGTGGTGGCGTCGCCATTTACCTACGTTCGGACTTCTCTTTTAAAGTCGTAGCTTCCTCTGATGTTTCTGCTTCTGCAGAATTTCTTTTTCTTGAGGTTAGTGTCAGAGGAGCTAAAACCATTATTGGCGTCGTCTACTGCCCACCAACCGTTGACTACTTCACTGAATTCGAATCGGTTCTTGAATCTCTGGGTTCTGAATATGCACACCACATCATCATGGGTGATTTTAATACTAACCTTCTCTCTCCTAATTGTCCTCGATCCCGTAAACTACTATACCTAATTGAGTCAGCTAGTCTGCTGGTTTTGCCGCTTCAAGCGACACATCACAGCACTGTTGGTGATAGTACCTGGCTCGATTTGATCCTCACCTCGAACCTTTCCCTCGTTTCCCATCACGGTCAACATATTGCTCCTGGTTTCTCACATCATGACCTAATTTACCTGTCCTATATCCTGAAACCTCCGAAATCCATTCCTCGGGTTCTGCACAGGCGTTGCTTTTCTCGGATGGATACCCAAAGGCTCCTGAGTGATGCCTCTGTGATTGATTGGGAACCGATGAATGAGGCTGCTACCGTCGATGACAAAGTTACCATTTTTTAATAATAATTTAGTACATCTATACGACGCTCATGCTCCCATCAAACCTATTAAGCTGAAGCGCCCACCCGCGCCTTGGATGACTGAAGGGATACGTATGGCAATGCGAAGGAGAGATCGAGCGTTTCGTAAATTTAAAAGGGATCGAACAGAGGACCACTGGAATCTCTTTAAATCTGCAAGGAATCGGTGTAATCAGATGATACGCAACGCTAAACGCCGCCACATATTAAATAATATTTCTACATCTTCTCAAGCCGATATTTGGAAGTTCCTCCGAACTCTTGGTATCGGTAAGTTGCGTTTATCGGACCCTCCCAGTACTATCGGTCTAGACGATCTTAACCGTCATTTCTCATCAGTACCTACCTTAGATCGTCTAACCAAACTTAAAACGTTGAATTGCCTTTCTAGTCTGATGCGCCCCAACATAGCGCCTTTTCACTTCTTTCCAGCGAATCAGGATGAGATCAGAAAGATTATCCTGTCCATCAATTCCAGAGCGGTAGGGTGTGACAATATTTCTCGCCACATGATAATTACAATTTTGGACACCTTGCTCCCTCCCATCACCCACATCATTAATTTTTCCCTATACTCTGGAACCTTTCCTTCCCTATGGCGTAAGGCTAACGTTATACCGCTGCCTAAAATTACCAATCCTTCCCTCCCTAGCCACTTTCGTCCGATTTCCATCTTGCCATTCCTGTCCAAAGTGCTTGAGGCGTGTGTACATAAGCAGTTCTCTAAGTTTATCCACAGCAACTCCTTAATAAGCCCTTATCAATCTGGCTTCAGGCCTGGACATAGTACTACCTCTGCCCTCCTTAAGGTGACCGGCGATATTAGGGCAGGACTGGAAGAGACCAAAGTAACCGTCCTGGTATTGGTTGACTTCTCTAATGCTTTTAATACCGTCAGTCACGATATCCTGTTGTCCATTCTCTCCTATCTTATGGTCTCTCCCGGGGCGCTGGAATGGTTTTCCTCATATCTTCGGGATCGTCAGCAATCGGTCTTTACCGAAAAGTGCTCCTCAAGTTGGTGCGACTTAAATGCTGGCGTCCCACAAGGCGGTATACTCTCTCCTCTTCTCTTTTCAATTTTTATAAACCTTCTAACTACTGAGCTTCAGTGTGCGTATCATCTTTACGCTGATGACTTGCAACTTTACTGCCAATCATCAGTAGATAGTATACCGAACGCGATTTTCAAACTTAACCGCGACCTGGGGATTATACAAGACTGGTCTGAAAGGTTTGGTGTGGCTGTGAACCCCACCAAATGCCAAGCCATTATTGTTGGTAGCCACCGCAGCATGCGTCAAATAGATTTGGCTGCCCTGCCTCCTATCATGTTCGATAACGCTGTTATTGCAATTAGCCCTAATGTTAAGGATCTAGGCCTTTACATCGACTCCTCGCTCAGCTGGCAAATACAGGTGGCCCACGTCAGTCAGAGGATAACGGGTATGTTGCGGTCCTTCTACCGCATGAAGAATCTTCTTCCATCTAATACAAAGGCAAAGCTTGTGCAGTCTCTTATCTTTCCGATAATCGACTATGGTGATGTATGCTATTATGACCTGAATGCAGATCTTCTCAACAAACTCGACCGCCTTCTAAATAACTGCATTCGATTCGTGTTCAATCTCCGTAAATATGACCACGTATCTGAATATCGTTCCCTCTTAAAATGGCTCCCCATTCGCCAGCGCAGAATGCAAAGGGCGTTGACCACGTTGTTCTCTTTTCTTGACTCTCCTACTTCCCCTTCTTATCTCAACTCACACTTCCAATACATATGCTGTAATCATAACAGAAATCTTCGTTCCTCACATAACCGTCTTTTACTATGTCCTACCCATAATTCTGACTTTCTTCATTCTTCCTTCTTTATTCAGTCTATCCTCTTGTGGAATGCTCTCCCTGTGGAGATTAGGATGGCTTCTAGTCGTTACACTTTTAGAATTAAGTTACGTGAGCACATTTTCAAAACACTGGCAGAATAATCTATCCTCTAATGTATCTCCATCATTAATTATATATATTAGGTTATATTATATTAGGTTAGGTATTTATTTGTTGGTATATATGTACGCTTTAAATTATATGTTTGTATTTATTTGTATAGTAGATATATAAATATAATTATGTAGAATTATTTTGTTAATGTATGGTATATTATGCAACTGTAAATTTAGATTTGTTAATGCACCTACCACGGTATTTTTTCTGCACCTTCCTAAGGTTGACTGGGAGAGAATGCCTATGGCATTAAGTCCGCCTCTGTACATTTTGTTAATTGTGCATAAAGAATAAATAAATAAATAAATATTGTTACTGCACTTACTGCATACGATCTTACATGTCGACACACCCATGATACAAAAGATATTCCTCGCACCTATGGGAGCCATGGGGCATTTGATAAAAAGGGTTAGGTTCGACAACCTTTTACAAGAAAACGATAAATAAAACATCTCTCTTGCTTTTCTTTTACAGTTTGTTCATTACTAACCCTACCAATGTTGACAATCTTTAATCTAAACTATGAAAATATAATTACAGGCACAATAAATACTAGACGCTCTAGCCGTAAAGCAATTAAGTTATAAATACTATTCGTGTCAGGTTCAGGACTAATCTAGGTATAAACTTAAGTAGCTACGTAAGAGTAAGAACCTAGGTCTGATAAACTTGACATTATTCGTTACACGAAGCTAAAACGCTAATATATCACCGGATACTAACTGCTGAAGTAAACGTGCCTTATTTTTACGTTAACTATACCTATATAGCTAAGTTAAGTGATGTTTTAATGTTGGGTTCTGTATATTAATAGCTAACGTTAAACTATGGATATTACTGAAAATAGATAAGCTTTAGTCACGCATCTCTTATATGCAAACATTTTAAATATTTGCAGTATCTAGTTACTCAGTGTTTACTGCATTCCGCAATGGAGTTAAGGTGGTAAACTTAACAAATAGATCAGATCATCATGGAAGCCATCCGATCATCTTCGAGCCCTGTCGGGCACAGCAATTCAGGATAGAGGAAGCACAGTTAAGGAGCTGCAAAACAAGATTGCACTTATTTATAGAGGGACGATCATAGGTTTTCAAAATGAAGTTTTATGTTCGAACCCCAAGGCAGGCCATTTTTAAACATAAAGCTTTTTAAAAACAAAGCTTTAATAAGATCCTTTTCTGTGTAAGAACAGGCCCTTGCCCCACAGTAAGACGGAAAAATCTTTTTTTTAATCATGACTTAATCCATTAATCTACTTCAACTTTGTAATAGGTACAGTTAGCATCATAAGTAGCTGAACATTTAATTTTATAAACATACCATTAATTAAAGAACAACTAATTACACACTAAAAAGTCTTAAATATTTTAAGATCATCCATTGGACGCTCATATAATTTGAAACAAAAACTTGAATTGGTTTTTGTTTCTTTCCATTATTTGACATAAGGTTTCGTAATATGTTAATCTACTTATGATGCTGACCGTACTACAATAGAAGAACCGTCAAATGCCAACTTACACAATAGGTAAAGGTCTGTATCAAAATCAATAATGTTGATCTACTTATAGATTGGTCTATAGGGTGACGACTATTTCCGTTATCCAGTAAGCAGTAGGTACATGATGAATTAGTTGTATCCATTCAACTCTCAAAACATTCAAGAATAATTTGCAGGTTGGCTATGATAAGAGCTTTCAGGCTTATAATTTACGACCTAGTAAATCAAAATAAATCATCGCATCGACATGAGCTAATGTCACATGGAAACAAGTCTCTTTGTTGTGTAGAGATGGGCCAGTCAACAAGGATGGCAGCTAGCGGGACTGCCCACGACGTACTTATCTTCACTCGTAAAGGCTTTCTCCATGCATTTCTATATAGAATCAACCCTTTGGGCAATACGGAAGTCACTGAAATAATGGTTCTTCTATTAAGTGTTCTGCGTGCAAAGAGGTTATAAGTGCTACATTATGTTTTACGATAGTACTATAACTCCAATGACGGCGTTGCAGTAAAAGTCTTTAGTTTCAAGAGGCAAAATCATCATCATCAGCCGATAGATGTCCACTGTTGAACAAAGGCCTCCCCCTTTTAGAAAAGGAGGGGTTGTCATAATCCCCTTGGCAAGCGGCTAGGGTATCGCAGTGTTGGTGGTCAAGTTACAGAAGAAGCTGCTGCCCAACTTCTGGATTATCCCTTAGTCGCCTCTTATGATACCCGCGGGAGGAAAGGGGGTGGTCAATTCTAGGCCGTATACCACACGGCGCGTCAAGAGGCATAATTCAAGTTTAATCCAAATTTCATAACTGCCTGTCAAAATAATCAGGGAAGAGCGCTAACATGAACCATTGAACCCCAACCTCACAAGGTAGTTACAGTTACGTTGACCCGAGCGCGCCAACGTGTTAAGCCACGGTAAAAGATTTTAACCTGGGGTTAAAGCACCTAGTGGTTCAACATAGGTTGCCATGACAATATGTCGTATTCGTGTTTAATACGAACATTTTTAAATACCTATTATAGTAGATATAAAAGCGTTTTTGACAAGATTCGATTGCACGAGGAACGCATTCATTTTGACTAGGTCTCTTGCAGCTACGCGTAGGTCTAAAGGAGTTACGCTGCGAATCGCTGACCAGAAGATATACATCTTAAAAAACACTAGCTGCACTTGGAATATCTTCCATACTGGGGATGCATTGTAAATATACGAAATTACGTTCTGAAATTTCAGCAAAATCTGCGGATCTTGGCACTTTAAAGTTGTGTACTATTTATAGTACAGCAGGCCTTAATGGGTTATTTCCGAACAGAGATTGAAACCCTGACAATTAGCGCACAAAGCTAATCACATGAAACTGAACGATTTGGGTCATCAAATATTTAAATAGGAACTCATAAATAGGTACTCAATACTCAATACTTTATTGCATTCCATAATAGTACATAGGTGGACTTACAATATTACAGATCATTATGAAAAATATATAATAATAGGTACCTAATTTTTCGTTTGAAAAAATAGACTGTAATATTTTTTATAAGTGATAAGCCGCCCGTGACCACGAATTCTACAAAGGATCCGAAATGTGGAGAAATATTTGCCAAAAAACCGCGATAAAAATCGTTTTTGTATGTAATGGTAATTATATTAAGATACCAAAACAGCGCAATATGTTATTTTAGTATATAGATAGGTATTTTTTAAGTATATAGATAGGTATTTTACAGTTACAAGCAGAATGCAGTTGTTTACTAAAGAATGTAAGACTATGGTATTAGACACTTTTAATAAGTTTGGTAGCTATTCGATATAACTTTATTCAAAAACATAAGCTTAAAAAAAACTCTTTATGCCTTTTTCATTTTAATTTTCAAATACTGAACGCATTTACTGATGAATGTAAGACAAGGCTGGCGTTAGCACAATAATGGGCATAGACTTGCCATACTAAATAAGACGGTTAAATTGATTTGATTTGACATGATATTCAGCAAAACGTAGTGATAGACTCCTTATTTAAGGTTCGCCTCCGCCTACTTCTTCAGGAATCAAAGCCGTGATCATATTACGTAGAGAATCAACCAATCAAGTCACATATAGATCATATAATGTAGGTACTCGATATTAAGCACAGTGATAACAAGTACTCGATATAAACATATTCCAGTCGTGGCGAACAAATCGATTAAAGATGGTCGGTCTCATTGGAATCCGATGTCCAATTGGTCCGAATCGACTTGACCATTAGTCGGTAAAAAACATTGAACACGATCGACAGAAAAATCGAAAGGAAAGGATATACAATGTGTCTTTCTAACCAGTTGCGTGATGATAGGTAACTACCTATACATAATTCTGTTTAGTGTTTTTTAGACAAGTAACAAAAGTAAATGGTGTTAATTAAGAATTCTCAATTCCGAAATCACAAATGTTTCTATTTTATAGAATAGAACTCGTAACCTTAATATAGTAGTTCAAAAAACTTCGCAATTGAATTAATCGAATCATCAGGCATTTTGAATACAAAAGGTACTTTTCATTTTCAAATTAACTTAATTTAATAAAACATGATACATTGGCAACTGACAACAATTGACTGGATTCGAATCCGCATTCCGATACTTTATGATTACTACAAACTAAAATGCATTCAAAAACAATTCTGTGATTAGATTGGTGACTTCAGTAGCAATTGACAATAAAGGAATAATTTAAAACTATCGTTTTTTTATATGCCATGTTTAAACATTAACTCGTTCATTGCATTAAAAAATCGAATGATGCAAGAACTCATTTAAAACATATCTAATTAAGAAGATTTTATTTCTAATAAACGGATCTCTATGGTCAACATTACGTAGGTATACAAACCAACAAACGGATTCATCCTGTTGCATAATGGTCTACAGATGACTGCAACGATTACGATCATTATTATGATACTGAGAGAGGTTGTACAGTTTTCTGTATTCTGAGGTTGCACTATACAGTAATATCGACCATAAAGTTGCATACCCTCTCTATTAAACACTCCTTTTACGATTACATCTGTCTATCCCACAATACTGATTTAATCACAGTTGCTATAATCAACTATTTCTGTACAACGTTTTAATTCATAAAACTTTAAGATGTAGCACTTAATCTTTTCTTTTATCGTCGGTAATGCTAATCACAAATGTCTATGATTAAATACCAAGTCGCGATGTTATGAATCATCTTGCGGATATATCCATCCTACTCTACATACAGTTTTGATTTAACGTTCTTATTTACATGAAGATAAGTATATTTTATACCCCAATGCGTATAAATTTACACCGAAAACAATAAAAATCAGTCGCCTGTAAAAATACGAAGGCTTTCTGAGGTAACTAACCGCTTAACTACAATTCTTAAGACCAATAACCGATCGCTAGTAACAACTGATTAACAGTGATCTCTATCAGTGCTTTACGACGTCAAATTTGAGGGTCGAAGTAAACTGGGGGTGGTGTTGGTGCGTGACTACATCCCTCACGCGACTTCGCACCACCCAACTCTTGGGCTACTAAAATACAAAACGGGTCGAGCTTCACCGCATTCAGCCAGAGACGCCGTACGCGAGCGAACGACCGTGTCGCTATTTAAAAAGTTGAATTTCAAATTCGGAACTCCCGCTCTTTTGTCTGTCATTGCATTGCGTTGGATCTGAATTTAAGATTTTAATTTATATTGTGCTCGCCTGTGTTTATTTTTAAATAAATAAATTCAAAATGGAGGGCTGCGGGATGAATTGTATAAAATATCTCTTGGTTGTCTTCAATGGAATATTTATGGTAAGTGGAGCATTTATTTTTGCTTTGATTATAAAGGTTAAGATTGGAAGTTTGTTTTGAATCGGAATGTCATCTGTTTTTTTACTACTATTTTCGCGTACACAATACAGATGTTTCACACTTCTATTTTAATGAATGGTTATTTTTGTCACCGCTCGGTTTGTTTCGTATCGTTGCAGCTATGTAAAATCTAAGACTACGATAAAAATGCAAAATCATTATTTGGAAAATCCTAATGTACCTATTTAAAAAATCCTTGCACGGGATAAAGTAGATTGCTGAATTAAAAATCATCGTGGGAGATCTGAATCTCGGTCACGTTATTTTAAACATCAACAATCGTAGTATTTTCGTCTTGAAAATGAAAAGTACCTACTGCAACGATTTTCAAGGGAAATCCTGAACATTTACGCATCGCTAAAAATGTCCGCTATGAGCCAGACTTCAAAGCTTGTGTTATTTAAATATTGCTTGTTATTTACTAACATACCAAACTTATAATATGAATATTTATTCAAGGATAGACTTAAAATATTCTCTTACGTGTTTGATTACTTAATCGAATAATATCTATCAGTCTACTAGTTGTCTCAATCCAGGGCTAAGATAGAAAACTTTTAAACTGATTTAACAAAAAAGCAGAAGGTTTTAAAAATCCTTGAAAAGAACAATTTGTTATCACCACGCTTGTTCATATTATGTTTTTTCCAGATTGTTAAAATGTTTACGTTTAGTTTACCTTTGAGTTAAATAACTAACACAACAGTCACATTTGTACATGCTAGGTCTAAAACCCTCAAACGTGTGCATAGGAAGCCGAAGTTGCGACTTTTAAGCATGTAAACTTTTAGACTTATCTACATGGCATTATTATTATAATCAAAGATTCATCTTAATGTGCTAGGTATTGTAAAAAGACAAAGAAATCTGATTAATTCATTAGCTGGGAAATCAGTTCTTTTTCGGATTAACAAGCTCGTAATTAAATAATTAGACAGTCAGGCTTTTTAAAAAAATAAGCTCTATTCTCTACATCATAGATGTTTTTACTCACTGATAAACACGTGTCGTGTCATTGCTAGAACTATATTGGTGGTACTGTTCTAATAGTTCCTAATGAGATTTCTTTGGTCTTGTTTCTTATATCGTAATAAGTATGGCACTGTTTCATTGAGATTTTCTTAACAAGAAGACTGTTACATAAAGAGACAACACACTTCTCTATAAGGCGTACAAGGCTTGAGTATTAACGTAAATGGACAGGTTCTACCAAACAAGTACTTCGAGAGGTCTGCACAGTTTTTCATTTGTATAATGATGCAGTTTACAGGTATATGTGGAAATATATAAAAGCAATTATATACCAATTTGATTATAGTTTTGGAATGTATATTGAAAGTAATGTAGGTATCGATGTTTCTAATATGGAAAGTCATTTCTTACAGTCCAAATATAACGTTTAATATTATTACGGTAATAAATATGAATTGTCATTTGTCATAAAAAGACTGTGTTGTTAAAAAAAAATTAGTTATTATTAATTATTTATTTCAGACCAAAAGTCCATAATGACATTGACATAAATATTTCAAATCAGTTAATTATATACGTCACAAAACTCAACTCTATTTAAGAAGCGCTAAGTCAGTCATAAATTGATTTCTATTACATAATTAGAGAATCTAAATGTGTGGACTCTCGCTTGACCGGTTTTTAATAAACACGAGAATTTGACAACAGTAATTAAATCTTTAGAATTTATAGAGCACAGTGATAACTTACCCATTAATTAAAAAAAATCGTTTCACAATTAAAACTATTCCAATTACAATTAAAACAATTATGCACACAAATACCGGTTTTATACATTTTAATAGATTTATACAAACTTCTTTACAGCACTTTATTTCTATAGGATAGTTGAATTCGAACTGATCGTTGACTTTGAACATTATTTTTCCTTACTGGTAAGTTATATTTCCCATTTGGTCAGGAGAATCTGATATATAAGGTATTTCCATGGCTGTAACTATATATTATGTTTTCGGGTTTACCTGACGAATGACAAGTCTAAACTCATTTAAACGTCATTCTGACGTTTTCGAACGTCACAAGAGCGTCAAAAAGATTTCCTTGATTATTAATTTCTGAACTAATAACTACCTAACAACTGTAATTTTGTCAAAACCATCCGCGATTTATATAATAGCCACCGGCAACAATGCCTCTTCAATTCAGTGATGTCACTTAATTTGACGTAACGATTGGCGCAGTGGCTAAGCGATTGGATTGCTGCTAAGGGTTGCGGGTTCGATCCCCGCACGGGACAAAAAATTGTGAGATCCGCAGACATTTGTCCCGAGTCTGGGGGTTTGTGTATGTAATATTTTATGTTTGTGAAACGCACCTACGATACAGGATAAATTCCAGGAGTGGGCGACGATTTAAAAAAAAAAGATGACACTAAACACTTCATACGATAAGAACACACAAACTAAATCTGACAAATCTGTAAATCCGTTTCGGATCTCCGGATATCGCAGCTGAGTTTAATACGGCACTAATTGTTTCCTCTTAGTTTTCCTTATTCCGTCATAATGATAATAATAATTTATTACATAGTCTTAGGCCATGGCTAAATACCTTAGGTACTGCATTAGTCAGTACCTATATCACTTGTCCGTGATAGTGATGATGGTATTCTGAGTAGTGAGTCATAAACGCGTCATTGATGACCAGGTGACCACAGTAATAGGTGGTACACTATATTTCTTCTATTTAAAACTATGACTTCTTCTTTTAGATTACTATAATTAATTATTTTATTGCCTGACGTTCGTATGTAAAGTTTTCTTAGTTAACTCTATCTACTCATCCAGAAATTGATATATGAGCGCCCAACTATAAACATACATGAATAATATTTCTGATTCACAATATTGGTAACAAAATCACAAACAAATATTACAGTTGGAAAAAAACATTATCAAGATTGTCGTGTTCATGGGGTCTTTTCGACAACTATACACCGAAATCAGTCAACCGCATAGACATTTGAATCACTCAAGCGTATATAAGGCGGTTGAGGTCCGAGTAGGAAACACAGATAACCTTCACACTATTTGGATATAGTCTATAGGGCGGTGGAGGTAACATGGGCTTTCTTGTCCTTTCACTTAGCTTGCAAAGTTCCCACGATATTTCCTTTTGAGAAACAAAAGCGAAGCGACTTGCGATGCACGTTTAAATAAACTTGCTAGTTGGGTATTTGGGACTTATGATGAATGGCAATTTTATTTATGTCATTTGTCCGTTAGGTTATGAAACGCCGTACCCTACGTTACTTTAAATATATCAGTATTAAAGATCCCGTCCTGAAAAACTATAATTTATCAATTTTTTAATTTAATGTCATAATGTTATCTTAATAAGCCATTTTGGCATGCGACTTTCCAGCTTGTAAACGCCAGTATTTAAGAAGACCCCTCATGACTATAATGACATGACATCAACTATAATTTACTAAAATCTTTTACTTATGACATATTTTGATCCAATGTTTTCTAAATTAGCCATTTTGGCACTTATGGCTACTTAAAAGTGTAGGAAAACGTGTATACAATTTACAACAAAAACAGAAAACTGTAACTGTAGGATTACAATATGCGATACAAACCGGTCAATCGATGCTACAAGTGTGACTTGGTGAAGTCACGCGATTACCTAATTATAAGTACCTAGTAGGTACCTAAGTCTATAACGACGCGATGTATGAATAAATTGATAGACTCCATAGGTAAATTGACTTTGGGTGATTCATTTATACCTAATTACTTTAGTACCTATATTAAGAAACAAGAATCATCCTTTATTGACTTTTAATTGAGTAGCAAACTCGCACTGAGCTAGCGTGGTGATCAATTCTCAATCCTTCTCTATATGAGAAAAGGCTTTTGCCCTGCAGTGGGACAGTTATAGGCTGTTATAATTATTTATTATTATTACAAACGAAAAATCATGGTTAATATTTTCATAAAAATTTTAGCTCACAAGTTTCGAGTAGTTTTCTAAAATATTCTATGAACAACATATATTAGCTGCATAATATCCATAAATTAAAATTACTTACAAAAATTATATTAGTTAAGTTTCAAATGATAACCAACCATAAGTTTGTATTGTATCAGTTTGATTCCTGACTGTATCCATTGCGTGAAGGACAGACGTTTTTGTTAGAGACCGACAAAAGCCGGACTGGTAGGGCTGCCACGTGCTTTTAGTTAATTAAATAAATAAAAAACTTAAAAGCATATTTCGACGCAAGGTACTAGTTACCAAGAACTTTATTAGATAAGTATTTCAATATAATCATAATATTGCTATATTATCATGTAAGTCAACAAAAAAAGTAAGTGAACGGTTCAATTTTTAAACAAAGATACCATTAAGAACAAGTAGTTGCACAGTAAAAAGTTTTAAATACTTTTAGGTCGTCCACTAGACTCGCTTATAATTTGAGGACTATAACTTAAGAAAAAATCTTTCAATTTAAACATTTCGTTTCTTAACTTCTACTTCTGTTGCTGACCGTACACGAAGGTGCGATAAATGGAGATTTGCGTAATGTTAACTGACAAATGAGGCCTAACCGATACGAACATGAGACAAAGCCATGTAGGTGGATATCCCACGCTGATGTTTATCTTATTAGAGGAAGATGGCTCGTCGATATTGTAATGAACTTTCTACTGCCCCCTACCATGAACTCCTAAAGAAAGACGTTTTCTGTTGAGGAAGCGAGACGCCACACTACACTGCACATATCGGCGTCTCGCTTCCACAACGGAAAATATCCTGCTTTAAGAGTCCATACTAAGAGTACTGAAGTGACTTTAGGCTTTTGTCGTTAAAAGATTTGAATTGATAGAATCTGACAAAATGACATTAACGGGTCTGTCCGCCCACGCAGCATGTTACAGGAATACAATTAAGGACCTACCATTCTTTTGCAAAGGCTCTCTATTTTGTTCTTTTAATATCTCTTCATAGTTAAAATGATAAATGATTTTATTTCTTAAAATAGGTTTAAAACACTTTTACACGTCATTTCTTTTAAACTAGTTGGCGTTGTCAAAAGTTCCATACATAAGACCATCTTCTAGTCACGATCCTATGAGTTCTGTCAACCGTCGATAAGTAATTTTCTTTGTTAAACCTATACTAGCAATTATAACAGGCCTAATGATAAAATACTCCATACAAAGATTTTATTTCGTTTAAGGTGTACACGCGCAAATAATTGCGCGATTATTGGCAGTTTTGGTCAAAAATGATGTTCCGGCAACACCTAGCAATTTATGGAATTTTTTTATAGAAATTGCCAAGAATTGCTACTTTTACTTTTACTGAACTAATTTTACCGTGAAGAATTGTTACTTTTACCGCAAATAGTTCTTAATATGTACTCATAAGCTTCTTAGGCGTTGTCCTGTTAGTTTAGGTTTAAATTTAAAAAATACGACTTGTCATCTAGTTCATTATTCTTTCCCTTTTGTTGGTAATACATTGTTTGCGTTGAGTGCAAAGGAAGATTAATCGACAATGTTTCATTTATTTTAAAAGCTCACTTTAACTATCAGCTATATTGCCTATATGATACTAAGTGGGTACCTAGTATATTTATAGTTGCAAGTAATGGAAATTGATGTCTAAACAATTTTTCATTTTCAAGGCTTACCTATTTAGTTTTTGTTTAAGTATCAATATATAGATACTAGGATTGATAGATATTAATATATTATTCATAAATGTTTCGCAAGTTTTGAAATGTCAATAGTAAAGCACTATGAAAAATATAGTTGGTTAACACAAACATTTACATCTTCATTTGTTTCCACCATTGAAGATGACAACAAGAGTAATTTAAGTTACTATATCCTCATTTATCCTATTCTGATGCATCCTATTATCTACGCAGGCAGTAAATAATAGCATCGTGAGATGAACGACACATCCACACACGTAAACACTGCAATTAGCTTACATAAACAAAACGTGAAGTCTATGGTGTATGAACACATAACTAATAATGATTACCTCTTGGTTAGACAGAGACATGTTATTCCCATACATCAATTTTCTTCTGCATTCGTGTATTGCAACATAAATCTAACAAGCCTAGACTTGTGTCAAATATTTGCACGTCCAACGAACGAATTGTACCAAACGGAGATTGAAGCTGCAATTCTTAGCGCGGAAAACTTAGCAGTAGTTAGATGCATTACCTATGCTAGGTGAACTAAGTGTGAGCTTTGTCTATTAAACTGCTTTACGCTTTTCTTATTCAATCTCTTTTTATGTACATACTAAATTAAACAAACACTTAGATACAGCCAAGTGGCGCCTAATAAGTGTTTTTATTCAACTCTATTAATAAACAGATTTACCGTGTTGTTGTAATATACCTTAACATAACAATCCAAATGCGATTACCAATATACCCTTGAACCGAGATCAAAACACTCCAAAAATATTAATTTAAGACCAATATTTGTCAACCCTGGCCACCTTACTATTGCGTAGCTCAAATGTCATAATAGTTAATTAATTCATGCGCTCACTCGAGGCGCCTCCTTGCATATAAGAGACATATTACAAGAACAATGATCCACAAATAAAATGGTAAAGCATTCATTCGAATAAAGGAAATGGTGACCTTATTGCATTGACAACACTTTTCCTATTTACAACCCTGATGATATTACATATTAGATAGTTTACTTACTATATTGTACCTTAACCTTTGGAGTTCCTTGCTGTTTCTTCTCCATAGGAATGTCATTTTTGGAACCGTGTTACTGCTTCTTGACGTTTCATAAGCGACTGTAATTGGTCATGGTAGGATACGCGGAAAAAAAACATTTTGAATTTGAATTGTTAATATAAGGACAGACAGTGAACGACAAAGGTTGTAGATTTTTATAGAACAGTCTCATAGATTTTGAAATAAAACAGATACTGCTGCCATAAAATTGAAAGAGTGTTTAGACTTTAGAGCCGAGATGAATAAGCCACTTAAGTCGGGTATAACAGCATCCAAATGCTTAGTAAGTAGGTACTCGTTCTTCAGATCAGTCATCAACAGTTGGTATTAACAAATGAAAATGTAATATTGTAAGCTAGTCATAATAAAACTATGTAGTTTTATCTCAGCATTTAATTATATGAAATCTACTTATAAGAAAACAGCCATTGCTATTTTATATACCTACTTGTAAAGATTTCTTATACAGCATACTCGTATGTTACTGGCATAGGTAAGTTAGTCAGCAAACAAAACGTTTGGTAGTGATTTGTATGTTTATTTTGTTTACACGGTTCAGTCGCCACATACTTTTGGTCACGTTAACTCTTGTTAAACAGACTAGCATTGTTTAGAATATTAATGTGCCTTACACGTGATTAAACAGTAGTTTTTAATATGATAAACAACCACTATTTACTAGACTTACAAGAGTAATACCACAAAATCTGTTCTTTTGTTTGACTGTGATTCAGTTTTTAGACCTAATTTAAACTAAAATATTGTTTAGCCATAGTTGTATTGGTTTTCTATTAGAAAATGTAGTCTAGCTTAGGTTTAGTCAGTTTAAAATTAGCTTAACAACTGATAATAAGCTCGCACCTAGAACATCATTTCTATACGACTTTGCTTCTAGCATGATCCCATTAAGATCAAAAAAAAATTCTTAACTTGCTTTAATATAAGTGTCATTGATTTTTTGCACGTAATAGGACACTGTTAACTCGATGCCTTTATGGCCTCGACAGAAATAATCGTTTTAACAAATAGTCACGCTTGTAATTCTACGTCCAAATCAAATAGCAACGGCATTTATTACGTACGTTATTACTAAAAATCCAACGTTTAAAAAACGTTTAACAGTTATTACCACGGTCCCAATAATGGAAAATATATTATGAAAGTTTATAATAGAAGGTAAACAATCGCGTACTCAAAATTAACTCATTTCTTGTGGATATCTACTGAAATCAGAAAAAAACGTTATCGAATTATGTTCTTGAAGGTATCGGTAAAGCTGTTCCAGCTTTAGACTGACCTGACCGAAAGTCTTCAGAAGTAAGGAACTAGATCAACCCTCGTCAATCAACAGGGCATTTCGAAAACACAAAACACTCATCTAATTTTCCAGACAGTTAGGGACCATAATTATAACATCACCTATGTATTTGCTACATCTGCAAGTTCCATGAAACCTTCAACGTTTATCAAAATGTTTTCTTCTGTAACTTTAGGATCATTAAAAAACAAAGCATTCAAAGGATATAAAAAAGTAGATTCATGTAAGAAGAAAGCGCGACATGGCAGAAAAGTAAACCGTATCTCAAAGTCAATGTACATACATACCTGTAAAGAAACATTTCGATACGGTATATTTTACGTATCAAACTAATGTCCTTAAAATGATTTCCCTGACCGAGTTTCTATCATTAATATTGTATGGGGATCTATGTCCATCACGGGGTGGGGCGGTCTGATCCGGCTAAGAATGATGCCGTGACCATCAATTATTAAGGCCCGGTCAATCAATAGTCGTTAATGCATTTCTACTGAAAGCTCTGAACTCTATTAACTATTTATCAAAAAGTGGTTTGGCCATATCACGTAGGTAACTAAAGCATGGCAGCAGGGGCCGTGTGGTATCCGGCCTAGAATTGACCACCCCCTTTCCTCCCGTGGCTGTCGTAAGAGGCGACTAGGGGAAAATTCATAAAATGGGTAGCAGCGTCTTCTGTAACTCCACCACCAATACTGCGATCCCCAAGCCGCTTGCCAAGCGTGGGGATTATGGCAACCCCCCCGCTTAAACGGGGAGGCCTATGTTCAACAGTGGACGTCTTTTGGCTGATTATTTATGATGTGGATGTATGTGGATCCATTGTTTTTATTCTTAGTCTTAAATCATTTTTCTCAAGTTAACCACTTCGTAGAATGCTAGCAGCTAATGTCATTTCTCAAATTTAAAGCTACGTTTAACAAATAACTTACCTTAAACAACAACTTACCTACAGAAAGTGTTTGTGGGGAAAGACATAAAAACAATGAGTCAATCAGATTGCATCCATATTACCAAATATACTAACACATCGTCGACACGTATGCGGTCACAATTACCGTTATATTTTTAAATCGACTCCATAACGGGGTCAGGGAATTGGGTCGCGAGAAAATATGACATCGGTCGATATAGCACTATTTTCAATGGTGACTCGTGAAGCGGACCTACCGTGCAGGCGGCAGATCGACTGATCTAAGTTAAGTAGTGCTCGGCTAGTCTCGTAATAGGCGACCGTTTTCACATGTCCAGACCCATCTGTGCTTCGGAAGGCACTTTAAGCCGTTGGTCCTGCGCCTGGTGTCTCTCCAAGCGTCCCTTCGAAGTATGAGAGAAAAGAAATAAAGAATTATGTAGCACTTTCTTCTTCATTTTCGCTATAACTACCCAGTAGTTGGCTAGTCTCAGCGAAGATAGGTCGCTGTGACCGAAATTCGGTCAAGAGGACATTATTTAATGTTGATAAATACTGGAGATATGTTTACTACGATTGTATTATAATATAATTCTGACGAGCTATAATGTTTCTAAAATAAATACACAACTGACTATCTAGTTGTCCTAAGAAATTATTACTTTCGTGTCGAGTCTTTGACCCCAGAATTTAATATCGTTAAATTTACATAATCATCCATTATTGTTATTAAATATTCACCTGTCAACGAAAATCCATAATAATGATATAAAAATAACCAACTGAACCGCCTTTAGGCAATGAAATGCCAATTAAAATACTTGTGCTTGTAGTACAAAAACGATCGTTACTCTTTTATTAATCAACGCTCAAACGACAGCAAGTATAGTAAAGAGTGAAGCTGGTTTAATTGAACAATAAGCATTATGCACAACATTGTATAATGAAATAATGGCATGATGTCACCCGATATAGCCAATTTACTGAAACCATTTCAATGGCAGATGTACAACAGATTTATAAGTCTACATATATAATTCCAAGGCCTATCATTTGGTTCATAATTATCCTTCGGGACTTGGGACACATTATTATCTAAGCACTACTTGAATATTATTGCACTCACGTATTTATTCGGGAAAGCCCGACACACACTCAAAGACCTATGCTGTGGGATCAAACCTACCGCTAAAAATCTGATCTTAGACACAGCATGCGTCAATTATTTATTACCTGGTTTGGCTTTCACAATATATTTCACGACTATAATATTGGCAATTGTTTTTGTACGAAGAATTAAATATTTATAAGCTTTCCCCCTTTTTTGTTTATAACTACATTGTCAATCAAGATTCATGTTTTTGGACTGTTCGCATTACCATTGTATGCATGGACGATATTTGCAATAATTTTCGTCTGACATAGATTGAAGACTTCTCTTTCGAAATTTCATAACAATTGTTGTCTTGGTTTATAAATCAATTCGTCCTGTACAGTTGAGATTCTTCTTTGCTTGATTCTTATTACAACTATCTGGGTCATGGAGTTTTACTTCAATTGAGAGCCTACCAAAAAGAGCCGGGTGCTTTCACTTTTTACAAGACTCTCATTTTTATATCGGTAGACTATCGGTACTTAGATAATTGTAAAAGCATAAAGACCTGAAAGAACATAGCTACAGTTTTCAAAGAGGCTTTATTTAAAAAAAACGAGGACCTTTGTAAACTGTATTCAGTTGTTTGTTAATTAGTTAATTCTATTTGGAAACAAGTAAGCATTTCCATCGAGTTGTCGTCGAAAATGAGTTTACCAAACAATTATACAACGTCCAACGATAAGTAAATACAATTACGTGGGACGCGCCCGTTGACATTGAACAAATAACCATAGTCGCACAATACCTTGACGCCATGGGAATAGGGTGACGTCATCACACGCTACTATTGATATTATGCATCTGTTCACACATGCTCTATAGACAAGGCAATATCTCGCAGTTTATGACTTACATAGATCGTATTGGGGCATCCGATATAAAATTTATGATAATACAGATACCCATGAGATGACCATCGACTTGAATAAAATAGATAGACGTACAATAAAATGAGCAAGAAATTGCAAAAAAGTGAAGTTCGTTGGAATATTCAATCCCGTGGACTTTTTGAACCAAAACTGCTAATAAAATATAAGTAAACCATCGTTAAGGTCATGATACATCAATTTACAGATATAAATACGACTCCAACTTCAGACCTTTTGGAAAGGTAAATTTTTATCATAACAAACCATTTACTATGAATGGGCTGGTGAAAATAACATGCTAACACTGCTCACATTTAAGTATAGTCTATACCTACTTATTTAAAATGCATAAAAAACGTAACAGCGCACAGGAAGGGCGATCAGAGCCGCGATTTGCGGCATTTGCGGCTGAATAACTTTTTTGCAAGGCCGTCATGAACTTGTGGACAATAATAACAGCAGTGGTGATTACCATACGTTAAGTAGGCTAGAATATTATATATGTACGCGTTATTATTGTATTGCGTATGTACTGTCTATCTTTTACGGTACGTTATTTAAACAGAGTCATTATTGAACAATCGAGCTGTTATTCAATGAGAAGACTAAGTAGTCCCTAAATTGAATGTGTATCCGTGCTAAATGTAAAATAATAAGGGCAAGCTGGGCAACAAAATCAAAATACCTTAAAATAACATTGTAGAACCGTATTGAAAGTCGAAATTCTCGTCAAATGAAACCATTACACTAGAATTCTACTCTCAGATCTTACTCCAGAAAACCTGAAACGTCATTAATACATCTAGCAAATTTCATGCTGGAATTTAGTTCGTGTCTCTTAGGACACGAACTTCATTCCTAAACTTAATTAAATACACGAAGAGTTAAGGTTTCTGTAAGCAAAAACCTAAACTCTTCGTGTATTGGGTTACCAGACGTCAGAATTTCGACACCTCTGACATGAAACTGACTTTTTTATGTGATGTTTACGGCCCATTTCCTTGGTGTCTTATACAACAGCATAGGGCCGCCTGACCCATTTTAATGGCTAGTATATCAAACTGACACGGAAAGGCATTCATGTCAGCCATAATGCGAGATTTATGTGATCCAGTGACTGTCCCGTCAAGAATCAAGAAAATCTTGTGTATATTTTATACGTTATTGAGATGATAAGAATTAAAATCCAACAAGTAGCTTTCCTGAAACTACGAAATTTGGATACGGCAATCATTAATACATTTATTACTAAAAGCATTCCGATATTATGACTGTTTAGGGTATCTTCCAAGACGCGTTTGAACGACCTTTACCTCCGTCGCACTACTTGTCTTTATATTTCTACTTTATTATGTAAACTTCGGTGTCAACAAATGTGGGTTTTGCCAAATAGAGTCCGAATATTGGTTCTAATTGAATACTACCCACCTCGCATTAACTGCTGTATTTATTATAATTTAATTGGTATTTAAATTAATTAAGACCTGCCTTATTGGTCTAGTAAAGTGCGACTGCTAGGCGACAGGTCTTGGGTTCGATTCTATTTATGGGACCTACAATATAATTGGCAAATGTTGGTGTACTCCCCATCCCTGCGGGGAATAGGATTTCCCAGACTTTATGAAAATAGACAACTCTTCTAAATTGAGAATTCTAAATGAGGACTTTTTGAGATTTACATATCAGAGTAAACATAGCGTCTTCTCAGAATCCTAACAAAATGAGTTAAAAACGACATTTACAGGAAATGACTATTAATTTAGGATTAAAATAATCTGAACCGTCATTTAAAATACTTAAACATCGTATTTCTTTTCGCAGATTTTCGGCATCGTGATCATAGCGGCAGCATGCGTCGACATGAGTATGATCAAGGGGTTCGCTGGCATGGAACCGACTGGCCACGAGACTGATGCCATCCTGATTGCCATCGGAGTGCTCATCATCATTATCGCTGCCTTCGGCTGCTTCGGTGCTTGGAAGGAGAGCCCGAAGCTACTGTACATTGTAAGTTTGACAAACATCTATAAACTTTAATTCCTCCGCCTAGAGTTTTCCCAAGTATGTTAGGGAATAAATGTTACTGTCTTTGATTAGAGCCTTTTTTTTATCGAGACTGCTAGTATTTTATATGGTACGACTGTCTTTCTAACCTCCACATCCCGGTTACTTAGTTATACCGATATCCAGTGGTAAGGAAAGGTATTGAGATTCGACGAGTGACGACTGTCAAAACCAACGAATGAATTTGTTTTTATAGCACACTGTTAAACATGAGAAAGTTTGGTCTACTTATCTATGTAAAACATTATGGCTGCACTATCTTTTCTGGTGTAAGAAAGTAAAATTTAAAGGCGATTATTGTCCTTAACTGTTGTAGAATAAACAAACCCGCATATTATGACTAGTATCAGAAATACTAACTATCAATTACGTAGTATGACAAAATGATGACAACAATACTAGGTTGATCATCACTAAAGATATAATAGATGACGCTATCTCGTTTAACCTTGAAGCAGTAACTTCCGAATCACCAATAAATGAATTAATTGACCAATAAAGCGTGAAGACCACACGTCTACATTGTCTGTGATGCTCTTCATTTTTATTGTATTCAATTAGTCACATGTGTTTATTATCTACAATTTTGCTGTATCAAATATTCCTGGTTTGGTTTCGTTGACCGGTTGTTTTTTTCTGGAGTGTGAAATTATTGTAAGACTGTGCGTACTATGCATAGATAATTTGCCAGTAAACCTGTTTATGCGTTAACAATTAACATTCCGTAAAAGCGCACTATATATTATACCAAGTCCAAGTGACTTGCAAATGGTCAAATGCTAGACTCTTGGACTTAGTATATTGTGCGCTTTTACGGAAGCTTAATTGTTAACGCTTAAACAGGTTACTGGCAAACTATCTGCTAAGATCATTAATAATTAGAAAACCATTTTCAAGACCCCGGCAAGTCTACCAAACATAACAAAACAAAATAATGCTCCCGGAAAAAAATAACTAAAATAATTATGTATCCCATGTGACCGAACCTCAAAGCACTTCACACCCACCTTTAGTCGGCTCGTGACTTTTGCCTATATTTCACTATTGACCTAAAAACGTAATTGGGCAGGCCTCGCTATTGTAATTATGTAGGCAGCCCGATGAACTGCGTAGGTAAATGTCCCATTGTTTCGTAAGAAAACCTTATTTCGTTCAAAATCAGATTAGTTCAAACATAAAACCATGAGCTTTCTTTTCTTTTTTCATATGATACCTAGCAATCAGCAAAGTGCCTTGAATATGTCTTATAATAATCCCTGTTATCTTGGATAAGGTTACTTAGGTTTTTACTAGTCATAATGTTAAAGTTAATATTGTTGTCTACCAAAACATTTTCTGGCAAATGAATGTTGATGCTTTTATTTGTAAGCATAATTATCTACCTAGAAGCCTACCGATGATTTTTGATTTATTAATATGTTATTGTGCTTTAAATACAATTCTTTATATTTGTATTCCAGTTCGTCGGCTGTTTGATCATCATCATTCTCTTGGAGCTGTCAGTTGGCATCGCGGCAGCAGCGCTTCGCCCCCAGATTGAAGGCACGCTGAAGACTCAGCTGCGAGCCTCATTCATCAAGAACAAGTCTACCAAGGAAGAGGACTCCACCTACAGGGAATTCTGGGACCGCATCCAGACTAGCGTGAGTGATCTTGTTACAAAACATTACAAATCCAGGAGAAAGTATACTCTGTTTTACAGGAACTTTCTAATGGAACACTACATCATTATACGGATGAAAGTACCAGAGGCTCACAGTTTAAATCTTACATTGTCCGTAAAACTTTGAGTGGGGTTAAAAAGTATTGGAAAAGAAGTCCCAAACAAAAAGTTTCTCTACGTACTAGTGTTATAAATTTATATCGAGGATAGACTATTATGCAACGTTTTAGTAACGTCTAGTCATCTCTTTCTAGCTACTAAAGTTTACCTCACTTTTTCAGAGAACTGGCGGCATATCAAATATCTGGCAAAAGTAGCCTTGCCCTTGTAATTTACAGCACCGCTAACTCATAATCAATTGAAGGTACTCTCTCTTCAATAATTGTTGATATTTGTCTTCCAGATGGAATGCTGCGGCATCACGGGCCCCGACAACTACGCGGCCTCCGAGCCCCGCATCAACCCCTCCTTCAGCTGCTGCCCCAACGACGGCTCCGACCGCTCCGCTGAGATCAAGCGCTCCGACTGCCTCTCTGCAGAGAAGTACTACAAGGAAGGATGCGAGGACAAAGTCTTGGGGACCGTACACAGCGCCGGCTTGACCGTCATCGTGTGTGGCATCCTCTTCTGTTTCTTGGAGGTGAGTGTTGAGATGACGTCATAGTCGTCGTAGTTGGAACTTGGATGAGACTGGCATAGACTCATGGAGACTACCATATACTTATACTTGGTTTAATAGTTTCTGCCCCACCAAATCTCGGACGGCAAAAAGATTCAGCAAAAGTACAACTTTTGCTGAATCTTTTTGCCGTCCGTGTACAAGTCAATGTGACCTGTTTTCGTTTCATAATTCTTTTTAACTTTAAATAATATTAAAACACATTACAACACAAACTATAAACATGCAAATACATTTCCATAATAAATCTAGTTTTTATAATAATTCAAACTTAATTATCCTACCTTCGTCACCATAAAACCTGACGTTGTAATTAAATAAATTAGATTAATTAAAATCTTTCTGTCGTGCGTTTTCGCTGAAAATGAAAGCGCCTAATGTGCCACTGAATAACATATTTTGAGCTTACCAACCACAAAATAATGTCAGTTCATGTCAAAACACTATTCTCGTGACATGAGTTCGTACCAAATATAATTTTGACCTATCCGAGTCAGTAGGTTATCACGCGTTATCTCACCTAATTATCACTCTTTATGAATGGAAATGTTTTAACTGTGCTTAGATATTTATTTCCTGGGTAAGCTACAGGATAATTTTCGACAAAGTATAGGGAGTTTTTTTTTTAAATACAGTTTTTTTTGTATCACGTAGGCCAGTAAATGGTGCTCGTGAAAATTAATTTATTGTTTCTATTCTAATAACGTCAAATTTATTTATTTTATGATTATTAGATGGAACTTGGAAGTATACACTCCTGATAAAAGAAACCAACTCAGCCTAACCAACCATAGTGATTGCATGTTGCATGTAGTACAAATTTAACCAGCAATGTTGATGACTAAAACATATAAATGTACTATGCCTAGCTCCATAAATAAATATATGGGTACAACCTTCATATATTCATATAATTATCATAATATTATTTGTAGAAATTCTATTTCCTAGTAAAACTACGAACACTAATTACAGCTTGTGTGATATCTTCTTTTACATAACAAAGCACTTTGACTTACAAATGAGTTAGCAAACCTTAGTAGGTGCCTTCCGAGTCCACTTCTCAGTGACGTCACAGAGGTCACGCTATACCTGAATTTAATGCCGCAATCTCACATCTGACCTAGGCCGGGTTTAAACGCCTTACTTTATTGAACAGTCGGCTAATCTAGATGGCCTCGTTACGTCTAGGTATACTAAGCAGTCAAAGGGTCGGCAATAAGATGGTTGCTGATAGGCTTTTATATGCGGAATGTGGAAATAAAAATGGTTACGACTTTTATGAAGTAACTGTACAGTGGAGGAAAGGGTGTGTGGTTTCTCAAACAAAAAGGAAGAACTTCCAATCAGGCAGTGGTATGCCTTGTGGGCCGCAGCGCGCTAGGAATTTCTCCTGTATCGTGGGTGCGTTTCACAAACATGAATATAGCACATACACAAACACAGACTCGGGACAATTATCTGCGGATCGCACAAAATTTTGGTGCCTTGCGGGAATCGAACCCGCAACTCTTAGTATAGCCACTGCGCCAATCAGTCGTCGTATTAATACACCTCTGCGTAAGTGCGTACCCATTCGAGGAATACAGACTGGATGTTCTGTTATTAATTCTACAAACCTTGTATTTAAGAACTTAAACTTAGTAACTATTATCTAAGCCTAGATGCATCTTATAAAGATATTAATCTTATATTTTTTCGTTTTCAGGTTGCAGGAATCGTCCTAGCCTTATGGTTAGCGCACTCCATAAAAACAGAAGGGAAAAGCCGGGAATCAGCTTAATTTTAACCATAGGCACCCCGCACGGCTACAGAGTATAATTTCATATGCAATGCACTTACTTGTAAGTTAATATAAGTTACCTTATTTATTGTAGACATAGAAAGATAGATTATATAGTTCATCCTCTAAAGCCCTTCGTAGACAACTCTAATTTTAAGTGTAATATGAGATTATTTAATGTAGTATTTGAAATACCTACTTGAAGTAGTACCAGTTATTTGTGGAGAGATTTTGGTAATATAGATTTTTATGTAAAGTGTGATGTCGTTTGTACAATTTGATATTAAAGCGGAGTCGTTTAATCAAAAAAAGCTAAGTTGCTACAACATAAAAGCATTATTAAAATATTTATAGTTTTTTATGGTATAATGATATTACGCATTTGTGTTAAATCTCATTTGTGAATGTAAAAGCTTTAGAATGTATAATTGTAATTCGTTTATTATTATTAAAAGCAGTATATTTTTTCCACGCTGACACATGTCGTTAGGTTACATAGAGGTTAGTTTTAATTGAAACCAAAGCTAGTGAACGTACCTAAATGCGATATTAGAACTTCGAAATTTGAATTTGGATTCAACTGACTTCGTTGTGCTTCGGAAATCATCGGCTTGCCGACGACATTAGCCGAGTGACTCCGTTTATTCATAAAATTAAATTATAGTATAATTAAAATTTATAATAAGCAGATGCTTTAGAAAGAAAACGTATTTTTCATAATAAAATTCGTGTATTAAAAAAAAAACAAAATCAAAAATGTTTCATATATCAATGAAAAGTTTTAAACAATTAAATGAGTCGAGAAGGCCCCATGTTACACAAACTCTTTGCTCTATCATAGAGCAAAATATGGCGCAACCCAAAAATTTACTCTTCTCCTAAAAAAGGCATTTTATTGTTAATTTAAGGCTCTCTCGGTCTATAGGTATTAATAATGCTTTACTAGTCATTAATTTATTAACATTAACTAATAAGTTACTAAGTATTTATATACCTACATTTTTTACTGCCTCATTTGTCTAGTGGTCGCTAAGCGCTACTGCCGAGCAAGTGGTCCTGGGTTCAAATCCCGGGTCAGGCAAGGTACACATGTTACTGAGTTTTTCCACTAGGTGCATGTCAGTAGCAGCATAGAGTCTGGCCTTGTGCCCGGTTGATGGCAATAGGCCCGCCCCCTATTACATTAGGACCTATAACATAATTGTCGAAATGGGGGTGAATTACACAACTATGCCTACCCCTTCGGGGAATACAGGCGTGATGTTATGTTATGTTTATTTATACTTTTCCCACCAGATTCTTACTTCATTCCTTGACGTTATATACATTTATAGAAGATAAGTAAATACATTTTATAGTGTTCCTTCGAATTGAGCTACTGAATCTGTTTGAGTCTATAATTTAATTTAGTATTTAATAACTAGATATTCATTGATTTATTCTATAGCTACACAGGCTCTCTATTTTTTAACAATGACAACCAACAGTCAATGTAGATAAAAAATGTTGGCTAAGTTAAATTAAGAGTATCTCATAAAAAAATAACCAAATTCAGTAGCTTGTTCAATAAAATGGCAATATTATTACTTATTATAAAGTCTATTAGAGTTTAGTAACAACATGTTATAAAAGATTTTCTTAAATAAATTATCTGTGTTCCATATTCCATTGGTTTTATTCTTTATAGAATTAGGTACTTACTAACCTAGATATTGATGATACGCTGATGCCGTCCTCTTACGAGTATCACTATAATAATATATTTCTGTGATGTCATATGTAAGTAGTAGCGCCTCCTTCTGAATTCAGTATGAAAATAGACAAATTGTACACTTACAATTTAATTGAAAATATAGTACTAGTTATGGCTCTTATGTTTAAAGTTCTAATTAGTGTTCGAGTGAACATGTAATCAATTTTTAGAACAAAAATTAGCGTCGAAACTAAAATTTGCTTCTGCAACGAGCATGAAGTTTGTTTTAAAGTATTAGTACGTTTTAGTTTACTCGTTACAATGTCGCTCACAGTATATTAAGTTATTTATGCTATGTCTTCTTAAAAGGGAATCATTTCTACCCTATCTACTCTAGGACACGCCAGACTAACAATTTTAACAAAAAAAACACCGACTTCAAAAAATAAATATTCCAAATCAAATTAATATGCACTAAAAAGTAAAAAAATAATTGCGTATTTTTCTACAACTTAACAAATCAACTAACTTTACTAACTCAACACATATGTACCTACCTATGAATAACAAATAATTATCAAAATATTTTCAGAGTTCTCCTAAGTAAAACGAAAAGAAAAATATTAGACTACTTAAAAAGCAATCAAATTATTACGGTAAAATTATAATGTAAGTAGGTACAATTATTGTTATTTTTGGAGTCGGTGTCAGCCGACTAAGATAGGTTTGTTATTTATTATCACTACAATTAATCATCACAGTTTTACACCAGTTGTAAGTAGGTACATAAACGTGAGATTTCTTTTTAAAATTGTAATAACCACGCACACTCGTACGAGTGGGCACACCACTCCGCCCGTGCTTTTGATACGCAGCAAGGGGGCGCGGGCGGGTATGCGCGGGGGCAATGGAGGGGGGGTGGTTGCTGCGCGGAGCCGCGCTGCGACCGCACCGCTGCCACACTATCGCCTCTCGCCGAGCCACCCACGCGTGTGCAATATTTTCGTATTTCACCGTTTGCTAGTTAGTGTTTTATTAAAGTTCTTTTGTTTGGTTTCATTAGGTATTGTTATTTTCATCGTTTCAAGGTCACAGATATTGTCACAATATATTTTCGTTTGTTTCGTTTGTTCATGGGTTAAATTAGATATCGGTAGGTATTTTTGTCGTTTGAGAGTTGCAGATATTGTCGTATAAAAGTTCATTTTTAGTTATTAATTTAATAGTTAGTAAGTTCGTATTATTATTGCTAGGTTTTTGGCGTTTCCTTGGCTGACACCGACTCCAAAAATAACAATAATTGTACCTACTTACATTATAATTTTACCGTAATAATTTGATTGCTTTTTAAGTAGTCTAATATTTTTCTTTTCGTTTTACTTAGGAGAACTCTGAAAATATTTTGATAATTATTTGTTATTCATAGGTAGGTACATATGTGTTGAGTTAGTAAAGTTAGTTGATTTGTTAAGTTGTAGAAAAATACGCAATTATTTTTTTACTTTTTAGTGCATATTAATTTGATTTGGAATATTTATTTTTTGAAGTCGGTGTTTTTTTTTGTTAAAATTGTTTTTTATTTCTTGATTTTTAGTGTATCTTAAGGACACTAATTACTTAGGTATTTGAGTATGGGTAGACCTACTAAAAGCGCTGCTCGTATGAGACAGCGCCGTTTAAATGAAACACAGGAAGACAGGGAGAATCGCCTATCTCAACAGAGGAAATGTAGCTCGAGGACAATTTCCAAAGAGACTTGCAAAGAGCGCGAAAATAGGCTTTCGAAAATGCGGGTTTACATGAAAAAAGTTTTGAATAGGGAAACCTTCGAAGAACGTAGTCACCGTTTCGGCTTGATCGACGATCGTCTATCGAATGAGATGGAAGAGCAACGTGCCCACCGTCTCAGTGTGATACACGATCGTTTATCGCAAGAGACTGAAGAGCAACGAGCCCACCGTCTCAGTGTGATACACGATCGTTTATCGCAAGACACTGAAGAGCAACGAGCCCACCGTCTCAGTGTGATACACGATCGTTTATCGCAAGAGACTGAAGAGCAACGAGCCCACCGTCTCAGTGTGATACACGATCGTTTATCGCAAGAGACTGAAGAGCAACGAGCCCACCGTCTCAGTGTGATACACGATCGTTTATCGCAAGAGACTGAAGAGCAACGAGCCCACCGTCTCAGTGTGATACACGATCGTTTATCGCAAGAGACTGAAGAGCAACGAGCCCACCGTCTCAGTGTGATACACGATCGTTTATCGCAAGAGACTGAAGAGCAACGAGCCCATCGTCTCAGTTTGATACACGATCGTTTATCCCAAGAGACTGAAGAGCAACGAGCCCACCGTCTTGGCTTGATCCACAATCGCCTGTCTAATGAGACGGAGGAGCAACGTGCTCACCGACTCGGATTGATACATGATCGCTTATCAAACGAACCACCTGAAGCTCGTTCACTTCGACTTAGCAGAATGCGACAAGCCAGTCATATTTGTAGGGATATCGCGAATGAACAATCTTTTGAAGCGGCTATTAATATTTTTGCTGATGTACCATGTGCCGTTTGCAAAAGAAGTCTTTATCCACAACAGCGTTCCAATTTACGGGCAGATATGTTTAGTACGCTATTACCTGAAGAACTGGTTACTTTAGGTACAATAACAACGTGCTCTCGCTGTTACAATAATATTCGAAAAAGGAAAATTCCAGCAACTGCATATTGGAATAAAATGATGCCTGCACAAGTACCGCCTGAATTAGCCAATTTGACATACGCTGAAGAACGGTTTTTAAAGATTGTTAAACTTGATAACCGTTTCAGTCAAAATTGGTGTAAAGGACAGGTCATTTTATTTGCAAAGGATGTTGTGGAAATAGCTGAACAGTTACCACTGACACCACATCAAGCTGGTTTAGTTTTGGTAGTAGAAAGTCTCGAGAACCTTTCATGTTCTAAAGAATTCGTCGTTGATATGCAAAGACTAAATCGAGCATTAACTTGGTTAATTACCAATAACCATTTATACAGAGATGTTCAGGTGCATTTTGAAACTACGTTAAACGTACCTCATTTAGTCCAAATAGTTGAAAATACTGTTCCTGAACAGAATGCTGTTTCTTCACAAACATCTCCAAAACATTATGTCACTTTAAATGACAATAAGGCAATATTACGCGGATCATTTAATCAAGGTGATTTACGATTTGATTTATCTCGAGGTAAGCAATGTACTGGGATAGCGGCTGTCGCTTGTGCAGCATTCACTCTATTAGATCCAAACAAGTGGTCTAAAAGCGATATCGATTACATTGTAATCATTTGACGACCTGATTGGCGCAGTAGCTAAGCGATTGGACTGCTGCGCTAGGGGTTGTGGGTTCGATTCCCGCACGGGACAAAAATTTGTGTGATCCACAGATGTTTGTCCCGAGTCTGGGTGTTTGTGTATGTGATATTTCATGTTTGTGAAACGCACCTACGATACAGGAGAAATTCCTAGTGTGGGGCGACGTTTTTTTTAAAAAAAAAAAAAAAATCATTGGCGATAAATACTACAATGACTGCATTGCTGCTAGAGATAATCCTGCGCCCGGTGAAGTCAATCCTGAGTACCTTGCTGTAACAGACCTTAGTCTAAGACTTATATACAACAGAGAAAATGTATTGATCACAGCACTCGAGGAAACCAATTATAATGGTCACATAGATAATGATAATAGTTCTGATGGATTCCCTAACTTGAAAAATGCATTATTAAGGTTTTTCATAGAGCACTCGAATGGTATACTTACAGCAAACGCTGTTTCCATAGCAGTACATTGCAAAACTTTGGGTAACAATAAAACTTACTTTTTGTTTGATTCCCATGCACGTGGTCCCAAGGGAGCTTCTGCTCCCACAAATGGCACCGCTTGTTGCATGCGATTTAGTGATTTGGACCATTTGCATGCCATTGTACGTCGCAATTTATTTGTGTCGCCAAATAAAGTACCAAAAGGAAACTTTCGGGATAATCTTAATGTTTTCTCGTTAACATCAATAGTTATAGCTCGAGACACCCAAATACAATCGCCCATATTGCAACAATCGCCACTAGTAAGGGCAGAGAGTCCAACATATACACAACAATCGACACTAGTAAGGGCAGAGAGTCCAACATATACACCAGACTGTTCCCTTTTAACAACAACGCAAGAAATGCAGTCACTCCCAAGTAAAAGTCCAGCAACATCAAACCATATTCGATTACCAATCAATGATTCCTCGGGCACCATTTACACCGAATCAACAAGTATGCTTCAAAACATAGATGATAATGTACCTAATTTAGAAAGTGTTGTAAATATGAATAGCTCTTCAACAGATGATACAATGAGATTGGCAGCCATCACAAGGAAAACTGCACCACCATTGAATTTAGAGCGTGAACGCCGTATGGAGGAATTATGTTGGTATTTTCTATTTCCAAATGGCAAGAATGGCTTTGGCGAGGAAAGAGACAATGCGTGTACCCCCCTTGACTACTTCCAAAACCGGATAATGAGTGCTGACAAGAGGTTCAACAGAAATGATTATTTATTTTATGCTCTATCCGTTGTAGAATATTTTCGTGCCAAATCAAGTGTATCTGTGTCATGTAGGATGCGACAAGGTCACGGAGAGCAAACACCACAGGGGCTAGTGGATAACATGCATCTCACCATGAGAAATATTCGCGGATCGGCATCATATTGGCAGAAATGTTGTTCTGAATTGATTGCAATGGTAAGAACTTTAGGACCTCCCACATGGTTTTTAACATTTTCCTGCAACGATTTAAATTGGTCCGATATGTTAAAAGCTTTGCTAATTGCCGATGGAGGTAATATCGAGAACGCTGAAAGCCTATCATTCCCGGAGCGCTTGAACCTAGTGCAAAAGCATCCGGTAGTGGTAGCACGACAGTTTACACTGCGTGTTAACGCTCTCATGCGGTTCCTCAAGACGAACAATGATTGCTTGGGTGGACCTATTGAAGACTTCTGGTACCGAGTGGAGTTCCAAAACCGCGGTAGCCCACATCTGCACATGTTGGTCTGGTGGAATTCTCAACTGCAGAAGGAATTGCCGTAATTGAAAAGGTGGTTTCATGTTCATTAACTCCTGGTGACTCTACTTTACGTAAATTAGTCGAAGATTTGCAAATCCATAAACATACGGCGACATGTAAAAAAAACCGCCAAGCTGATGGTTGTCGCTTTGATTTCCCAAAGCGTGCAAGTGATCACACAGTTTGTCTAGGGCCAGATGAAGCACTTGCCAATAATGGTCGATTCTGTTTATTGAAAAGAACCTCAAATGAAACCATGGTCAACAATTACAATGCAGTTCTTTTAGGACTATGGAAAGGAAATATTGACGTCCAACCGTGTGGTAGTGTCACCGCTGTTGCCTATTACGTCGCAAAATATGCGAGTAAATGTGAACCACGTGATACAGGCGATGTAATTCGAAACGCTATTACGAATGCTAAGAGACAAGGTGGTGATGTTTGGAAACAATTGTTCTCAGTATCAATGACTATTTTAAGTCAACGCCTGGTGAGTGCGCCCGAATGCGCATACAGATTATGCCATTTGCCGTTGAAAATGTCGTCGCGTAAGACTGTTTTTGTCAATAGTTGCAGGCCGGCGGAACGTTTCAGACTTCTGAGATTCGACAGTGATGAAACCAGTATTTACAATAACATATTTGATCATTATATATTACGCCCAAACGAGTTGGAGAATTTAAGCCTTGCGGAATTTGCCGTCCGCTTTGAAACTGTCTCTAATGCGACGTGGTCAGAGGACAACGGCGATGCAGAACTTAGGGACGAAGATATTACGCCAGTGAGGTATATCAGATTGCAGGACAACACTAGAATGCGAGTAAGAAATAGACCGTCAGTATTACGTACCCGTTACTATACAATTAATAGTGACAAAGAAGCGTACTATTACAGTTTAATAGTATGCCACATACCATTTCGTAATGATAGCGAGTTACTGTTTGAAAATGAAACCGCTGAAGACTGTTTTATAAGACGCCAAAGTGATCTCCGCCCGTTGCAGGGTAATGTGAGCGCAGAACAATTTGGTTACGCTGAACAAGTTATTCAGCAGGCTGTTGCTCAAGCTACCGCACTTAATGCTGCGCGCGAAACCGCTGTTAGCAATGCACCCTTATGTATTGGTGAACAAATTGTTCATGACGATGATAACTTTTGTGAAGACATGGAAGAACGAGCCGTCATGTCAGATGAATTGTTCCTGGGAAGCATTCGCGGATTAAATGTCCAACAGAGGGATTTATTTCAGAAAGTTTCTACGGCAATCGAAAACGATTTGCAAAGACAAGAGAGTCAGCTGTTACTTTTTATCACGGGCGGTGCAGGTAGCGGGAAATCATTTCTGTTGAAGTTAATCGTGGCACATATTAAGCGTTGTTACGCACCAACAGTAGATATACTACTGAAGCCTAACTTTGTGGAAGTTGGTTCGCTAACCGGAGTTGCTGCTCGTCAAATTTTTGGCAAAACACTCCATAGTATTTTCTTGCTACCGATAGAAAAGAAAAATACTATGACATACAAAAAAATTACAGGTCAAAGACTCGAGAACGAACGACGTAAATGGCGCTTTATAAATTGGCTGATCATAGACGAAATTTCTATGGTCTCCTATGAGAACCTAAGAATAATCCACCTAAGACTCCAAGAATATAAAAACAACGACAAATTATTCGGTGGAGTCAACATTTTGGTATTCGGTGATATATTTCAGCTTCCTCCGGTGAAAGGAAATTGGTGTTTTGTGCAGCCATCATGGTATTCAGCGGAGGTTAATTTGTGGCATCAGTTTTCTTTTTGTGAACTGACCATAAACATGCGACAGCGCGATGACACCGAATTCATCGATTTATTAAATAGTTTACGGGTAGGGGAATTGACGACAGCTCAGCTGCAATTATTATGTGAGCGGCGTCACGTGCCTATAAATGGTGAATTTGCGGATGGAGTCGCCGTTCGTATTTTTCCCACAGTCAGGCAAGTCGACGACTACAACGACAAAATTAGCAAGGAAAATGCAAAGTTGCACCGAACTTATAAAATCAACGCAGTGGATGAGTCGCGTGAAGTAGCGACATATGGTAGAACACCACCAGAGAACGTAATTCCCAAAGACGTAAACAGCTGTGGTGGTTTTCTGCCATCAATAAAAATTGGCCTCGAATCCCGAGTGATGTTGAGACGCAACATCGCCGTATCAGAAGGACTAGTGAATGGAGCTATGGGTATTATAAAAAAAATCAAATGGCCAGCCTTGAGGAGAGACCAACTGGAGGATGGCGAGCTACCAGATGCCGTATATATTAAATTTGATGACGAGTCTATTGGGCTTAGACTTAAAGACAATAATGGTTGGATACCCATACCTCCATCTAGTACTACGTTTCAGGCATTAAGAGGTTACGGAGATGTGGAGCGCCGTATGTTGCCTCTAATATTAAGCTGGGCGGTTACAGTTCACAAACTCCAGGGAACCACCCTCGAAAGAGCTGTAATTGACCTTGGCAAAAAAAACTTTGCTAAAGGGCAAATATATGTTGCACTAAGTCGTGTCAAAAGTTTGGCAGGCATAGTTTTATCGGATTTGGACGCCAACAAATTATTAAATAAACCACACGACGATAGATCGTTGCAGGAAATGACACGACTACGAAATCTGTCTTCCGATAATGAAGGTAGATAAGTAAGTCAGTACTGTCAGTAGTACATAAATAAGTCATAATACACCTTTTATTTACGAGGCAAAATCATCCAATGAGTCCTCCCACCCTGGGTGGAGGGACTGTCAGACTTGTACTGATAGTCATACTACTGTAATACTCATCCACAGTGTTCCTTCAATAGCCCTTTACGTTCCAGGGTCACGGTTACCCAGGGACAGTGGCGCGATCACGGATCCGCTTACGTAATTAGGACGCATGAAATTTGAAGAGTTTTGTTCATAAAACCGAATATCTCATCGGAACAAACATCTAATTATTTTGATTTTAGTTTCAGTATTGCGTTTTTTTTGTAAAACGTTGTAAATGACTTTTGACTTGAACATTTTTTTTTTCGGAATTGTTATTATAACCTTTGTAGTGAGTACAGGCGTGATATTATGTTGTGTGATGGCGTAAACAATGCTTAGATATGCTATAGATAGGTTTGAGCATTACATTAGTGTGGGAAGAGAACCGAGCATTACAGTGCGCAACTTGATGATACAATGTGTATTATTTTGATACAACTTGGAACATCAATGCATACCACTTGTAATTAAGCGTGTCACTCGTGTCGTGTTTCTTTTACAAAAATAACAATGTCGATTTAATAGAGCCGCGCTCAGCACAACGAACGCTTCGTCTGACATTGTGGGATAAACTACTAAATAGTCAAAATTGTAGCTACTGTTATAATACAGGCGAATGCTCGTCTATTAGGGAGTCGGTATTGTAATGTAATGCTTAAAGTCGAATCTGAAATGTTACATTACAGGCGAATGCTCTTGGTCATATAAAGAGATCTTTCAAATAAATAATCCAATCGTGATCATCATTTTATTAACAGAACTTGTCACGCACACAGTAAGTACACCAATATCCAAAATTACAAAGAACATGTAAAATTTAGCACATAAACGGTACAAGACCAATACAAATAGACAGGAACACAGTGAATCACATTGAGTGGCCTAAATTAGGTGCAACTAACAATCTACTAGTGCGAGTTCAAAACACACCTACATTGATTAATTAATTATACTACTAGACTAAAAAATGGACGGATATTGTCTTCCTACATGCATTATAGCTATGCCCGGAATCCAACTTTATTTTCAGTTCTTATACGTTTTCCAAATTTGATTTTAAATCTATAGAAACTACTCTATGCCTATTGTATTTAAGGTTTTAATAATTATATTTAATAAGTCACATTAAGCTTTGTACAAACAGTCAAAGACTTGCATAGGCACAATTTAGACTTGCACATTACCGGCCAATTTATTTTAATAAAGATGTATACACCTAATTATAATATAAGAAAGATACCTATCACTACCTACGTAATTAATTTGTTATTAATAAAAAAAACTACTTGAATATAAACAATTTTAAAGTGCTATGTTTAAGAAAATACCCATATAATTTCCGATTTCGCCTTTTATGCCCAGACACTTTTACCTAATACTTTTTTATATAAATTTACTTAATATGACTTTAATTTATATATTAATTATATCAATTTTGTGCATGTAGAAGGAATATATAATTATATTTTATACCTATATGAGATATAAAAGAAGGTCCCTAGGAAGTGCGCTTGTACCCAATATACACTTAAATCTATGGACATTAATCTGTCCATTAACTTATTATAATTATTTTCTAACCCTTAAAACTAGTCGCTATCTTATAACTACCACGCTCTACCCCTCCGAGAGCAAATGTTACTCTAACGCAAATAAACAGGCATTAACATAATATATAAGAAAGCCATAATAGTAGGGAGCTTGATTACATACTAGATTATTTAAATTAGCTTACTGGATAGAGTTAAATATATCACAACTACATATACTTATTATACCTACATTTTAGCAAGGGTGATATATCGTAAAGACATTTTAGATACATAAATCAGATTTAATCTACAGACATCTTAGTTTCAGACACGTGCCGCCCCGGACACTTCTATGAAAGTGTCTGGTACGACAGCAGTCACTAGTTGTTAATACTAGAACATTGATAGATAATGTATAAAACAATATTTTTATGTCTGTCCTAGTGCGTGTCTGCTAAACATGATGTCTGAAAATGTGAATCGAGCTTTAATGCTCATGGTAAATCAAGATTCACATTATTTGAGTTGTTACATTAAGTTGGTTAAAGAAATACACCCTATGTTAGGTCCTATAGCTACTTAATCTAATTATATATCTAAAAACTTAAAATACCTACCTACATTATAAGTTATGCGGCAGATACGCAGCTGATTTACACACATCTTCACTTACACCTACCTAATTAAACCAGGAATACTAATTAGTATAACATAACCGAAGTATACCTAATAAAGAATTTATAATGACATTGAAAATTAAAACTTTGACTATTCAACGCACTAAAATCAGAAAATAAAGTGAATTTGGAATCAAAATTGAAGATTAATAACAAGATTGTAAACGATACTATGAAAAACTTTTAGTGAAATTCTGAAATAATTCATTAAGTATATCTATTATTATTATACGTAAACTATATTGCTTTGAGCAATTATCTTAAAATAAAAAGGCAATGTATAAAAACAGCGTGAAAACACGCAAAGCTCCTACGGTGAGATAAAAATTGGAGAAAAAACACTATCTTATCCTAAACTTAAACCTAGACATCCTTAATTTAAGATGGGTTTATAACCCTGGACTTATTATTAATTAATATTTATTTATTTCTAACATATAAATATGAACTATAAACTTTATTCTAAGTGACATTAAACTAGTACGCCGAAAAAACAAAGGTAAAATTTACAATTTTAAGAAACAAATAGGTATAATACTATGCGTGGGAAAATTATTAAAAAGCTAACAACACTAGATATATAACCTTATTATGTTAAAAAAAATAACGAAAATAACGTAATAATTAAACGAAGATAATAATTTTGGTTACAGAAAACTATAATAGACCAATAATACAGTGTGTTTTGAATCTAATTCGTATAAAAATATAAAATTTGAATATTATTCAAACTGAGTTAAAATATTACAATACTAACGAAGTAACATGAATAAAACCCATAACGAAAATAAATATTATCTACCGGAAAACAAAATAAACCATATATAAGAATTTAAGTAAAATGGAAGTACTTATTATTTTAAAGTTAATAATATGTACAGATAAAAGTATGGATGATACGTAATTATAAAGTAACTACAGAAATATTATAATATAATTGGTTACTAAAACAAATCGTTTAGTTAGAAAACACACTGTAGGTATACTAACAAAAAAAAACAGAACTCCATAAATTATTATCTACATTTCAAGCGTAACTATTTCAACCTATTTAAAGGGAATTTGAAACTATAGCTCTAATATTTTATTGTACCCTTACATCATTTTGCTTTCCACTTAATTTATGTAATTCTATGGTTAAAATATAATCTAATATAAATAATGACTATTTATAAACTTATCTTACTCTAATTTTTATATTATATTTTCACTTGTCAGCTTTAGATGAGCACATGATTAGAAAAACAATCACTTTATACTATTCTCTATTTTTGTATAAGTCGTTTTAGCTTTAGTGACCGTTTTAGAAGTCATGAAATGAAATAATAATATAATTATTATACGAAACTGACTATCGAATAAATTCTATTGAAGGCATTGTATATTACAATAAAGGACGTATTATGTACTTTAAGATGGCTGAAATAAATGTAATTTATAACAATAATAATATCTTGGGACAAATCACACGGTCATCTGATCCCAAACTAGGCAGAGGCTGTATAATGGTAACCAGACAACTGATAAACATACTTATATATTTCTAAATACATACATATTATGCTCATTATAAGTAGATATATACTGAAGACATGGCATAAAGTCGGTTCTGTAGAGTTGTTAATACTGACTACTATATAGTACATTTATGGTGAAATAAATACGTCCAAATGCTGCTGACTACTATGTTACTTTTAAAATTAGCGTGCACAAATTTATGATAAGTAACCGCTCAGTTACAAAAATATTTTCGTATTGTTTAAGAAAAGCTGTTTTTATTTCTTTTATAATCACACATAAAGTAATGAAATTGAAGAAGACAAAAAACAGTTTAGCAGAAACATTTCAAAAATATTAATTTATTTAAGCGGTGTTTAAGAAATCTGCAAATAAAAAATCTACTTTAATTAATTCTACGATGAACAATTGGTCCCACTGGCTTATTGATAGCCACAGCTGTGTTCATATTACTACTTTTATTATCACAGTTTATAGCTAAAATGACTTGAATATTCACAAAAACAATACTATTGTTAGACTATTGAGTAACAAGTTTATAGATAAATATTATGTTACTACACCCTGATTTATGACAAAATGGTCCAAATTGTACTTTTAAAACCTTTAAAGAAAAAAATTATATCACGCAATATAAAAAAACATATTCAGACTTACATACAAAGAAAATTTAAATTAATATCAGTAATTTTGTTGTTCGCATTCAAACTTTTAATTTAGTCTGTTTAATATTACGTAGATACTAAATTACAATTTAGAGTAGTAAACTAAATATAACTATTTTTACAGGGGCTTTTGACTTAAATATATATACTAATACTAAATACTATGTTATACTAAGGCTAAATTAAGCTCAAAATATAATTTCAGTAGACTGACTCAATACTGAAATTATTTGCATCTAATTGAAATTGACTGTATCAGGTCACCACTTGGGTTAATTGTAACCTATATTTAAATTACAATAATATTATTTACAAGTTACTTTTAAATTGTAGGTACACAGTGCATTTGGGTATTCCTAATACATTATAATTAATTTTTAAATTATTATTAAGAATGTGAGACTTATTATTATATTAAAATGGTGACTAGAAATTATCCTAATGACGTCATAACGCTATGTACGTTAAACCATAGCGACGTTTTGTGCCTCGAGGTGGGTAAAGGAAAAATATTAATTTTCAAAATGTGCTTGTAAGTTAGCCTGAAGTTTCCGACGTTCAGAACGCACCGTCCGCGCCATCCATATAGCAAGCACTATACAAAGTATCTGTAAGGGTAAGATGTATTTATTAATTATGTATCCAATATTTGTTTACATATTTACATAAAAAATCCATGTTACCTCTACCAAAGCAAAAATTATTCCGGTGGAGATGAATATGTTTCCTTTGAAAGCTTTTTTCTGACGTAACACCTCCTCGCAGCCGCGCATGTAGTACGTTCGGTCGGTTATACAGCTGGAGTGCAAGTGACGCCTAGCGCCACCATCTCGTAGCGGATGTGCGCGGGCGCAGCAAGATGCGGGGATGTCTCGGTGGATGATCGCGTAGTCTTGTGGGCCGTCGACGCCGCAACAGAGATTCTAGTAAAAATAAAATGATCTTTTGAGTTTCTAATAATAATAATAACAGCCTATAACTGTCCCACTGCAGGGCAAAGGCCTCTTCTCGTATAGAGAAGGGATTGATCATTGATCACCACGCTAGCTCACTGCGGGTTGCCGATTTCAGATAATAATATAAAAAAATGCGTTTTTGCATGTTTCTTATTAAATCAATTAATATTAATATTATCAATATTAATTCGATGGTCCAGATTAAAAAGCAAAAGTATTCCTCTTCTTGCAAGATTTCTTACAAAATATTGTCAAAACTTACGTTGCATTTAATTTGTTAAGTTGTGCTTTAGTTTGTCTTGAGAATTCCTAAAACTTCACTACAGACTCACATCGGACTGCAGATCGTCCCAAAAGGCGTTGTACTTGGTGGTCTCGTCGTCTATAGTGGTGTTTTTGTAGAACTGCACCCGCAACTCGCTGCCGCCACCCACCCACGCGCTCAGCACCGCGCCGCCCACACCCACCACCAGCTCCACCGACACCAGGAATATGAAAAACCCTGCGTGCTGGAGAATAGAAGTAGTTTTAAAGTGAGGTTACAAGAGAGGTTACAAGTGAATCTCTCACTGATTAAATATGTTCATGAGTATATCCTGCCTGTATATCCTACAGAGTGCTCTTTTTAGTCCCAAGTTGAAGAAAGGAATCTATAACCATTCATCATTATCGTCATCAGTCGGAAAACGTCCATTGTTAAACAAAGGCCTCCCTCTTTAAAGAGGGGTCGTTGCCATAAACTCCACGCTTGGAAAGTGGCTTAGGGAACGCAGTATTGGTGGTGAAGTCACAGAAGACGCTGCAGCCAATCTTTCTGAAATCATCTGTCTGTCTGTCGCCTTATACGACACCCATGGGACGAAATGGGGAGCCGCCAAAGACACCCACGGAACGAAATGGGGGCACTATTCTGGCCCGGCACTCCATCAATCATCATTGTGGAATCATCATTGTGCCTAGTCATCTCCGGGGCTAGGTTTGGACTACAGACTGCATTATAAAAATCCTAACAGAAAAAAACTATCTACACCATGGGAATCGAAGGAAGGGCCACGCGGTCCCATGCCGCATATGCATAGTGCATATAGGTATCTGCGGGTAAAAACTCATGTAACTGAATATTAAATATTTTGTTGATATTTCACGACATCTCAAACTAATGAATTGTGGTCGATAAATGGCAAATGGCACGCTCACAGCTTTATGGGACAAAATATAGGAAAGCATTAGCATACCTCTGCCTACCCTTCAGAGTAGAAACGAGAAACGGGTGTTGTAGTGGCAGTTTAAAATATTAAACCAATGCATTTATAAAAGAAGGTAAGTAAACATTTCGACCATTAAAACTAACTTTGAGGCCTAATTAACAAAATCAAACAACAACGTGTAATTAAGTCGGTATTGTATTGATTAACAATTATTGTTTTATGTATATAATTGCCGCTTGTGGCACTTTCTGACTTTAACCAATAATAACGATCTTGCAAGGCGGTGTTCAAAGTGAATGTTAAAAACAAAATAACGTCTATTCATAACACATCATTGAAAATTAACCAAAATTAGATATTTAATTAAAATGTGGCTTAGCACGCTCGATCGGCTTAATATTCAATACGACACAGCAATTTTTAAATTCTGTAAATTGTATAATATAATGAATATTTACGTCGTTATAATAACATGAAACAATTGATTTGTAGGTAAGTATTTAGTTTTATACACAGTCATCATTTCAAACATACATCAATGTATTCGCTAATTTGTGTATTGTTAATTAAAAACTGTTTTCAAATAGCTACATAGCTTACCGATTTTATAATAATTTTATTATAATCCATAAAGACCATTAACCAGAACATCCAATACAATACTCTAAAATATCTAAGAAATGTACAACCAATCGAAACAAATACTGTTAAAAAAATCTTTATACAGCACCGTGATAAATAATATCAGGTCTCCAAAGACGACGTCCAGTATTAAGCGAAGTGAACTAGAAACACGGGAAAATTTGATCGTCCTAATTATAATAAATTCATTTTAAAATGATTTTAACTCTTTTACCGGTTCTTCTGAATATAATTACCATTTTGGAACCGAGCAACGAGCAGTTGACGCGTGGATTTTGGATAAATATCATATCGAATATTAAAGCCAGAAAAACTCTTGGGCGTCCTCAAAGATTCCTATCAAAGATTCATGTCAATCTAATCAGTGGTTAGGAAACACATAGAGGTCAAACAATAATTTTGATTCAGATACTTAGAAGATAAAATATTTTGGATTTGATACTGATAGACTAGGTACTTTAATAAATATCACTTACCACGTAGAGGGTTTTAAGATGCTCCCTCAAGGCACCGACGCAGCCGAGGATGGCAGTGATGATGAGAGCCAGGCCGATGGTGAGCAGGAACGACAGCACCCCTCTGGACAGCGCCGACTGCTGCTCGGGTTGCGACTTCTTGTCCCGCATGTTGATCACACATACCGCCATCAGGATCAACCCGAAGACCTAGAAAATTAAAGTTTCAATTAATATGATGATAAAAGGCAGGTTCAAACAAAGAAATTGATTTTAATATTTTAAAATTATTTGATCCAGAAAATTATTCAAACTAATTATTTGAAAAACTATAGTAAATATAATAATGTAGTAAGTATAGCGTAAACTAAAACGTTGTTTGAAAGTAAAGCTTCAATTTTTTTTTAATTAATTATATTTTCAGTTTGAAAGCAAAGATTTTTGAAAAAAATTAAATGCTCTCCAACACTAAAATATTTTTTTAAGATATTTCTTATTACCGCATTAATTCCTATTCTATCACGGCGTGCTAAAAGAAAAACGATCCACAATCTACTTACAATGCAAATAATATTGAAGAAAGTTAGAAAAAACTTCATGCAGCGAATGCTTCTAGACTTCATTTTGTTAAATCCTATTTCGATGCCTATGTCCGTTATGGTCGGAGTGGACATCGGAAGTGAAGGCTTGGTAGGACTTAGGGCTATAATATCGATCAATGCATTTGACGAGCTGTGCCGGTGATTACTTGTGGAGGCACTGTGAGGGACGGAGCGACCAGCGAGCTCATTAAAAATTAAAACTCTCTGTTCCACGCTGAAGCGATTAAGCTAGTAGATAATATTTGTCTTGATCGGCATTTAGTTCAGTAAGCACTTATCAAAACGTTATTGTGCAGTTTTTCTGTAGGTAAAACTTTATATTTTAATAAATGTACGTTAGTCAAAGGAAACAGAGGTGTAACAACATCTCCAATACTAGTCCAATACGAAAATGCTCCATCTGGAACAAGTTTTACCATTTACGTTTTTCAACGGCATTCAATAATTCATAAGCTTCATTGGGTTTTTATTTCATTTGATCGCATCAATAACATTATTGCCTGTACCCAAGACTTTTTCTTCTCTTTGATGCTTCTCCAAATATCTTAATGTATAAGTAGGTAGTTTTAATGAAACTTTCTCTTGTTTCTGTTATTATGTCTTTTATTTTACTCGCTCCGCTACCCTCTCCGCTCATGTCACCGTCGCAATATATAGAATGTAGGAACCCATGTGTCCACGTACCCACACTTCAGGGTCCGTCTTCAGCAGTCTTTGTTTCCATACAATATTAATAGTGCATTCGTAACAACTCTTGTACCTTTCTCATAAAGACTATATTCCTGTATTTAAAATGACTACAAGTTTGCTAGAAAATTCTTTGTTATTAACTGCTACAATAACTTTCAAACTTATTTCTTGGTATTAAGGTAGAAAATACCTTGTTTGATACATTTTATTTTTGCCATGTATTAGTCGTTATTAATTGACATGACATATCGACCGGCCTCAGCTAAAATAATTTATGCACTTTTTTAAATAGGTCATTTTATAATTTCATGACGGCACCGCCACGCGTGATTGGTTGTCTATTTCCAACCCGATCAATAATAAACCACGAGCAACTAATTGCAGAGTACGACCCTTTGTTAAACGTTCCGCATATTACTACCCAACTAAATTGCAGCTTAGTGGTGTACTGTACAAGGAAATTGATATCTAACGATACATGACAAAGTTGGAATAACTAGATGTTAGATAGTATTTAATTATACTACCATTTACCTACCATTTTGCAGTTTTATTTACATCATGATCAATTAATTTATTATCAGTGCTAGTATTAAATGATTTTTGTTACGCGTAGGCAATCTTATAGCCCTTATAATGTTAGGGACCTACTTTATTGACTAGGATTCAAGGACACGATGATGATGACATGAATGACATGATGACTATGAGTTGTCGTTTCGGTTTTTGAGATCGCAGCATTCTTAATCCTACCTTAGTAGGAATGTAGTTAGACAAACCTTTGATCACGACATTAATCCATGAACTAAAGTTTATTGTTGATAAGATAGATCCTTGATTTACGAATCAAATTGACTTCAATTTTCATAATTTTGAAAGCGGCAATTTCTTGCTGTAGATACTTCCTAAATTAAAACTACTTAGATCAAATAGATTCATTTTCATCATCTTGATGATCTTTCATCTCAAAGATTGACATTATTACAATATTACCATATCCACATTCTCCCAACAAACACAGTACAGCAAAATAAATAAAACTACATTCTGCATATTAAATCATGTAATTGCATATAATCAGTAGTTTACCGTGTGCTTGTACACCTGCACACTGTTCTTCAGGTGGCTCGATACCCACATCGCGAGGACGATACTGGCGGCCTGCAATCAATACAACACTTACATATTTAATGTCCCTTACCCTAACTAAGGAAGTATTGAGTCGTTACATCGAACTTTTAAGCTAAATAATTCTCTTAGACTGAATCCACTCTTTTATGCATTGGTAAAGAACGCAGTAATTTGAACGGCATTTCAAAGTTGACTCCTTATGAATAAATTACAGCGTAATTGAACTTTTCTGTGTCTGTATTATAAAGTACTTGATATAGTCTCGTATGAATTTCCATTTTGCCAATTTCAAGCAAGGACTTTACTTTGACTGCAGAAATTTCAGGCTGATTTTCTATTTTCAAAGACCCTAAATTACTCTCGACTCTAATGAAATTTAAATAAATGCTTGAATGATAAAACATTGTTTATTTACAACATACCTAAAATGTTTTGTCGTGTCTTAATGCATTATTTTTATTTAATTTGACTAGACTAGACTTCCGACGCTCTATGACTATGCCAACCCCATAGGTAAGTGTCATAATGTGAAATCATCTTTCGTAATAGGTATACCTACCTACCTAATGGGCCATCAAAATTGAGAACTCTAAAACTACACCCTGTTCATGCTCATATGAACTTATAAAGTTCGTCCGTTCCGTAAGTTGAAAAAGAAATACGAGGTAACAGTCTCAGCGTGACTCGTGACTAAAGCCGAAGGTGCATAATGCATGGCAACTCAAAGCATATTAAAGTAGACTGGTTGACTTAAATGCCACGTCAAAAGTAAGCCTTAAACTTTTCAAAGAATTCCACAATTCTTCAATCGGTTAGTTTAACAAGTTTAAGGACGGAAAATTAGGTTAGATTCAAGTTAACATTTTCCTTGATGGTGAAGTTTGGCTTTGTTGATTTTGATGTTTACATAGCTGGATATGAATAAGACAAAAAACACATAATAAAGAGTGTAGATATTTTACGCACCAACAATAATAAATAATAATCAATTATCAGTTGATAACTTAAAAATATAAATTATTTTCTTTCGTTATTCCAAATCCAGCCACGTTGTAACATTACCTGACAAAGTTATAAAAGGTAGGGTTTTTGGTTGGGACCCACCTCAAACCAAAAGCAGATAACAGCGACTCCTAGAAGCCAGTCCGCGTCAGACTGTAGGATGTCCACGATCTCATCCTCGCAGCCATCCTTGTAGTAGGTCGTAGTTCTGGTCAACAAAGATTATTATCAGTAGTAGTGACATCGAAATTGAAATTCTTAGATTAAAACTTGCTAAATATAACAGCAGTTAATGGCAATAGCGCCATAAAAATATATAAACATTAGGACTAAAAGCGTAACAGGCGAAATGTGGGCTTAGTGTATTTTCTTTCCAAGAAACTTCAATAAATGGACGTTTTTATAAAAATCCATTTTCAGTGCAACTGTTCACGTAAAGATATGTAAATAGATCTGACACTAATGCATACTTATTAAAGTCCGATTAAAGACCGATACTACAAAACTTACTCAACGCAGGACTTGTAGAGCAGTTTCTTAGCGTGCTGAGTGCGGGCGTAGTAAGCGCGTGGGCAGCAGGAGACTGAGATGTGTTGGCCTAAAGCCACGTAGTCTTCGGGACCGTTGAGGCCGCAGCATTCATACTAGAATAATTAAATTAGAGTTACGGATCGTTAAGAAATATGCCAGAATTGTCACGCCAATTTCTGATGTGAATGAATTTATCCATACCTTAATTAAATCCATTAATTTACATCTAGAATCAAAATCCAATAGTAATTTTCAATATACTTATGTAATTTTGAAGGGTCTAATAACAAAAAAACTATTCCTTTAACATAAATATTGCTGCATAATTTTTTTTTAAATATTTGTAACCATCATCCATTGCATATTGTATCTTAATAAGTAATAATATTTTCTATATTTTCTCCGATTTCTTCGTATCTTACTGTGGTCTGAAGCTCATCCCACAGCTTGGCATGCTGTTCTTGGTCCTCGCCAGTCACATTCCTGTAGAAGTCCTCGCGGATCCAGTCCGTGACCCTGAACTGGAGCCCATACCGCTGCACGGACACGTAGATCACGATCAGCAGCTCCAGGATCACCATTACCATCACGAATCCTACGTACTGGAGAAGAATAAAGAACCGTAGTCATTAGTTTAAGCAATTCTTAAGATCAATAAACTTCTTACCATGTAGAACATATTAATTTTGAATTAGCATGCTTCTGTACCCATAAGGATTTATCGCTATATAATTGACCGTGAGTCAGCAAGAGGCGGGGTAAAGATTGTCTTTTAAAAAAATCGAACTATTGGTCGACCTCAAAATTGATCTATACAGATTAATTGTCATTTTAATGCTCTTGTTGCGAGTAAATATTACTAATGCTTCATTATAATCCTTTATAGAGGTACATTGCAAAACATAGATAACCTCTTTTTTATATGTATACACAATAAGTGGTGATATTTGATCCAAAATTCCAAAACTTCTGAAGACCTGAATCTTACCAAATAGAGCATCTTGACGCTCTCTCTGCCAGCCCCCACACACCCGAGGGTCGCGACCGCCACCAGCAGCAGGCTGGCCACGATGATGACCACGTCACCAGTGACGGACCCTGCCGACTGCTCCTCGCTATACTGTTTCAGGATCTTTATGTCCACCACCGCAAAGCCGAAGGTGCATAGTGCTACCAACTGGTACGAGAAATTAAAAATTAAATACGTGTGAAAGTATCTAAAGATGGATCATCAAAATCATTTAATTGCCGACGATCAAAGGACTATTACTATTTTTTGAAATCACTAAAATAAGATAGCTCCCAAAACGCCAATTCTTCAGCAGAAGTCAATATTTTATTCTAGTTTTCAGTAACCAAATGTTGTTAGAAGAGCAACTTTAATATAGGAATTTTATATTTGTTAATGTAATTGTATATCCTTCGTTGGAGATTCTATTAAATTACATAAATAAATGAAAATATTTGCAAACATCGATTTAAAAGTCAGAATTGCCGAAACACATAACCAAAGTGAGATTATCATCACATCTTTCTCTGTATCGAAAGTAGGTTACTTTAATTTATGCGGCTACAGCTGCTGCCTTTCAAAACTACATAATTACTTAGAATATAGAGAAAAATAATAATTTACCCACTTGGCCCATGTCTCCTTCAGAAAAATATTAAACAAGGCAAGAGTTTTAAAACCGTCCTCGATAATACTACCATTTAGAACCACATAGAAACAGTTTTACAAGTAGCCCCTTGCAATATCCTATAAATTAAATATGATCAGATCGATACCCCTTTGTAACAGCTTGCATGTTGGAGCGCACGTAGGCTGCCTTATAAATAGCTCTTATGTTTTATTCTTCAAAGGTAACTGTAATGTACCTGTAAAGTGTTTACTGAATCATTTTGTTATAGACGGTTTAACTGCTTACCTGCTAGCTTTGTACCTACTATTGCAAAATCTACTGTGACAAGTTTATCCTGGGTACGATTTGCAATTTGGGTGTATTACCCATTAATCCAAAAAAAAATTTTTTTAAAGAAAACGTCGCCCCACATTGGCAATTTCTCCTGTATCGTGGGTGCGTTTCACAAACATGAAATATCACATACACAAACACCCAGACTCGGGACAAACATCTGTGGATCACACAAATTTTTGTCCCGTGCGGGAATCGAACCCACAACCCCTAGCGCAGCAGTCCAATCGCTTAGCCACTGCGCCAATCAGGTCGACAATTTCAATAGCGTCGTCTGTATTCTTTATTACTCGAACTCAATTTTATAATCATCTTGTTGGTAATGAAGTGTTAAGTAAATCTGGTTACATCGGTGCATGGGCAACTTATCGGATGAATTGGATCTATGCCTCTGCGTGTAGATTCTTTTCTACTGATGAAAATTTTGGCTACTATTCTTTTGATTTTGGTTTTCAAATGTATGTAGGTATATTATATACATACTGATAAATAATCGTCGTATGTGTTTTAGACTGAAAATACATATTAATGTAATTTAAAAATATACGTCTTCGTATTACGTTTCGAATGCAATATTCCATAAATATATAATCGTAGGATCGATATTCCTATGTCATAAAGTTGCTACTAGCTATCTAGGACAGGTCACTTAATAGCCGATCAATCATTTCCCCTCACTTCAATAAACTATATTCTATAATCAATCTTGAGTTAAGACAGTGTTCTATCTCTTTCTCTGTCAATACTTACACAGTGCAATTACACTTCATATTACATTTTGTAGTTATGTAAATAATTTGCATGATAAAAATATGAACTTTCTTACAATACATTATTTAAATAAGTAACTTTATGCCTATAATAAATAGATAAAACTATCTAAAATAAAGAGGCTGTGTTTTAAAGTTCATCATCATCATCATCAGCTTTTAGGTGACCCACTGCTGGGCATAAGCCGGTTTTAAAGTTGACAACACTTAAAACGATTTTTCTTTTCAAGAAAATGTTGAACTAAACAATTTAAGCAAAAAGAAGTCCAAAAAGAGTCTTACATAACAAAATGAGAATGTGAAAAGTAACTAATAAAAAAGTTATTAAAGGAAGATTAGATAAAAAGAATATACCAGTGACCATATACAAATAACCATGTATCTAGTAACTAAGAAACAATACCTACTTATAAAGTTAACTAAACACTGATACATCTAGGGCAGGGATAGCAAAACTTTGTGGAACAACGTGCCATTTCCAAAAAAAAAATGTTGATTGAGGCCACAGACGTGCCATCAAAAGCCTTTGAATAAAATAATTAAATGGCGTATCCAAGATTTTTTGTCGCGTGCCATTGGTTTGCCATCCCTGGTCTAGACCCTAGGCTACATACTAAGTATAACAAGAAAACAAAAGATTACTTACGACGCACAATACGTTGAGCACAATCAGCAATACTTTCGCGCATCCCTTGCTGATTTCGACGAAATTAAACATAATTAACTGATGCTATGTCGCCTCTGAACATATGACATTGACTGAAACCATGGCTTGTCCCCATATCCCCTTCGCGGCATGGGAACAGACATGTGCTTTGTTAATAATTAATATGATACTGGCGTCTAGTCTCCATCGATCGAAGCTAGTCGTTCGTTATGTAAATTGTAGTTTCTATTGCAGTTGATGCGTTGTTGTTTTTTACTTTTTCTTCAGTACTTACCTATTCTTCTTCAGCAGTGTAACACCTAAGTAAAACAGTTTGTGGATTAATAATGAATGATTCGTTACTGTCAAAGTTTTTTTCTTTTCTGCGTCTACTATGTATTATACCGGTATCTATTCCTTCTTCCTAATTACAATTACAAAATTGTCGAATGCCCGTTTTTATTTTTTAGTTTATACTTTTGAGTCATCATCATCATCATCAGCCAAATACGTCCACTGTTGAACATAGGCCTCCCCGTTTAAGCGGGGGTTTGCCATAATCTCCACGCTTGGCAAGCGGCTTGGGGATCGCAGTATTGGTGGTGAAGTTACAGAAGACGCTGCTGCCCATCTTCTGAATTTTCCCTTAGTCGCCTCTTACGACACCCACGGGAGGAAAGGGGGTGGTCAATTCTAGGCCGGATACCACACGGCGCTTTTGAGTATAAGTTCCTAATTAATGTGCACTAAGTTTCAATCTTAGTTTATAAGAAATTACTGACCTCGAAATGACCCGACCATCAATAAGTCATAACAACCTATCAACTTGTCCTATCAACCGGTCAAACGATTCATTTCATGATACTCTCTGACAAAATTTTGGTTTACATTACATAAAGATTAAGCATGACCCTGTCTTCTCGTTTACTCTACGGTTCTTTAAAAAGGTTTATTTGGGAAGCTCTACGCTAATGAGCATTTCGAATTGTATGGTAAACGGTTATGACGCAAAAAAAATAGTGATTTGCCAGCAATTCATCTGCCAAAGTGTACATACTGCGACGTAGGTACTACTACTAAGAAATATGACTTCTTTATTTTATTATCTTACTTGTTTATTGAAATATCGACAACGTATCGTAGGTACCTATATCTACGTAATATCTACGTACACTCTATGGATAGTGGCAATTATTACTACTAAAAAACCTCATTATTTCATAAAAAGATAGATATTATATACGCTTCGCGGTCATATTATTATGATAATATAAAAAATAAACAATAGTATTGCATCAAGGACAATAAAATAACCATATAAAAATACGTAGTTTTATTACGAAATGACAATAATAATATGATATTTCTGTAACAATAATATTTTAATATCTATTAGTGGAGGAATAATATAAATTAAAACTTTGTTGGAGACTTGTAGTATGTTATTACAACATCTATGATTTAACCGACCAACTAAGGCCAACCTAACATTAAAGTGATTTCTGTTTACAAGACACTTATTAACTAAGCACATTTCACATAACTACTATTTTTTAATAGGTAGGTAGGTACTCTTTATTTAATACCGTCGAACAAAAAAACACTAAAGATTAATTATAAGTCACGTCGCGCGTCATATTATGTTTCCTAAAATACAACATATCTACCTACAAAATCAAGTAATCAAATACCAATCAATTGGTTTTATAAAAAGAAATTAATACCTATAGGTAGTGTTTTTAATATAAATATAAAATATAAAAATACTATTTACAGCAAACCATTTTACGTAAGTTCAGAAACCTTTCATGATCAGTTCTGCAAAATAAATAGTTAATTATATTTTCCTTGTCAAACAATATGGTCAAATACTCAATGCATTAGTACAGCTAACAGAGAATACAAAGCAACTGATATCAAGATACTGGCTGCTGACGAAGATGCTGCGTTTGACGGAGACGAGTCCCTGAAAACGAAAATAATATCTTCAGTTGATAAAAACATTGGCTCTTACCACGAACTCTTAAAGCAAGATATTGTATTAAAGTACTGGTGTAGTCGAATTTTCAAATTGTGTACAGCCCCCTTACCATTAGCTACAAAATGAGACGCCGCATTACACTGCACGTAGCAGCGTCTCGCTTTCACATCGTAAACTGCCATGCTTTAAGTGTTCATGGTAAGGCATTCTTATTAAACACGTACGTTGGTTTTGTATGTGTCGATTTTTAAAGATTTCGACAATATACAAAAACAACGCTAGCATAAAGAAGTAAGAGGATTCATTAATCATTTCCTTAAAAGGTTCTTGAACATCTACATAAAAATAAGGAAAATGTGGTAATAAAATAAAAATAAAAACATAAGTCGTCTGACATTTAATCACGAGATATTATGCAGTTTCAACGTTTATTTTTAACCTGAAGGATACCCAAAAGGAAGCGAGTAAGAAAATTATGAATATTAACACACTTAGGGCCTGTTTTACCATCTACAAGTAAAGTGTCAAGTAGACTAACCGCAACTTAAAGTCACCCGTAATTACTCATACGAATTTCGCATTATCTGAGTAGCATTAATCAGAGTATAAACTGGCCTGTAACTAAGATACAATATATGATACTCATAACTTTTACTTGCCGATTAGCGTTAATCAAAAAGTAACTATTCAACACTTTACTTGTAGATGGTAAAACAGGCCCTTAGACAATTCATTTTTACGAATGCCTACATGTGCCTGAGATGTTACCTACTTGAACCGATAGTGTATGAATATAATTCTAAAAGGAGTTGCTCAGGTTTTTCAGTTCATATTGCGGAAAATTCTAATGAAGTCTAATAAATGACAATTTAGTGCCCACTAAGATACAGGCTCTTCCTTCTATCTTCTATTTCCTGTAAAGTAGTATAAAATTATAATTCAATAATTTAAGTAATTGTAATCACTGTAATTCGAATATTTCTAATAATTGCCATTTAAATCATTTGTAACTCAGATAGATCGAATAATAACATAACATAACACCATTCATCATTCATCACTGACCAGTCTTAATAAGTTAACGAGTATCCATACTAGGGGCGTGGTACTATCAGCCATTAGCTCACAGCTCAGACTAGATCAATCATTATGACCTTCCAACCTAGCCTGTATTGTGGACTAAATAAATGTCTGGATGATCCAATATGTTCTAAGTTTCTATTGATCCTCCTGTCTTTAATAGTCATTTATTAGTGAGATTCCTTACATGTCACATAGATTTAGAATATACCTACATAGAATTGAGATGAAAAAAATTCGATAAAAGTTAAAAATAAATCAAATAATGACAAAAAAAATAAGTAAGTAAGTATCAAGAAATTAAATTATGTCAAGAGATTACGTGATTAAGTAATGACAATAAATAAATCTTTATAACTAGTGGTCGTTAGGGATTTAAATTTACAAATTCGTCAAATATATAGAACGCTTCTTGATAACAGCATAAATTGTTTAAATAACAAAACGACTATAGTATGCATTGACATGTTTCATCCAATAGCATAGGGACAGGTTATAGTCGTGAAAAAAATATGGTGTACAATAAAGCAAATTCTATGTGTCTAAATCACCGCAAAAGATAATTATTAACTGAAAAGATATATAAGAGTAGCTATATATTATATTTATAGCATTACTAGCGGCCCGCTCCGGCTTCGCACGGGTATAAAATATATATTATAAGTATTTCTCTTTAATGGATGTTATTATACATATAAACCTTCCTCTTCAATCACTCTATCTATTAAAAAAAAACCGCATCAAAATCCGTTGCGTAGTTTTAAAGATTTAAGCATACATAGGGACAGAGAAAGCGACTTTGTTTTATACTATGTAGTGATAGTAAAAAAACATAGCTGTCTATATATCGGACTCAAAATATTATGAAATAAAATTAATTGAAAAATTTAGACTAGGGTTAGTTACGTGGTTAGAGTTAATTATGTTTTTGTTAGTTAATGTAATTTCAATTAATATATTCTTAGTGCTCAAAACAGTGATAATTCTTGGATTAATCAAAATTGAGCATTAATTTTGATCCAATTATTGATTATTTACTTGATAAGTTATGGTCTTACTTGGTCACGATTGTAGCTTTTTTCAATGAGCATGAAAAAGTCCCTTTTAAATATCATACAGAAGCAATTATCCAAAATATATTTAACTAAGTTATTTTAAGACACCACTAATTATCGTTTTTAAAGGAAAATATAAAGAAACCAGCGGTTCTATTACTATTATCTCGCAAATGCTTCAGAACTCATTATAACATAGAATATCTTTAACGCCTACAAATAAAAACAACATTTATGTAGAAAATTTATTCAATTTGGCAGTACAAGTAGTTAACATGGCCTTCAATACGTTTGGTAAATAGTAACATCCTAATCATAACTATGCCACGACGGAACACGGTGTAAAAATATAAAAGAAATTAGGAATTTGTCGTATCACCCTAATGTCTTCTGAGATTCTTATAAATAAGGATTTTACCAATCAAAGTATCTACTCCTAATCATTATTTTTTACCTTAACATATAGGGGTAGAAAGAGATGCCATTATAATACAAAAATAATCAAATTCTGCATCACTCAAAGAGGTAGAATCGTTCATGAACGATGCGACCTCTTTGAGCAACTTTCAAGGAGTAAGTCAAAGTATTTGTTAGTAAAGAATTTTATATAATAAAATTATTCCACATACATAAACGATGCCTTCAGATATAGTTTATATTAAAAAACAGACTTGTTAAGCTTAAAAAATCACTGTATTTTGGTACGATAATGAAGGCAAGGTCTAGAAAGCATAGTCTTCAAGTTAAAAAAACTCCCTACAAGATGCCAATGACTCCGCAGGCGACGCGGCCACCAGCGTTGCCGGTCTTCTTGGAGTCGGGGTGTTCGGTCCTGCCGAAGTCGTCAGCGTCGGCGTGAAGGACCAGGGCCCTGCCAATGATGTTGTGGGGGCCATTCAGCTTGATCTGGTGGTCTGTAAAGTCGACGTGCGCGACACTAGTTTTGTCGAACTCGATGTTGCCGAGGTCTCCCACGTGGCGGTTCTCATCTTGGGGGTGGCCGTGGTCATTCTGGAATTCGGGAAGAGCATATGAGGAAAGGTAATACAAAAAAACCTCCAGGGTCTGTTTTATAAGGTCTAGACGATTCTGTTATAATGGTATTCAAAACTAATTGGCCTTTTGACAATTTACTGTATTACTTAGAGTTATCAATTTGTCAAGATTTATCTGTTCTTGTATTAGATTAGAGATAGCTAATCTGTTGGCTGAGAATATTATAGATTTTTGTCTTTTTATGATGCAACTACATTATCAGATTCTGTGTTGGTACCTATGTAATTTGCCACAGAATTTACGCCCTTACCTAAAAGCAATATCGGTAGGTATATCTTTAAATATTTTTAAGCAGTTAAGATTTCAAGTGATGATTCAAGTATTCGTCTATAAGAAGCCTCTTAACAACTGAGCAACCAAAAGTTTTTGCTGAGATTTTTAGAAACAAAATTATTGAAAAACTAAGCATAAACTAGATAGTTATATTTTATGACCGCACCTGGGTCAAGGCCTTTGTTTTTATAGTGATCCAATCAGAGCAATAGATACGCGTGGCATTTACTTAACAATCGAATGTTCTCCATTGAAACATTTATTTGCCATCAACACCCAAATCTGAAATCTATGTAAATTTCGGACAGCGCAATCTCCCATCTAGCAAGATGTATATTTCCAATTATATCTTTTGCCAATCTACTCAAACCACAAAGTATATTAACCTATCCACGCTACTCCACAAAGATTTATTAACTTTCAGGCAATCAATCCCAAACATCTCATGTCAATAACAATCATATAAAAGCTTGTAAAAAAAATCAGAAATGCAACATACGCCGTTAGGGTTGAAATGCGCGAGGGTGGAGCCGCATCCGTTGGTGATGTCTCCCTTCTCGTGAACGTGGAACCCGTACATGCCGGGGGCCATGCCGACGACGGTGCCGGTGATGCGCAGCTTGCCATCATCCTGGCGGGTGAAGGTGATGTTGCCGGTGACGCCGTTACCATCGAGGCGGACGATCGCGCGCTTTACATCCTGAAAAGTTAAGGATTCGGTGAATAATGAGTCTCTAATCCATTGAAAAAAGATAAATTTAATAATACATACTCGGAATATTCAAAAAAAGCCATGTCCTACAATGACGTCAATGATGATTATGACGGAATTATAACAACGATTTTCGGTAACGGGTATGTGGTTCATTAGAAATGGTTCTTAGCTATCATTCATGACAATTTGTTCAGCCATTTGAAGATTATCAGCTTTTCTATGTGAGGTACTTACTTCTTCATTGGCGGCTGACGCCAACACCACGGCACCGACAACGAACAGGAGTGTCTTGTACATCTTCTTTTATTTATCTGAAAGTAATAATACGTTTTTATTAACAAATTATCCTTAAAATTATACTATAAAACTTTTGAAACCATTTTACAGATATTCTCCTTCTAACTCGAATTTGTAAAGTTGCGGAAAATTCATAATGTTGCTGTTTTATTTCTTGTTTGTAAACAAATAGGTTAACAAGAATGATGATCTTTACAATTCCGGTCTTGACTTTTTTCATTTTGTTTCTTAATTTTTACTACTTAGTCTAGGCTAGATTCTTGTTTAAAGACATTTTTATAAGCATCGGCTATATTAAACATCGCAACAACCGGTGGGACGCAAAAAGTTATATCACTCATACAATAGCTCATAAAAACTGACGGATTATCATAATTGTGTGTCCTTCATCAGCAGCATGGACTGACTACACTAACTAACATACATACATCGACATAAGAGTATTTTAGTGACTCAGTGTAGCCTCTTTTAGTCCTTTATGACCGTTCTGTATCACAATATTGTTTGCAGTAAGAAAATAACGACACGAATAAGTTTAGAAGCTAATTAGAAAAAGCCGAGGTTTAAACACCACAGACTAACAATAATGAAGAAGTGATCTTTGAGACAATATGTCAGCACTTTGTTTGCTAGACAAGAAATTACGCAAGCAGACAAACGCAACGTGCTAATGAATTAGACACGTCTTTAGTATCTTAGCTTAGAACCACAGTGACTGATGTATAGAATAGGTACCTATGTAAAGGATGTATTGTTATTTTTTGTTCTTATTAAAATGTATACAAAAGAGAACACGATAGAGTCGTGTCGTATCAGTTTAAAATGAGGGCAATAAAGAATCAACTAAAAAATTAGTTCTCAAACCTGTCCTCTCTGATTATTCTGAGGATATATTTATGTAGGTGCTACTGCAATCCAGAAATAAAAAAATCACTATAATTGGACTAGAATAGGAAAGGATACTGCACTTCTTTTCCTAATATATTGTAAGTCTACTGCAGCGTCATGCCAACCAATCTATTCGTATTTTGTCATATTACTATGCTCTACAAATACCCTTAAGTGTAAATAAATATATATTATTATTAAGATATATTATTATTTTATCATGTTATACTTCCTGCGGCTAAACACTGTTTCCCATAATACAAGCTCGAACTTAGCTTGGGAATCCGTAGCAGTACCTTTAGTGCAATACATTTACGATGCATATGTTAGATTACTGTATCAATAAATCAAGATTAACTGTATAAACTGGCGACAATAAAGAATTTTAATTTTAATAAATTTTACACCAAATCTCACACTCCTACGTGCGCGCAATATTCCTAAAAAGAGATAGAGAGAGAAAGTTTTTAATTCACATATTAATAAAATACTTTTATAGTCAAATCCGACCAGGGTAAGACGTAAATATAAGATGTGAATTTCGTTCTAGTTGACATTGGATCTTCGGCGCACAGTATAACTGGTATGAATCTACCTATGTGTGTGTATATCATAACCGGGATCCGTCACAGTGTGGACTGGACTAGTTATTGCACCACAACTATATAAATGTTGTAATGTTTATGGTAAGAAGCATTTCTACAAACTACATAATCCATGTTTAAAGAACATTTGAAAATACAAAATATCATAAGATGATCCAACCCTAAAACTATATTGCGGATGACGATAATGATAATGTGATGTGTGTGGATAAGTCGACTAAAAAAATCTATATTGTCACCGAACCTTCATAAGTATGCAAAATTTGAATCGGACGTCAAGAAGTGGTTCAAAATAGTTTTGACCTATACAAGCAGGTTGTCAAGTTATATTGTTTAGAACTATTATATATAACTATAACATATACCTGTCCTTCTGCCTATCCTACACTATTTAAATGTGACTACTTTACTGTAACATCTCACTTGTTAGTTAGACAGTTTTATATCACCTATCAAGATAACTCGATAAAAGTATTCGATTACTTTATGCTAAGGATCTCAAAGAATTTGCTTATCTATATTATGGATATTGAAAAAAACATCTGTCACTATGTTAAACCTACCAATATTGTTTATATATACGGTACACAATAATTTAAGATAACCGAAATCAATTAAACATAATTATTGTTCCCATATCTGATTGTTTACAAACAATAATAAAGCGACTCTTCGATGAGGTTACCCAATGCCACGGCCCTTGATCAAAACAACAGGCTTGCGCTTGCGCATTCTAGAGCCGGTTTTAACGATTTCGCAAAGCACTTGTAACTAAAACTACACTACACAATAAAGTATACCGAGAAGGAGTGATAATTAAAAAGTCAATCTTTTGTAAAGAATTAGATTCAAAATGGTTGATAAACAGCCATTACTTGGCACACTTCTTTCAAGAAGTTTCTTTTAGTCTAGAAATAGAACGTTTGCATTTAACCGGTTAGTCTAAACAATTTAGTTTATAAGCAAATCTAACACTCGTACTAAACTTTATTCGTTACTTATGATATTACCTACATACAACTAACTTTACATTACTTCTACAATTGGTGGGAACAATCTACGCCTTAATTATTTTACAGCAAAAAAGGTCTCAGTTTAAATGAATATAAAGTATCTGCTGCCTCTGTACGAGCAAGTATATCAAAACACCAGATTATTTAAGAGTCAAATATCTAAGCCGGTGAGAAATATAAACAAGTTATGGTTTGGTAAGGTTTACAAACAGAGCGACTTACCTGGCTGGCGAGTGACTGTGAATGGCCGAGCTTGCTCAATGCACTGGAATACAATGTTGAGACACATTCATACACGATATATACTCTAGTTGTACGGCCACTGAGACGGACGAACCAGTAGTAGTACCACTCCGCGCGATTTACATTTTGATTATAAAACAAAAGATTAACGCGTGAAGAAATGATAGACATTTTTTTTTTCGCAGCTAAACCTAAGGTGTAACTGCTGGAAACTAGGCAATAGGGTCTTTACCTTAAGAGCATAAAGACTTAGGTAAGTTACTAAACACCTATCGTATTAATGGTTTAAGGCGCGATTCCTTGCACACAACTGCGATTTTAGAATTACCGGACGATAAAAACGCACTTTTGTGAATCAAGGAATCGGACCTTAAACCATTTATAGGATACATTTTTGGTGAAGTAGTATCGACATGAGGCAATAGTAACTATTGCACAATTCCATTTGTGTGTGTCCACTAATTTCATTAGAATGCAAATGTCATTCCTATAACAACGTTTTATAAATAAGCAATAACAGTCGTAAACGACTGTAAATATCCTTTTCTCTTGAATTAAAATTCAAGACAAAAGGATATTAACAAACAATTTTGGTTCAATATTTAATTCAATTCAATATTCAATATTAGATATTTTTTTAGATTTAAATATAAATCTTACTTATAAGGAAAATTCCTAACATACCTTCAACATTTCTCAACTGAACCTACTGTAGTTTTTCTGTCGTGTGTGCTACCTACACACTTACAATTAATGAAGGGAAATAAGGAAAAATTGTTTTGAAGCTCTTAGCAGACAGAACAACCGGTTCATTTAATATTTTACGACTAATAAATAGAAGACTCTCAATTTTGGAAAAAATATGATCCGATTAATGGAAGCAACAATTTAGGTGTACACTTACAGCTATATAGGTGACCAAGTTAAACAATAGCCATCGAAATACAAGGAGTTAGTTCATCAGTTGACTGTCCAGGGGATGGAAATCCTTAGAACACCTAATTATTTTCCACATTTGTTGAACAGATGCTACACTTGGTGAACTGATTTTTAGTTTGCTCATGATAGAAAAAAGCGAGGTTTTTTATTTCTCTATATGACCCAAGATAGCTTCACCTAGTCCATCGCCAACATTACAGTTATTGCTTGTATGCATAAACATAAAGACTAGCAAGTCGAAAAGAAAAGAAGCTGCTCAATTTTAGATTTGCTGTAAGATGAGCAGGTGCTCTATATGCAGCCTTTATTGGTTACAGTCAAGGTGCTGAAGCAATAACAAACCAAACCTATCTACTCTACGATGGTATGGCCGGTTATAAAGCTCTTGCGGGGAATCATGAAATATTTTTGTCGCAAAGGATCATCACGTAGTTGCCTTTCAGAATGCAAAACTTAAACCTTCACTTATTGTCTTGCTCACGAGCTGCTTCAAGCTAGCAACCAAGCTTAGCAGCCTAATATGAGCCAAAATTTATTTCAGACGTACAGAACCCATAATGAAACCTATTGAAAATAACGCATTCGTGGTGTCACGGTTTGATCGCTAGATATGCAACAGTAGGTAAAATCTTGGGGATTCACATCGACGCAAATCTAAGAGGAAACATGCAGGGATTTCTTTACACCAGTGTGCAGCGTTTGAAAATTCTTTATGCAGGCTTGAAATATTTCCTGCATATAGGTAAAGTACCAGCATAGTTCTATTATGGAGCTAAGTATCGTATGTAAATGAGTGATGTAACAGAAATGATCGTTCAGAACAGCATGTGGTCCGTTATGGCATATCTTGAATTTTTCTGTGATTACCATATGGATTTATCGATTGACCATATTAAACTAGTACCTTAGTTCTTCAAAGCAATAAATTAAGTTAAGGTAGTTTCACTCCATGCTTCGCTATAAATATCATCCCATTTTCCCAAACATCTGTATTTATCAGGTCGGCAATAGTACCTTGATTGTTTGAAAGTTTAGTGACCAACTTAAACCATTTTAGACCAAAAAAAGAAGACACCTCTGTTCATTGTGAAAAGAAGACATCTTAGCATAATCTGACAAGAATTCTGTTCTCCCATAACTGTTCTTTGTAGTGGTAGAGCACCAAAATGGCGTTTTACAACCCCTGTTCACCAGGGAAAAGTTCAGCAGCGACACCTGCCCCCTTACCTCCACAACGTAAACTGTCCCGGTTTAAGAGATGAACTCTTAAACCGGGACAGTTTACGTTGTGGAAACGAGAAGCCGCTATCTGCAGTGTAATGCGGTGTCTCGCTTCCACAACGTAAATTGTCCTGCTTTAAGATCATGATCGTGGTGGAGATCATGGTAAGGGGGCTGCTCCTCATTTCTCTCTAGTCGTGGCGATATCCGTCCTATGTCTTTGTTTGCAAAAGCCAATGGAATAAAGGGCAGCAGTGCTTGAACACAAAGTTGGGCAATATAGGAGCCTTAATTTTCTGGAGGAGTGGTGAAGCTTTTCCTGGCAAGAATTACCATTCCAAACATCTTCACCAAGAGTCTTACGTAATAAACTAAACAAGATTGAGAGCTAATCTTTGATAACGTAGATGTAGCGCATGATATGAGAGTCATTAGGTTACCTACTTGATTCGCTTTTCCGCTTTGTCTTTTTCGAAGTAGGTAAAATTTCTAGAACATTGCTATTTGCTGGACAAATAAGAAACGTAGTTAAATTCTTATTGCACTCTTCGTCTTGAACCATTTAATGGAAAGATTTTAATTATTTTCATAAACATTGATAACGTTGTTTTTGTTTGTATAGGATAGGTGATAAAAGTTAAATATAGATATTGCACAATGTATTGAAAATCTTATATATTTGGAACTATAATAAATTACTTTTATTCTGATGGGCGCAGTGGCTAAGCAATCGGACTACTGCGCTAATAGTTGCGGGTTCGACCTGCAGATGTTTCGTCCCGAGTCTGGGTGTTAGTGTATGTGATATTTCATGTTTGTGAAACACACCCACGATACAGGAGAAATTCATAGTGTAGGGCACTTTATAAAACCGGTTAAGGGCCGACTTGAACTCAAAAACTGAGGGTTCCGTACATTCTTTAAAATTATTTTTATATGATAATAACATTGCTCTAAGGGGTTGACAGACAGATAGACAGACGGACAACGAAGTGATCATATAAGGGTTCCGTTTTTCCTTTTTGAGGTACGGAACCCTAAAAAACATGAAAAGATCATCATCCTCAGTCGAAAGACGTCCACTGTCCCTTAGATCGCCTCAATAAACGACAACTTGCCATTATTGCATCTACCGGTTGCTCGCAACTCTGACGATATCATCGGTCGATCATCAGATTCAGGCATCAGGTCATCAATATTCAGACACTATGGATGCAGGTATACATGTTATTAACTTAATTACACAACTCTCTCTCTATTATGTCCTATATATCCCGGTTATACTCACGTGTGTATTCGGGAATGCCCGACTAGTTTCGAACTCGAACGGAGCCCTTATTCATGAGCTGGTTACGCGGCAGAGTCGCGAGCCGAACTCGAGTTCGAAACTAGTCGGGCATTCCCAAATACACACGTGAGTATAACCGGGATATATAGTAAATAATATGGATAACACTCACGGAAGTTATTATAGTAAAATACTCTCTCTCTCTCTCCATATTTCTCTAAAATCCTGAAGCTGAGCATAAGTCTACAACTGAGGTCTTAAAATACATACCTAAGGTCTTAAAATAGCCAGCGATGACGTTGCTCCAACTGGAAGGTCACCAGGACATTGTCACCAGCCGGTCGACAAACAGACTTTGATGTGAGCATATTATATAATTCTCCACGTATTTCACGTTAGGTACCATGTGGGATTATTGGTGGTCATAATATGTTAATATGTTTTTTAGACAAGATATGTACAGGCACACACGTTCTGTTTTTGCCACTTAATCTTTGACAGTGAGTTATTTGCAGAACATTGGTTGAATGAGATAGGTGGAGATAGGCATCGATAAAAAGTCATTACATTTTAGGCAAACGCAAAGTTCTTTCTTCCTTGCAGTGGAACTTGGTCTATATAATATTGATATTTCTAAAATATTATGGATAATTTCCATAGCATACTTATAAAAGGTCAATTGTACATTAAAATTTGTATAGAGATAAAACACTGTAGAAGATAATTAATTCTCAATTACTTTCTTGTGAAAAATGGTCTTTCTTCAGATATGGTTCTGATTATTCTCTACCAGTCTCTTATTCTCGGGCCCTAACGAAGATAGAGAATAATCAGGAAGGAAAGATAGATATGTATGGATTTTTCTTCTAACAGAGAAATCATACGATCAATATAGTTATCAAATCCTATTAATGTTTATGTTATCCTCAACTTCAGTACTGGTTCTTTTTGGTTTATTTTATTTACAACCTTTAAAATGTGTGTAAAGGGAAACCGGTTCGGTCATTGAAATAATGCACATAATATTCAGTTGTTTCAAACATGCGATATTACTTAACATAAGTTAAAAGATGATCTCATAGTTTATTTTGGTAAACTTTTTAATATGAATATAAAAAGCAACGAAAAAAATTCTCCCCGAATACATAATCTTTTTGTTTTTAAGTTGGTTAAAAACTTGTTTCTATCTTCAACTTCTGTTTTATTAGCACAATTTAAGCAAAAATAGGTTTTTATCCGTTTAAAAAAAAATGTTGGAACCTCTGGAACTCTTTCGGTAGATATTGTAGAGTTTAATCGTCATATCACATGCACAAATACCCAAACTAAGATCAAAATAAGGTAGACAAATAAATCTCTAGTTTATCTATCTATAGCCACCTAGCCTGATAGGCACTCTAGCGCAGCTTTGGACATTTGACCAATCAAGCGTCGATAGTCATTTGTTAAATAACTTTTGGAGTCTATTGCACCAATGACACAGTAGAACATCCAACTACAAAAATAGGTCCATTTAAATAAAAATATCATTTGAATGGTAACGTTGATTAGTAATGTTTATTAATTACGTATCCAGAGTGCTGCACCGCCCGCGGCGAGTGTTGCCCTTTCTACTACGCAAATCTATGAGTACATGTAATGCTACAGCTTGATAAACTTGACCCAGTAACAACCACATGTTACACAACATACGTTTAGATGTGGATCAACATTTCATACACATCACAAAGCGTAAATTAATGAAGATTTGTAAAATTATGGACACTGAGAAGGACACTATCCGTCGACCGTCGCAGCTCCGTGGTGCAGCTCTACCAAGTGAGCTATCGTGTCTCAAAGCAACTTAAAATAATCTTATTACTCTTTTTCTATGAATGGAAGAGGCTGCTCATTCAATTAAAAAAACAACCTTAAACAGGTCGTTTGTTAGGTCTTGCCAAATGCCCGTATAGGTGTCATAACTCCTTAAAGATTGCTGAGACTGACTCATCATCAGCCGGAAGACGTCCACTATTGAACAAAGACCTACCATAGGGGGATGCCATAATCCCCACGCTTGGCAAGCGGCTTTGGAATCGCAGTATTGGTGGTGAAGATACAGAAGAGTTCCTGCCGATCTTCTCGATTTTCCCTTAGCCGCCTCCTACGACACCCACGGGATGAAATGGGGAAGTGCTATTCGAGCCCGATACCTCACGGGTTACTGACTGACTGACTCCATGAGCTGAGAGAGACCATCGTAAAAAAGCCCTAATCAGGCATGTTTACAATCTCTAAACTGCTACTAAAAATAATCCGTCCAAACAACAGTTCGAACGACCTTCAACTCGAATGCAGAACTTCTCAACTATATCTTACAGACTCGTTTGACCCCGAAATTATTGCCAACGTGAGACCAATGGTAAATAATGTCTCATAGTAGGTACTCGTAAGTACACTACTCATGCAAAACCGGTCACCCTTGCGCTAAACCTTGCTTAAAGGTCTTTTGGTCAAATCAGAAGACTGGCTAAGATAGCGGAAATAAACTAGTTACCAACAATAATAATTATCAATACCAGCCTATAAGCTTTATTCCAGCCACAACGCTCGAAGAACCGATAACCGCTGGGGAAGAAAGGTTCTTGAGTGGCGACCACAAACCGGAAGACGCAGCATTTGCAGGCCTCCCACCAGGTGGACCGACGATATCATCAGAGTTGCAGGTGGATGCAAATAGCAAGTTGCCGTTTATTGTGGCTTTCAAGTACCGCACGTCCACTGTTAAACAAAGGCCTCTCGCCTTTGTTTAACAGTGGACGTCTTCCAGCCGATGATGATTAGCCTATTACCGTCCCACTGCGGTGCCATTTCTCACATAGAGAAGGATCGAACTAAATTAACATAAAACCAGCTCTAACCCCGCCTTAGACACCACAGAACAATAATCCCAACATTCATAAAAGTAATTAAAAACAAAACAATATTTTATAGATTGGATAGGGTAAAAAACCTCACTGACCGATTAAAACGATCAATGCTTATAGGTGCCATAAAAACACTAAAAGAAATAGGTACCTATCATGATTAATACTGAAGTTATCCTTGTAGGATAAAGTATTTCTTATAGATATAATAAATCCATTAGATTCCTTATACCTACTACTTGACGTTACATATGTGTCAATACACCTGGGTTTACAAACCTACATAAAGGAGCTATGAGTGAGGAATTAAAGGTACCTACTCAACTTACCGTAAAGACACACATTTTATAATAAAAACATAAATTTCCTTAACAGATTTTCCTACCGCATAAGAACAAGATGAATAATATGCAAATGTTTTAACAACCTAGACAACTGTAACACTTACCTGATCACTGAACAAATGTTGATAAAACTCTTCACTCACGTTAACACTGATAAATGATAACCGAACTCAACTGAATCTCAAAATACACTAAGACACGACACTTACGGAGCTACGTGTAATCACGTGCGGCCGTGAGAAGCCGAAGAAAGAGCTCGTCAATGCCAGGCAATGCCACTAATATTAAATTAATACCAATTACTTTTCAATAATACTGACAATTTAGGCCGCGTAACCAGCTCATGAATAAGGGCTCCGTTCGAGTTCGAAACTAGTCGGGCATTCCCGAATAAACACGTGAGTAAAAACCGGCGTATATGGTAAATAATTTAGGTCCGGTTGGAAGTCTGTCTGGCTAAGATGGCAGTACTGAAAACTAATGAAATAAACGCTAATTGGTCCTAATTATTGCTCAGTTTAATAGCGCTGCGGTTACTGATAAGTACGTATTTTTTAAGCTTGAAGAGAGAAGGCTACTTTAAGATAAGGATATTTTTCCTCGTTGGGGGTAGCTGGTGCGACTGCTGAGCATGAGGTCCTGGGTTCGAATCCCGGGTAAAGCAAAGTGTTGTGATTTTTCCATTGGTAGTTCTCAATAGCAGTACGGAGTCTAGATTTGTGCTCGATGAATGGCGATAGGCTGTCCTACTACCTACACTATTACATTGGTACCTATAACATGTGTAGGTACTACCATAGAGAACTACACACCTCTGCCTACCCCTTCGGCGAGTAGATAATTTTGTAATGAAGTAAGCATTTAATAACCATTTTAACTAATCAATAAACAGCCGATTCATTGCGTTCACATCGTCTATTGGTTATCCCCTTGACTGTATTGATGATTATTATATTTAATATATGAGATATTTATATATAAATGGGATTTACAGGTCTGTACAGAGTCTAATCTAATCATATGGTTGATGAACAACCTGGAGCCAGAGTTTAAACCGCCTGTAGGCCTCTGACATGGCTTTACACACCGTTGAAAAATCTCTCAGGTGTGCCGGTTTCCTCACGCTGTTTTCCTTCACCGTTTTTAGCAACTGATAACTCATTTATAATACGCACATGAATTCAAAAAGACATTGGTGCGTGCCGGGGTTTGAACTTGTGACCTTTGACTTGGCAGTCCAACGGTCATACCACTCGGCTATCAGTGCGTCCAGAGTAAATATTAGGATATTACCATCATTTTTTAAACCGCCATCTATGTCAAAAGTATTAAACTAGTGACTTTCAAGGATAAAACGAACATGGACACGAAGTTACTAATTCAACGTCAAAATTATAGATGGCAGGACTTGACATATTTAAACGTAGACTTACTATAGAAATGTTTTAAAATTAAAAACAATAGTTAACACTATACTTTATTTATAACATACTACAAAATTAACAAGACACTGTACAATGATTAACGTATATAACTTAACACCACTGCCACAGCTCAAAGCAAATCCCTTTTGAGCTTAGTTAGAGTTAATACAAATAATACCAATCCCTACCAAATATAAAATAGTTAATTATACACCGACCGAGCATAATTCCGCATGGCTTGAACCGTAAAAGGCTGATTTTTCAAGCGTCAGGTAAACTGTATTCGAAGTATAGATTGACATTTTGACAGATAATGTATGGGAAATATGTCAAATGTCAAATTTATTCTACTGATAAAAATCACCTGACCATTGAAAAATCGGCCCTTTATCAACGAAAATATCATCCCAAGACCCTAGTAGTCATTACAGTATTAATTGAAATGTCCGCTTCAAACGTTCAGTTACATTTTACTCAAGAGTTCTTTATAAACTTAATATAACAAAAAGTAGGCCGCTACTGGTCAAAAGAGTCATCAAATTTGAATTTTCTATACAATGATCTAGTGAGGTCTTTTGCAGGATGTAGCTCGCGATAGCGGAATACTGCGACCAAACTTAAAAAATTACGTCTGCGCATAGGTGTGGTTTATCTCTATTTGAGGTCTAAATAGCCGAAAATATCGTTACCTAGTAATAAAAAACACTCCACTGTGATCTCAGTTCTGCCACCTTAGACAAGTGGGAAAACGCTTGAAGAATAGAAATTAATTAGAATGAAAAATGTATGGGCATGACATATGTCATCGATAACATAATCGAAACTTTATGTCATCCCCATACATATATCATTCTATTCGATTTCTATTCGTCAAGCATTTTGCCACTTGTCTAAGGGGGCTGTTTAGCTGTAAAGAACCGTAAAGTTACGGCTTCATATGTACCCTAACATCGACACTATTATCTTCTTAAAATAATAATAAGAATTGCAGACTGAAACAGATTTCGGGTCGGTTCAGGATTCGGCCTGGCCTCAATACCCTGAGACATGACAGGCCATGCAACAATAGTTATTGACTTAACCAAACAATCATGTAAGAATGAATAAAATATGAAATATACGACTGGTAACATCGTCGTAAATAACAAATTCATAAGGCCATGGCCTCCAAAAACAATTAATATTCTATGCTCAAAGTACCTTAAAAACGTTAGTAGTTTAAAAACCATTTCTGCACAGCTATATGTATATTGTAAAAAGCCTTCACGCGGAGATAATCACATATATTTTTAGGTAACGATATTTTCTGGACAAGCATCTCGTATCTAGTGGCTCTAATGATTAAATACTGTTGAGGGCTGGCTCAGCCGGGCTCGGGCGAGCGCCGTGCGTAATGCGGCAGTACTGGCAGCGCCGGCTCCTCCTGCATCTTGGTGAGGGCGCAGCGCACGGCCGACAGCGTCTCCGGCGTGTGCTTACGGCCGCGCGGCGCGTGCGGCCGGTGCGGCCGGCTCAGGCGCTCGGCTGTCGCCGTTGATTCTGTTAGCATGAAGGATAGGAGTATTTGAACATGCAGGGCTATATGTAAGAGAGTTTATGCAAGTGTGAGATGTGATGCATGCTACGCAGTTGAAAGGGTTTAAGGGTACTTTTAATCTTATACCGTTTTGTTAAATTGAAGCACATTATTATTTATTATTATTTTTCTCCTGTTTCGTGGGTCTGCGGATCGCAAAAATTCTGTCCCGTACGGGAATCGAACCCGCAACCCTTAGCGCAGCAGTCCAATCGCTTAGCCACTGCGCCGATAAGGTTGTCACATTCACTGCTTTTTGCGAAAAAATACTAGCAAAACATTTGCCCGAAAATTTATCGATTACAAAATAGCCCGATAAGATCAATTCCAGAAATAAACAATATTCTGAATACACAATTATAAAGTACAGTTATTAAATCCTAGTAATCAATTTCTAATCATTCAGCCAAACGCAGAACCCAAGTCCTTTGTTAACTATCAGTGCTATAGTTCAATGATGCATAACTCACGATAACGCAGTTGAGTCATTGTACCCTCGACACTCTGACTACCACTACACACTGTACAGGTATAATAGCAGCTATTAATCGAAGTAATACTCGTTAGCCATTTAAGCATGCCTCTGAAGTAGTCGATAATACAGTACATAATATATAGGTACAGCAACATACTTTTATTGTGTTGGTATCGAACCTTTTACATACATACATAAATGGAACTGCCAATCAGTCCTAAAAGACATTCGCAGCCAACTTTCATCCAGATCTAAATCTCCTAGACTCCCGCAACTCGAAGGTCAACCTCTTTAAGTATTCAATGATGACAACTTATCTGCCGGTCAACCTTAGTAATTGTCATAGAGAACAAATTTGGACTTCCATTACCTATTGATTTTAAGGTAATCCAATAAAGGTTTTATACATACAACTCTTAAAACATCTTTGGCACCTCTACATAATTATTTAATGTATAGAAGCCCATTGGACAGGCTAAGTCAAAACTCAACCACAGTGTAAATTTGACGTCAAGATACTTACGATTGACTCTGGGCCGGTCTCTGTCAGGGCTGCCATCGTCAAGGCTCTCGCAACAGGTGCAAAAGTAGCAGGGCACGCCCGGCACGCCGCAGCACAGAGCTCCCCACAACCACCGGTTTAGGGTGCTGGCCGTCCTCGACCATGCGGTCGGCCTGTCCTGGAACAATGCGGGCTATCGCGTATGAATTCGCCACTAGAGGCGCTAGTGTAGAGTGAGGTCTCTGAAATGTCACAGTTTGTGGGTGTAAGAAGTCCGACAGACATAAGGTCCAAACCAGAACCAAAAGACTAGTATGTGTGCTGGAAAGCAAACTGAAGAAAATCTTTGTGCGTCTTGCAGGAATTTAGGGAAGGGATTTTCTTTTGGCAAATTTGACGAAACTTTAGAAAGTTTCATTGTCTTTAGACAGCTTAACGGGTCTTCGATTAATATAAATAACATTGTAGAATGTGTCACAGTGTCAAATTGAGCACAGATACATTAGGAACCCCAGGCGAAAATATAGAAGAATGAATACATCAGTAGGATTGTATTATCTTAAGTAATGTGCTAACATTGCTGATGAAGCGAAATAAGATTAGTACCTACCACACCACATGAATTCTGTAGATCTTGCCCTATAAGGAACAGTCACAAATTACCAATCTGCTCTCAACATAGCCAGTTAGGATAGATAGATTAGATAGGATACCTTATTATGATTGTTATTTAAGGAAATTGTTACTAACACCATGGATCTTTGTTGTCTATATAAATCAATTTGATTTGATTTACTGCTATTTAGGTAACATAACATCACGCCGTTTATTCCCTAAAGAAATAGACACAGTACACAGTACACATATTGTCATTGACAGTTATGATATAGGTCTCAATGTCGAGCGCAAGTCTACTGCCATTTTATTCCTAAAAATACCATTCTATGGACTGGACTGTAATGTCCTGCGCTCTATCTATATGTTTACCTGATGGTTGAACACGAAATCCCGGTTCATCACCACTTCATCTTAGTCGAGCTCTCATCATCCGATAACACCTCAGTATGCCTGCCTGACACTGTCACCATGACTTTGACCATGACTGATTGGAATTAAGGTTTATTTTTTCTCTTTGTACGGGCAGTCATCAACTGAATTAAATACTTTTTGTAGTCTATGGTCTCGTAAAAAACCGTCATTATTTAAATGATGCTGTTCAAATGTTAATTTTTTTTTAAGTTAAATTTCTATAACTGCTTAATAATTTAAGCAGTTTTGTCGATTGAATTTATTAGGCATAGTGCATTGATTAAGATCGAAGTCATTATTTAACCAAATTAATTATTAACTAAGCTTGCGCTAAAACCTGGAACCATTTTTACCCTATTTTAGATATATACAAGCTCCTGCCTTGGTGCAATATAGCCTTTGTCAAGAATAAAGATTTAAGTTACTTAAAGCTTGACTTAACTAGTTTGAAACTTCCTCTAGGAGTATTACTCGCACATTAGAGTAGGTATTACATTTATGAAATACTCTGAACAACTGCACCATCAAGATAATTAGCAGGTTTCTCACAAGACCACAAAACTTAACATTCCTCTTACATGATTGACATAACAACCTCAACATTAAGGAAACCAGCAATCTTAAAACAATTTTACGACAACAATCACACAAACTTAAATATTCCACGACTCACAGAACTGAACTTCTAATTACTCCAAGCATTTTAATTACTCACATATCTTATACAAAACATGAGAATATCTTATTCGGCGTCAACCTTCGAAGTTAATTATTGTTTAATGTCCCAAGAGCGCACGCTTCGCACCGGATTGAAGCCACTTCCAGACAGGACAATACCGTGGCTAAACTATCATTAGTCCACGGTGTAATATCTTGGGACCTTGGCAGAACACCTGTAATGACATCTTAGTCTTTGGCTTTTAATACAAAAATCAAGTACTGAATTTATGATTGGTATTTTGGTTCCGTATGGAAAATTGTTGAATAAAAAGTGCCTGATATGGTCCATTTAAGGTACATTTTCGAAACCGATTTCCAAAAAGGAGTTATTTCGACTATTTTTATGTATTTTATTATACACCTTTGTGAAATATTGAATGGAGGGTGTATTTCTGGAAACGTGTCGGATTTATAATCTCCAACTCTATGTAACTTAGGTACAAGCCTTGGCCAGTATAACTTAACACGTGTTTATATCGATCTACATAATATTATCTATAATTATGAACATAATTATGGCCTCAAGTAAGGCTCAGAATAAACGTTTCTTTACTAGTAACAGAAATAACCAATAAAGACCGTCATCATTGTCAGCCCGTGTTGGCGCACCGTTGGCTAGGCATCCTCTTCCTCGTACCAATGATGTAACACATAATTCCTCATCACAGGTTACGGATCTCTAAAAAAGAACATCAATTGCAGCAAAACTATAAGCACTCAAGTCATTGATATCCAAACTCTTGGGCAGTTCACACGCATTGTTCAAAAAAACCTCAAAAACTATTTTTATACGTTTTTTACGAAAACGTTTTTGTAAAATGAATTTGAGACTCCATGTGTTCATTGGACAGTTTCTATGGCTACTGGCAGCTTTGAACGGGAAGGCGATTCAGGGTATACCCGGGTACGGGCGAAACTTGATCATAAAAACGTTGCCAGCCATTGAAGACTACCAGAGTAATATCTATGAAGTGTTTATGGAGCCTTATTTGTATGTAAGTATTTTTTTAATTTATATTACTGTAAAGAATCTAAGTTTTACGAAATACTGGGTCCATTTATGCTGTTGAGTCTTGGTTTTACGAAATATAGGGTTCATGGTATGCTGAATAAGATAATGTATATTTACTTTTTAGGACTGCCTTGTTGGTCTAGTGGTGACATAAGGTCCTGGGTTCGAATCCCGGGTCGGGCAAAGTGTTCATGCATTTTTTCATTAGGGCCTCTATCACAACTGGCGAAATGTGGGTGTATTAAATGTACACCTCTGCCTACCCCTTCGGGAAAACAGGCGTGATGTTATGTTATGAGTATTTAGAAAATGACATATTTCATACAATTTACAGTGTGACCTTGTTTTTCTCCTGAGTCCTGATCCACATATCAACCTTGGCAGTGGAGAACCACTGAAAATTAAAACGTTTTCAAAATTAGAGAAAGATGCAATATCTTTCTCTAATTTTCAATTACTCTGATTAGTCAGCCAGCATCCAACTAGGGTCCATGAGTAATTAGTGCATGCACTGTAATAAGCTACTATAAGTATTTGTGAGTTCGATGTCCGGAAAAATAAGTAGTAGGTACCTAAGTGAAAAAAGAACATGCAGCCGAATTGCGAACCTCCTCCTTTTCTTGAAGTCGGTTAAAAAACCTATTGCGTCAATAAAATATGAAAATCGCGCCGAAGGTTGAGTACCTACATATTTTTTGTCAATGAAACCAGGAAGACAGCCGATAATACACCATCTGCATACGACTCAAGGTCGATTATAACTTAAATTAAACGTTACAATGGGTACTTACAGTGACAAATATCTTTGATCTCGTGACGGTAAATCTTTCAAGTGTTACCTTGATGACATAATGTTGACGTCCTGATGGGCTATTGACATAATGTTGACGGCTATGGGTTGCGACTTGCGGGTTGGATTCCCGCACGGGAGAAAAATTTGCGCGATCCAGATGATTGTCCAGAGTCTATGGTAGAGTTGTTTGTATATATGTGTATATATATTCAAAACAATGAAATTTGTTTTATGAATAAATCAATTAAATGAAATGTGATATTTCATGTTTTTGATAAGAACCCACAAAACAGGAGAAATTCATAGTCACGGGTAACATTTTTTTTTTAATTATTAATTAACTTTTTCAAATAAGACATAATTATCTTCTCCTCCTTCTTCGCTTCGACAAGAGCTAATTAATCGGCCTGTTGTTTTGGCCCAATGACTAACCCTTGAACCCTTAGGACTAGGAGGGAGTGAGCAATTTTACACGTCTTTCAGAGTATGGTCAGAGAGCACTCGCGTGAGTGGCAACCCTAGCTTTCACTTCAGTTTAACTATTTTTATATGTAACATGACATTCTTATTTTCCTTTTTTCAGGAATTCGGCCACCAGGTGCTACCTCCAGGGAATCGGGCTGAGAAACAAATAGACGTAGTCGTTGTAAGTGCATACATTTTTAATATTTCCTTTTTTATGTGACTGCCTCCTTGGTCTAGTGGTCGCACAGCGCGACTGTTGAGCATGAGTTCCTCGGGTTCGAATCCCGGGTCAGGCAAAGTATTATTGAGTTTTTTTCCATTAGGCAATTCTTTGTAGGAAAACGGAGTCTGGATTTGTGCCTGGCTGATGGCAATAGTCTCACTCCCTATAACATTGGGAAATATAACATAACTGGCGAAATGTAGGTGTATTATACACCTCTGCCTACCCCTTAGGGAAATACAGGCGTGATGTTATGTTAAGTTTTTATGTTATTAATATGTGGAATAGGAACTTTATTTTAAACCTGAATCAAAGCATGTTATTATTGATATTGAGGGCTGGAAAATAACATAACATAACATCACGCCTGTATTCCCCGAAGGGGTAGGCAAAGGTGAACATATAGTACACCCACATTTCGCCAGTTATGTTGTAAGTCCCAATGTAATAGGGGGCGAGCCTTTTGCCATCAACCGGGCACAAATCCAGACTTCGTGCTGCTACAGAGAATTACCTAATGGAAAACTCAGTAACACTTTGCCCGACCCGGGATTTGAACCCAGGACCTCTTGCTCAGCAGTCTAGCTTAGCGACCACTAGACCAACGAGACAGGCTGGAAAATAAATGCTGAAATATAGAACGCTGGACGTAGGTTTCTAGGCAGGGTCGTTATCTGTCATCACACCTATATGCCCAGAAGGGGTTAACAGAGATGTGTCAACACTAGCTTCTTTACGATAATGTAGATTGCAGTTACCTTTTCATACTGTCTCTCACACTAATTAATGAAAAGCACTTTAAATTCTTAATTAATCAGAACTGAATTCAATATTTGCACTGTTGCCACTAACAGCCGTTTAGACACAATCAAAGTCGTATAATCATAGTAGTGTTAAAAAACATTAAAGCAGAATATTTCTATAAACATTAAGCAAAAACAACAATTAATCTTAATATCTAAACGGTTGGATTCATCTTCAGCAGTTTGATCCAAGGTTCACGGCCCAACTTAACTTCCCACTTTGTAAATTACTCACTTACGACTATTAAAACTATTCGTACACGTTTAACGTGACTGTATAAACAAATCTGCTTGTCTGCGGGTGATACACGATTGCATGGTGACGTCACTATAATAGAGTGTCAATTAAAACGTTTATTAAGGATTTACGTAACGATCGTGATTACGTTAGGAACACTTCCTTACGCGTTGAGCTGGTTTAACTTATGTAATTCTTACCTTTGAGCCCTATATAAGATTGAAGACGAGTGGCACATTAATTTAAGTAAATCTCTAAACGGCCGTTAACGATTAAAATATGTGTAAGTGTGAGTTTTTTTATCAAACTTATCTTACGCATGCTTAAAAGGTTACTTTAGTAAAATGAGAGATCAACAAAATATACCTAGAACGTAAACGCGATTAAGCAACTCCGCGTAAAGCGTAAGTCATTTTTTACCCGACTGCGCCAGAGTGTGAGTTATGTTTTTTTAACGATTCGTTTGAAGTTTTGACAAATTATTTATTAATTAGTTATTTATAACTGCTGACGGCTCAAATACCACAACATCTAATGATTTATGAATGACGAATCTAGGATGACATAGGTAAATAATGTAAATATTAAACTAAAACGTAGAGGACTGCCTCGTTGGTCTAGTGGTGGCTAAGCGCGACTGCTGAGCAAGAGGTCCTGGGTTCAAATCCCGGGTCGGGCAAAGTATTACTGAGTTTTCCATTAAGTAATTCTCAGTAGCAGCACGTAGTCTGGATTTGTGCCCGGTTGATGGCAATAGGCTCGCCCTCTATTACATTGGGACTTACAACATAACTGGCAAAATGTGGGTGTACTATACGTTCACCTCTGCCTACCCATTCGGGGAAAACAGGCGTGATGTTATGTTATGTAAAACGTAGAAAAATCGAGCTATTTTTCTAAGTTAAGTCGATAACTGTAATTTCAATTTTAAATAGAAAAACCGTTATAATTTAAATGATAAACGATAAATGATTTTATTTCTGCAAATAGGTTTTAAAAAACTCTTTTACACGTCATTTTTTTTAAACTAGATAGATGGCATCGGTATTTCCTAACTGACTACCTCTGAGAAGAAACACCGAAACAAACTCAGGGGCAAGGTGTCTTTTAAAGTCCAGACAAGTTCAATAATTTATGTTAGAACAGTGTAGGTGGTCTGAGAAGAGGTCTTTTTAGGAAAGAACCACGGCGAGTTTGAGTCGACCTGTCCTTACAGACCTCGTCTCGTACCATCTGAAGGACATTTGGGTAGGCCGCTTGAAATACTCAAACTGTCAAACACGTAAAAGAAAAATTTGTAAAATAAAGCAAAACCTACACAATGCTCACATTTAGGTATCTCATTGTATTTTATACGATGACAAGTACATACTTACTAGTACTACCCTAACCGAATTTCGGTTACGGCAGCGCGGCGGCCGGTGTCTGCTGAGACTAGCTAACTACGCTGGTGATATGTATCTATACTTAGTGCACAAGTATGAAATTAAACCGATAGGGCGGTGCTCGGCAATGTCTAGCTAGATATACTGACCAAAGTCGGTGATGCTTAAGCTTCGATCGCTTAATGTACGCAAACAGACTATTGAAAATCGTAGAATTATCAATAATTTATTTCTCAAAAAGGCTGTGTTTATGATAATTGCTTGTTATTATCTTAAAGGAGGAAGATCTATTAAAACTTTAAAGTTATACAGTCATTATACTATTAGCTCTCATTAAAATAGTTTTTTTATCCTTTAACGGATAGGTAATAAAAATAACTAAAATAGAACTAAACATTCTGCTTTGGATAATTACTCTAATATTAGTGAGTGTGGTTGTATGTTTGTTACCTCTATATGCTAAAACAGCTGGACCGATTTTGTTAAAATTTCGTATGGAGGTAGGAGGCACCCTGGATGAACAACTAGGCTACTTTTTATCCCGAAAACTGTAGCGTGTAACACCGTGGGGCGCAGGAGGTTAATAATATGTATATTATGATTTCAGGTTTGATTCAGTATTGTAACAATAAAAGCTAAAACGTGCGTCTTGGATTGAGTTATCGAGGTGATTAATGTGTACCCCTTCTTTGTATGAGAAGAGGCCTTTGCTTTGCAGTAAAACAGATTGGTATTATTCATTTATGTAGCTCACAAAAAAACTAAACATACAATATTATAATAACTTCTAAAAATAGTAGAAGACTAGTAGCGTACGCAAAGTATAGCCTATTGACATAAGTAATTAAGTAAGTCCTTGATACTAACAGGCTAACAGCAGTTAGCGGTAGGTTCGTCACGGCATATTAAAGACACGCGATGGGCAGACGTGGTCATTATAATGTTCTTATATCATGATGTCGTTTGGAGAGACATACTCAGTCGTTGGCGATATAATTCGGGTTATCATCCTGCCTATATTATTTAACAATGTAGATAATAGTCTTGCGTAGTTCGCGAACGCACTAGTTCGTAAGACCGCTCCCATATACGCACTACGCGAACTAGTTTTCTAACCTCTCGCTCTTTAGTTCGTTTGATGCGTGTCAAAAGTAAAGGTAAAAATATAAAATGTAACAAAAGATAGAATGAATGAGCGAGCGATCTGCCTTCCTCTGACCCGAACTGGGAGCTGATGAACTAGAAGAGCGAACTAGTTCGTTTAGGAGCGGCGAACTAGACGGAGCGATCTCAGTCTCGAACTACGCGCTTTGGCATTAATGCATTACTTAGGTAGGTACCCACATAGATTTCAAATAGCTACCAAGTAGTTCCCTCAGGTATATCTCAAGACAGAATGAGTCCATTGTGTAGTTTAGGTCATGCAAATACCTACGTATCGTATGAATGTTGAACGGTCGCGGGTTAGCTGGGAAAACGATGACAAGACCCTTGCTACAATAAATCAACAATTTAGATGATTGCACGACATTGATAATATTATATTAGAATGTGGAAAATACACATTTTATTATATTATTCTTAGATCGCAGTAGGTAATAAACTCATTGCGTGGACCTACACATATTATGTCAAGGATATGTAGATTATGTCTTAGGTATAACTTATGCCTGTTAAGTGTTGACCAATTACTGAGTATTTATCCAGCATCGTGTATTTCGTTAATAACACTTTAATGCAACGTTTTACACAGATACAATCACACCTGTAATTTCTGAAGGGTGAGCAGAAGTGTATTCGCTTAGCAGACTACACACCCACGTTCTTTTTCGTGAAATTTTTCAACATTTTTAGTTATTCTGCTATTCGGTGCGGAGACGAATCCAATAAATCAGAGATCGATAAAATCGGTTAATAGATTGTACAAAAACATCATGTAATCACAGGCAATCGTGTTTTTTTTTTCTATTTTCTCTGTACTACAGTACTATTTATTCTGTGGAGCTACATTAATAGGATAGTGAGCTTATCTGGGAAGTAATACCAAACTCTTGTCATCTCCAGCCTCACAGAGCGCCAGGCCTCCAAGCCATCGTCCACCTGCAAGCGGACGAGGAGTCAGGAGTGGAAGGCGACCTGATCTTCACGCAGCTGGTGCCCAACGGCCCGGTGAGCATCGAGGGCAACATCACGGGGCTGGCAGCAGGTCTACACGGCATACACGTGCACCAGACGGGCGCCGTCAAGGACAACTGCAAGGATATCGGGCCGCATTTCCTTGCCTTTTATGTAAGTTATAACAGACCAGACTTGGCCTCTATATAATATGATTGAGTATAGACAGCCCCCTTACCATGAACTCCTATAACAGGACAGTTTACGATGTCGAATCGAGACGCCGCTACGTGAAGTGCTACACTTCATGTAGCGGCGTCTCGCTTCGACTAAATTGGCGAGTGGCTCTCAATACTCAATTATTTATTGCATTCCACAATATGTACTTAGGTGGTGAGCTTATGATAATGAGATCATTATGGACCCTGTAGGGCACAGCAAATATTGTAATAAGGGTGGGGACACTTTTTCTTAAATCTAATTAACACACTACGCAACATTATATTTTGTTTCTGGTATGTATTCTGTTTTACTATAGTCAGCACATGACTATGTTACACCTAACCTGGCTAAATGTGGGTGTAGGTACTACAATTATGTACACCTCCGCCTACCCCTTCAGGGAATACAGGCGTGATGTTATGTAAGTATGTAGCACATGATAAAGGTAGGTTCCAGGCCGAAACTTTTAGAATGGCTACGACCAGACCCACGCCACATTTCGCAAGTTATCTTATAGGTTCCATGTAATAGGGCGTGCCAATTGCTATTAACCTGGCACAAATCCAGACTCCGTGCCGCTACTAAGAATTCCCTAATAGAAAAACCCAGTAACACTGCCTAACGCGGAAATCGAACCCAGGACCTCTTGCTCAGCAGTCACGGTTGGCGACCACTAGCAAACAAGGCACTAATCTTGATCCCTGCTAACAAACTCATCCCTTCACCCAGGGTCGTCACGGCGGTCCCCGGGACAACGTACGCCACGTCGGCGACCTCGGCAACATAAAAGCTGAGGAGGGCCCTGTCTCCGTCAAGATCATAGACCACCTCATCTCGCTCGCTGGCCCGCGGTCCATAGTGGGCCGCTCCCTAGCCGTGTCTAAAGGAGAGGACGACTACGGGCGGGCCAGTACGGAGGACAGCGCCCTCACCGGTACCTCGGGCCCAGCTGTCGCGTGTGGAATTATTGGTTACCTGCATTGATTGTTCTTTTTGTAACTGAAGTATTGTGATATTAAGATTTGTACTATGTTAATATATATGCGTGTATGAATGTTTTATTATGATTATTTTCAAAACGTCGCCTCGCACTAGGAATTTTCTCCTTTATCGTGGGTGTTTCACAAACATGAAATATCACATACACAAACACCCAGACTCGGGACAAAAATCTACGGATCACACAAATGTTTGCGGGAATCGAACCCGCAGCCCCTAGCACAGCAGTCCAATCGCTTAGCCACTGCGCCAATGAGGTCGTCAATACGATGTCACAAAAGTAACACTTTTTAAAATTTTCCCGACACGATTTTGGTATTAGACTTTTACGTATATTTGACACATCACTGCTTTTACCTTGGAAGTTACACGTTGAAGCGCAGCTGTCAATGTCCGGGTATGGGCCGATAAAATTCACTGGCTTGCCTTTATTTATTCTTTATTTATCTTATACTGGAATTGCACTAGGACAAGTTTATACGCGGTTTGCAGTCACCGACGAGAAGAATTTCTCTGCTATAACAGGCTATCTAATAAATTTGTAAATTTCCTAAAAAACGGGGAAAGTTGAATTTGTATGCTGAGTTCACATTGTACAAGCAAGTATAAAATGAGAAGGACTAGGAACAAAATAAATACAAATCAATTCAGTAACCAACGGATATATTTGATGTATAAAAAATCTTTTTCAACAAAAATGCAAAATACAAGACAAAATAAATCAAACAGCACCAAACAAATGTATGGAAGAATCGATTGCGTAGTTATACTTAGTATTATGTGATGTTACGCCTTAAACTAGATAGTTGTGCCTAAACCGAAGTAATAAATAATGATTTCATGAGACGGACGGCGATTAACGATACATTAGGAATACTTTATTAGCTGTTTTAGAAGATTATTTAGACGACGTAGGTCTTAAAAGTATTGATTTTTATATAAATAAAATTGTAAATGTTATAGCTATGCTGACAAACGCATCTAAATAAACTCAACCCTGCTCGTACCGCTCTAAATATGAGGCTTTTTTGCCATTTATACAAAAAAAAATGTTGCTTTTTATATAAAATATCCAAAGTGATTGTATATTACATGTATGCTATGTTACTTAATTTATTGGAGGCCGATGGCGGCGACAAGGGACTCGACCTTGGCGATGTAGGCCTTCTGGGCGTCGTCCTTGGACAGACCCTTCTGTTTGCTCCACGCCTCGAACTTCGCCTTGCCTCTGAAGTCCAGCATGCCGGGGGCCTCTGTAATTATAGAGAATAGGATTTAAGTACACTAGAACTTGTTTATAATATGTTTATTCGGAATAAATTGGTGAAAATACAATTCAAATCTTAAAAGAAACAGATGTATTAAAAAGATAGGTACATATAAACTAGATTAAACCTGTATCACAGGCAGGACACTTGACTATGGGGTTGAATAAGGCTTGTAATATAGGCATGTTAATGTACAGACAGTGACGGGAGTAGTTTAACACGGTTAGAAACGAAACACTTTAACTTGACAAATTATCAAAAGCAATTGTAAAGTTATATTTTCAAATTTTAACAGTGCTTGTTCAGAAATTTTAAAAGTTTTTAATATGTCTTAAATTGTTCTTCTATTTATAATACTAGGTACTTCCATTTTAGACTAATATTTCGAAGTCACACAGTTTACAGTGAAATAGCCTCGTGGCTGTTTTTAGAACGAGTATTTAAAATAACACCTGTATAAAAACATGGCTTCTAGTACTGCAAGTCACTGTTTATTTTTAGTAAAGAACAATAGACGATTATAATCTTAATAAAATACAGCGATAAGAGGCTATGACCTATGAATCATACGCTTTCAAGACATTGTGTGTCTTATTTTCTAAAGAATAAAATTTCAAATCCATGCTATATCCATTAGTTATTCTAGGCTTCAATGTGGGAGACATACTCATAGATAAATTAATAATTCATAATAAGATATTAGACCCTCTGATACAATTTGATGTAATTCGTATCAATTGACTCAACCTACATATGATAGCTACGTGCACTAAGCCATGTTTTTATCAGGGATTGAGGAATTTTAGCACGACTTAGTATTGACTCAGCTAGATTCATATCGATACGATAAATTATCTTTAATATTTTATCAAATTGGATAATCGATTTAGCAGTTGATTGATTTATTATTTAGTGTCAGTTTATAATAAATAAAACATAAATGCGAACTTTATCGGATTATTAAGGACTTGGGTTTTGTTATTAGGCAAGTATACTACCATCGTGTTTGTTTTCTTCTGTATTTCCTGTATTTATGTAACATATTTATGCGTTGCTATCTATTTTGAATAATGTATACCTTACTTGATACTAGAGTTAAAAGGTACATAACATACAATCTACATAACAAAATTACTAAATTCCCAAAATCTAGTTTAACATCATTATCCATATCCAATCTCTACCAGATTTATTTATAATAGAAAACCTTATCTTTTTTCTTGCCTTAGACTAGCCAAGTTTTATCTAGATCCAAGTATAATAAACTCTTTTGTTGCCCTCAACAGTTATATATATTTCCTTTACCTGTTTCAAAACTAATGACGTCATCATGCCAAAACATTGCTTAGTTCATTATACTCGAGACACAGATAATCCCTATTGCTTTACAAAGTTGGATGTAGATAACATAGCTTGATTTCCATACAATAGGATTGTGTATTTTCACATAATTCTAAAGTGGAAATTATTCATTTTTATAACATAACAACAGTTTAGATGGCAGACACGGGAGCGTAGCTATCGAGGTCTTCGGTCTAGGCAAATTGGCCTGACCTGACCTGTATAAGAAATAATTTGGCGCTTGTGTTAGTATACCTAAGAGAAAATATTATTTACTCTTGAATTTAATTCCGACAAAATAGCATTGGATTTGTAAAGTTTCGTACTCTTGGGTATACTAACACTAGCGCCAAATTATTTCAATATGCACGCACCCGTGATACAGGAGAAATTCCTAGTGTGTGGCGACGTTTTATTTTTAGTCGTTACGTTTCATTAAACTGTATTATTAGTCAGAAAAACCAAGGTGTGACTCGACATGTACATAAATGATTATTGTATAGCTATGGATATCTAAACAAACACAAAACGTTAGCAATTCATAATCTTATCGCTGATATGTAGTCGATAATATTTGACATAACTTGAGTTTTAAGTAAATCACAGCTTATACTGAACGACATAACTAGATCAGAACATGTGGAAAAGGAATTTTACAGAGTTTAGTTATTATTATCAACTCCAAATAAATTTCTGATAAAGTGTTTGTTTTGCATTAACTAGGTTAAAATTATGATGGCATAAATGCAAAAGTTTGTATATCGGTTTGTCCTTTCACGCAGGGCAGCGGATTGACTAGATTAGAAACTTATTTTTTTGCAAAATCGGGTTAACCCGCATTAGGATAGATATTATTACCCAGATATAAGCAGAGAATTACTAAAAACAATCATATTAACAATTTCCTACAAATATAATTTTCGTTATAATAAAATTGATCAATATTAGTTACACACTAAAGAGATTTTCATCTTTTCAAGTGAATAAATAAAGACAATAACATGACAGGCCAAATTAGGTTCATTAGCATCGATAGAGGCTACGTTAATCGATCCAGCTTGTCAATACTTTATACAATTCATTACATTAAAATCCAGTTCATTATGTACATAAATCTCTATTTCAGTGACCGATCACGGAATTCTACCATTAGGCTACACGAACCACATATTATGTCTAATGTCCAACATACTGAAATGCACACGTATGATTATAGCTAGGTAGTTAAGATTTTTACACTGATATCAGAGTAAAAATGAATCAACTGTCGTGTCTAGAAATTTCCTATCATATTTAATGTAAAAAGTATAAAAGCGCCACTAAGCGGAAGGTAAATTTCTGGCTGGGAAAATGTTTTTTTTATTCTTTTTTTTTGTGACTTTTAGTTTATAAGACTATGTGAAAATGATTTCTTAAAAATATAATGATACTGTCTTAATCGGCCTCAAGACTCTTTTGATTACTTTTGTTCTTTCAGATTCGCAATTGGCATCCACACTGAAAATTCACCCGTAAAATATCGGGGACTTGACCCAAAGCAAAGTATCGTTATCGTTTACGGGTAACTATATTTTGAGTAACGTATTTAATAGTATGAAAGAAGACGATATCATTTTATTGCGTTCAGCAGCAGTATACATAAAAATGTAGTATTTTCCATTACCTACAAACCGACCGTTTGATGTCTAAAAACTCGTTTTAAATTAAAAACGCAGATCGTTCCAGTGGGTACTTAATCTGATAAAAAACCTGAACTACACAAGCAAAGCATTGTGCAAAAAATATCTGCGTAACTTGATCGCAGAATCACTTATCCTTCAAGGCAATGATTCATCCAAAGAACGTCACGCTATAGCAATTTTATGGGGTATACCGTGAAATGTGACATTTCAAACTCAATTATACTCAATAAGAGAATTATTAAGTTCGCAATCGCTACATAAGATTGATTATGATAAGTTGAACATGGTGATCAACGACGCGTTATTGAATTTCCAATTTATTGTTCTCTCATTAGAGCTAGGAAAATAACGCGAGTTTACTACTTGTTGATAATAGGTGGTGAGGCAAAAACAACTACTTTCTTGTTTACTTAATAGCCTAATTATACTTAACAATGTTTCGGATTTAATGTCTTATAGTAAACAGGGATAATTACACTGATCGGTGTTGGTGATCAAAATACCGAGGCTAGTATTAGATTTGTGTACAGATTAGCTTTTTTGATATCTACCTATGTATTCAACCTAATTCCAAAACTACTCGGAAAACTAGTTTTTTTTCTTAAAGTACGTCTATACATTCAACATATATAACTAAGAAATTGAGTAACCTATTTATTTTATGCCCATTTGAATATTAACAAATTGCTTGTATTTTTTTATTAAGACAATAACATGGTCTCGGGTAACAGGAAAAAATACTACATTGGAAGAAATTAATTAAGTTTTCCTGCACATAATTCTATCTGGAGTTATCATAAGGTAAATAGATAGATATCTTGAAAAAGGCAGGTGCTGTTTCGGTTCGTTTCACTGTCCGACCAAAACGAGAAGGTCTTATTGGTATTAACATAATTATGTACATTTAAATATTATGCTAGGATTGTTAGGGCTAACATGAATTTACATACTCGGAATAATAAGTCAATTAAACGATAAAATTAAGCATTTTAGAGGAAGGCGAAACGAACAAAAAAGGCCGATTGGTTAAACTATTTATAAAACATGACTACAGAACGATACTACCTCAATTGGCAACGTAAATAAGCTAACAAGTTCTGGAGTTATTAACACGAGTGGACAAAAGAAACACGCAAACTGAACACCTAATTAGCACAGTAGCGAAGATTGCGTTGAGTACTGCGATAAGGGTCGCTGTTCGGCCTCTGTGAGGAGCAAATATACATGTGATCCACAGATATAAGTCCAGAGTCAGCGCGTTTAAAATGTGCTGTTTCATAGGCACCCACGATCCTGTAGAATCCCTACAATGGGAGCAACATTTTCGTAAAAAGGGCGTCCCTTTTTCTGGAAACGCTTGCGTTTTTATACATGTGCCTATTTATATAAATGTAAGTAGGTATAATTAGTGTCAGTTCTTGGTACTCACTTGAGGGGTCGGAGTCGCCGACTGTGGCCTGCTTGAAGTAGGCGTACAGCTCGAGGAGGTCAGCGTCGCTGGGCAGCTTCTTCAGGTTCTTAACGTCGGCGGCGGCTTTGTCGAATTGCTGGAAACAAACATATACTCAGTTAAGTTAACTCCGAATAGACGAGGATGAAGGAAACTGAATGAATGGACGATTCCTGTCATAAAATACGGTAATGGCTGCTGTGTAAGTACAAAAAAGTGGTACGTGGGACTTAGATCTGAATCAAGACAAAACTTCGAGAACTTTAACGAGGAGTATTCATATTGTTGCCTTCAAGGATCTAATATTTAAAATGTTATGTTCGTTAATCATTTAAAGTCCCTATCAGTCATTCAACATTTTGTTTCAATTCACCCTTGATTCTATTCACCGCTTTTTACCAAATACCAAATAATTATACCTACTGCGAGGAGGACAAAAAAAATTCCTTTCCGTATATTTCCATAATCTATATTATCTCTATTACATTAGATTTTAATGTAGGTCAGCCATTTGTATTGTATTAGAAAAATACTTGCAGACAATAGGATAAAATTTTGTATTGCAAATACCCACAGTAAATAGTCTCATTCGAAGTAACAGTTCCAGTTGTCATTGTCAAGACCGTTTTAGCTTTTCTCGATAGATTTATCATTCAAATATCTAATGATTTAACCTACCAGAGGTAAGGCATCCGCGTTGTTGTCTTAAATTCATTAATTAATTCGAGATAATATGGTTCTTAAGCCTTTAATATCACATCACAAAACAAAACGATAAACAAAAATAATTTAATTTGGAAATCCCCAAACGATGATTGATGAGGTAATGCAATCAAACCACTAAGAAGAAATACCTCAATAATTCAAATCAAAGTCAAAAAATCAACAATTCAAAGTGAAGACCTTGAATTTAGGGCATTGGTTGAACCGCAAAGACGGAAAATACGCAGTTACCTATATTATGAACCTTTACGTTGCGAAGATACCTTTCACAGCATTACTATATTGAAATTAGATAAAAAGAGATTTCGATAGTAGAACGCTTAGCTCAAGTTTAACAAGGTTACACCTTGTAAAATTGACTTCTAAATTTTAATATTCACGTAATTGTTTTCGACTACCTATCCTAGGTGTAAAACAACACTGTGACTATCATAATTTCCAAGCCTCATCAAACGACTCTCAACTAAGTGGTAGGTAAGTGTCTATAAATCATTATTAAGTAGCCTAGAAGCCTTTGCAATCATTTGACATAAAATACGGAGACTGACCTTTCAGCTTATAATTATACGTCTGATGTTGATTTATTATTTAAGTAACAACTACTTTGTAGTTTGGTAAATTCTGGGGTATGTTAACCCTTTCACAGTGTAATGACTCACATATGGGGCATGGGGATTGTTTAACTATTGTGTCTGCTTCGCGAACAGTCAGTGTTAAGATTATTTCTAGCAGAATAATACTACCTAATTTCATTGTTTTTTGGTTCGAGCCATGTTTGCAGATAGACATAAGAAGCAACGAACTCACTGCAGGTCTTATCAATGGAAATAGGCTCGCCAGGATTTGAAAAACAATGGACCTTCTTGAGACGATGAGCGACAAAATGTTGGAGTATATAATCTTGATAAAGTAGGTACCTAGTACAACCTCGGTCTTTGCCCAACCCAGCGTTGCCAGATTTTTTTTTGGGACATCGGGGTTTTGAATCTTTCGAGTAAAAAAGAGCGGGACGTTATCGTCGTCATCGTCTAGCAACGCTGGTCTAACCCTACAAGAATGACAGGCGTGAACAAGTAGGTAAGTACATACTTTACACTATCGCCCATGCTGACACAAAATTAAGATGTACACTTTTAACGTGTAATGTATAATTAGTATGTCCATAAGGTCAAATTGAAGAGATACCTACTTAATTATACATAGTACAACACCAGCAGTGAAGGTGTTTGTAAATAATATTCACACGTAGACGCTATGAAGTGACAATGTCCTGCTTAATAGTAGGTACTATGAAACGTACCTAGTATTAGTGAATTCGTAGGTAGTATAGACTTGAATTGAATTTACAATCTTGATTGTGAGCTGTGAATACGAAATGCTAAATGTTTGATCGCCGAGTTCGTGAGTAATAATTTTGGTACTTGTTTGATTCTTATCAGGTACTACTTAAAGCTACTTCCTTCCAAGGTTAAACTCTCATAACATTGTACTCTAATCTTCGGTTTAGGGAATCCTAACGTTTAGATATGAGCTTACTCCGAAAACAGTTTGTATTTTTACAAACAAATGGTAGGTATTTTAACAACATTTGAAGTAGGTAGGTTCTGATATTTTGGTATTATATTCTAAAATATAATAATTAATTGAATAATGTTTAAAAAACAAATGAATTCATCATTATTTAATTTTAAGTTGTATAATTATGCTGTAACACAAAACCACTGCTTTATAATTTGTGGACTTTGAGTTATACAATGAACACAGCCAAATTAAAATATTATTAGAATCCAACTACAAAACCCATATCATCAAGTCAAGTTTTAGTCTGAATAATAATTAAAAGTTGTCCTCATCTAGTTTTAAAAATGTAGGTACTTTATTGTACAACTATCCAAAATTTAATGCAGTCCCGGGACACCTTCAAGTGGAATTTTTGGAATCATCAAAAAGTATTTACATAATTATCATTGAATTGAGAGGTCCCTAGCAAGGTTAATATATGTAAATAATCATTATCACATGCAGTATTCTGATAACAACTGAGAAAATGAATTGCAGTATTTATGAAATATTATACAATTTCTCCTACCTCAAACTGAAAGTTATTATTGCTACTTAACTTAATGTTATGTAACTGTAGTATCACAGTTAACAAAAACACAAAAAAAATCTTGGAAAACCACTACCCACAAATTCAAATATTAAAAAAACTTGTTAATCTTAAAATGAATTGTAAAAGAAATCACCGCTCATTTTCTTTTTTTAAAACAAGTAGCTTGATTATATAACTATACCTAGTACCTAAATATAATTCAATAATGATCATAAACATAAGTTTACACTTTTTTTCAATATGGAGGTCATAACACCAGTAAGTCAAATCAAAGTCATTCAATTCCGTAATAACATAAATGTTTACAACTTTACCTTATTCTTCTTATTATCTGATAGATATAGTGATGATCTTATTTTTCAATCAATAAATCTATATTATTAGAGGTGTAAACAAGCCATTATTTATGAAAAGCTGGCTCTGTTTTAATATAGTATAATAAATAATAATTGGACTGCCGTTTAAAATTAGTAAATCTATGTGGGTACCTTGAATATTTAAACTTATCTGCATTTAAGTGCTTAGCAAACAATGCAGACTGGTCAAACATCTACATATGTATATTGTGTTTGGTATTATATTAATTTAATAAATAATAACTAGCTTTATTAACTTATTTCCTTCATATACATTTACAGAATTCCCTGACTCCTGAACTGTACTACAGGAACCAGTTTATTCCCCATATAAATAGGTTGATGCCAAAATGTTACAAATTAAAAGAAAAACCACGGTCACATTTACCTACAAGTAAAAAACAGGGTAATATTCAATGATATTGTGTTGTATGTATAAAACTTATTGGTAAAACCTCATTGGTAATATTACAGTAGTAGGGTAAATGGAATATTACCTACATTCTAAGACGCAATATAAATTGTTATCTTTTTTCTTAACTGATGCTAATTCGCCCTTGAACTGAGAGATGTGTCATAAACAACAATACTCAAAATATACTCACTTCTTGGAGAGACATGGTGATTGATGATACAGCTAACTAACCTAAAAACACAGAAATAATAATGATTATAGCACCACGGTGGCAAATCAAGCGAATTGGGGGTAAAATGTGATAGCCGGCAGAATGGTATTGACACATAACCTCGTAAAAAAGTTGCGGTTTAAAAAACGAATGCAATCGATTAGGAGCAAACGTTAAAGTCAAGTTATACCAGTACAAAAATGCATATAAGTATAAACTTCTAGATTTAAGTGGATACTTTGTGAAATTTAAAATACACGTCACTAACTTACAGTTACACAGAAGCGTGTGCTCGGCACGAAAACTCGTTAGGAACTGGTCGTGCAATGCAACAGACTTCGTAGTTCGTACACACAAAACAACTCAAACCTAATAAAATTGTGGTGACGAATCGATTGTCATTAACCACGTAATGCAAACGTTATCCTTATCGAATCAGACGTTTATTAATTAGGAAATAAAATACTTATTCACTTAATTTCAGTATAATTATACCTTCAAAATAAATGTTTTTCTTTGGCCTATTTAATTGCTAATTTTGACACTTTGACAGTTAGATTACTTAGATTATGGACTTGACAGATCACAGATTAACGATGAGCAACTTTTTTTGCTATGTTAATTAACTTAAACACGTATGTTCCCATGATAATAGCATTAATTACGACGTTATTATCTGTATAACGAGTCGTCTTCGGCCTGATTTTCCCGTAGTGGTTGGTTCATCAGCATCACCACTCCACAGTTAAACAAAGGCTTTAGAGGGGGCCCTTTTAGAGGGGGGGTGGTTGCCATAATCCCCACGCTTGGCAAGCGGCTTGGGGATCGCAGTGTTGGTGGTCAAGTAACAGAACAGACCCTGCTGTCCATCTTCTGGATTTTTGGTACATGGATGGTTGGTACATAGGTAGCTATTATTTATTTATTCTTTTAATAGTACCTAAGTTTTAAAAGTAGGTACTGAAAACGAATAAAATGACCTAACACAAGGTTTCTAAGTCTTGTTAGTACGAGTACTTTTACGAGTATGAGTATATTTTTGAACTTTGATCCATTGTATAGTTACTGTCGTTATATGTACGAAGTTAATCATTTCATAGCCTGCAAAAACGACACAATTTGCAAACACTACATGACAGAAAAGACATGGTAATATCACGTAATATTTTAAGAAATACTAACCAGATTTTCCGTGGTGGTGCTATAATAAGTACTTACTAAGGACTAGGCAGAGGTGTAATATAGTCACATTGCGCCTATAATTAAGATATAGGGCCTATAATTTCCTAAGTACGGGTCGGTTAGGAGCGAGGTGTGATAGCCGATTGTCAAAGTCGTAGTTACCTATATTTATTCTTCTTTCTTCCAAGCTAGTCATGCCACATGATGGCGGGCTCAGTTCTCCTTACGATCTTCTTCCACTTCGCTCTATCCTATACGTCGTCTTCGGTGACTTTGCACTTCTTCATGTCCTTTAACACTACACCTTCCCATCTCATTTTGGTCTACGACCGGGAATGGAACCCTGTAGTGCCAAGTTACCAACGTAGTCGGGCGGCCGTCTTTTCACGTGACCATAACATCGCAGCCTACTCTCCTGCATCTTGTCGTCGATGACTCACTCACTCATCACCGTTGCTTCCTGGCACGTACTTGTAGCGGATTATAACAAGCCTGGTTACGCCGCACATCCACCTCGGGTCATCTTCATTTTAGCAACATGAAGGGTATGGACGTTCTTCTTACTAACCGCCCAAGTTGCATGGGCACTATATGGGCCTATAATTTCGCTGCCGTCCGTAACGACTGGATGTGTCTTGTAGACAAGACCTTTTGCAACTTGGTATGCTTGGAATGGAATTATTTTTCACGTTTCTTCCTTTCCGGTGATAACATAGCCTATGTCCATGTCCAAAGGTCTAACTGTGGTCTAACCTTTAGGGTGGTGTATATCATTTAAGCAATACAAACTCACCCAGACTCGAAACAAATATAAATAAGTAGGTATATAATTTATTTACACGTCTAGAAACCAATTGTCCATAATAATATTTTTATGGCACTATTTATTGACTATTCCTATGTAGGTACTAATTAAAATAAGTAGATAAGTACATACTTATTTCCAAAATAAAACGAGAATATCATAAATGTTTCGTTTATTTCATTAATAATTTAGTTAAAATGAGACGTATTCTAAAACAAACTTATGCGTATTTGGAGTGGAGTTTCTCTCCCATGTCGATGTACTGCTGCTTGGCTTCGTCTTGGGACATTCCCTTGCGAGCGACCCACGCCTTGTATTTGGCGTTCTCTACCAGACCGCTGGGCTCAGCTGGAAAATACAAGTTCTTTTGTTAGTATCCTAATTGCAAGCCAATGTAATAATATTGAAGACTTTATAGAAATGGTATATTTAAAGACTACACGGCCTGAAGCATTTAGGTGCTGTTAGCTGTTTATTTATTTATTTGGATTGCCAATAGTTATTACATTACATATATTTAATACAGATTACATCTAAAATTATACAAGTTAAATGCATAACCCGTTACAGGCAAACACCGCATGCTTAGTGTAGCAAACCTATCGTGAATTATAATAAAAAGGAACTTAAAAATACATTAAATGATTAAAATAAAATCTATTGTATTCTATTCTACGCGACAATGTAATACAGAGCTTATTTAGGACTCATTTACTCGAATTTTGTCCGTAATAATTTTACGAAGATTGCGTAAAGATGGTACATATCTATAGATCCACTGTAATCGTTGTACAATCTACAAATTCGGGAAAGAGGGGAATTTTGGCCAAATACGGTTTTTCTAGCAGGAATAGTGGTTTAATAGCATACCTGGGATTCCGACTGGGTACTCTAAAACGTATTCTACTGAGAATTTCAGGGCTGTTAATATTATTGGTCATAACCTTATAGAGAAAAACTAAGTCTTGCATCAACATACGCCGTTCAAGAGTGATCAAGTTGAGCTGTTTTAATTGGTCGCTATACGAAAATTTCCTTCTTGAACAACCAGCTATGTGCCACATGAAACGCTTCTGTATTCTTTCGATTCGAAGAGAATGCGTGGAATAGTGTGGTCGCCAAACCGTACTGCAATAATCGAGGTGACAACGTACCAGTGCATTAAACAATATAGTTTTAGTCTTGGCCTTCTTAAAAACCTTCCCATTTCTTATAAGAAAACCTAATAAGCCAGAGGCCCTTTTCAAGACATACTCAATGTATGGTAAGAAAGTAAGTTTCTTGTCTAAAAGCACACCTAAATCCTTGATTACATCCTCTTCTTGCAGTATGACATTCGCAAGCTGTTAAGTCGATACGACGTTTATCAATCCAAAAGACAACTCTCTCGCCCTCTTCTCATGGTAGTTACATTTAACTCTGTAGGGGTGCGCCTTACACTCTTGGTAACACACTAATTGTGTAATTGTTTGCTTACTGTTGTTGTGTTCAATCATACTTCCTACATTAGGAATGGCGAACCTTTACTGATCAACGTGCCACTTTTTTCAGAAATAATTAAGGAAGCCAAATATGTGCAATCTGATAACTTTAACGTACTAAAATGGCGTGCCTAGAGTATTTTGTCGCATGCACAGTGGCAGTGGTTAGTCATCCTTGACCATTTTATACCTGAGCTTGCATTTCTCTCTTCTATAAACTTGAAAACCCTTACTGTTAATGAAGTTGATTAGTAAAACTGAGTATACTTACGAATGTTGGCGTCTCCGATGGTGGCCTGCTTGTACAGAGAGTACAGCGCGAGGTTCTCGTTGCTGCTGGGGGTGGTCTTCCAGTTCTTGACCTGGCCGGCGACTTTAGCGAATTGCTGAAACATTCCAACCAAATATTTTTTTGTACAATTTATAATATCACTTAAAATACGAAACATAAGCACCAATCGTGGCATTAACTTCGTAATTACGTCTATCACCAGCTTATGTGACACAGTTCAGCAAAATTGCAATTGGACCAGAAGAGTGGAAAGGAGCGGAATTTAACAGATAAACGCTGGAATATGTTTGTTATATAATTAGGTTTGTTTAACTTCGAAGTCAGAAGTAATTTCAACACTAACATCTAAAAATATGATCAGCTTTTTCTCTAGTTTCTCTACGTGATTAATATCCTTCCTATTTAAGGCTTTTCATTTACTAAATATGCAAACGGTCAACGACATAAGGCAATTCGTATTCATTTCATCTGTAATTGGATAAGACTAATGACAACTGTGGTTACTCTCACATACTAGTCCATAGAACATGAATCGGTAAACCCGGAAGAAGGAATCGAATGTTAGCAGCGTAAATAATACCTGCTTATTAGATTAGCGTGTGTTTTTTTGCGTATTTCATAGTCAAATACGTTGTAGGTAAATCTTGTTATTTCCACTCTCGCCATATTACTAGGTAGATGATGGAATCCTGATAGATGCGCGAACCTGGAACTGACCTCAAAGTATATAATATTTTGACACGCATTTTGGACATTAAATTAAATCTACTACTTTAGGTAGTTATTTTTTGTATTTCAGTTGGAAGCAGTTGGAAAAATTTTAATTGTTCTCAGCTCTCGCTCGCGTTCTTTGATGTGACGATGTAAAAAAATAATTCAAGAATCTTTTGTTTTTTATTATCACGATGTGATCAACCTCAATTTAGGTGTAGAATTACCTATTATGACAAACTTGTCCTATTTGTTCGCAATAATAGCTATTTACAGCCTCTGTAGTCTGTAGTGTACCCTATCAACTGTAATAACGTTGACATTCTATCCCAGGAACTCCATCACATCTTCTTTAATTGTCGGATGTCTCAACCAAAGACTAGTTATTTAGCGCTCTATACGTTATGGCGCTATGTCTGTGGCTATGCTGTCTAATAATGTATTAATCTATGAATTTATCTAAACAAACCAATTTATTACTATACTCGATAATAGAAGAATTAAAAGTATGGGCCTATCTTATTATTTAGAGATAAGTAGATACTCTAATAGCATTTATGCAGGTAGGTATATAGGCGCGCTGTAATAATTATAACTTGCCTAAAAATTTAGTGAAGGTCAAGAATAAGATACCATCAGTCACGACTTGAGTTTGGCACGTGCCGGGTTAGGGAATTAATCATTGTCGAATAGGTATCCATGTTAGATTTGTTTTTTATGGAAACGTTTATCTAGGTAAATATAGCTTGTACCTGCGACTACATCCGCATAGATAGGTATGCGCCGTGTCATTTCCGAAATAATTTGTAGCGTACAGGTACCTATGTCTTTTGCAAATGGCAAGTTGCCGTTCATTGTGGCGTTCAAAGGGGGAGGCCTTTGTTCAACAGTGGACGTCTTATGGCTGACGATGACGATACAAATATTTTACGTGGTCGCTAGCGAGTGTAGGTACTTGGGAAAACTGATGGCTGTGGCACTAGTGTCGTATCAAGCTCTATTTTAGGAGTAAGAACCTCCTAAATAAAATAAAAAATCTAATTAGAATTAGAAATAAGTTTATTGTTTGTCACAATGTCATGTTACTCCAAAAACGAATACCTAGGTTTGATAACTTACCTCGTTGAGAGACATGGTGTTTGATTAGGGTTGAGATCTGAAACAAAAATAGAACAATTAGATATAATTCGACTCGATTACTGTTTTGTTTTTTTTTGCGATCTAAGATTATACGTAACGTAACTGGTGCAATTGATTTATATCTCAATAATTGTTTGTTATCACAATAATCTTTTATCAAGATTTTCATGAATAATATAATATCATAATTTATGTACTTTGGTAGGTACATATTAACTGTAAATGCGCATTTGTATTGAGTAGGTATAATATAGTCCAAGTAAATAGGGGAGACCCAGGGTTACTGGAACACGTTAAACGAATGTTTCCGCCCTTTTATGTAGGCTAATAGGTAAAATACATTTCAAATTCATTGATACAGGCGTTGGAAAAAGATTTATTCAATCAGACAGCTATTCCGGCACATGTTAGCTCCCTTGAGAATTCTACTGAATCCATTTAATACAGGTTTAAAAGTATGTAAGTATAGTCCTTTATGGCTACAATATCAATGAATTATAGTCAACATAGGAAAGGGAAAGATCCTGTATCTACCTAAATTAAAGAAAATCTGAAAAACTTGCAAAGCCTATGAAAAGATGGTAGGTATCATGCAGAATCATCATCATCACCATCATGCTTCATCCACGTGCCATATCCCGGTGCTGGTCGTATGCCTCCATAAAACTTTGCCATTCGTCGCGATTCTGTGCCAATCTCACCGTTATTTGTGCAGAATACAAAAGTAAAATTAACGAAAGTCCGTTTCGCGGTCCGCAGAGTGGCCGGGTGGCGTGCGTGCGCATTTCTCGGGTTCAACGGCCGGTATCCGCGGTAGTAGAGCTGTTATTGCACTTTCCAACGTTCATTGACACTTTGACAGTGCCAGTGGAATCACATTGGAGCTATGCAGAGGAAATCCGGCCAGGAGAGTGCAGCCGGGGACTGTTACGTTATAAAATGTAGATCGCCAAAGGAATTTGTGACGGAACTGTTAGAAATGTCACTGTTTTACTTAAACCGTTACGTATGAAAAGATGGATTATTTATGGATACATTCTGTTAAATTCTCGATAAGCAATTGTGTGTTATTTAAATTTAAACACAATATCCAAAAAGTAAGGAGATGTTTTCTGACGTTACATGAACTTAACTCTACAATAATTTTCTTGTCAAACACGTGGCGTAAACTTTGTGCGTCTACGTTTTTTCGTTGAAAGAACCTATGTCCTGACTTGTTTACGAATTGGCTAAAGACAAAAAATCATGATCCTCTAGTATTTTTAAGTACCTACATGTCTAAGTAACTACCCTAACCTAAGACTTGGCTTAGCAACACAATGATAAGAAAGTCTGCATTTTTATCAACAATATCTAACCTCATTAAGAATACGATCCATATTATCTGCAAAGTAATTACCTACATATCGATGAATTACAATAGTTTGCACCTTATTTACGTTCATATCAAACAAATCAACGTTTCTAACGGTGGGGTCCATTACACACCAAAACGGATTGGTCTCCAGTCTACATACTAATACTGCCCACTCAATAAAACCGAATAAATAGAAGAAGAAATATCTATAGAAAAAGCAACCGATTCAGCTGAAATTCAATGAATTTTACTAAGATCAGCCAGTTACCTGGCTGTTAGATAGTCTGATAGCGGTGATGAGTGTTAAGGATGCACCGTGAACTTGATGACACAATTGAATATCGTACTTGTGGAGTCCTTCATGCACATCCTAAACTGGTACCACAGAATAAGATTAAATAATCAATATCATAAACTGGAGAGTGTTTAAAGTTTCAAGCCTCATCAGAAAAGTTACGCAAGAGCCCTATCAATATTATTTAAGTGCACTTAGATACTCCAGTCTTCAATAAAAATACACAAAGTCTTATCACAGTTTGATTAATAACAATTAAGCAATAATACAGATCACTAATAAGATTCATAGTAAAGCAGGACTTACCACAAGGTAGAGAAGCTAGATCGAGATCCCAGTGGACACTGAACAACTTTCGTGGGATCCTCAGGTTAAATTTCGGCAAATATAATGAAATATAACACTCATAATCAGGGCTGTCCAAATCCTGTTTAAAAAGATACCAGATACCCAGTAATCAATACAATTTGATAACAGCATGATTAAGGCTGTATTTTTAAATTATGTTATTATGTCATTTGGAGTTGTTCTTGAGAGGAATAAATTGACAAGATGAACTCTGTGGAATAGTTGTTGCAGTGAAAAATCTCAAGAGTCGATGTTGAACCACAGGTTGAACCATCCGAGGCAATTTGCTTGGTAACAATCTTCTATTTAAAGTTTATTCAGGTTAGGTTATATTAACTTCATTTGCAAGTAGATACCTCTTGTACACTAATAAGATTTTTGTGCTAAAATGTGCACTAAGTATAAATAAATAAGACCTAAATTTGAAGACAAAATAGCCTGGAGCAAGTGCAAAAACAAATCTTAAATTGGGAACTGAATTTATCCAGGTAGACATTTTTGATCATGAAACATAAATCCAAAAACCAAACATAAATCCAAAAAATAAAGTTTTTCTATAAATCTGAAAACCCTACGCTAAATGCAATATAAATATACGATATCACGCAATAAAATGTTGATTTTTATCATGCACGTAATCCACGTAAGATTACCAATACGATTCATGATTCAAATAGAATCTCAAACCTTGGGTGGGCCGGATATTTAATATAGGGTACCTACGGACGCCTTTGCTTATGCCGCAGGTCCCCTGCACCAGCCACATAGCCATCATCTCATCATATCGGTTTAAAGATATTTTTTTTTTTTTTTGGTTTAAAGATTATTTATTTATTCAAAAGAACAATGTTCACTTACGAATAAACATAGAGCTAATGGGTTATCATAGCTATCCAGTTATACAATGTATTGTTATGCAAAATAAACAAACAGTTGCTTAAAGAAATAAGTATTAAAGTAGGTAGTATTAGAATTTACGTTTACGTAGTAGGTAGTTGTAGTTTTACAGAAACTTGTTATTGCCAGATAAATACAGTTTTAACTTATTTTTAAACACATTGTAAGAATTTCTCATAAGAACTTACATGCAGTTCACTTAAAATGAGATACAGAGCACTATATTTAATTTGTTCATTATCTCATCTTATATTGATATCAATTAATATCCTCCCCGCTAGAAAGGAAAGCAGTTGGAAATATTTATTCGAAGACGCTCATTTAAGACAGGTCCTCGTAAAACGCCGAAAGCTTTCGATATGAGGGTGTGCAACATTGTGAGAGGTGTGCTTCTGTTCTCCTACGTGGAAAATGGAAGGTATGTTATAAATACATATTAAGTTTCAGCTCCATCCGGATATGATTACAATAAAATACCTCAAGCTCCTTAGTTTCATAGGGTAGCCATTTTTATAGGCACTCTAGCACCTATTGTGTACTTTGACTGTTTTGAGAATTATGTGAGTCTTAATGATAAATGATAAATGATTTTATTTTTGTAAATAGGTCTTAAAAAAACACTTTTACACGTCATTTTTTTTAAAACTAGATAGATGGCGTCGGCATTTCTTAAAGAACTGCTTCCATTATTCATAATCTTACTTACACTTTGCCACTCACATGACATGTTGATTTCTTGTGCGGAAATCGAATCCGCAAACATTAGTACAACAGTCCGTAGAATCAGATAGTGCCAAAAACAAGTAAAGCTCCTTTAGCAGGTCTTTAGAAACCCATTTTTGGGCGTCAAGGACGAAAGAGTATTATGCGGTAGTATGTAATCTTTACAATGTTTTACGTCGTAATAGTTTATATTGATATCGTTGTAGTAAAACATTTCCTAGTTATAAAACTGTGTCGATAAGCACCTCTGCATTGTTTATTTTCTTCCTTACTGCCAACACAGACCTCATACGTCAAGTCCAGGTCGATATCGATCGATGGCTGCACCATTCATCATCAGCCGGAACACGTCCACTGCTGGACAAAGGCCTCCCCCTTAAAGGGGGGGGGGGGGGTGCCATAATCCCCACGCTTGGCAAGCGGCTTGGGGATCGCAGTATTGGTGGTCAAGTTACAGAAGACGCTGCTGCCCATCTTCTGGTTTTTTTTCCCTTAGTCGCCTCTTACGACACCCACGGGAGGAAAGGGGGTGGTCGATTCTAGGCCGGATACCACACGGCTGCACCATTAGGGAAAGCATTATTATGATCTCGATAGGGTAACGCAGCGACCATGTAAGTATTATTAAATCGAGGCTTGTAGTTGTAGATATACAAGAAGGTGCAAGGGTATCGACGCACATTGCATCCCACACCAAAGGCCTTCCTAATTTCCAGGGTAACAACAACATACCATTAGGTCTCTTTCCATCGTCACATACCAAGCCAATTGGTTCTAGTATGGCTGGTACGCCGGCGGTGACAAGAGCACGACCTTTATTTTTGTTGTTAAAGAGCTCGTTACAAAACTATCCCTTCCAGCACATTGCAGGATTAACGCATTGTTTCAACTTTTTTTTAATTACTTAGCCCGTTCGATGTTCGACTGCTAGGCAAAAGCCTCCGCTACATGTCGTCCTGTACATCCCCACCTAATCACCAAAATCATTTTCATTCTTTCAATTAAACATTTTCCAGGAAAAGGTACATAATCTTAAATACTACTTACACGTAGACTCAAAATAGCAATAGAATTGCCTGTTGGAAGATTTAACCTCAGAACAAATATACAAGTCTTGTAGTAGCTAGTTAGCTACGTACGCATTAACGTAGGTAGTTGAACTCCAATATAGGTCAAACTGTAGAGCCACAATCGTAAAACAAGCTAAGTACAATTTGCCTGTTTTGCTCCATATACCGTACCATGCACCAATGCTCCTTGAACCAGTTTTATAACCAATCAGTTTTCGCACAAACATACTATACCTTATAACTAGGTTCTTAATGCATAAGAGGATCGTGGCTTAAGAAAAGACGCAAATGTCGATCGATAAAGGATAAGCTACGCTTGCAAAAGTCGGTTCATGGATCATCAATTTTTATTACGAGATCCAAGCCTAAGAGCTCAAGGCATAAGTCAAATTTAGAAACCCAGTATTATCTAGGTAAATACTTACTACAGTATTTATTTGTGAGATAAACAATATCGATTAAGATGGGTGTTTAATTCGGTTTAAAACATGGATTACGGTTTCTACGCTAAGTAGTAAGTGTTCGTATTATGTAAAAAATTATAAGTAGGTAACCAGGTATAAAATAATGTTTATAGATTTACAGAATATGTAGATAGGAATATCTATATCTTCACGCTTATATTACCAAAGAGGATAAGCCAACAGCCCAACACCAAAAAACTTTTGACAACAAAACGCATGACATGTTCGAATTTTATAACTTTTAAAAAACTTTATCAGTGTTTTTTATATGTTTACCATTTATCTAGAAACCTGTAGATATACAATGTATACAAGTATAATAAATAGGTCCTACAACTCGCTTACTTACGAAAATATTTGCAGAGGTCGACGCCTCAACCTCAATATATTGGCAAATGATAAACTAATAACAGGCCTATAAGCTATATGAAATAGGTCGCGATTACAAGTGTATACAAATAATATTACCAGTGAATTGATCCTTATCTGGTACCACAAAGTTTTCCGTTTGAGTGACACACCTTGCGTTTCTCTGTAGATTAGGTGCCGCGGTATCGCACTTTTTAACCAAAACACAATTTTGATTGGCAAAAACGAAAAATAGGCAAAACGTGAAGTTCCGGAATGAATGATAATTACCTATTTATATATGTTGTGTCTTCATAAAAAATATCAACTATTTTATTATTATCGATAGGGCCAATTCCAGAAGCTTACAAAGTTGTTTGAGCAGAGTTGCAAATAGTCATGATGATGAATCACCACGTCTTCCATAATTTTATCGACTTCGTCTCTCACAGCTTTAAGATACGGTTTATGTTTTGAAAGCGAGACGCCGCATTACACTGCACGTAGCGGCATCTCGCTTTCACGTCTTAAACTGACCTGCTTTAAGAGTTCATGGTAAGCAGGCTGTTCGTAATGATAAGCTGCCATGAAGCTAAATCTGCATTCTGCATAGGCACGAACTTTTAGAACTGGTCATTTTCCTGTTTTAGGAGTTCTGCCAGGTTGGGTCTGCCAGGAGGAACTTCTATCCATATGAAGATGGTTAATTTAGTTTCAAAATCTTCTTCTTCTCTTCACGTAGTAGAGTTACATTTAGAAACCATTAATTGTCTTGTCTCCAGCTACAGTAATGTTTACTGCAGGTACTAGCCTACATTCAAAGAGTCCATACCAAGAATCCATTAGCATACATAGTACACATTCTTTATACGTTGAGGTGCGGAAATAGGGTCAACTCGGTACTTACCACGGTACATGTGTTATGGTCAGTGGTACCGTGGCCGTAGGTTTTTATTCTTATGCTTCCAGACTGGTTCCACATTGATGATACTTTACATCTGAACATATTTTTTAAATTGCAAAGAAACGAATATTTAGATGTATAATTCATCGTTCGTAAAGAGGTTCAGCCCCCTTACCATGAACTCTTAAAGCAGGACATTTTACCATGTGGAAGCGAGACGCCGCTGCTTGCTGTGTAATGCAGCGTCTCGCTTCCACATGGTAAAATGTCCTGCTTTAAGAGTTCATGGAAAGGGGGCAGTACTAAATATTTAACCAAAGTACCAAACCAATGCTTTGAAGTAAAAAATAAGGACCAACAAGTATTGAACTTTCATAGATCAATGTAATAAATAAACGGAATTGACCATGCGTAAGTAAATATGGATTTACTTAATTTTATTTTATTATAATACATTCCTAACTACTAAGAATAAATTATTTAGATTTTATAGCAATTGGTTTTTGCCTCAGTGCAGTACGTTCGGTCCGCAAAAGTTTTTCTCTAGTCTTTGGTGTATACTACCTTTAGATTTATACTTCATCCATTCCATGAAAAGTCCATGGAGGACAGAAAATATTGATACGTCATGAGAAGGTAATATTTCTGGGTTTTTACCATCGTGTAGGCTTTGGAGACTCATCGAGGACTATAATGCAAGTTTGACTCGCCTATCCAATTTGTAATCCTATAAGTCAGTAAACATTTAATCGGCTGGCGTCGCGTCGCCGTCTCCACATTGATTATGAAAAATGGCGCTCTAGGAAAACCATTATCAGCGATTACAGTTATCAGACATTTAATCGATAATATTATTTTTAGGAATCGATTAGATAAAACGTTATTCCAGATTGGTAAAAGACAATAAGATGATAATAAGACTTTCATTTTCAATTGAGCTGTTAGAAATAGCCTATTTAAATATCTCAGATGAAATTTAAATATGTACCTACCTAACAATAAATGACATATTTCTCTAAGCATTATTTAAATGCGAAACCCAAAGTGGTCTAGAGCGAGAAATATCTTCAAGGGGTCCATATAAATTGTAAGCGAAAAATAGAATGGGGAGTCTGTGAGATGTAAACGGGGGTCCACTCATGAGATGAGGGCAGTGGAGGTACTTTAATTGTTGTATATTGGTAGTGTACATGTAATATTTAGAGCTCTCTCTTTTTTGTACCTAACAGCGTCATCAAAATTTGTATTTTAAAACGACACTTTAAAATTAATATTCTGGACATTGTTTCATCATTGGTAATTTTCGACTTATGTCGCAAAGTAAGCATCCACAGTGCATACATAAGTTACAACTGGCTAGGAGCGTACGTGTCAACAACACCTATCTATTACATCACGAACGTTAATCAAAGTGTATAATCTCACAAGATGTATGTGATAATTTGAATAAATTAACGTGCTCTATGTAACTAATAAGTCAGTGCACTCATGAATAGGTGCTGTATACATCTTTAATGATAGAGGCGTAGAATATGGGATGAGTGTGCTAGATTAATTCCTTCTACATCATGTTTGATGAAACGTGAGGTTCCTCAAGGTAGGCTCTGCAAAATTTTGATTTTCTTGCATTTTGGTTTTAGTATTGATAAACATATTTATGATTCCCGACATTAATCATAGCATTACATCACGCTTATATTTCCCGACGAGGTAGGCAAAGGTGTATATTACCTAGGTAGACCCACATTTCGCCAGTTATGTGGGTCCTAATGTATTAATGGTGTAGGTACATATTTAGCGAGAACATAATAGTACCAACCTATTTCTGAAAAACATGACGTTACTGACGGATTTTAACTCTCTCCCCACTCAACTCACATTTTCATCAATATTAACAATACAACTCACATTACACCTTACACAAAAATGCCATTTAAGTATATAAAAGTCATTATGAATATTTGAATTTCGCGACGTAGTTATAAAGCAACCTTGGTTGGCTAACGGTTAAAATGTATACTTTGTGAAGGTGTCAAAGTTCTTGTAATATGATCGGATTTATTTTTTTGCATATTATAACATCCAACACACATATTAAAGTAGGTATTATTCATAGACATGACAGACGTCTTCAATAATGTTAGTTAGTACCAGGGTACCAAATAAATAATTCTCTGACATGGCTTTACACACCGTTGAAGAATCTCTCAGATGTGCCGGTTTCCTCACGATGTTTTCCTTCACCGTTTTTAGCAAGTAATAACTAATTTATAGTAAGCACGTGAATTCGAAAAGAAGTGCGTGCGGCGTGCCCGCTTTTGAACTTGCGAGCTTTGACTTGGCAGTCCAACGATCATACCACTCGGCTATCAGTGCTTTAAGTAATTGGCGCCAAACTACTAACATGGGACCCCTTTAACCAGCTAATATAAGTATGCATCTAATCACCCTGCAAGGCTAAATAACGTTGCACAAAATACTGTGTTATTGGAAATAATTATAATAGTCGCAATTCACAACTTTATATGTCAATAGTACGTTGCTGTTCATAAAAATAATCAATTATGTTACTTAGCAAACTGATACACCGATTGCGAATTTCTAAGTATTTGTGTGTTCGTGCTGTATGCCACGGGTGCGACATTATCGGTTAACTGTTAAATAAACAGATTCCAGGCCAGAAAACATATCAAAACATAAAACGCTTGAAGAAACCGCACCATTTGTGGAATTATCATATTTTTAAACAAGTTTTCTGGACCGCACTACTCTTCACATAGCGGCGCGGCGTCTCGCTTTTACATCGTATCCTGCTTTAACAGTTCACGGTAAGGGAGGCAGTTCAGCCTTAAAACGGTGAAGTTGTTTTTAACCGACTTCTAAAAAAAGGAGGAGGTTCTCAATTCCGATGTTTGTATTTTTTTTTGTTGCTATAAAATATCAGCCCCCTCACGATGAACGTTGTGGAAGCGAGACGCCGCTCTACACTGCACGTAGCGGCGGCGTCGCTTCCACAACGTAAACTGTCCTGCTTTAAGAGTTCATGGTAAGGGAACTGTACCTAAATGGAATTGTTTAATCTTTTGTATAAGGAGACCTCTCCGCGCTTCAGAAATCCCATTAAGCCATTGTCGTTCATGTCATCTATAATTCCAACAATTCAGAAGTACAAAAACTTTTTTCTGTGATAACTTTAATGAGTTACATAACAAATACCTCATTTTAATTATCACGATCTTGACATATCGTTCGCATCATTCAATCATCACATTCACAGTGTCCTTTAGAAGGTCAATTTCATACCTAAAACCCAGTTATCATATCCTATCCGTCAGTGGACATATTGAAAAGATATTATATCTTGGTCGTACAGACTAATACCTAGTACAGTCGGCCACTCAGATATCAGACACGGACACCGTAGGCTTAGATAGTGCTGATAATAGGATCCTTCTCTTATCAGTCATGATAATACCTTAATGTTTCATAGTTAATCTTTGGTGGTCAGGTGGGGGAAAAATACTGCGAGTGATAGGAATTCATTTTCTACGTGGAGCAGGTATTTTTTCATTAAACTTCGCCCCACACTAAGAATTTCCCCTGTATCGTGGGTGCGTTTCACAAACATGTAATACCAATGAGAGGACTTAGGGAAAGGATTGAATATTCTTATTAAATAAAAAAAAACAGCATTACATATTTATAATTATCCTTATAATATCAACAGAATGTACAATAACGTTCATAATATCAATAGCGCCCATAACATGCAATGACGATCACTTATAACATAAAATGATTAACTGCAAAATACGATTTTTATTTGGTTTGAAATCAATAAATACTAAGTCAATTGACTTCGCGAACGAGTGACGTCACAGGTTCCTATTGCCATACAGAATAATGACGAATAGAGTGTTGACAGCTCATAAAAAGTATGTCAATTGATTGGTGGTGTCAACTACCCAATTACTTTTAAAAATAAACTAAGTTACGTCTTAGGTGGCCAGTTATCATTCGCTTCGATGCCAGCTACGGCCTGCATCTTCTCGAAGGGCAGCATCATGGGGTCAGTGGGGGGCATCTGTACGGTCGCGGCAAGGACGGGGGTCCGCCGGGCCTCCTTCAGCAGGAGGACCTTGACCAGCGCGCGCTCCCCGCCCTGCCCCGTGACCGGCCGGAACAGCACGTCGGGGCTGATGTTGTCGTCAAACACTTCCTCGACCATAGTTGGGAACTTCAGTTTACCACCCGGTGAGAGCAACGGTACCTGGAATTGTGACATTCATGACTGTTGAATTTAAACTATTTTTACGGATTTTATCGCGGTTTTAATTTGTTTTTTGGTCCAAATGTTTCGAATCCTTTACACTTTTACAGCATTCATTGTCATTATTTCATGAATGTTATCCATACTTATTATTTACTTTATTCCGGTTGTATTCACTAGATTATTCGGGGATGCCTCGCAATCGTAGATATATAATTATGACACGTCCATAATAGAATAATTAATTGGCAATTCCATGAAATAAATAAAAAACAAAACTCTGAATAAATGCCTTAACATTACATGACGAAAATATATTGTCTCATTCGGGGATCGACTACGCAGTTTTTTGCGTTGAAGCCAGAACACTCAACTGTTGCTCCTAAAATTATTAAACAAGATATCGGTGTTACCTTTATATATGGGTTTGACACCTTGTAGTTGATGGTTTGCACATGAAACAGTATGGACAGCCCGATCACCGCTTTCTCTTTGGACGTGTTCTCAATGATAAGAGTCACGCGGAACACGGGGCCCAGACCTTCTACCTGCAAATTAATTACCATAGCACTTATTAAAGTGTTACATATAGGAAAAAATATAAAGATAATAATTATTATGTAGGTAAACTAGACTCAATTTTTATTAAATGATTTTTTTTGTGAATGCATCCCCCCCTGACCACATAACGTAAAGATCTCAAAACAGTAGTTATATTTTTTAAAGTTCGAAAAGAATGCCTGTTGCGTTTTTATAGCAAAACAAGCCACAAACTACCCACTATGCAGATTATAATTAGGTGAGTTATTAATTAATTTGTGGAGTTAGATCCAACTATCTTGGACTTATCTAGGGTCCACTGCCCCTTTCCAGGGTATACTAATCCTTACCTCAGCAGTAAGCCGCATGGACTCCATGGGTCCGGTGCCCACACAATTATCGGACTTGACGTGGGCCTCTAACAACGTCTTGGCAGCCAGGAGTCGGAGCCTATTCAGCTCGTGCTGAAACGTCTCGTGCATCACTGGAATGTAGTATATATATATAAAAAACTTATGACATCATTACGCTTTAAGCGGTCTGCCACTGCAGGGCAAAGGCCGGGTTCTTTGCTTACACTAATAAAGATAAAGATATTTTTATTTGTTAAATCCCTATAGCTATACCTTGATTCTTGATGTTCAGGGCACACTGCACAAATATATAAGAATGTATATAGTCCGCCGCGCGCTTCAATATGTATGTAACAAGAGCAACTAACACACAGCGTTCTCCCGCTCCCTGACGGACTGCTCCAGGAACAGCTTGGACTTCTTGGGGATGAGCCAGGGCCGCTGTCCGGGCGGCGCGGGCGACAGCTCCACGCCGGCCGCGTGCGCGCTGAAGTCCGCCGTGCGCTTTAATATCTTCAGAATGAGGCTGCCACCTGTGATGAGAAATAAATCAATAAAGGGTCCTAAAAAGGTTAACTACTACTAGGTTTGGTTCAGGTTACGTAAGAGAATTAGATCGAAGATGATCGTAAGAAAAACTGGTCGAAGGTCTCTCTTATTTTTGTCTCTAAACTGCAGTTATTACAACAATTAAAAGATAATTTGGGTTTTATTACAAAATATCAATTACTGTTCTTTTTATATATTTTTGATCATGTTTCGACTTTAAATAACTTAGTGACTAAAAATATCTTACTTCCAGTTATTATGATGAGCACGTGTTCCTCTTGTCCCAACTGGCCGAACTTCATTACAGATACTACGTCTGAAATGTTTAAACATAAATGATCCCGAAACCATTATATAAAATCGAACAGATTATTTTGCAGGTACAGGATTTGTCTTGTCTCATGATTTTGGAGGATGTTCAAAAGATAAAAATCATTAAATCAAAATAGATTTAAAGACTAGTACTTTGCCATGCATAAGATAGCCCGAAAACGCTAACTTTTCTTCGCTTCATTTTAAGCGCAAAAGCTACGAATAATGATAAGTTGATAATGACTAAGTTCATAAAAGGCCGAACATATTGGCAGAAAAAAGTCAGTAAGGACCTCTAACGAACACGGTGTCCCTGCGCGCCTTCCCGTCGTATAGGTGCACGTGTCCCGAGGCCAGCGCGACCCCCGCCAGCGTGACCCCCAGGTGCAGCACGGGCACCAGCGTCAGCGCCACGGGCCGGTGCTCCAGGGTCAGGCACCACTGCTTTTTACCCTGACCATGTTACAAAGCCAATTACTATACAGTTATGTTCTCCTTTTTCGAGTAATCTGGTCATAGCCAGTCGTCAAGTCAGTCGGTGGTCAAAAGTTACCCAGGATATACATATACAAGTTGTCCCAGATCTAACGCAAGGCCTCAGACCCCTTACTTACTCGAAACATGATGTCATCCCCATACATTTATCATTCTAATCTATTTCTATTCGTCAAGCGTTTTGCCACTTGTCTAAGGGGGCTGGCACCCCAATTAGTTTATTAAATTATAAGATTAATATAATATCTAGAATTTAATTTAGTTCAACTAAATCTAGTCATTTTTCATAAAATATATGTTGTTTATGTCTGTTAGGTTAGGTAAGGATAGCTATAACCGAACTAAAAATTCGGTCGTGCATTTAAGGTAGGCTTTATTGCTTTGAGTAAAGGTTTACATTTCCCTAAACGAAAGATAGCATTAACTTATTTTTAGATGATTCTAATTCAAGTCAAGCGAAAAATTATTTCTTAAAAAATTAACATAACCAATAGACACAAATAAACACAATAGAATTCGATTCAGAAGCCTATTCAGAAACTTGCATTAATCCTGTTACATCCTGTATGCATAAATAAAGTCACGCCTGTTTCCCAGAGAGGTAGGCAGAGACCACGGATTTCCATTTGCTATGGTCCTGACATACTTCTTTCGCTTTAGCATTATATACATACTTTCTTACTGTAACAGGCCATGGTATGATCGGCACATATCACCATGACGCTGCTGTCGGCTGTCACCACTTCAATGGCGATGATGTGATCATCTGTGTTGAACAGGATCCGACCCTCGCTCCAGTCTCGCTTCAGCACACACACAGATTTTTCCCTGAAGAAAAATAAGTACATTATTGAGTTATTATAATAAAAAGCATATAAATACATATTTGGTACTGGTGCAGAGATATCTAATGTTGTCTAAGTGACTATGGCAATTATATAAAACATAGAAGTGTGTACTCTTTTATCATTTACCACGATATTCTTTTTTATGTAAGTTTTTTACAATGCGTAAGGTCAATGCTTTTTACTTTGGTCGCTGCGCAGGCGAGGTTCAGGCTTGTGTTACACTTTTCACTTCTCTCTTACATCTTAATACATACCCACAAATCGTGCCTAATGGTAATCTATCTAAAAGCAAGATATGCTAAAACCGTGTTTTGTTAACAGTGCACTACTGTTAGTGTAACTCCAACGCTGTACACTTGTGCCTAAAAGCAGTGCTAAAAATCAAAAGTGCCTTCAAAACAAGAATAGCAATGATTCACAGTCACACCTTGTTGCTATTGTAATTCTGTAGTCAACATTATACAGCCCAGTAGTTACCATTTGGTATGGAGTTTTCTTTACTCCACATATTTTGGCCTGAACAAATAAACAAAAAATCAGTGAACTTTATCAGACAGCAGAATTGTGGCAGCAAACTATCACTAAATCTATTGAGTATTGTAACATTTGTAACTCTTGTAATCTCATGTTATTTTCGTCAATGTTTAGTTTTATTAGATAGATATTAACCTGTTTATAATACATATTGTACAAAAACCTGCCTAGCCTTGCATAGTAACAAAAATTTATTTTTATTTATTTGCAAGTAAATAAGTTAAGATAAGTTTTAATAAACTCCGAACCTGAGACAACTGAGTAAATGTTTGACCCTCCAACATGATCACATCTCCGTCCTCCGTAGCCACCACCACACAGCTCACAGAGTACCTATCTACGGAATACATCTTTAATGTGCTAATGCACACAATCTCCGCATTCCTCTTACTCGGTAATTCTGAATTGTTTTCTAGGTACTCTAACTGCTGCTCCGGTGTTAAGGAAAGTAGGTTCTGTGACTGCACCGTTAGAATATTGTTCGGTATTAACTTGAGACTATCTAGAAGTGGCAGTATTGCATCTATGTTGTGGTTTTCTGGGTTTATTAGCTGAAAATAGAATATTAATTTCACTTTTAATAAAATCTATACTATAAATAAAAATTAATGTTTGTTATTCATTGGTAAGGAAACTATTTATCAATTCTGATGGAACTTTCATAGGGTCTTTTGAGAATGCCTGAGGTGAATTCACAGACATCAGCTAGTGAGTCATATAAATAATCTTTAGGTATACTATACCAATCAACAATACTAACCTGTTTCCATACCTCCATCTCACACATACTGAGCTCAGTAGAAGGCAAGTAATACTTATAGAACAGCTTCATGTTGCGGTACATGTAGACACAAGAGCTGTATGCTACAGCTATTATGGGAATTGACCGCGGCAAAGCCTCACTAATGTAGAAACCTACTACTCCCAGAGGCAAATCAGGCAGTATTGAGTCAGAAATCTGCATGGCTCCTTTGAACACCTTTTATAAACAAAAAATCACATGTTTGGTAATATAATAGATTATTTACTATATATTCCGGTTATACTCACATGTGTATTCGGGAATGCCCGACTAGTTTCAAACTCGAACGGAGCCCTTATTCATGAGCTGGTTACGCGGCAGAGTCGCGAGACAAACGAATATACACGTGAGTATAACCGGAATATATAGTAAATAATATAGATAGCACTCACGACTAATAATTTGGGCCTACAGTTAAAACTGTAGGCTCACCTTTCCCTGAGGGGTGGGCAGATATATAAAGAGAAGCAATTACCTTTAATTTAGGCCCTTCTTCCCCTCGACCTAAGTCTCCAACAAGAAGTTTAAACTCATTATCATTCTGTAGATCGACGAGCGCTATGTTTGACGGCAAAGTTATAAGACTTATGTCATCTGTTCCCACTTCTACATCCAGCCAGCGGGTCATGCTTCCCATGTTTAACGTCAATGCAATTTATTTTACAATAAAACTAATTTGTGCAGTTCGCGTCTTTACTCTTTATTTACATTTTTCTGTTACCTTGACAACGAAACGAAACGCGAAACGTATTTGTTAGTCTGACAGTGACAACTTTGACAAGAGAAGTTTTTCTATTACTAACTCTACAAAAGCTATTTATTCACAAAAACAAAAATTTTGTGGCTGAATATCTTCAGTAAAATCGAAGGGCTTTTATTTATCAAATTTAATTACAAATAGAATCTCAAATTGTATCTGACTTTGCTTATAACTAAGATTTGTACTATAATCTGAAATACCAAAACTGGTTTTGCAAACACATAAGACGAGCGTTCGTACCGTAAGTTAATAAAATTGTAGAACGTTCATAACTTTAAAAAAATTTGCCTTCATTCAACCTTAGACTATATAGTAATAGTCTAAGCATTCAACATACGATAAAACACAATACCTACAATTATTTTATATTAAACTACTATTTAGTAATAAAACTTGATTTTTTTCGTTTTATTGTTATTGGTTTTGACTTTTTATCCTTGACGTTTACGCTTTGTTACTCTGTATTTCGTTGTGTTATGTTTGTGAAATTGTGACCGTGTAGTGTGTACACACTACTATTAGTAAATAATTGTTACATTATAATTAATTATCAGTTCAATAATCAATTTTCATCAAGTTTATGCACTCGTATGATTTTGTTTTATTAAGTTTCAATGCTAAGTTAAGTGTAGTTTGTGTGTTGTAAGAATACAAAGGTAAGTGGGAAACTTTAACGAAGTAAACAAGCTCTTTATTAGTTATTGTGAGTTTAAACTGTTTCAACGGACTAGTAATTAGCAACTACCCAATAAGCTATTGCCGAAATTGTTTATTATTAAGTTACTCGCACTAGAGTATAGGTTTAAAACTTTTTAAGTTGAATTGCAACTTTAAAAGTTTTTGATGAGGAGTTTTTCAAGCCATGCAATTGGCTTTATGGACTAAGTACGTATAACGTAACCTTGAGAGCCTCCAAACCAACCAAATGTCTCCTAGCAAGGTTTTCTTCAGTTTCTTATAGGAATTGTATTTGTTTCATTCAGTTTAGGTACCTACAAAATGTAAACAATTGAAATATAATTTTAAAAACTACCTTTGGAGATCTTGTCTACTTAATTTTTTTAAGTCATGGCCTCAAACAATAAATAAAAAATAACATGTTGGCTGTGGTATACCCATACTAATAACTTTTTGTCTGTAATGATGTAACTGTACCTACATACAGGATGTTATTCTATATTGAGATAGGAATCATACCTCCGAATCTAAGCCTTGATATCATGTATTTCCTGTACTTAGTTAATTTTCTAACCTTCTGTTGATTTTTTGTGGGTATGTATTATAAATTTCATTTAGCTTCTAAATTAGAGTAAATACCTAATTATAATTTGTGCTGTTTTATGAGATAAAGTTCCTAGAACAAACATGAAATATTGTTTCTTTTCTCTAAGATGAACCCTTTTAATGTTTTACCGCTTTTAAGACATAAACATATTGATATTAACAATATTAGTTTTAGGTTTAACTAAAAATATTCCCACATCTATACTTTACTCCACCCACTTTGTCTTCCTCTTTCCATTTTTTCATAATCAACATAATTTAATGGTAAATTTAATACAAACATATGTTGTGCCCTTAAACATAAGTGGTGTTAGCAACTGTTTGTATGAAGATAATATAATAAACAGAACTTATTTACATAGGTTATAAAACTGTACCTAGAGCTAAGGATTCTACCCACTTTCCACAACTTTCTTGAGGGCTGACAAAGACCAGAAACAATTAAACATACTTAATAATTGATAACCTAGGTCTTAACTGGTTTTCCCAAGTTGTATTTCATTATTGTTAAGGAAATTTTTGCATAGAATTATCTCATCATTTTAATGATTTGTATTACTCTTATCTATTATCGATTATAATGATCTTTCATCAATCATTTTCGATACCCATCAATAGGTTTTTATCAATTGCTTCTTTCTGTATTAACGGCTTACTGCCGACCCTTGCCCACCGCTATCATGCTTACGAAAACGCACAATAAACTGTCATATCAGAGATATTTTAAGCAAACAGATCGAATAACACAAACATAATATAAGTTATCTAGGATTTCGTGACCACACCGAATATGAAGACGATGAATTAATTACTATGTTGAAGCATTTTTCAGTGGATCGTCGTTTTTATTATGCTCTTTCTAAAACCAATTGTTTGCTCTAAAACTATGTCCATGCTCTTTTATTAAATATCAATACTTGGCGCGATCGAAGCAGTATTTACACGATTTCCCAAAAAATGGAGTGTAATGTTCGTAAAATAATTTTAAAACCGCGCGCAGATATAAACAGACTATATTGTGAAACAATATCCTGGATCTTAAACCTGAATAGTATGTGGCTATATCACAATGTTGTTCTCGGTAGCAATCGGTGAAATACCAGTATGAGTCAGCAACAAACGGAAAATCGTCGCTAGGCCTGCGAGTGGTTCTACAACTTCGCTCTTAGTTTATTTGGCCTTTCTGTCTGGACGCAGCCCGGTGACTCACCAACCTGTTTTACTATCAAGTTGTAGCACCTATTTTGATTTTTAAACAGCAACAATATCTGTTAATTTGTAAGCTGATGCGCCGCGTCTCTAATCCTGACGGTATTAATTATGTAGACACGACAAGCCGTCGTGGTACCGAAACTTTAAGTACTATAGTATTAGTGACTATTTAGGGCCTTAAGCCCGTTACTTAACGGGCTTAAGGCCCTAAATAGTCAATCATAACGAATCGCAGCGCGGTCGTCACGAGAGACCCGTTATACAAGAATTCGTGATAGATGACCACAATTTGAGCACACTTTCCCAAATGTCTACAGATTCGGTTCAATAATTACCTATAATTACAAATGAAGGATCCTTTTAGCTTTACTAAATATACGAAAAGTCGTCGACCTCAAGGACCTTGCACTGTTGCTTATTTGGTTTCACAATCTTTTACTTCCTACGCACGTGGCTGTTACCGTTTTTGGCACCGGAGTTAACATTATAGACAACAAAACAAACAGACGAGTCACATGAGCGCTATAGTTATAACGTCAGGATTCCGCAATACTAAATAAAGGATAATAATTGGAATTTTAAGTTCTTTCTACCGTCAGAAATGGTGATACCTAGCCTACGACATCTAGCTAGGTATCACCATTTCTAAGTGCTAATGCTAAATACTACAGAGGCCACAAATACACAAATATAGTTTGGTTTACCCAATTATACCCATTAAATTGTAATTGCCTCGACCCTTATTACATTGGATTATTATTGCTTAGTGAGAAGTGTATGTGCAACGGCTCAGTTTTAGTAACAGCCCCCTTACCATGAACTCTTAAAGCAAGACAGTTTACCATGTGGAAGCGAGACGTTGCATTACACAGCACACAGCGGCGTCTCGCTTCCACATGGTAAACTGTCCTGCTTTAAGAGTTCATGGTAAGGGGGCTGTCTACTTCTTCGGTCGGGTCCTACTCCAACTACACTGTCGTGTCCAATATTACCTACATTGTGATAGTGTGAAGGATTCCTTCGACTCTCGGATTGTAATTAGATTATTAGGCCAATAAAAGTGAGCATCAGTACTACAGCGGCCGTGCGGGGGCCGACCAAGGAAACAATGAGAAAGCGACCTCGACACCACTTGTGTAACAGTCCCGCCGTCGACCTTACCCGAGTTTATTCCGTTATTTATTTAACTCCACTTCTAATTATTAAAATTTGGAGCTTGTTTTGCAACAAACATAAGAATTAATAGCATTTGTAAAAAAACGTTGGTAAATATTATTTTCCATCCTATCGGTTACAAACAAGGGATATGCTTGACGCCGTTCTCCAAAGCTATTAAACGTACACGGTACACTGTCACGTAGAGCAGAGATCAATCATGCAGAGATAAAAGTAACCCTCATCCGAAATAAATATAATATTTTATAATATGTAGGTAAACTTATTTCTTTTTGGCTTTGTTCACCAGAGCCTGGAAAAAAATTATGGTTTGTTTATTCTTGATAGTGTCAATGTCAAACTGTATCACCTGTTTAATTTCCGCTGTCCTTAAAAATACAGACCAGATTTCCACTGTCTGACCTCACTTAGCTCGTAATATAAGAGCGGTAGTTGGCTGGACTAAATAAAAACTATCTAAACAAAAAAATGTGGTGGAAATAATACGCATTTTATGGTTCAGTTCTTAGATTATCTAGATGGAGTCTGGCGCTACATTGAAACAAAAAACAACGTGCCAATTGTTTTTTTTTTTTTTGCATGAATGCGTGCGTAATGATACCAGTTGATAAACATTACAACTAAAATGGGGTAAATTGCCCAACGTGGTACAGTCTATCTTTTAACTCGAAATAAAAATTATTTTTATATAATAGGTACATAATTATTGTGTTTGGTACTAATTATATATTATGAAGACAATGTTTTTGTTTTATTACAAGCAATTGGCTATGGCACTTTCTTTTTCTTACGGAGCTAAAATTTTTCACGTTGGTTCAGTTCCAAAGACAATACATTTTCATGATAAGCGTGACCGAATTGTAACCCAGGGTTGGCTCCAGACGAAGGAACTCCTCAATGGTTAACAGTACAGACTCAACATTTTGTACACACATTTAACCATGATAGCTCTTCCTAAAATTCACCATGATCTTAACACCACCCTCACGGTTGCCTCCAGACGAGGGAACTCATCAACGGTCAACAGTAGTGACTCAACATTTTATATGCACATTTAACTATAATATCTCGTTCTAAAGTTCACCATGATTTAATCACTATCCCCATGGTTAACTTCAGACGAAGGAACTCCTCAAATTTCCTCGGCGCAGGCACGTAATTAAGTATACACATGCTGGCGCTCATGTCGAATTTTGCAAGAGTCAATAGGCCCGCCATCTTGAAATTCAAAATGGGTGGAATATTCGAAAAAAAAAACAAGCTTATTTCAATGTACTACAATACACTTCGATTCGTAGAAAACTGAAGATCCATTATCCCCCATAACATTAATAATATCGCCCTACCAGCATACCGGTCTCATGTGTAAATGTGGGAAATTTGGTTTTCACAAACTTGCCACACTTGCAAAATGGCGAATTTTATTTTTTTATATTCCACTATTTTGCAATAATTCATTATTCAAAAACTAATGATAATTTATTTAACATACGGGTGATAGGATACATATTTATTAATATTCAATCGGCCTCTGTAATTTCTACACACCTTAATAGCCCATTTCGCTATTTTTATTACGTTATTTTATGATAGAAAAACAAGCGTCTCCATTGACAACACAATTGACACTGTTGGCTTTTGGCGCCAATTGTGAGGAATTGGCGCTATACAATACCGACGCTGTCTGGGTCTTGACACTCCATCTAGACATATATATATAATCAAAGGTTCAGTTATTACTCGTAATTCAATTTGTTATTGATTATTTGTTTTAACCCGACCTTTGGCCGTTTGACTAATCCGTGTAATCACAGATTTCACAATTTCACAGAATTTTATTAGCTAAAGAATATAATTATATTTAAGGCTTGAAAGCATTAGTACCTTCGAGTATTGATAGAAAGATGAATCATTTATTTCAGCATTGCCTGATTTTAAGTGTGTAAGGGGATAACACAATAAACTTAACTAAAATTAATACCTATTCATTTATTTATATTGCGATATCCCTAATAAATATGCAAAAAATACACCTAATAATATAGGTATATTTAATTAAATGAGGAAAATCTTTAGTTTTGTTGCCCGTCAAATTTAAGATTTGTCAATGCATTAACATATCAGTAATAATTAATGGAAGCGTCGGAAATTAGCATAGATAACAGTGTGATTCACCATATTAGTCATGCGCATTATTCCACACTTGTTGAGAAGTATTTAGGTCATTAGGAATCTCTCTTATCTTATAATCAAATACATTTTATCTGTTATGAACTTATGAATCATTGTAAAATCATATAACTGAAATCCCCTTGTCTATTATCTCATGTCAGATAAGTCAAGAATATATTAATGAGGTGCATAGATTTCTTTTAAAACAATCATAATTACAGAAAAAGAAAGATCCCGACGAATTGAGAACCTCCTCCTTTTTTTTAAGTCGGTTAAAAATAAGAATATATACTTAAATGAAAGCTAAATTATGAAGCATGATATGTAGTACCAATCTAGTTACTTGTTAAAAATCAGCTAACTAGAGTGCATAATTATGACCAAATAACTACTTAATATAGGCAACAGAAATTTCTGTGTAGTAAATCTGTGAAGCGTCAAACTTAATGTCTCGGATTAACCGACCCTAAATCAATTAAAATGGGATCAGTAGTTTTTATTATAATAATTGTGATATAAATGCATGTCGTATCTGGACTATTGTTTAATCCGAAGCTAGGTATCAATGTATCAAAAACTTGCTACGTTATTGTGTCTTGAAGACTTAGTGTTAGTTGCAATGCATTCCTGATTATTGACGCTCGCTCTATACAATCACGATCTTGCGCTAGCCTATTGAGAACGTGTTGCTAAAGAACTGCGTGCTATGTTCCGTGTTGTGTACAGCAGAGATCTTCGGACCTGTGAAATAAGTTAGGTATTTTTTTTTAAATTTAAAATCTTTTTATTTCAAATTTACACAAATAATTAATAATCACTCCTCGCTTAATCTTAAACTAAAACAAGATTATGTGCGAGTGAGGTGTTGACAGGCTTAGAAAATCTAAGTAACTTGTTCAGAATAAAATTGTCTCCTGTGTTCTTTCGTATCTTTGATGACCATGTATGTAATGCATCTGCATAAGATGTTGATTAATATAGGTATTATTATTATTATAAATGAAAAGTTGACATTTTATATCGAGACTTCAACATTTTAAACTTTACAAAATTTCGATCAAATCAATGAGGTAAGTACCTACTCAACTCAATTAAAACACTACTTCTCGAAATCATTTAGAACAATCTAGACTTCTTAAATTGCTTGTTACCTAACTAATAATAATGAAGCCAATATTAAATCACCAAAATCGATTTGCGACGCTTTTGCTAAGACTTTAACATTATTTACTTTAAACAGTTAGCAATTAACTAATTTAGATTAAATCCGTTATCTGTAGCTGTAAATTACATTAATAATATTAGTAACGCGTCACGATGGTTACAAAGAAAAACGGACTGCTATTTTGTAATTAAAATAACTGTTGAAGCGTTATATGGCAACGAAAGATGAATGAACTGTTACAATGGAAATGGATCAATCGGAAGGAAAATGGCTGAACGGAAGGTTTGTAATTTTTGCTCATTTATAGGCAAAGGAAATTACTATCTTCCAAGATGATGTACCAGGTACCTGGATGTGAATGGATCCGATGTTCATTACCTGTTCTTTAAACTTTTTATGAATTATACAATCTATCCATACAAGGAATATCGATGAGAAAAATGCAAGTACCTAGGTATGTACCTAATACTTTTATTGTTGTTCTGTCGTATTGGCCTGTAATTAAGATGTTAATGGTATTGACTGATCGTTTGTGCTTTACGTGCGAAGATTAGAAATTGTTACCTACCTCAGCAAGGCTGGCGCTGATTGAATGACTGTAATGTCTTGTCGAAATTATAGCTAGCTTGCGACAGCGGTTTCGTACGTGTGAAAATTCAAACTACCTTCACAAGAATTTTCTATACGATTAGTTTAATAGTTCGATCCGCATTCATTAAATAAGTATTTTTATAACCCAATAACAGTAACCACCAATGATGGTCAGAATAAACTTCATTGTAATGGTATATTTAATGACCTTTAGATAGCTTATTGTGTATTTATGTACAGTTTCGATTGCTAAACCTAACTGTTTGTTATCATAATAAACAGTTAGGTTTTCTTTATATTTAATGTCCTTTGACTGTCCGATATGTGGGCGATGACCCATTAAACGGAAACAGATTAATCGTCAAGATTTAGGACATGACTGAATGACTATATCCGTGCTAGTTTGTAATATGATAACTTCGGCAGCTGCGGGCCTAAAGCGTACGAGAAGGTGGTTTCTAAACTTTATGAAAATGAACTGATCTGTTTTTGATTTTGATTGGGTACAATTCCCACATTCAGACAAAATGAAATAGTCTCTGGTAGAAGTCTTATTGGCTCTTACCTAAACAATTACACAACGATCTTAGAAAAGCTTGGTGATGGTGACTGCCTGCTATTCGTGTTTGTTAAGACTTTCAAACCCGCTTGAAACAAACTTGGTAGGTAGGTACCTACTTATGTTGAACCTGAAACTCGCTTAATGCATCAAGTTGCGAGATTTAAGTTACGCATGCATTATGTACCTACCGGGTGTTTCCTTTAACTTAGCAGTCATTGCATAAAGTTCCGGTATCCTGAATAACACAGGTTGTTAATTAGTACACACCAAGTTTTAAGGAAATCCAGTAATTGTTGTTTGCCAGAGAGAATGTCAAACTGTGCTTCAGAACAGTTTCAACAAATTTCATCTTATCTTACCTCTATATGGACACAAACGTCTTGCTCTAATTCAAGTAAAGTGTAACACTAGCAATCAAATTACAGTTCATCGAACCTAACAAGATCAATGGTACTAATTGCATTTATTCGCGTGTCCGCCATCAATTCATGGAGTAGATACAACTGAACATGTGTGAAATCATATCATCCTTGGCCCATTAATTAGTGGATTGTTCAACGCGATCTCTTATCTCAGCTCTTCCGCACTGGCAAGGAAGTAGGTAATATTAATTATTCACAGGGTAATTGTGAGGTTATAAATAATCTTGTTTTCCATCCATTAACTTTGATTGATCGAAGCTAGCTTGGTAGTCGGTTAAGGGACATTTGACACGCTATTGCAACTATAGGTAGTCATATTTTGTACTTATTACACTAAGCTATAAGCAGTTCTTGCATTTGTTATCTGTTAGTTTGTTTAATATGTTATGCAAAAACAGATAGGCACTGTAGGTATACCTTATACCTATGTTCTATCCTTATCGTATGGTTGCTGTACAACCTAGTGTTATACCCTTCCGGGGAATACAGGCGTGTTGTTATCAGGTGCCAACTAACAACAGAAAATGCAGCTCGAGTTTGGACCGCTCTGACATGGCTTTACACACCGTTGAAAAATCTCTCAGGTGTGCCGATTTCGTCACGATATTTTCCTTCACCGTTTTTAGCAACTGATAACTTTTAATATTAGATACGCACATGAATTTGAAAATACATTGGTGCGTGCTGGGGTTTTTGAACTTTCGACCTTTGACTTGTCAGTCCAACGGTCATACCAGGCGGCTATCAGTGCTATTACCTATGTTAATGACAACACAGTTATAAAAATAGGTACACTGTCATAAGCCGAATAATCCCACTTAGTTATGATATGTGGTACGTAGTCTGCTTAATGCCGATGTTTTATTAGGGTATTATCTTTTCAACGTTGCCTATTTTTTTTTTAATATTCATCCTACTTAAAATTAAGGATGAACGACACTCTCTCATTACGTCATCCTGGATGAGCAATCATTAAAGATAAATAGATTGTAATTTTTATTAGCAATTCGGATCATGGGTCCTACCTTGCATTACCATACGTGGTCTTCCTTCACGTGTTACGGCTAATCCTACAGGAACGGCTGTATGAAGGTTACTAGCACTAAAAACTGCCCATTTCCTGTACAACAGACATTATGTTTCACACTAATCAATTAAAGCAACACAAATCATATAAAATATGCTCCGTTTATCAATTATGATTGCACTAAATATCCTGTTACAGTTGTAGTATATAAGTTCGTACTGAGATTATTTCATTATGTTGTTATTTCGCATTCCTTGGTGCGGTGTGTCGTAGGTACCTATTACGGATTACCTAGAAATCAATCCATACGTAGATGTTTAATCGTTCAACGAGATAAAGCTGATATAATTGCAGATGAATTCAGTTAAGCCTAATAATAGTTTCAACTTTAAGCATTTTCGATGCATTTTTTGGGCCAGACAACACAAAATACAAATTAGTTATAAAAAAAACAAAGTGTATTTAGTTACTTATACCTTTATCTACTCAAAACAAATGTAGTAATTAGCAGTTACTTTCTACGCTTTATGACGATTCCGTAGCATTCCGTATTTCGTAGTAAACTTCATAGTTTATTTGTAGAGACCATTTGCTATGAGCTTGCAGAGCAATCAAAGACAAATTCAATTAAATATCGATAACATAGATATTCATATGCATATCTTCCTGCAACTGTTTCTTACGACGCTGACAGTTCGTAGGATTTTCATAAGCACATAATATTTGATCTTTATTTCTCCCGTTATTTTATTTGATAGCACCGTAATAGTAGCTTTAATTTGTTTGAGTATTTTATAGGAGTACCGTGAGCGTACAAGGTAATGAAACTAATGTGAATCTAAAGTCTGTTCGACGAAAGTTATTCACGGAAAATGGCGATAATTCGTAAACAATTTATTAAAGCTATGCATATATTGGCCTTTTTTCAATAGTAGACGTCTTCCGGCTGATGATGATGATGCATTTATTGATTAAACACAACAAGAACGTCGATAAGTATTTATTATTTAAACTGATCGACCGAAGAAGTCTGTCAAGAAGTAAGATTATAAATTGCTTTACAATATGAATTAATATTGTATTTACACAGCAAAAATTTTCGATATCGGGATTATATTTAATATTATTATTATGTTTACTGTTACCACTTCATTTCGTCATCACACAACCAAACCCACTCACTTGCTTTCAAGTTCAACTGAAAACGCAGTGCCGATTAACAGCGATGCAGGAATAAGTAGCTAGAAGATTGAAGTCAATGACCTACTGTTACCCTTCCAAATCAAACCCGACGAGATTAAATAGCTCCATGGATGCTGGCAGTAAGAAGCAAAGGATCCTTCGCTTATCAGCAGCGATGGCTACCATATTATAATGTATGAACATCAAACGGCGAGTCTATCAGTCAAGTGATCAGCGCCTGCAATTGAGCATTAAATTGCCCCGCGCCGGATGTCTGCGCTCACGCACCACAACCAAATATATACATACGCAATGAATATTTAGAGTTACAGAAAGGTTGTTAACTGTGATGTAAATTGTATTACTTAATCGTAAACGTGTATTTCATAAGACTCCATAAGAACAAAACTTATATTAAAAATACAAAAATAATCCTAACCATTTAATTTGTACAGTTATGCTTTAAGTGGGGCTGTTTACTTCCAAACTAAGTATTACCCGTAGTCTCTCGACTGTTCATAATTAAGCATAATGAACGTGTCCTTATTTCTACATTGTTACTTTTAGCTGTGAAAAAGAAGACTGGAACGGTTTTATTTTGCAGCAGTGTTCTTTGAAGTGTCAAATGGTGACTGTGTCCGGTCAGGCAATTCTAATTACAAATTACTGAAACACAGCTAAATACTCTTGATTTATCTAAACTTGCAGATAGAGCCTCTTTAGATTGACACTTAGGATTGACAGTTCTATGGTCCACTCTTGACTTCATTCGTTTCTTTTTTGCTTTTAGATACCCAATTTGAAATGAATCTGTTCTAATTATAAAATATTTTTAATACAGTCAGTGTTTCCTGTAATAAGATATTCTTTGTTAAATGGCATCCTTTTTCTTTGTCGTCTTTCTAATTTGCTGAATTAGCATTGTGTATTTACGGCCAATGGCTCGGGTTAATGACCACACAGTTACAGTCAACACTGTACCGATGCGCCTGTTTCTGCACAAATGCTTCTACTTATAAGACACGATTTGGCAAGCAAAAATGAGTTTTAGTGGTTTGTGATAGGGTGCGTATTAGTGTGAAGTGGCTTTATAGGCTTTAATTGTTACATCAATCGTTTTGATGCATACTGATAATAGTAATATTAGTTTCAGTTTCTACTGATCAGTGTGTATAAGCTGGATTTTCGTTCAGATTTCGCTGAATCGTTTGTATTTGGCGTACTGAAGTGCGAATTGTTTTGAGGGTTTGTACCTAGTACCAGAATGTTACATCCACAATTTATGAATATGAGAATAATTTTGTTGGAGTCCATTTTACTCGTGCAGGGAGACGGTAAGGACAATATTAAAGACGCAAGAAAACGCCGAAATAAACTCCACGAATTAAACTCTAGGGTCAAGGTCTCTTTCAGAGGCTATACGAAGAGCACGCTAAGGATCGCCTATATACAAATTAGATAGTGACATTTATGTGTGTACTTACAAGATTCGATTACACATATTTCATCATTTCAATTCATCATACTTTTTTCTCTCTATATTTATTCAAGGACTTTTATACATTTGTACAAAAAACAAAAAAAAACTTGAATTACAATTAAATAAATTAACAATTATTTATATACCTATTACTTAATTAGATGTGACTTCGCGTTGTTTTATATTAAGAACGTTTATTTCGCAAACTTGACATTAATGACAAGGCGAAATATTTGCAAACTTGGAACAATTTTAACCTTCAACTGTTATTCAGTATAACAGTTGAAGGTTAAAATTTACACTACACCTTGATGTTCAACAAGGCCTCCATGAGCTGTGTTTCGCCATAAGTTATGGAAAAAGTGCATTAAGTTCTATAAACAACATTTATATCATAATATAACTGGTGATGTCATAAGCTAGTACAAGATCCTTAGAAGACTCAGTCAATAATAATTCTAGCGGGAATTATTATTGACCGATAGCTTTGTTATATGAAAATCTAAACAAAATCAATATGCTATCGTTTCACTTACCCGAGTCACAAACAGATATTGTTTAAACAACCATTCTTGTTAGATCTTCACCTTCTTGACCTTTTGAGTTTTAAGGTTGTTCATTCAATATTAGCGGAGTCTGATTAAGATAAACAAAGTTCTGATTTAAATTTATTTTTGCTAGCAACAATCTTGACTATATTTCTATCACTTCCGCATATGTGTATGATGCGTGATACTGACTGTACATACGTATAGGTGATGCTTTGTGTACGATATGTGATAGCTACGAGTATTATAGCCGTAACATTTCAAGCTTTAATATCTTTGATGATTTAACCGCTAACGTATCTTTGTTTCTTTCTTGACAGTTACGTTAGCTTCCTATTTCCTACCGAGCATTAATTAGGGGTTGGGTTGATCATTACTTTCCGCTATATGTTATAACAGTTTTATGATGCACCTATGCCTGGTTGCAGAGGTGGAAATTTAAACGAAAAGCGGTTAATTAAGCATGCTTATTTTAATAAGTGCAAAGGATGCTTTCAATTTAAGTAAAAGTATGCTTTCTACTTTTTGTAATAAGTAATTGATTCTAGACAGTTCTAAGCCTGTAAAAGTACGAAGGGAATTTAATTTAATTATAAATAAATGAATATATAAAAATGTAGTTGGATTTAATTCAATATTTTGATACTCTATTATGTCAGTTTCGTTTTGTTTAAAAAGCTCTTCGCCTAGTTTTCACAAGCTTTTCACTTTATCGATTTCTAAACGTAACAAACAAAAAGTGTATAAGCAAAAAAGCATGTAAAAAAAGTACAACGTTAAAAAAAATCCATCTCTACCTGGTTGTATCACTCATTTGTCTATTATAATTGTATTCGACTTTGGACTTTCTGTTTAGAGCCAATATTATCTTTTATTTTGTCGGGACAAGCCCACCACTCGTGCCCATCATTGAAACTCCTCTAAGCTAGGATCTACAATGATAACCATTAAGAACTATCGAGGCAATGAAGCTCGAGGCGTCCCAGAGAAAAGACTCGACTGTCTTGGAACCCGCAACGAAATTAATCATAAAAGGATGTATAGGAGGAGTAGGAATATAAATTTAGTTGCCACTTCCCTCCATAGCAAGCGGGTGACACAAAGACTAATATGCCAAACGCATAATAAGGCAATGTTATCTTGCATAATTAATATTACCCATTACTAAGATTTTTTTTCTGAATTGCACACACTTCCAGTCTTCGTCATACATATCTACATCTCATCCACTTACTCCCACGGGATTATTGTTGAAATCGCTTGATTCCTACCATTATTGTAGTATACTTTCAGCCAAGATTATACGAAATGACAAATGTAGTGTTTATTCTAAATCACAGGTATGCAGTACCTTTGTACATAATATAACTTATAGCTTGAGCCAAAGCTGTAGAATAGAGAGGCCCGCAAACATGGTTGTCGGCGGCGCGCGGCTCGGACGTGCTCGCGAAAAACATTATAAGGTTAAACACCCGCCCGTTGGCATGCCTCAAACATGTGTTTGATACATCTTATGACCAAAATATGACACAAATAGGCGGGGCCGCAGCTCTATGCTTGATAATTAACAACTATTTCTAAGAATGGTAGGTGGAATTCAAAATAAAAGTGTTCTGCCCACAGACAAGGTAAAAGGCACGATAATGACATTTTAGAAGCTTACGAAGTAACGACTTACTTGTTTGATTTCCTTCCGTGATGTTTCAATACCTAATTAAATTATAAATAAATGAAGTCGTTTTTATCGTTGTCAATAAAATCTACATTACGAAACTTATGGTAATAAACGTAAAATGTCACATCTTAATAATTTCCAAATTGTAAAGGCGATACTAACCAAGGTCTGATTTTATTTTGTTTTATCTGTGAATTTACATGTTCACATGCGTCACTACAAATAAGTCTAACATAGAAGATAATAATCAAAGCATGGAAGCATTATAATAAATTGAGTGGACAGTTGCTCTTCTATTAATAGTTTTAGTTTTTTCCTTGTGGTAATTGAGTCGAGTTACCAACTATTCTGCGATCGAGTTATTATGGCAACGTTTGTCGTTGTCATTAGGTGAAACTACTTCTTTTTAAACTCTAATACTAATACCTTTCATCAAAATACTAGCCTTTTTAAATTTAACAGCTGACAGGTGTCAAAATAATCTAGAACAATATCAGATCTTTTTATAAAAGAAGAGCCGTGATATGATTTATTAAGCCACGCCACTTATCTAACAATTTGCAAACATAAGATCAAATTTAATATTTCTTACGCAATCTGTAGAAAGTAATGCTATTTTCTGCGTAAGATTACATAAAATCTATAAAAACTTGCAAAAAGTTATTTACAAACTACAAAGAGTCCTATTAGTATTATAAATAATTGCTCAATCACGCGGAAACTTTAATCACAGGTTTAGATAATATTGACAAAAACCCCGTTTCATTCATGTGAGAGATTTTCATTCCAACCTATTGGTGTTGTCCAGAATATTAAAGTCATGGTAATAATAATAAGCTTCATAAAAGTATGTAGTCTCTATTAAATGTATCCGATCCGAGAAGGTTGTTATAACCTATGTTAGGCATAGACAAAAATAATGTCAAAAATATTTTTCATCCGATCAGTAGGTACAGTGGTTTTGTTGTCAGCCAGACTTTACCCACTTTACACGCTTGGTTTTTATCGATCCAATTTGACCGTATTCCGCATAAAAAATTGTGGCATGATCTCTTTTCTGCTTTGCACGTTATAATCATTTCTGCTCAGTGGTCATCGTTATTTCAAATGAGGTTTAGAATTGGTACACCAGAAGACTTACTTGCTTTGTAGCCGTATTAATATGAATTTGTGGTATAAGCTGAATAAAATAGGACCATTACTAACTTATTGCTTTATGGACCACTGTCTTGCAGTTGTCAATCCGACTTAATCGAAGTCTTGCATGATGGATCTGTTTTCAGAAATAGGTCTAACGGCATTCTCATTCGGAGGTCAATATTTAACCGCATTTATTTAGTCGACCCCAACACAATTGAGAAAAGGCTAATGATGATTATGGACGCTGTGGGCGTAAGTAGGTGAATGTCTGTTGGTACACACACTAGGTTACATGGTTCACTTGTCCTTAGGTACTAATTCATGCAAGATCCATGACGTCACGCGTACCGAAGGTCTCGTCAAGATTGATCAAACGTAGAGAGTAAATAAAAACACTCAGGACAATTACCGCGACAAACACAAATCTGTCTCGTGTGTGTACTAGATACACTAAGTATACTTAAGACTCCCTTAAAATTTTGATATGATGTGTTGGAATAATACAAACGTTTTTAATATCTACTCACTAACGCTGTCCATTTAATTTATAATTATTACGCACTTATTTTTCCTTATGTGGTTTGTTGGTATGTCAACTATAGTCAAGGCATACGCACAGCAACGCCAACTATTTGTTTAAGCGGGGGTTTTTCAAATTATTTATACCTACCTAGATTTTGAGTTCGTTGGCCATCTCACACAAGCTCGTAACTTCGGGTTTAAAGTTCGCACTAAGACACTGACGTTAATATTGTAACTATCGCAAACAGTCACGTAGAGAAAACGGGGCGTACATACGAATAATCTGTACGACATACTTAAAGTGACAAGATGACAGTTACCACGTAACAGTTGGCACAATAATACCATAAAACTAAACACATCCACGCATATAATATGCGCAGGACATCGTTCGTTACGATTGCTGTCTTGCAAAATGTACTCAAAACATTAGCTTTCGACTCCTGCGCAAGGACATTATTATTTCAAACGTTCGATTGAGATTCGTCTCTCGTCTTTCGAACAACGAATAACGTGTGTACGTGATCCAACTTCGTATGAATTACTAGTATTAATTAACACCTTTCTAGCATAGCTATCAGCCGTGCACTTTCGATTTTTTCTCAGACGCTTTGACAAGTAAAAGGCGTGGAGAAGTTTATACAAGGGTGACTTGTGAAAGCGCTTGCATAATCATTGTTTGCTCCTTAAAACCTGTAAATACCGGTGTTGTTTGAACGCGATTCGCACTCTTGGCTCTGGCAAACCCGTTATCTGCTAATGTCAGTTCTTATCTATATTCAGCGTTCGTGTGTAAAGAATGAAGTCACGAACTAAATCCAATATGTTTTTTAGAGTACATACGTAGGTTGTCTGTGCAATGGTTTGGACATTATAGTCCACTCAAGGCCGTGACATGTCATCTTGTTTAACGTACGGACGTTGTTTTACCTAGAACGATTGTTTTAGTTCCAGTGCAGCGATACATGACATACATATAAATATTTATGTTTTACGTATGAATGTGTGACTTGTGAGTGAGTTGCTGTTAGTCGATTTATTACTTGTAAACCCGGTGAACAACAAATCAATTATGATTTACTGTTTATATAACTTTGTGACAGGCAGACGATTTATTGTTTATTTATAATGCCGCGTTTTCACTAGGCGACATTTGTCCCGCGACTCTGTAGCTCGATACGAAATTTACGTGTCCCCGGCGATGTCGCCCGACGTCGCTTGCGGTATCGTAGATACCGGATACGGTCGCGGGACTTGTTGCAAGTCAACACTCGGCGAGCCACCACCTATTTTTTGACGTGTTGCTTTATTTTGAATAACTATGTAAACCGCACTGAACAACACCAAATCCTCGGGCGACATACTATTCACTGGGCAGTGTGAACAAGGCAAATGTCGAGCAACACTGTCCCACAGTCGCATAGACATACCACGTGAATGTTGGGCGACATGTCTCCGCGACATATCATCTAGTGAAAACGCGGCATAAGGTCTTTGTGTTACTTATGTAACTCTCTTAATTAATTAAAGTGCTGCAAGACTTTTACCGTAGACCGGGTGTTATGGCGCAACTTAGGAGAGGCCTATGTCCAGCAGAGAGATGATGATGATGAAGACTTTTACACTAGCTATGATCTATACCTTTGATGTCATACCATGTGGATCGATTGCATGATACAAGCAATCCACATTCATCCCATTTGACCCATTTGAAGAAAAGTATAACGACATCAACTGATCGATACTGCATCAGTCTATATTATCGTAACAGCGGTAGTAGAGAGTATGTATTATGCAAACGGTATTAATATAGTTACTACCGCTAGACATAGTTGTTAGCTTGCTTGGCATGCTTTGTTTTATGCGATAAGTATCTAGATAGTAGTATCTTCCTACGCCACTTATTCCGTTAAACTGGCCAAGGGTCATTATTTTAATTGCCAGCTTATATTCGAATGTTAAAATTGCCTTTCACACACCCTGTAATTTATGTAGCAAGGTAGTGTAAGGTTGCTTTTAGACTACAAACCTCATTTTCGATCTACTTACAGAATGAGTTACTCTGCCATCGTATATAATATTGGATATGAACACTTAATAACGCACGTCTTACTCGTAAAATTAGGTAAAACTTAGTACCTCTTCATACTGAAAATTATAACTTACGTAGATTACGTCAAACGCTTGATTTTGTAATCGATTTACGCAGAAAATAGACAATTGAGTACCTACCTATATTTTGTAATTTGCAATACACATAATTATATTTATCCAAAATATCTTTACCTACTAATCTCACGAAATATATAATAACCAGCGCAGTGATGTGTCTGAAATAGGCGATATTTTTTAACTATGCAAAATTAGGCTCACAAAAATGCATAATAAGCAGCAAAAATTACTGAAGCAATGGTAAACTGATACCTGCTTGAGTTGAGTGCCTCTTCATATAGTGTACGAATACTTTCCTATGTAGTTATTCATTTTAACGCATTATCTTGTATAATGTAGGTATTTGTATTTCTAACTGTTGCGTACACAGTGCTTTGGTGTATTACTCCATAAATGTAATAACATAATTTGATGACGTTACTGCTAATGCTTTACACAAACTAATGTTCTGATTATTGTGTTTCATACTTTCATGCTGGTACATATTTTATAAGATATCAATTGTAATATAGAGTAGTAAGTAGGTTCTTCTCGTCTTCTTAACTTTTGGCTTATTCAGTAGAGCATTTACCAGCCGAAGCGTATTTTTTTTTGGATATGATATGATTTTTAGGGATTTAATGCCTAAAAGTGGACATGTTGTGTGCCCAGATCATTAATTATGCTCTCCAATTGCATCGTTGCCGTTAATCATTGACAAGTTATGACTGTTTTATTCACGTTTTGATTAGTGGCAGAGTACCTACAACTTGTTATGTACAAGTACCTAAATATGAGCTGTACTACTGTACAAAACAATAACAGACAGACGCTCCTCAATAATAAGGACATGCGTATGTTGTGACGTAGTTATCGTACCAACTGGTACCATGGTGCTCGCAAAATAAAGCAACTCGTTCACCGCAGTAGCATTCCCGTTACCGAGTGAATCATTACAGCGATCTGCGAACATGGAGACTTTTAATTGGTAATAATATGCCTTAATACTGTCGCAGAAATTGAGATGAAAATTTTACGCAGATGTTCCATAAAATACAAAGTTAAAAGAAGCTTATAAGCTTCATGACAGTGATGATGTCGAATTAAGCTTAATCGAAATTTCGGGATTTTAACTAGAGGAAATCTTTTTTATTACCCTGAAAAAGAGAGCCTAAATAAGGCAGGCCGTCTTTATAAACATAAGAATATAGATAGAACCAGAAAACCCAATCTAAGAGAGATAATATGTTTAATATACAAAGTTCCTCCGTTCAAACATGTAGTTTATAAACCTCCCGACATCGAAGCACCTTTTTAACATAATCCAGAGATAAATTCCTCATACTCTCACATTGACATCATTATGTCCATTAGATGCAGTTGGCGCGCGACAAGCATCGCCAGTGCCTCGATACGGCTCTCAGACATTTTGGGTGACCAGTCAGACGGCATTTTTGAGACTAATTAATACTGTATCGACATGTATAATAATTATTGTTTTCTCGGAATTGTATTTTGGTCAATTGCTTTTTTGTCAACAAAGTAAAAGGAAAATTGATTTTTATGGATCTCAGGTGGCAGTGAGAAATTGTAGGGGTATGTAGGAAAGATTTTGGGAGCTGCATATTTATATTTACCTGTACAAACATGCTTTGATTATTATGTAATTTAATTATTAAGATTTTTGATAATTAACTGAATTCTGTTAGATTACCTACAAACAGATTCTTTTTTTATATCTTATGACTTGCAATTCAAAAAACGATAGCATTTATACTTGTGACTGAAAGGTGCTCTATATGCCACTTGCCAGTCTCCAAAGGCAGCCTCCAAAAAAGTGCATTTTTTCTCAGAGAACGCAACGATCCAAATACTTCCTATGCTTGTTTAGCAACAAACTACCCAAATAGTAGCGCTGCCATATCGAGATCCTACAGCTCGATAACACATGAATGACAGAAGCTCTGGTTCCCAAGTACGAGGAACCGACTGTGACGCAATTGTTTTACTTTTTATACAGTCGATGGAATCTGATATTATTACTTTCCCAACATTGATTGACATACACTTTTTATTGTTGATACCGTTCCCAAACTCTACAGTTACGTTTTCACTTACTTTCGTTCGCTGTCTAAATTATCATTTTACATCATTCATCTCTATGTATTGAATATTAATTGGTAGTGTCGAAATTAGGAGTAAAAATGAAAGGATGTATAATTTAATGTCGTTTAATGCTCTTTCGAGTGTTTATTATTAGATTAATTAAAAAGAGACTCACCAAAATCAGCAATGCCTTTGTACTTCATATTTCTCTTTTTTCTTATTTCTTACTTTTTTTGTATTGTGTGTGTACATAAATTGTTAATAAATAAATAAATAAAAAATAAATAATGTCTACTGCTTATCATCATTTTATAAAACAAAAGCCGTGTACGCTCTCTTTACAACAAAACATTTATTACGATCTACGGGTAGCGGTGTCGTTTTTGGAAACATGAAAACCGTGGCTTCTCTTACAATTATTTTCTCAATGAACCGTGTATATAACGTTCGTAAACATGTGATATTATGGGTCTTAAGCTTTAAAAGCCTATTGAAGATAACTTTATCTGCTCTTCGATCGCCGACCAGTTCCAGTGCAAGTTAGCTTTCTTTGCTTTCCAATACACCAAGAATGTTGTTCTAATATAATTTACAATTTCTTGCAAACTCAGTTTCCAATCAATCGTTAATATTATTGATGGGATCAGCACCTTTTTTGTAACAGCTTCAACTATTAATCTCTTTCCGTATAAGGTGCCGTGTGGTATCCGGCCTAGAATTGACCACCCCCTTTCCTCCCGTGGGTGTCGTAAGAGGCGACTAAGGGAAAATTCAGAAGATGGGCAGCAGCGTCTTCTGTAACTCCACCACCAATACTGCGATCCCCAAGCCGCTTGCCAAGCGTGGGGATTATGGCAAACCCCCCCGCCTTAACGGGGAGGCCTATGTTTAACAGTGGACGTCTTTGGCTGACGATGATGATGATGATGATAAGGCTTGTCACTTGATCTTGTTGTGTAAGGCAGGTCAATACTTTTAACGTGTAATTAATTATAAGTTTGTCTGCGTGCTACTGATATTTATTGAAATAAAATGTTCATTACCCACTCACTACTATCGTTTCTGGCCCAAATTCCTACAAGCATAATCCACTTAATAAATATTGAAATTTTTTAACCACTGATTAAATAATACCGGTCGCTGTCGTTTGTGTGTCAAAGAAGAAATAAATGAAAAGTAGCCTGTTTGTTATGTCGACAAAATAATTAAGCTGTTCTCTGATCGTCTACCAAGATTACTACCTCCACTTTTCTTTCAGCGTGGGATAGATATACCACACAGTGACACCACACAGTTTCGTTTTCCAAATCATTATTTTAATAGAGTTTCATTCGTCATCTAATCAGCTGTCTTTCACTATGGATACTTATATTATTATTACATGACTCCGCTATTCCTACTATGTTACAACTGGCAGTTAATCCGTGTATCTTTGTCCACGGTTCCCAGATATTACGAGCGCGTTACATAAGTTTCATATGTTCATTGTTTTAGGTATATTGTCTAAAATGAGATAACATTTAATTTTGTCGAGTCTGGGAACATTTCTTTGGCGCTTTCCATATTTTTTGTTACAATGTAAGCGTAACGTCCCCCTTTGTTGTTTTGACCGTTTGTGTTAGTTGTTAGCAGTTTGATAAGCTGTGTCGGTGCTGCATGTGCTGCATCCGTGTATGATAGCTTATAAATGCATGGCCTGTACACGTTTCATGCTATTTTCAGAAAATATAATTTAGTTCCATGTAGGGTACACTACTTTGTCGATGTACTTCATGAAATAATTAATGTTGGGTAAGTAGACAGTAATTCCATATCTGTGTTAGCTGGGCTGGGGCGAAGCTTCATTTTCAACACAAACGTGAGTTTTATTAAGAAATAAATGTGTTATGTCTTACTAAGAGCTCACAATCCTTTAGTAAGAACAAATAAAATATACTTCGGGAGGCCCTTAAACAACCTGTCCTTCAAATATTTTAGTAGTGCCTTCATAATTATACTAAAACTGAAACTACATCCCACACCAATTACATAGTATCTACAATAACCCAAATGTGCTTGACCCCTGTTATTTGTTAGCGTTGCAATAACTCCGAACGTCATTGACACATGCTCTTAGGTAAACGTTTACGCTTGTGATCTTCATTGTTGTTTTTTTTATTGATAATATAGTCTTATTGTTAATTACGGCAAAGTTTACTACTTCTATGCCATTCAATTAACGGTAGAATAAATTGTATACAATTATATTACTCACGGGAGGAATTTGTGAAAAATAATAGTCGATTGTTAGAAATTGTGTGGTTTTCATATGATTTAATGTATTTGTTCTGACTTAGCAGGTGTTTAAATGAGTTATAAATCACTGTTTGTTTCTGAATGTCGTTACTGCATACAAACTCTGCTATATTTTGCTTAGCCGTGCTATTCTAAAGACATCACTTACGAACTCACTTCTAAATCCGCGGTGAGATTCGACAATATCGCGTAACAAGGTGAGCAAGGTGACGTGTGAGATGACTTTCGAGATGATGTTAGTGTTTCAGAATAGCATAATGATTTTTTTTACTTACCTTCATTTGAATTGATACATAGAAGGTATAAATTACTTGCCTAGCCACAAGATTCTAATAATACAGTACTCAATAAAGTAAATAGCAATTTTATCCATGGTATTGTCGTAGTTCAATTTGTTTTATTCTAATAATTCTACGTTATTCTGTCTGTCAGTCTTCAAACTTGCTATTACGTCTCTTACGAGACTTTCTAAGTAATATTGTTAGACGTGACTTTGTTTTATTACTCTTGCTGGTTACCCGAGTTGAAGTACTTACAGTAGGAAAAATATCATAAAGCTATTTAAAATTATCTGTTGTATGAATCCGTGTTATACGCAGGTACTTCTCACGCTGCTATCATTGTGAAATTCACTTAAAATACCCATTCTTTACAACTTTATTTATTTGACATAAGCCAAAGTTTGCGCGGCCATTAACATTGTTTTTCTATTTAAAACAATCATTAACATTCTTCTGTAGCAACTAGGAGCGGCCGTCACGTTATCTCGAAGGATTTCAACTGGTTCAAAGCTCACTTGTTACTTCACGACTCAAATCCAAACGGTGGACAATGACATTAATATCACACAATCGAATATTATTTCGTACACAATAACGTTTATTATTATTGTTTATTGTATGATGAATGATAAGCTAAGCATGATTTCACAATACGTCTGTTAATTTATCTTTTTTTGCAGTAAGGTGCATTTGGTGGCAGTGAGACAATAGTAGTGTGCTAATTACTGGTATTTAGTTCAGTTTGCTGTTGGCCAGTGAGTGTACACAATGTGTGGTGATAATACACCTGTGTAGTAGACATTACGGGACGCCGGTGATAACGTAAGCCGCTATTTCAAGTCTAGTGAAGCACCATTTGTAATGTGAGAAACAAATCGATTACTACGGTTGGAATTAATTACAATGATTGTGTAAATTACATGCTCCCAGCAAGGAGATTAAGATTATTCAACTAGTTTGCCAATATTATGCATTTTTGTTACACAGATAACACTAAAAAACATCTTGGTGGATGCTATTTATATTGCTTTTTTGACCTCGCTGCAGTCTCAATAAAATGAAACTATCTAAAACTGGTTATTTAAATATTTGATAAGACGTTTCTACTGCTTACGCCGAATAGAAATTATGTTCTTGTGTTTTTATACTGTACACTGAATTTTATTTAGTTTGTTTATCTACCAGTTCGTTTAGTGTAAGTATGCATTAGGAAACTTTGTCAGTGAATGTTAGTAATCCATAAATGCTTGCGTAAAATGTGTTACAAACTATTATGATGTGATAGACTGAATGCACGAATGTGCTTACGAATTATTAAATTAATGGTCATATGCCCCGTAACAAAACACATTCGCTACCCGTTAACGATCAACTTTAATACGCGTTTATCGAGTCATAAATTAAATCGATTGTATCGGCCAATCGGCATCGGTTACGCAAAACGTCTCGCGTCCTCATCTCTAGAATTACAGCCTTCGATTGAAGCCTGTCGGGCGGCCAGTCCGCCGCTCGCTGTCGGTGCGCCCGCGCACGAGCGCGACACACGGTGACGTTCGAAATTCAAAGTATCCCTATCGATATAGTGAAGTGCTCCTCAGTTCTAGTGTTAGTGCTATTATCTTCTCTTTATTTAAGCGATAAAGGGATAGATTCTTCTAACTGTTCCGTTTGTCTAGTGCACACTTTGTGAAGGATTTAACATAATGCTTGGCGCGGTAAGTTCTATTTACCTACAAATGATGTCAGGCATTAGGACCGTTAATTTTTTTGGTGAATATTCAAATGTGCTTGTTATAACAGACGATGTTTGACCATTGTGTTTGGAAACATATGGAGTAGATCTAGGTTGTCTAACGTCGCTATTTTCAGTAGATTAGTAGTTTGTTTATTCAGGTGTGTCCAATTGAGTGCCATCGATATTTCTTGATGTAGGCATTGTGAGTCATAATGTAAAGCAGATTCCCTTAAAATTGTATTCTCTGTTAATCGCATTCAGATCGTGATTCTCCTCACGCTCCTGCGTTGTTGGGCACTTTTTCCAAAACATCTTACAATACAACCGTTACAAGGCTGTTTTCAAAAGTAGGTCCGTATGTCCTATAACAGTGTTATAAATATAGATGTTTTTGCACTTGCTTCGTTAAAATCAGCTCTTGTGAAAGTTCTCATTACATTTGTTTGTCCGTTATTAGATGAACCTATCTACTTTAGGTCAACACATAACGGGTATCGTAAAAGGGCCATAATTATTTACACCTTTTGCTTTTTTATAGATGTATGTAGGTTCGTATTTGAATGAACGGCCAGTTTATAGAAGGCGTTGATACATAAGAAAGTTTTATATAATTCAGAATTTTCTCTTCTTTATCTCATAAGAAAGTCTTAGTCAGGTTTTAAAGTAATAACACTAAGCTGAACGTGAATGAAGTTAATTAAATATTATTAGCGTGGTTTAGTCTTACATCGTAAACAAAAACATAACCACTGCAAGAACACAGGGGTAAGATGGGTTTATAGATACACCCACATTTCGCCAGTTATGGTATAGGCCCCAATGTAATAGGCGGTGAGCCTATTACCATCAACCGGGCACAAATCCAGACTCCGTGGTGCTACTGAGGATTGCCTAATAGACAAACCCAACAACACCTAACCTAATAGTTGTACAATAAATAAATACCATATTACCCAAGTTCCGATAAAATATTATAAATAATCTCAAAATTACGTTTTAAATAGGTAGTCACCTAGTTACCTACTACATTGTATGTAATTGTACTCCCACGTTTTAATTCTGCGTTCCACAATCCACTATCAATCGAATCGGATGAATTCTTGCATTATCTAATCAAACAAAACCTGCTCAATCTCTGCAAGAAACTAATTTGTGTTTACATATACCTATTCTTGGTGTGGCACACGTGATTATTAGCATGTTTTTATATCTGGTTTTATATTTGAAACCTATAGTTTATGCAGATTTGTTGAAACCTGTTTTACTATTTTACTTTTGTCTAAGACGGCAAAACTGAAATCCAATCGCTGAGATGATAATGACCATACGACGTAATTTCCTGATGATGATCCCTTACATTAACAAGTTCTAAAGCATAATTTAGTTGTAAGCCATAGCGAACATTCCAGAGATTATGATTTATGATCCAATAGAGGCACGTGTACCGATATTGCAGTTTCTGCGTGAAAAACGTCCGTAACTAATGCATCGAATACCGACAAGAAACTGATAACAATACTATGACAGATCTTAAAGTTTTTACTGACATTGACTTGTAACATCACTCATATGCTAATACAGCGAAATTCTATTGTGAATTGTATCAGCAAATAGGTTTAGAAATCAAAAAGTTAGTATCAACAAATATGCACAAATAAGAATGAAGAAGAATTAAAAACAAAGCAGAATTAAAAAAAACAATTGATAACATGTTTCATACTCATAAGTATACCTACAGGTACACTTGTTCCCAGAGGTGTAAAGGAATCTCCCACATTTCCACTTGCTACATTCTTGGCTTACCGCTTTCGCGAAAATATTTCCAATTGCCCTGGATTCATACGGAATTGGATAAAATGACTGCATTTCTCCACGTAATACCATTTTCTTAATGGCCTTACCCATAAGTGTTACCCAGCTATACCCAGTTTAACATTCCTTAAAATAAAAAATCACAAAAAAGATGTTTTAAATTATTGTTTAAAATACATAATTGCCTTTCTAAGCAGCGTTTTTAGGTTATTAGTTTATTGAAGAAACAGTTTTAGACGAGGTTCGATTTTTGGAACGTAGAAGGTCTACAGTTAGACCTAAAGACAAGGTGGAAAGATGTAGTGCTGAAGTAAATGAAATAGTCCGAAGACAACATGGTCGACAGAGTGAAGTTAAGGAGAAAAACAAGGAAAACTAACACCACCACACATACTAGATTTATAGCTAGGAATAGAGAGGATACTAATAATGTTCTTGGTGTAAGCTAATCAAGAGCTGCGGGTAGTTAACGACTTAGCTCTTATAAGATATTCTAAAATAGTGCAATTCCAAGACATAAAATGGGTTATGAGCATCAGCTTTTGAATTGAGTATCGCCTCTAAGACTTCAATTTGTGAGAGTTCCTCATTGCGAATTCTGATGAAGCTTCCATAACTACTTCGTAGCGCAGTCACACTATCTTATTATGATAGTATGTAATTCTCAATAATGTGCAATATTTTACTTTAATAAACGTCGCCTGTTTATTTTCTTTCATTAGTGACTCACTCATTTTTCCAAGAAACGATTAGCGAATGACTCGTTAAATTGTATGCAACTAGAAAGTTTCTATTTCGCTTACACGTTCAAACAGACGCGTTTATTATTTCTTAAATGTCGAATATCCTAGCTATATTCACTTAGTAATTACAGCTGGATAAAGTCCTGCTTTCCTTTTTGCGTATTGCCATCAACCGGTCACAAATCTAGACTCCGTGTAGCTACTGAGAATTACCTAATGGAAAACCCATTACCACTTTGCCCGACCCGGGATTCGAACACAGGACCTCGTGCTCAGCAGTCGCGCTTGGCACACCAATGAGGCAGTCAGCCAACATTTTAATTTTTTATATAACAAGCACTATAACCATATTCATTGAAAATACTTCCCAGGATGCTGTTGAACTCTTTAAACCTTTTAATGTTCTTATCAATACAAATTTTGCGCTATGTTATGATATTTTCTTTGTCTTATGATATAAATCTGGTAGAAGATCAGTATGGTGGTTGATGGCACTTCGTAATCTTTGTCATTTGCCATTGTTGAGTGTGACAATGCGTCATGATCATCAAAGTTATCTTTGTTCATAAAAGTAAAGAAAGGCTCATGAGTTAGCTCACATAATATTTAGGCCAAATCAATCAGAAATATTTTACTGAACACACACTTAAAGAAAAGAAATAGCATTCACATATACTTTATTTAAATTCTAGTTTTATCCATTTATTGGACTAATAAAAACAACGTTATGTAAGTTGCGAACACTCATCAGGAGTATCAATAGTCACTTGTCATATTATCATGACTCGTGACTTCCGAAAATCGGTTCTGTAAAACCTTTTTTTTAGTTCTGAGACCTAACCATTTAAAAAAAATAAGTTATGCTTTTCTCAGTGAATCAAAGATTCTACTCCTTTTTTTTACCCGACCGCATCAGAAGGAGGGTTATTTGTTTAATCAGTCTGTCCTCTGTTCTTGGTCCTCCACATGTCCTTTACTTATTATTCATTCTCCATTTGTAACACAATGAAATCAAATGTAATGCCTCAATTCCATTTCAACAGCTTGACGTAAATAAATGCAACTATTCGAACTCTCTCCACAAACGCCAGTGTTATCTTTAGTACGGGGATTTCCGCGAATACCCGCTATTGTTTTTATTGCGCGCACGCACACTTGCTGCGCCATATTAACATTCTCCAAGCATGCTGTGGAAGGCTCCGGCCTTTGGTTGTCTCGTCCCTTTCCGTGTATTGCCAATCGACTTTCCTGGTAAACTATGAGGAGATGATGCCCGGACCTTGGGGTACCTTGCATAGTGAATCGAGTTTCGGGTGTTACCAGCGCTTGAAGAGTATCCTTATATAAAAATAATCGTATTTTTATTTGTATTTCAATACTAGCATTGATTGGCCCGCGACTTTTCTTCTGTGGTTTACACCACTGTCTGTCTGTGGTTTTGGAGTTTACACCTCTCAGGACGATAAACTATTTCCATAAAGTAAGTTAATCTGTATAGCCAATTCTATCCTTAAATAAAAGCTAAACTGTTATTGTAGAATAAATAAGTCTATTATGTATTGTGAACGTTATAATAACAAACAATAAAACATGAATATAAAAACAAATGTTCTACTATGTGGCGTTCGTGGTCTTATCGCAAACACAATATTATTTGTAACGCATTTTATTGTTGGCTGGTGCAATAGTGGATATCAATCGAATTTCTTGTTGCAAAGCAAATATCATGCAAAATAATTTGGCGTTATCTTAATTTCGCTCACATAATAATTGCATTGGTATCAAAACTTAATCACTTATTCGTTATCCTGTAAAATCAGTTGACCGTTTAGGAAATGGCAGTATCTGATTTTGTTTATGGATATTTTATGATAAATTACTTAAATATTAAGATAAAATATAATATAATAATTATAGTGTAGACATGCGTCGGCATTTAGGTAAAAGCTGATTCTGTAGGTATGTAATAAAGCTCTAGCTATCTTCCCAAGGTTCTTTCCATCAATTGGTGTGGTAGATGTATTATGTATGAAGCTTTTTCTTCTTATGGGATTGGTGAGAGTTGTTGAAACAAAACAGAGACCTATATTCCCCTTACAGTTCAAGTTCTAATATTTTGATATTTTCCTTCTTATTCCTACGTATCGACTGTTCTACTCAAACGACTGCAAAAACAAACACTATTCTATACAATTCAATACAATTTCCGTACGTTCAGTCAGTCTTTGACAGCCACAAAAGCTGGTCTGATTTCCCCAAAGGAACAAAAGTGAGCGATCAACAGTAATCCCTACAAGGTCCGTTAGTAAAACTGAGGTATAAAGTATGAAGAATGTGGTTTTCGCTCCGTCATTCGAGTCACGATCGCGAAACTGCAGGTTGGATGAACTTGGGCATTCCAATGGCTGTCGACGTTCTCCATCTAAGACTGGGTTTCCCAAAGTATGGGGTAACTCTATTATCTCGCAAACGGAGATGAAATTAGTTCCAAAGCAGAGTAATGGAGAACATGGTGCAAAATAACAGTGAGGGGGATGGATAAGGAGTATGTAATACCCAGAAAAGCCATGAACTCGATGTAGGTACTCAATAAATAACATTAGGTTCGTCAACTACACGGGACCTAACAGAATAACATGGGATTTATGGTAAGCGGTGTCATGTAGATCTGTACTCCTTGATTAAATGTCAGACCATTATGACATTCTACTACGGCTACTAAAAAGCCTATATTTTTAAGGCATCGTGGATTTTATGGCTTTGGGAACCACTGGTTCTTAGCTATTCCGTCCACTTGCGGTTGCATAACAAGATGCATCGCCTAACTTGTAGAATGCGGAATTTTGTTTGGGATGGCCAGCGAGGCGTATGTTATAAACTAGATTTGTTATTGGGAGGTATTTATTTATTCACTCATTAATATTAAAGTAGCAATGCAAGAAATACTTTAAGGTAAAGTACCTTTCATTTAATAAATATTTAGTTGGAGATAATATTTTTTAGTTTCGACCAGAAATCAGAATGTTCTTAAGATGCTAATCTTTTTAGAAAATGCTATTACAAGAGGTTTGAATCTACAGTATTTTTTAAGATCGTAAGTGAAACTTACTTAAAGTTTTGTAAGCTGTTGAAAGGGTTTGGCTTAAGCAGGATTCTAGCCTTTATAATACCTACTAACAGAATAAAATCAAAGATCTTAATTATTCAAGTTATTTAAGGTCTGTCTTAGACACCAATCTCTATTTCCATGGCGTATACGTTTTAATATCAATTTATTTAAACCAGTTTTAGTTAAAATTATAAACAACTTATAATAACTTAATGATTTGTATGGTTTTTCCCCAATAGTCCAAAAGTCCAGTATATTGTAAAGAATATTATAAGAGAGTTGCTTACGTTCGAGTGGTTTGTTGGTAAATAACGAGGTACTGTCTAGGGTGTGGCTAAGGCAGCAGTTAGTAAAGCCTAGAAAGTATTAGATAAACCTAGGCACTGCGTCGGCAATGTCACATTAACAGTTGACCAAATGGTAAAGGTTCATTATTTATTTTTAAAGATGTGTAAAACTAATTCGACCTCTGTCAAATTACACTCTTTTTTTCTGCTACAGCAAAAATGTAGGGAACGTGGACCTATGTATAAATAATATATTATTATAGGTCACATATAAACGCTAAGGGCGACCTGGTTGCCATATACCCCACGCTTAGCAAGCGGCTTTGGGGATAAAGTGAGTGTTGGTGGTAAAGTGAAAGAAGACGCTGCTGCCCATCTTCTGGAATTCTATTATAATTCCTTTAGTCGCCTCCTATGACACCCACGCCACGGGATGAAATGGGGAGGTGCTATTCTGCCCTATATTATAGGAAACGGATAGACGGTAAGATAGTTATAAGTCTGCAGTTATTTATTTTTATAAATATCTTTTTTACAAGATACCTTTGCCTGCATATTCTGACAGCTGTCAATCAATAATTAACTTTTTTTAAACAGTTACATGCTTCGTTCGATTTGCGAATACATTTGAATGTACATAATTGCGACCGCGCCCAAGCAGCGGACGATTCTAAAATAATTACAACTTAGATTGTTATGTCATGACATAAGCTAGCTTCAGGATGTACATAAAATATTCATCTTGGGCCTACTATTAAGTATAACTTGGATTGTAATTATATATTATGTAATCATTGTAACATGTATATCGTATTTTTTCATTACGCACCCGTCATATCAATCAGTTATGAAATTATTTCACTGTAAGAAGTATGTAACTGTAATACCAACAAAAAATATAGAGCATGTCTTTAATACAGAATAGTCCTACTACCTAGCGTGGCTAATTAAAAATTGCATTCCTTTCGATAAGCTATACTTCAAGTACTTGTAATTTAACTAATTATCAATATTCCTAAAACAATCAACAGAGGCACGGAAGCCTATACTTTCCACGTCACAAGTTACGAAATCCCTGTGATGAATGATAAGCTGCGTCCGCGCAGATAACATCGCGCACCTACATGATTTATTGTCCGTTCAATTATCGGCTACCATTATAAATTTACTTTATACATTTTTGACACTGTTATCTAGATTATGCGCATATTTCCGTAGAAAGTGTGGGTTAATAATGTAATCAATCAATTATAAGAATATTGGACGTAGCGTACTTTTCTTTTTGGCTTATCTAATTGGGACTTATCGTATAGGTGTAGGGTAATAATAATAACAACAGCCTACAACTGTCCCACTGCAGGGCAAAGGCCTCTTCTCGTATAGAGAAGGATTGAGCACTGATCACCACGCTAGCTCACTGCGGGTTGGCGATTTCAGATAATTAAATCCAGGTTTCCTTACGATGTTTTCCGTCACCGTCAGTCAGTGGTGTCTTAAAATATCTAAGAAAGTATTTATGACATTGAAAAAGTCACATTGATACTTGCCTGGGTTTGAACCTGCAACCTCGTGCATAGAAATCCGGTATGTCAATCACTAGGCCACCACCGCTTCTAGGGTAGGTTCTAGTAAATTGCCTCCTGGAGTGACAGTCAGGCCTGCTACGATTTTGCTGATCGGCTAATCACGTAATCGCTTAAATAGCATAAAATCGTCTCTACCGAATTAACTAACAATAAATAGAACTCTAAAGTCTTTTACTTTATGTTTTTATATTAATTTCTGTCGGAAAACTAACACAACATCCTCTAATTATGTTGCTTACGAGAAAAAATTAAAAGTAAACTTAAACACCGTTCGATATTATCCATTAATTTAGTAATTACGGAAAATATGCTAATTATATGTAACAGATAAGCAAACTTTAGACGTGAGACGACTGGGGCGTATGGGTTTATTAGTGATAGTACAGTGTATAAGCAGTAGGTACACTGTACGTAGCGGTGTCTGGCTTCCACAACGGAAAATGTCCTGCTTTAAAAGCTCATAATAAGGGCTGTGGTGAGGGCTCAGTCGTCGACTGGTCCCCTGCATTGGTCTTCTACGGTAATTCACGTATTTTTAAACTGCTAAATGTCACAATTTGACATGTTTACACATGCTAACAAAAAAGCAATATTTGGATTTATACCGACGCGATGTGGGCATGTGTGTATGAACATAGATACGTTCATCTGTTCATTAAACTATTGCAGGACGAAACTATATTTTAAAACGAGATTTTTAATTGCGTAGTTATTATTATTCTTTTGTTTGGTCATTTAAAACAAATTAGCAGTTAACTGATGTCTATTAGAAAGCTAGAAGTATTTTAAATGATTAAAAACGATTTTCTGCATTCTTTCTTTGTTGCTGGTATTTAATTGCCGATTTCGAAATCGTTTTGGACACTAAGTTACAAAATCCTCTATTTACTTGTTAGTTCGCATGTATAGATTTATTTCCTCTACTGTAATGTAACAAAGCTTTTTAGGTCCATATTTGTGTGATATCGATTTGTGACCAACCGTGGTGACTAATTTGTCGTCAGTCAAACATTCCTTTGTTTATCAAAATAGGTTGCAATAAGAAGCTTTATTAACCAATGTTTTATCCTTATTAGAAGTAATGTAGGGTAAGGATGCATTATGCGATTAATCACGCCTGTATTTCTCTGAATGTTAGTTTGTTATTATTTAATACTTTCTTTTTTTGCAATAGTAACATGATCAATGACTTGGTTGTAAACGAAACTTAGAATGCTATTCGTGTGCCTACGAGCTACGAGCCTAGAATAATTAATTAATATTCATCATCATCATCATCAGCTTTTAGGTGACCCACTGCTGGGCATAAGCCTCCTCCCTTAAACGCCACTTATAATTAATTACAATTAATATTCACTCAAATTAATATATAAATTAAAGGCTTGTTCGACCAATACTAATAAGAAAACTTAGGACTTCCTCTTAATCCTTACTAATATTATAAATGCGAAGGTAAGTTTGTTTGTTACCTTTTAACGCTTAAACTACTAAACCGATCATCATGAAATTTTGCATATCCGTTATCAGGGGTACAGAAACAGACATCGGGTACCTTTCATCCAGAAAAACTATACTGTTCCCAAGGGAAATAACAATATCATTCGAGGTCACAATTGCCGTTGACCACTAGATGGCGCTACGTGTCAAATTTAACGCGAGTTAAACCGCACACCTAGTTTAGAATATTTCTTTACAATAGAATCCATGTATTATAATTTATGCGCTTCTAAAGATAATTAGAACGGTTAGATCACCTATTGCATCATCGTGTAATAGTTTTCTGATTCTAGTAGAAATCACCTCACTTTCCTGTAAATTGTTTTTCCTATAACTAACTAACCGAACCTAACATACATAATTGTATGTGATTATACTAGCTACCGCCGCGTGGTATCCGGCCTAGAATTGACCACCCCCTTTCCTCCCGTGGGTGTCGTAAGAGGCGACTAAGGGAAAAATAAATCCAGAAGATGGGCAGCAGCGTCTTCTGTAACTTGACCACCAGTACTGCGATCCCCAAGCCGCTTGCCAAGCGTGGGGATTATGGCAATCCCTCCCTACTAAGGGGGAGGCCTTTGTCCAACAGTGAACTTTTCCGGCTGATGATGATACTAGCTACTGCTTGCATACATGTTATTAAAAATTCCATTGAAGCAATCAAGGAATTCCGAACACTGACCATAGTTTGATCTGATAATATCACGTCTTTACAGATGTACAGACATCTACACGGATTTCAGTTTTACTTAGAACTTATTACATTTTATTTGTAATAAATACATAAACATAACTTCACGCCTTTCCCCGAAGGGATAGGCAGAGGTACACATAAAGTGCAACCATATCTCGCCAGTTATATTAATAAGTCCCATTGATGTAATAGGGGGCGAGCCTATTTCCATCAACCGGGCACTAATACTATGACATACGTAACGATATATCAACGACTTTTTCCTAGGCTAAAAGTTTTCACCATCAAAATCATAGAGCGTATACGTTCCATGATTAATAAGGTGTCCAGCCTATTACAGTTTATTGAACCTTTGTGAGTTCGTCTTCCTGGAGCCAGTAGGGAATGTTTTTCTCAATCCATCTTCTCACAAAACTTTATTGGTATTACATAATGATAGCACGATATTTTAGGTCAGTTCTTTACGGATCCATAATAAACGTCATCGTTACATTCGACCTAGAAAATTACAAGTTTGGCAATCTCTCTATGATTCACGTTTTAAGCGCAAATTGGCAGAAAGTTTCGTTAAATAACCAATGAAAAATATACCCTTTTGTATTGACTTAAAGCTTATATTTGCATGGACTTTGTGCCCCATTCATGCGTAACGGAGAAATGAATGAATCATTTGTTTGTAAATATTTTGTAAACTCGGCACTACTCGGTTAGTGGTGTCGTGTTGATGACAAGGTCGTCTCTAGTACAACCTATCAAATTACGTGTAGTATGATTCTTTGTTACAATTACAAAAGACAATAGACATGGTAAACTAACACCAGCTGACCCGGTGAACTTCGTACCGCCTTCTCACCATTTAAACATTCCCTGGACTTATACGAATATTTCAAAATGAAAACTAGCCTTATTGGTCCAGCCGTTCTCAAGTTATCATAGTCATAGATAGATATACATATGTAGATAAATCCTTTGTTTTAGTTCAACCCATGTCTTGATTAGAACTTATATTTCCTAAATCTTTATGCTATTTAAATTTAAGGGCGAATGGTGAATTTTAGGGCGATTCACGTATACCTATCAAAAACAAAAGGTCCATTGTCATAAGCAAATTTAAATAGTCAAATGTCATTTCATCATTAGATACATTAAATCAGGTCCAAGCATTCTTCAGAGTAAAATACAAAACCTATTTTAAAAATACCCTAGTAAATAATACTACATAAATACTTTCACAATACCTTCAGTTTAAAGGCTATTTTCCAGCGGATCGAAGCTACATTGACGTCAGCCATGAATAAGTTAGTGTTAAGCAAGCACTCAGGGTTGTCAGGTGCTTGTTTAACTTTCAGACAAAGAGACTTGACAAGTGTTAAATGTTTTGAAAATATGTAAAGTTTTCTTAATGACTGGTCGCAGATGACTAGGGATTATATAAGGTTGATTGACACGATGCATAAGAAGCTTTATGCCTTAAAAATTTCTACATTACAATTGTAAGGTCAACTATTTTCGGCCTTCTTTCGTCTGAGGCGTTGTATGTGACTCGTTCATTTGATTAGCTCTGCCTGTAAGCTAATTTACGGCTTGAAAAGCAGTCCATCCTTTATAATTAACACAAACATGGAATATAATACGTTATAAAAACAATTATGAGCGAGAACCTATTGTAAACAAAAGAGCTGTAGTTTTTTGTTTCTATTAAGGTCCTGCCCCTCTAGACAAGGGGTAAAACGTTTGACGAATAGAAATCGAATCGAATGATAAATGTATGGGGATGACATAATCTTTCGACAATGTTATCGATGATTTATTTGTCAAACCCATATATTTTTCATTCTATTTATTTCTATTCAATTTTTATTCGTCAAGCGTTTTGACACTTGGCTAGGGGAACTGCCCTTCTCTTTATTTCTAACGTGATAGCCCTAACAACAACGCAGTGTGGCGTGAGGCATCGACAGACACAAACCGCGACGACCGTAGCCGGCCATATGCGGCGCACTGCTGTTATTAAAACAACCGTACATTATGTAGATAACGAAGGATGATTGGCTAAATATAATGTGAGATATTTTCATGATTGTACTTGTTTTAATTTGTAACATAACAACACTCATCTCCGAAGATGTAGGCAGACGCGTATTCGTATAGGTATAGTCGTCGTAGTCTTTCTTTTTCCTTTAAAAAAAAAAACTTCGACCACACAAGGAATTTGTCCAGTATCGTGGGTGCGTTTCTCAAACATGAGATATCACATACACAAACACCGAGACTCGCAACAAACATCTGTGGATCGCACAAATAGACACGTGTGGGAATCGAACCCGCAACCCCTAGCGCAGCAGTCCAATCGCTTAGCCGCTACGCCGATCAGGTCGTCAACCAGTAGTAGCAGACTATTACGTAATAATTCTATATTGTTGTATCCTATCAAGTAACTAACACGATTTCCACACAAACCTTCGTATGCGATAGTTTGTGTAAATAAATAGTAATTGCAATAATTTGCAAATGGCTGCGTGGTTACGCTTGCGCAAAGCGTAACGAACTATTCTACATGGTAATGGTAACTTTGTTTCAAATCAGCCAAGTACGTAACTTACTCATCGTCACTTAGTTATATCGTAACTTTAGGTAATATTAAATGCCAAAGGATTTTTTTGTTTGTCTGTATGTTTGTCATGTCTTAACCGCAAATCCGCTTTACTGATTGTGATGTTTCGACTACCTAGTTAACTCAAAACTTGGCGAATGTGACTTAGTTTCTAATGTGAAATCCCATAATTGTTTACCCGCCTTAACCATCGTTCATTACATTAAACTACGTATTCAAATATAAATAATGTCACCCTTTCTCTACAAACTATTAAATTTATCTAGAAGCGTTTACTTCTAAATTTATTTCGTACGGATATCAATACGTGACTCTGAACGTGTTGAGATCAATCAGAGACCCTAAGTAAACTATCCACCTGCGCAGTGCGTATTGTACAGGTGGCGTTTCTATCAATATTGTGTCGATAACAATCTTCGTAACCCTTCATTACAATTGACTTGATAACATGTGAGCGTGTTGTCTCTCACACCGATTCTCTTAGTTATTTAAGTTGGTTATGTAACGCCATTCTTTGTGACATATTATACAGGTCTGTTACGATGCTGTTGATCATGGATAGATGTTCTTGTGAAGGTTAGATCATAATCCACGTACAATGATAGTAGTACAGTATGTTTACTACTGTTTTCTTTAATTGTGTTGTTGATTCGGCGTATAATAGGCTATTCAGAACTCTGAATGAATAAGTATCTATCCAATAATCGTTTTAAGAAAACAATAAATTAGTAGAAATTTTTAGTCAGAACATTTTGCTCCAATGCCGTATAACAGAAGGTGTCCTAAGAACAGTTTACAAGAAAGAACATTATCGCTGGTGATAGCAGCTTCGTTGTGAAAGATCTAGCACAACCATCGTGTCAAGCAACGAGATAGGCTGCTAACAACGAGACTCAATCCCCAATTAACAAACATAAACAAAGATCAACTTGCACAGAAATCAGTTGTGTTGGCGGAAACATCACAGATTCGTACATACAATAACACACAATCTGGCATGTTATGTGGTTCACAGTGTAACACCGTGTCTTGACACAGCGTTCAAGAAACAATGGGTGGGCTTCATTCACTTCCTTGCTGCAGTAAAACATGGATTCCACGTAAATTACACGAGTGTTCGGTAAAACGGGCAAAGTTTTTACCATGATTCAAAGCAATGTAGCTATGGTTTTTCTTCCGCGGTTGTGATGGCTTCCTTTATCTATTGTGACTTCGTATTGTATTGTTCTTCGATGTTAATAATTGTGGCGATGAGTGACTCCTTATAGGACAGTTAGGTGTTTAGAATCCGCACCCCTTTATGCTCTTACGCGGATTGTAATTCTCATATATAAACTAGTAACTTGGCTTGCGCTTTGTTCCTGATCTACGTCACAAGAACTGACCTGATCTCCAAGTGAGTATCTAAGCTGAGAAGAGAAAAATATCTATTTCAAAAGAAACATGAATCGTTTTGGAATAAAAAGGGAAGGACCATGTAAGATGTAGGTTCCTGAGTCCTGACCCATAAACTATCTCTTTCCTAAAAACCACATCCATCTGCGCCTCATTTACTGCGTGAAAGACGGACAAACAGACAGACACGCTTTCGCATTTATAATATTACAGCTGTTGTACATACATGTAATTTAGGGCAGAAATGTGCAAACAAAAGATGTATTCGCGCCAATTCGAAAGTTTATTTTGTTGTCCGGGTTCTTGTTGGGACGGTATCAGAACGACCTGATTGTGTATCCGTTGCATTAGGATAGTTTGAGCTATGGAATGCAGAGAGAACTTCTTACGTAGTAAATATTAGTGTAGTAATTGTGCAGTTTTGATTCTGTTGAAGACCTCATGTGCTTCTATGAAAGTAGATAATATTTGAGAATTCTAAAGTAAAAAATAAAAAAGTTTTTCTAGTTGCCACTGTGTTGTCTAGTGTTGAATAAATAAACTTATCAGAAATCATTTTATTATAGATATGCTTCTCGGTTACCGTTGAAACTTTAATAATAGGTATCCCTGTTTCCGTTCACTATACTTTTTTTCCTTTCACTATTATTTTAGTTTTTTTCTTCTGTAAACATGATTTAGCTAACTTTTTAAGCTAATAATATCCTTATTGTTTCAGAATCTGAAATCAGCACACATAACTGATCAGGTAAGAACGATGTAGTTTGCTCTCTGACATTTAAACCCGGTTTAATTGCCACAATACAAATCTAAAAGGACCCCAAGGACCCAACCCACCCACAAAGGATACATGGTACAATCTGTCCTTACGATCCGTCGCATCAGACCGATCGTAACGCTTTGGACCTGTATGTCAACATCACAAACGATTTTCTTCATCGTAGACGATTTCACAGATCGCAACAAACTCCTATGTTATCTTGGATTTACTTCTCATTTGTTCAGTTTTAAATGACCGTTCATTAATATCGGTGAGCGGTAACTTTTAACCCCCAACACAGCGGTCCCCCGACGCTCACCTTAAAAATACGGATAGGTTGCTTTAATAAAGCTAACAGGCCAAGAGATTTTTTGATTCGATACTTTTACTTTTTAGAGGTTTTTTTTTGTGTCGGGGATTACTTAATTTTATTAGTTGTGCAAAGTAATCGTTCGTTGCGATCCATCGCCATAAATATGGGGCCATTGCCCCTTTTCAGCTCAAGATTAATGTCTACCTTCAACTCTGGCTAGACCTTCACCGAGCATGAGGGAAAGCAACTCTAACACATTGTTTTCTCGTAATCCCGTATTAGTATGTAAATATTAAACGCGAGGTTTCTATTTATCTTGACAGTTCATGAATATTTTTACATGCTTTACAAGTTATTGCGACGTGTTTGTCAATGTTAGGTGCTTATTATGAAATGTAAGTAAGGTCGTCTCGCTTTGAAAGGATGGATATTTACTCTAGTCATGAGAAAAACGAATAATATAATTAATGATTACCAAACCCTCTATAAATTCGTTGATCCTAATCAAAATTGCATATGAAGAGCTCTTACAATAGGCCTCCGATCATAGCTTCCAATGCAGTAATGTAGTCACAAGCAGGGACTTGAAACTTTATTTTCTATTTTTGTTCAGATAACGTTGTTTAGTAACGTTCCAGGTACGAAATAACGTTATCCGAACAAAAATAACGAAATTTTGAGTAAAGTTTCATATCCCTGGTCACAAGTCAATCATACTAGAAACATGTATTACTGTGTGTAACGCCGCTATAATTGCGTAGAGCATTTTGATTACTTGCTGAAAGTTTTATTGATAAATATACAGTATGACATTTCAAATATCAGCATTGAGCATAGGTAATTTTAACTTACTCTGATAAAAGGGATTGCTACTAGGCTTTCTCAAAACTTTGCGACGTACGCGTGACACTGACACACCCTTACATTAAACTTGCTAACTTATACACACATAGTAGTCATTTATCATTTATCATTTTACATGACGTCACAGCACGTCAGAAGAAAACCTAAACAAGATTAAATAACTAAATATAGAGTTAGAACCAGTTTAGCCAGTTTTGTTTGGAGATAAATTCACCGCCAAATATGGTAAGATTTAGGAAGGATCCAAAAATCATATAAAAATGGTCACTTCTCGCGCGATTGTTGTATTAAATATATCTAAGCATATTTAGGACTAAAATGGCTTAAAAGTAGGATGAAATATACTCGTTTGGATCTTGATAAACTACTAAAGTATGTACAATATGTAGTCGTTATTTTTATTTATGAAACAACTTTTGACAAACAAGTTTTTACTGCATAATAAGTCTAAAGCCGCACTAACTTAATAGCACCAATATTCCTAATCATAATTTCGGACCTGCTTTAATATAAAATACATGCATACAATCAAATGCACTCCTATTTCGAAGTCGATTAAAATTACATATATTTGTACGGAAAAATGTCAGAATGTGAATTTAACACACGAAATAAATCTGAAACCATTTAAATAAAGTGAATGACTACTATAAAATCCATACGTTCCATAAAACGTAATCCACGTCATATTTTCTCTCCCGGAAAACATCAAAATTAATTTGGTAACAACTGAATGTTTACCAACCAACTCGTATTTTATTTCAAGCGAGGCAATGATGTCCAAATAGCAACGTGCATAAAAAACCGGCCCAACAAGACGTAATAAAAACTTTTTTCGTACAAAAATAACAATTTTCTTATTTTAACGATCCACCGGTTGTCGGCATTACACACAAATAATATTAAATTGATTAATTAAGGGTCCACCCATCTTATGTAAAGCATTTCTTTACGTAATTTTAACATTATCTTCGCCAACGCTTTTCGTAAGATTTTCTCCGTAGAGTGAAAGTTTAGCTCATAAAACATTATGTATTGTTTCTTATACTGTAATTATCTAAAAACGTTTGTAACGACAAAGGCTTTATTAATTGGAAAATTTAATTTCATTATCGGCATGAAAACGATATTAATTGAAAGAGGCTTTGCGGAAATCCGTCTTACACTCTCTTAGACTTGTCGATTTCAGCAAGTGAATCGTGAATCATGGGATGACGATTACATAGTGTCAATGCTAAGATAAATAGATATATGGTGCGGATATCAAGTTAGAACCTAGTTAGTGAAAAAGGTAGAGACTTAAAATAAATCTTGATTTGATACTCTTAGCTTTCATATTTAAAAATCTGTCGACCGTTGTTTATTTTGAGTTTGTAGACCGTCGTGTAAACCCCTTAATTATCTCAGCAACTTATTAATATATGAATTTAAAATTATAAATATGATGATTGATTTTATTAGAAATTTGTGTGTTTCTCCGCTATACACAGTCAGCTTGTTTCACTATTATAAATTCGACTATCACTTGACGAAGAAATGAGAGAATCAATACCTACAGTGGTTTTATTTCTGTTTCATATAATTTAATTAATGTTACCTATACTGTTCTTACATAATTAAATATTAATAGCAGTAGTTTATTTTTAGATCTAATTGTCACCTAGTGTTCGAATCTTGACCGTCATCACACTAATATTATAAATGCGAAAGTTTGTGAGTTGTTTGTATGTTTGTTACCACTTGACGCTCAAACGGCTGGACCGATTTTGTAAATTTGATGTGGAGGTAGCTGACACCCTGACAATTGCTGAATAACACATTCCTCCGTGTGCGCGAAAAGTGTTTCCTTATGTCATAATTAATAAATATAATAGACAGGTATTCAAAGATGGTGTTGATAAAACAGGCCAGTTATATATTTATATTATAACTGATCTTCAAGCGAATAAGCCACGAGTATTGCCATTAAGTACCAGAAATAAAACTAAAAGCTTTTGAACTTCGAACCGAATATCTTTTTGTTTCGTTTAACAAAATAATGGCTTTCACTTTTGTTAACCGCTAATACACGCTACACTAATTGCTATTATATATTTTGGAGTACATTTACTGTACGAGGGTACTCTTGTTTCCAATCTCTTTTTATTTTACTGCTCAAATAACAGCCTATTAACTTTCTCCGGTGTATTGCACGCGAATACGATTCTACATTATGAATCCGATATCACGACTCTTAATTGTTATGATTTCAATCGATATTACTTACGAGGGCAAGCGGAATTTGTTGATTAGGTACATGAAGTCATGTTTTAATCAAGCTCTGTAGAATCAAGTTGACCAGTGAGCTATGCATAGATAATTAGCTGTATAATCTGTACCCTCAATTTCGTTCGTTCTTTTGCGTCCAGCCTATTGTTGTTCTCATAAAAAAATTTTTTTGGACCGTATATATTCAAGAACAAAAATACTGTGATTGGTTACCAAATTATGCGTGTACAATACGTCAATTTGTGTTGATAAGTAGGCTGTAAGGCATAACACCAGTGCTACGAGCCTCTTAAAATGTGATGATCTCACAAGTCTTCAATGTCGAGGTTGAGAGGTCACGTCCGATCGACTATTGGACGTCAATCAGTATTATATTATAATCCAAATACGATGTTTATAAGTATTATACAATATAAAAAGCTGCATGTAAATGAATTGCCGGCGTTTAAACAACTATTAATACCAATTATACTTATGAATATATAAAATAGAGGCTTAAGCCCAGCAGTGGGTCAAGTAGGGCTGCGGATAATGATGATACCTACTTATTGTTGACTAGCCAAGATTTTACACACCTTCTGAAGATTATGACAGGAGAATTCTTGTAAGATTTCTATGTACATAGTTTCTATCATTGGTTTCCAGTTTCAATGGTCTTGAATCAAAACGTCACGCGCGTGCAATGACAGTATTTTGCGAATCTGACGTTTTGCGTCAAGAATGTTTCAATGTCAACTAACACTGAATTCTACATTGATTTTGAATACCAAATAGTTCCTACAGGTTTGAGGAATTCTAAGACGAAATAATATAAATAAATTAAAGTTAATATTATCGTTAATATATAATTGACACGATTTAGAACAAGTAACAAATTGTCTAAAATTACATTCATTTGTGATTATGTCAATACCTATTAGTCATTCAAAACAAGAACCAGCTTGCTATGACGTAAATAGTCCTGCTGGTTTATTCAATGACTATACCTACCTAAGTTAAGGTAAACGGGGTTCCGAAAAAAATTACCTAATATGGGTTTACCAACGTCAATTAGTATATTTACCCCTAATAATAGAAATAAACGATTTTGGTTTAATATAGATTATTTCGGAGATCTAATAAATAGCGTTATTAATTATGCCCTTAATAACAATGTTGGAACTATACAATCATAAATCTGGCAGTGGGCACATATAATTGCATTAATTATCCTCATTATTATAGATATTAACTAATAAATCGTAATTGAATGATATAAGTTACGGATCGTCTCAGTAACCTTCGATGTATGTCAAGTTATAACATTAATATTAAATTATTAATTGATTTATTAATTATTATATTTTATTTTTATCGGACCTTTGGTCTCGGATTCACAACCGCGACTATCGTGCTGTTTTCAAGATCTTTAAAAATATGATGAGGTCAACCATTACCGTTTACATTATTTAAAGTTTTGAGATTTCCGAGATCTTTATACCCCAAAAAATGGGCGTAGACTCATCCCTTGGAAGTTATTGACGTCTTTCGAATTATTTTATGTGACTATTAGCTTAAGCCCGGGACTTCGTGCCCGTGGATTTAGATTAAAATTAGTAATTTGTTTTCATACCCCCCCCCCCCCATAATAATCACCCTCAAAATACTTCATTACTGAGAACAATGATACCATACTCGTACATACGACTTTTCTTTCGCAGAAGGTCAACCACTAGCCACTGCGCCACTCAGGCTCAGTTTTTTGTATAAAACCGAAATGCGCTTCACATGATGTTGAATGAATACTCAAACCTTTGTCGATTGTAAATAACCGGTGTAATAACCTTTGCATTGGTGTAGATACATACCCTTTGATTTGTGAAATCGTGGGCCCATTCGTTAAAATGTCAACTACAGGTGTATCGGTGTACGAGGTCCATTGAACCCTATATTCACTTTCCCTTGTTCCTGGGTGCAACCTAAGAGGCAGACGACATGCTGCAACCTTTTAGAGTCAGCGCGGACCGCGACCGGTGTGGAACGAGACTCGTTCACTTGTGCCTGGTTTATTGACTGCCCAGCTACGATGGAACGCCCTACACTGGTTGTTTTCACTTTCCTTGCTCATTAATTTGTATTCAAATAGGAATAGTTGATAGTAAAAGTAATACCGGAGAAGTCTGTGTATATTATTTTATTGCTCATTGTATTGGTCCTTATATAGAATTTGTACGTACTAAGCATTAATGTTATGTTAATTGTTTAACATTGTGGTTTTCATATGACGCGCTTTATGGCTGGACAGTAACACCTAATTAATATTCTGAAAATTCTATAGCATCTGCAGTTGTTATCGAAAATATGCATTATGTATATAACAAGTGACTTTGCCATAGCTAATGCTTTTTATAACATGATCTGCCTTTCATATGGGCATCACGCTACATTGTTACGAAATCTTATTACGGAAACATATTAATTTAGATATTAATTGATGTCAAAGAAAAAGGTTATATATTTACCAACTTATTTTTTCATATCCCGTGTAGACTGTATATTGAAAACTTATTGTCATTGATTTCCTTTCTCAGTCGCAAGGAATTCGTTCCACTGTTGTCGCGTCAATACCAATGCTGATTTATGCAGTTTCTGCGTGTTTTTACAGCAGTTTCACAATTCGCACTATTGCATGAACACCCCGTGTACTATTGACGCCCCATTGTGTGCCAGTAAATGTATCATATTTAATAAGTGTGTGTGTTTTATGTTTTGTAATGTTACGAGTATATTTCTCAAGTAAAACATGCTGCATGTTGCTTAACGCGCGCAAGGTTTGTTGCCTAACTTATATCATTCTCTTTGGTCTCTGTTTTGTGTTTTTATTCTTCCTTATGTGCCGAAATTGGGAGAGAAGAATCTAGTATATATTTGAACACATCGTTCATGTGTTGAGTAACAAAAGAGTACCATGGATGGTTTGGATAAATATTTTCTAGCAAGAGTCTAAACTCCTAAGCACCTTTTTACCAGGACTACGCACGAACAGCAATTCAAGTTCTTGTGAGGCTGGTAATAGAACAAAAGGGTTATTTAAGATACATTAACATTTAAGAAGCAACCTTACACGTGTTCATATTCACATGCAATTTTTATGTTTAGTTCTTTCGCCGTTGTTACGAACCAATCGCAACGTTCATGGCCACGGGCGAATGTCATAAGCTGCATCGTTGTGAACTTTATCAAGAATTGGTCTTGCATCGAATTGAGTATCGAGCGGAAATTTCCAAATATTACATTTACTGCATTCATTATAATTAGTTAGACCAATCTATTTGAGTTCGTATTTTATATTGCTGGGCTATTCCCGGTAATGATTAATCATTAGGTCAACCTCTTTTGTTTTGTATTTTTATGACATGTTACTAAAGAATATTTACAGGGGCACCAGCATCCTCTAAAATCTTTTGAGTTGCTGGGGTCACCACCAGTGGTGATACCTAAAGACCATAATTCCAGTTGGATCCTACAGGACGTCATACTCCCTGCAAAGGCCATTACCGGGCTTCATCTTCGTCGTATCGGCATGGGGTACGTCGTCGTAGTCTAGAGATTGGCCAGTGAACAAAGATGGTAGCGAGGTTAACCGGCCGGGGTGCATCGGACGTACTTAGGTACTATCACACATAAAGGCACTCTACTTGCTCCACTATACTTGCCGGGCTATATCAAGAGTGTACATTGCAGTTGGTGCAGATTACATTTTTAATACGGACATATGTAACATCCGAGAGTCCGCCATTACGATAACAAGCACATGTGCAGTATGCATGCGTACTGCGTAGCTTCTGGGAATTCCTTTTTTTAACACCATACCGTATGTCTGGTTGTTCAAGTGTTTTTAAAGTAAACTTTTGTAAAAAGTTATGATGTTTGTAAAAGTGTGTTCATTTTGATATCAGATTTTAATCAGCGCCATCTTTCAAAAAGGAATAAAAAACCATGACTCCATAAACACAATTCAAAAATAGTACAGCCATAGCGCAGTTACCAGATGATAGATTTTCTATTGGGTCTTCTGCGTAACAGTCAATGTGTACGCCTGCGACTGCATCATAAGATGCCACCCCAACAGGTGTCGACATCGATACATTGATTGATATGTAAATCGAGATTCGGAAACCGTACGCGTTGTGCAAGAATCGATTCATAGTCAAGGAAGGAAACCCTAGAGCGTTCGCTTCCGTGCACCTTCCCTAGCGTCAGGATTACTCCTACGTAATGTTACACCCGATGATTACACGCTTGTTGTATTACATGACCGTCTGGGCTCTAAAGATACTGCGTGACTCAAGTTTCGTACGAAGTCTACCGTCTGAACTTTTAGCAAACTTTGTCAACCAGATGTTATTCATATCGAATTTAGTTTCGCGCTCACTACTGACGTTAACCTTATTCCGTTTGTCTGGAAACTTCTTAAATATGCTCGTTTCTATGCATTTCGTTCAATATGCAACGAGGGTGTTTGTTAATTATGCTGAATGTTGTTTCACGAGCTGTTTGGTAACAAAATAAATTAGGATTATTTTTGCTTATTACTTCGTTGGCATCATAATCTCGAATTTTGCTTTTTAAAGTAGGTTTACTGATTATAACACAAGGCTACGTCCATTACGTACACCTGTTAACAGAACATGTTCTGTTAATAATATATTAAATTCAAGGATCATAATTATGTTTGTTATTAAATTCATTTGGAGTAACTGCTAATGAATGCAGTGGTGTGATTATTATCGATATTTTCTTGAAGGTCTAATTCTGTACGAGTTCACCTGCTACCTAGTGCTACCTATCTTATTATTGTTATTTATACCAAACAAGTGTCCACTTATCCCTGACATTGAAGCTACAATTACAGGCACAGATCATCTCCTATTGAGCCTCGATGGCATTCACAAAAAGTTGTCAGACACCCATACATACCGGTTGTGATCTTTGCTCAGGAATGTTGGTATGTCTGTACCTATGCAGTATGTAATTATAGTCGCCACTGAGAGGCTTGCTTCCATTGATTTTATATGTCGGTACAATTTTTATCATACTGCTCCGTTCATATTCTATAAATAAGGCCTTAACTGATATGCTGCACTTTTATACATATTTTCCTGTTTGTCATGATTGTTATATGAAATAATGTTTTGTGCATTTGGAATGTGGTCGCAGTGGAGTGTTAAAGAGGGTTATCGACTTGAAAGACATCTGCATAAATATTGCATTATATTACAGCCATTTTCACCAATCAGAAGCACGTCGCATGGTGCCATGTTTACCATCATCCAATGAGTGACATTCTTATGCTCGCTAACCACAAATTCGGATAAAGAATTCCATTAAAACAAATAATAATTATGCTTGACGCAAATTAAGTTTTATCTTTTCAGCTCGTTTATTACTATTATTATTATTTTGAAGAACTTCTTATTTTATGTGAGCCAAATTCTCAAACAGACAGACAATATCTTAAAGTCAAATTTTCTATTTTAGTCAAAACAAAACCAACCAAGATCGTTAGTGACTTTCTCAGAGGCGCTACAGTGGAATATATGTTTTACTTCAAAGATCTAAAGGATTTATTATTTTATATTAAGTAGATACTATTAAGTAGACGAAATAAAAGAGAAATTTCCGCTTAATTATTGCTTTAATGGCTAAATTAACACATGTAACAGACAAGTTGTGTAAGATTTCATTCAACTCGCACGCAACCCTAAAAACTCCCTAGTGATTGATTTTCTTATTATTCAACAGCCTATTTGTCAAATATAGAATTAAGTCGTCGAAACAACAGTTTTTAACGTGTGTGGCAAAGGCAAATGACCCAAATTCCTCTATAATTGGATGTTAGGAGCGTGCGCGGGCCGGCACAGAAAGCCGATAGCGAGCATTGTTCATGTTATTGTCATTATTTAACTGCCAGTAACTTTGTGGCGATACCAAGGTCGCTCTATAAAGGTTTTTTATAATCCTTTTTGTATTCAAGCCCAGTAAGGCGGTGGGAATCACCTATTGTCTTCTGTCCTTTCGCTTCCTGACGAGGATGTTAATTCATTGTGGGAGGGTATTTTAATAGATGATTAAATTCAGTCGACAAATTAAATCAGGATAATTTCCCAAAAAAAAACAATCGCTGTTTTTCATCAGTCTATACCATCTACAAAAATAAACTTTAAAATTTCAATCCGATACGTTAATATAATGCTCTAAGCATCAATGTAAAAGGTCTTGCAATAATATTCCCAAATTACTACCAGAACTTCCACACGCGATCTCTTTCAACGGCGCTTATCAATTATTGTGAGTACGCGGTAACTACAGAGATACTATACAAAAGAATCCAGTCAGGTAGCCTCGCGTTCCGTCCGCTTCACCCATTTGCCACCAGGTCATGTCGTCACCACTCACCATCATCAGGCGTCACTCGCCAGTCTAAGCCGGCGCGCCCGTCACAACGGACGTACACTCCGACGTCATTTTGTTCGTACCACGTTCGAAAACCACCCGCAGAGACAACGTTTATAAACTGCTAATAATAACGCCATTGATAGTATGATGTTGACTCGTGTGTTGTGATGCGAATTAATTGTATTAGTGCTTTGTGTTCAGTGGTTTGTGACTTATCGGATTGATTAAACAGTGATTAAGGTAAATAAACTTACTATAAAGCTATTGTTGCAGATTTTCTGGTGAAGGTTAATCGATTTGTTTTTAAATTGTATTCTTGGGTCTAGTTGGCTTCTCTGGCCTAATGTAACTCTACAGGAGTTACATTAGGCCAGAGAAGCCAGCTTTGATCTGTAAACATTCAACAACAATGCTCACCGAAGTAAACCTTGGTTTCCCCAGAGAAATGATTTCTTTATCTTTGGATTACAGAATTAATAAGAATATGATGAGTAAGAAAGTAACAAAATTGAATCTGTTCTATTGCTTAATCAAGGGATCCCAGTTTCGTTATGTCCGAAGCCGAACTCTCTACATGTGTCTTATAACATCCTATAAGAAAATATGCAAACAATATTAACTTCTTAAGAACTTTCTATATTTGTTTCGACAGGCAATATAATATAAACAACTTTTTTAGCAACTTTTCTCAAAATCAAAATCAAAATCAAAATCTTTATTTGTATAAACATAGGTAGGGTACAGATCTTATTTTTTAAAAACATTATGTGAACACTATGTCTCACCGTTTACGGTATACAAATATGGTATTTACATCAGAACATAATAAAAATAGTAAGAGTAAAACTATAAAAAATTTATATGTATGTAAAATTGGTAAATAGGGCACTTTTATAATTTATCAGCAAGATACTCATTTACAGTATAATAAGTTTTTTTTATTAATAAGTTAAGGAGGGACTTTTTAAAATCACAAATGGTATCAATATGTAGAATTGAGCTGGGGATCTTGTTATAGATCCTAGGTGCCATTCCTAAAAAGTTTTTTGAATAGAGAGCAGTGCTGTGTGGATTAGAACATATCTCTTTATTGTGTCGTTTTGATTTCAATGTAGGAAATAAATGCAAGTTCGATTTTACAAATACTGCTATCTCAAAGATGTAAAGACAAGGAAAGGTAAGAATTTTATATTTTTGAAAGTATGTAGCACAGCTGTCTGTAGGTTTCAGTTTGAACACAGCACGTAGACATCTTTTTTGTGCTTTAAATGCTATTTCTCTATCAGTGGAATTTCCCCAGTATATAATTCCAAAACGTAGGGTTGACGTAACATAGGCTTTATATGCTATCAAAACAACAGACTCATTTACTATTTTTGATAGATTATGAAGCGCGTATGAGTATTGGTTTAATTTTTTACACACAAATTCCAGATGATTTTTCCAAGATAGATGACTATCCAAGTAAAGACCAAGAAATCTAGCGCAGTTGGTTTCGGTTATTTTTTTATCTGTATATGTTATATTTAAATTTATTTTTTCAGTTTTTTGGTTAAATGTCATAATTTGTGTTTTTTCTAAGTTAATTTGTAGTTTATTTTTAATTAACCAATTTATTATGGTTTTAATAGAGTTATTTATGTCGTATTTAAAAGATTCAATATTTTTACATGGGACTATAAGTGTACTGTCATCAGCAAACAGAACAGTTTGATATTCAGTACACTTTGGCATATCATTAATATATATAAGAAATAATAAAGGCCCAAGTACACTACCTTGGGGTACACCGCATGTTGTATTTTTTACTGACGAAGAATAAGTTATCTCAGACATAGATGTAGTACAAATTCTATTTAAAATTGTGATTTGTTTCCGGTCATTAAGATATGATTTAATTAGATTTAAAATATTTCCCCTAATGCCGTATCGTTCTAATTTACCCAGTAATATGTCATGGTTCACGTGATCGAATGCTTTCGACATATCCATGAGTACAGCAGCAATAGGCTTTTTTTTGTCTACGCTGCTGACAATTTCGGCAAAGATATCATAAACAGCCATGTTGATATTCCTGTTTTTCCGAAAACCATATTGTTCGTTGGCAAGTATATTATTAGATTCTAAAAAAGAATTTAAAGATTTATAAATAACTTTTTCAAAAATTTTGGAGAATACGGGTATTAAAGCAATGGGACGATAATTCTTTAGTAAAGTTGTTTCGCCCTTTTTATGAAGAGGTTTTATCGTGGTAAATTTCAATAGATGCGGGAAGTGACCATGTTCAATACAAATGTTAATAATGTAGCTTATTACGGGTGCAACTATATGAGATACAAGTTTAATAATATTAGTTGTTATTCCATCATAACCCGCGCTATTTGTATTTTTAAGTGCATTTATAACTTTGAATATTTCGATCGAGTCCGTCGGTGCCATAAATAATGATTTGGGATAATAATTGATGCAAGTTAAAGCGTTCCTATCGTTATTTATTATATTGTTAGGATGGACAACGTTGGCAAAATAATCATTGAATGACGTAGCTATTTTTATAGGATCATTTATCTGTTTATCACCAATAATTATATTTTTAATGGATTCAGGGGGAAAGTTTACTTTAGATTTGTTTATTAATTTCCATGTAGTTTTAGTTTTATTTTGTGAGTTATTTATTAAATGACAGTTTTGAGATTTTTGGGTTAGGCTTATAACTTTCTTTAATCTATTAGAATATTGTTTTAGTAAATTTTTATTTTCAACGTTAGGATTACGCCTATATTTCCATAGCATTTCTCGTTTCCGTTTACTACAACATCGGATACCTTGAGAGATCCATTTAGGTGTTTTACGAGTAGTAATTTTTTTTCTCACAATAGGAAAACATAGATCATAAAACAATTTAATGAGTTCATGAAATGAGTTAAAAGCTAATTCAGGGTCAGAATTATTATATACATCGTCAAATCTTAGGCTACTAAGGGCGTCGATAAACTTAGATTTGTTTTCAGAGCTATAATCTCGATTAAAAACATACCAGTGATCAATAGTACAGGTCTTTTTTACAGGACACTTAAAGATTTGAGCTGTATGGTCAGACAGGGCCAACTCTACAACTTTACCAGAACCACCTTTGAAATTATGCAGAATGTTATCGATACATGTTCCACTAGATAAACGTGTAGGTTGTTTTATACTCGGTTTAAGATTATAATTCAGTAGGAGATGTTTGAATTCAATTGATAACCTTGTATTTTGGAGAAGATCAATGTTAAAATCGCCACATATTACAACCCTTCTTTTCAAGTTACGTCCGTAAAGGTTTAGAATATTATCAATGTTTTCGAAGAAAATTGAAGTAGCTACTTTAACGTGTTTAGGGGATCGATAAACACAGATTATGATTAATTTGTGAGTTATCAATTCTATAGCACAACATTCAATGTAATTAGGAACACAAAACTTCCTAATATCTATTACTCTATATTCAAGTCGATGTTTAATTAGAATACAAGTGCCTCCATTTCTTGTGTTTCTTGAAGAGCTTGTCGCAAGTAAATAGTTAGGTATGTATAAATGTATATTGTCATCAGGTTTCATGTTGTGCTCCGTAATACATAAAACATCTAAATTTATACCTTCCAGTAAAAGTTCGTTAATGTGTAAATTTAATAGGTCTGACTTTCCTATTAGCCCGTTAATATTTTGGTGAAAGATATTTAAGTAATTATAAACGAAAAAACGTATTCATATGTTCAATATTGGTGCATTCAGTTTGTGTTGACTGATTGGTATATATTTTATTAATAGTGGTGATTGAGTTATTACGATTATTATTTATAGCAACATTAGAAGATGGTTGAGAAATTGAAGTATAGGGGTATTCTGATTGTAAATCTAAATAGTTTAAGAAATGCATCAAGTTATAGAAAATCTTTGCAACTGCTTTATTATTTATCCTTGCATTATATTTCCAGAACATTTCATTAGTGTATTCAAGACAGTAATTAGAATCAAAAAGAAACGCATATTCACACAACTCTACATCTGAATACATCAGATGGTTAAAAAATTCAATTCTTTTATTAAAGATTGTAGAGTTATTACATAGTTTAAAATTAGGTGAACATATGACAAAATTAGTATTCAAAACATTTCTTAACTTATTTTTTATGTAATTAATTAAAAATTTATAGTTACTGGAAACTTCAAAATCTTTTTCACCTATGTATATAATACAATAGTCATCATGGGTAAAGTTTATAAGCTTTTTATCTAAATCTGTGAACAACTGAGTTATGCCACCACCTGGCATTATGTAATGACATAGTTTATACTTGTGAAATAATTTATTACCTATATCTAGTATTTTATTAACGTTATTGCTAGTAATCATACATATTTTTTTGGAAGTATTTATTGGTCCCTGTGTAGCTGTATTCACATGTAGGTAAGAAGTGTTTAGAGTTTGTGTATTTGGTGTTACACTATTGTTTTTTGTATCAAGGGCAGATGATGTTGGTATATTATTCGTATATAACAATATATTATCTTCTACAATTCCCTTTTTTTTAAGTTTTAGTGTAGTATTTTCCGGAGTAGCTGTTATGAGTGGTTCCTTAGAGTTTGGTTTACAATCATCACTTGAAGTTTTCTTAGATATTTCATGTAGAATACCTGATGCTTCAGAAGGGTTCTGCTTACTATCCGTCATAGTGTTATCATGAATGATGTAGGGGCTATCACTTAAATTTTCCGTAAGCTGCCGTTTTACACTATTTTTCCTTACAGTAGACGTAACAGTTTCTCCAAGTGAAGAAAGTGGACTATGGTAAATTTGTTTCAGAACTTGTATTTCAAGAGTTAGCTGAGTAATGTGATTTTTTAATTCTGAATTCTCCTTCATCACATTATTGAGCATATTCTGCGTATTTTGTAGATCAGATTTAAGGTTGCTGATTTCAGTTTTTATTTCTTCACTGCATACAGAAAAAACATGGGTAGACAGATCAACACTCTTCTCTAAAAAATCATTTGAATATGAAGAGCTGAATGAGTCGCTCATGTTCAAAATTTCAAGCGATGATGATTTATGTAATGGTTTTCTGTAAGTAATGTTATTATCTTCAGATTGATCCATAATTGTTAACTAATATTTTATTTTTAAATTCTGCTATTATGTAAATAAGGGAAAATTACCCTTATTTTTTAGGTACTGTATTTGTGTTGGCAACACAGCTTTTTTAATGCTCTTGACAATTAAAAGAGTAAAGAATTTGTCGTGGATAGGGGCTTTTTTTTTTTTTTTTTACACCGTGTAAAGTAGCGTTTAGCCACTTTCATTCACTGATTCTATGTTGTCTATGGATTAGTATTATTTGAATGTTGTATGCACTGATATAATTTCCACATTTAATTTTGTCGAGAATGTCATCCCATGTGATAAAATATTGTTTATGGTATTTGTTTGGATGCGGTACGAAATTCAAAATTCAAATATGAAATGTTTTCAACAGTAGGATTTTCAATAATGTTGACTGTTTAGGTCACGTTTCACTATAATATGAATTGTTATGTATGTCATTTAACACTCTTTAACTATTATTTACTTATTTTCACTTAGGAATGTGGTCACTAGATCACAACACACAGTTAAAATGTTCGACGTTTACAGAAATAAAGTTAGTTCTAAACTTTATTAAATGTTCCAATTTGGTTGAAAACACTGTCACCAGGGTATCTTTAATTACTAAAACTAATTAATATACTTTTATCAATTATTATTGACTTTTACTATTTTTATTTATTTAATAACTAGGAGCTTATGTTGTTTTGGCTTGGTGTTGCCAGAGTATTCTCGTACAATAAAAACAAACTATATTGTTTCAGTCAATGATTTTATGTCAAACATGGCATTTATTTATCACTCGAAGGTCGCGACTAAACCGAAATTGTGGATTATAGATTGTACATTATAAAAGTAAAAATTACTTGTATTATTACTGATAAATTAGCATCCTTATTCCTAAAACAACAATTTTAAACCATGGATTAATTATACCTGTCACTGTCGTTTCCACGTCAGAAAATAGAGATGTCAATAGACTTAAGGCAGGTTAAGGTTAATACAGGCATTATCCTCGTTTATGAATACGAGGGATGAAGTTTACCATGTTGTGAGTAATTAAACATTTGCCACTTGCAAAAATCCTTATTACATTCTAAGATGAGCGGATGAAGGCGATGAAGTCGAACCTAGATGCAATTGGCACAGGACAGCGGTTATTGGCATGGCTTGAAGGAAGCCAGCAGTGGGATATTAAAGGGTGTGGATGATGTTCATTCATTCAACCTGAGCATTCAACATTCGAATCGGTATCTAATAAACCCAGCTTTACGCTCGCTCTGACAGCCAACACGCGTTTGACAGGTTTTTAATTATGGATTTTGCACATAATCGATTTGTGTGCGGTTTGCAATTGATAGCTACACTCTTAATGACCAGTGTTATTATGTTTATGTAACAACCTAATATTAGTTAATAGAACTCGTTTCTGAATGAAATTTAACTATCCACAGCAATTATATAAACATCAATTTAATGGTTTCTTTCAAAAACACCTTATTGTTCCGAAATGGGATATACATTGAGTTACTCGGGCGTAGAGCTATCTAAATTAAAAATACTGTACTATAGAGCTGATTCAATTAAGGAGTCAGATTGATTTATTGACTAATTGGTTAGATATTTTTGTTTGCACAGTCTCTGATTTATGCGTAATTACTTGTTGTTGAATCAATATTGATATTGTATCAATCTTCTAATACTTTAGGAATTTGTCTTTAACACTATTTTATTACCAGTTGTATCAAATGAAACATCAATGACCAATCGTCAAGAATTCGTCAATGCGTATTTATCATCACGGATGCGATCAATATTCTGGTGCTTATTATAATTGCCTATTGCGTCCATAATAAACATACACAATACACACAGGCCAAATGTAATCACAGTAATAACGTCACATCAGCTGCAATAGACAATACAAGCGGGGCCATTTCAAGTCGATCGACTACGTGAGTTGATTTAGTCAATAAATCGACTAGTCTCGGTTACAACAAATCGGTTACCTAACCATGGAAAGCGATCAAATTCACGAGTTGTGTGTTATAAGTATTATTTGTACGTTTGTCTACAGTGAAAGTAATGGTCAGTATGTCGGTCGAGTTTAGATAAATTGCCAGTTTACGTCCATATTATTCGGACGTTTAAGTTTAATGTTACACGAAGTATGAGATAACTATCATAACAAGGCAGTTATGTGTGCTTGCTGGTCTTTTTACAGTATTTAGCCGTTCGTGTAGTTAAAAATATATTTATGACTTTAATAATATTTGGGTAACGTTCTCAGATGTTAAATTAGAAAGTGTATATCAACTGTTAAAATTTAGGATAAGTACTTTAATTACAGCTTATAACACACATAAAGCATAAAACACCATGTTCTATGGTTCTGTGCCCATTACAGAATGTTGAGAAAAATAACGTTCGAATTTTACGACAAAGCTAAACTAATCGACTAACTTTGGAGAAAACTAAATCGATTATAAATGGTAACTTTAATTTAAAATCTTTTGGAATTCAGTAGGAAGAGAGAAATAGGTTTGTATACTATACTAAATCGATTAAGTATATCCGATCGGTAAAATGTCAAATGGAACCGATCGCGATTATGATAAAACAACTCGATTCGGTTGCAGAGCTGGGCGATGCGAGCGTGATCATTAATCTTTCCGCAACACTGCGCAGTGGTCGCGTGACTTTGTTTTGCATATTCTTTTACATTCCGATCATCGTAATTGTCTTGTTCTTATTAGCATGGTGTTTTCCTCATAACTAGCTAGAGAATTCATAATTGCAAATAGATATTTAAGAGTAACTAAAATGAAAAACTAATCGCAATAGAGATCAGAAAGTCAGCTTGTCAACTGGAATTCTGACTTGGCCAGTTAGAATCCTATTAGGATTTAAATAATGTAATAATTTCGGTAGTCAGTTTTCAGGTCTTTATTTGCATGATTTTATTAAAATGGCAAATGCAAGTAGTTTACTTTTCTATCGCAGTTTTGTAAAGTTGACTAGCTTATTGAAGAAAACCGATTTATGATTTAACATTTCTATTACGGATTTTATGCTTATCGTATGCATAATTTACATTACCATATATGCAGACGCGCGTATGAATTTTAATCACCGATTGATTTTAATAGCGAAATACACCGGCCATCGACCACATACGAGCAGCCTTGGAATAATAGAAACAGAAAGCGCTTTAGAACACAAGACCAGTAATCAATTCAGGATCCATATTCGATGCCTAAAGTAATCGCCTAGTTAAATCGATATTACAGAATATTGCATCACTCGATTATACGTATAACAATCGACTAATGATTATAACTTCTATTTCTAGAATAAAAATAGAAATAAAGTCGGGCGTCCACATGTGTGTGCCACGTCAAACATTAAGGTCGGTAAGTCACGCGCGAGCGGCGTCGGGTGCAATTATTACTTTATTACAGACTTGTTAACTTTACTGATGGCGGTGAAGTAATGTGCTTGTAACCGCAATGATCGTGATCAACTACATATATTACTAATACCAATGGTGTTAGCGTTTAGAAACTGGCTATGTACTGTGGATGTTGGAATTCTTTGTCGATAGAGCATCAGCTTTGAATATTTTATATACCTAAGTTATTTTAACGATACTGTTAAAATAATACAATTTATCGATGCTAGAACAGATGCTTTATTATGAGCTTGCATTGCAGGTCATATTCTTTTGAGAAAGCAATGACGCCGCTACGTGCAGTGTAGTGCGTCGTCTCGCTTTTACAACGGAAAGGGACCTGCAATGCTATCTCATAGTAACCCCGCAGATCTTAATATTACATTATGTACTCTTTTGTTTAACTTTAGGCGATTTAAGATTAAGGCGCATTAACAGGTCATCTACATAGATAAACGAAATTAAGATACAATTTCCTTTTAGAATACTACTGTGTGGAGTTGTTATAAACGCCACGTCAAGTCTTATACCTCAATCACTTTTAGTTGAACAACCCAAACCAACCTATAAACAACATCGAAACAAGTAACATTATAATTATATTGTGTTGTAGTACCCCCTGTATGTATGTCCATTATTAACCACTCGTATCTATCAAATTTTCTCCGTAATTAAAATTCGTAATGGGTTATAGAATTTTCCAGAAAACGTATTTGTTTTAACTACACCGACCTTTGTCCAAATTTCCTCACTTCACAAAACAATTTAAAGATTTGTCTAACACGGTATCCATTGCATTGTTTCATATAACAATACTCATTGTGAGTGTACACGTCCGGCAATGTACGTAACCTTGAGCATGGGAAGCGTTTCTTCACTATGGACATACCTACTTGAATATTTTAAGCCCTTTCCCTTAACCTCATTAAGACATGTTTTAAGATAAGGTAATTAATTCCCTTACCTGCTTTGTTCTGATATGTTTCTAAGAAGTATTCCTTTTGGACACACTTTTTTTTTAAAGATAATTTAATTTAGCGAACTTGACGGACTCACTGCCGTGTGACTAGATTGATTTATTTTGGCAAGGTATATTTTATTAAGTATGAGTGCGAAGGTAATCCTAAGTTTAATGATTCTTATCAACAAGAAAGTATTTTTTTACTTTATAAAGTAACTAGCGGCCCGCTCCGGCTTCGCACGGGTTTAAAATATATAGCTAATGTCATTCACTGAAAAATGATTAAAATCAATCCAGTAGTTTTGATTTATTCATTACTGCCCGTGGCCCGCACGCGTTAAATTTTGAGTAAAACAATTCTTCTTTCCCTAAACCACCTTTCCCGCCCCGGCCGACCGGAACTGCCGCAAACGCTACGTCCCGCAATTTTTAAATCTGAAATATCTTCGAAAATATTCATTTAAATCATATGCTGTAAAGGGCCATATAGATCTATATTAAATCAACAATGTATTTAATTAGATAAGGATTAATGCTGTATTGATTAAAATCGCTTCGAAAATTAGCCATTAATTGTCGTAAAAAGTAAATGACAAAAAAATGTTATTGCAATGCATTTGCAATGTAAGCGGAAAAAATTTAATTATTTACGACATCACATTAGAAACCTTAAAATTAACAGTATTTCTCCACTTTTTAATGGATGTTATTATAAATATAAAACTTCCTCTTCAGTCACTCTATCTATTAAAAAAAAACCGCAAAATCCTTTGCGTAGTTTTAAAGATTTAAGCATACATAGGGATATAGGGACAAAGAACCGATCTCTTCTGAGACTAGCCAACTACGCAGCACATATTATAGTGCACAAGTATGCGCGCAAACACAGGTGCACTCCCTATTCCCTCACTCTCATAGTCCGATGGGACGGTAGACCGACACGACCGGAGGGAGATCAGGCGCAGGACCAACGGCTTAACGTGCCTTCCGAAGCATACTTTTATACTATGTAGTGATTATCAGAGTTCACAATAGCAACAACCTATAACATTTTCAAGGTTACCGTTATTTTATAAGTTCAGTATCTAGTACCCCCCGCGTCCCTATAACCTTCATATAATATATCACATGTATAGCTACTTTCATTGATGTTATAGTAATTACCTCTGTCATTATCGAGTAACTCTTTCGTGTTTCTAACATCGATAAGGCTTCTAGACATGTTCAATCGATAAACCGGTGGGAACAGTTTCACTGTCATTTATTATAAATACAGTTTCTAATCACGTATCGAGTTATTGTTTGGCACAGGTGCGGTCAAACAAACTGAATACAATGATCGCTTAGTTTATAAATATTAACTTGCTAACTTATGGCTTGCATGTGCCAAAGGTACCAGCCGATATTAGACCAAATTGTATAAGTGTCCTTTCTGATACTGCGCCAATTACGTCAAAGGTGGAGTGATTGGACTATTGCGCTTAAGGTTCCAGAACAACATTATCCAAGAAATAGAAACAACCTCAAACTTTCTCGACTATTGACGTATAAGAAGCAATAATTTAAGACTCCTTTTACCAAAAGAGACAACGTCATTGATTGTTTGGTCCCACGCGAAACTAATACCGGCATTTGCTCCGGAACCAAGACATTTAAAACCGAGCTATCCTGCGGGAAAAAGGGTGCGAATTACAAATGTCTTCCGTTCAACACCTAAGGTGTCTCCACGGTATCGATGACATAAATGTCAGTTTTAACACCTACGGAAAGTGATTGGTGGTTTGGTGGCTAATCACTACCGCTGAGACCACAGAGTTACAAATACATGGAGTACAGAATACTTGTTATTTCTGAGTAGACAAATTTAGTCGTATCTCTTATATTTTTAGCCTAATCTCTCTCCGGTCGTGTCGGTCTACCGTCCCATCGGACTTTGAGAGTGAGGGAATAGGGAGTGCACCTGTGTTTGCGTAGATGGCTACTCTCAGATGAGACAGGCCGCCGTGATCGACATCACAAATATGCGGTATTCTCTAGCTAATTTTGGTTTTAAGATCTTTTAGATCATCTGTCAATCATCAAAAGTATGGCGTTTAATTAACCGTCTTAATTAAATCCTGAATTATTCAAAAATAACAAGCTTCTTCTTTTCTTTAGAAATGACTTTGTATAATAGAACTAAATTAACTGCAAATGTGCTCTACTTTAACTCTTGCAAGGCATGTATTTACCATCATTCTGTATAACTGATTACGTCACCAATCATAGTGAAGAAAGTGATATTATTCCATGGCATGTGATGAGAATCTATTCGTTCCCACGTCGCACTTTTACTTAAATCAATTAGGAATAGTAAATGTCTATCGATTACTGTTATTATTAGCAATTACATAGTCATAGCTATTAGAAACACATAATCGTTAATAACATTTTGGTAATGTCAATGTCATGATGCAACGTAATGTTCCGATTTTATTATATTTTTATATTGGCCTTTTCTGATCTATCACTTTCTGGAATCGTTCTCTTTTTGTATACTTGCAAGATAAATCATCACGACTTCACGAGGGCTTTGCAGGTAAATAATACATTTATAACATAAAGTTGATTGTCTTTTGTTTCCGTCATTTCTTCACGCAAAATAAATTCGGAAATTCAACAGAAAAGCGTAAAAATGCATTTTTTTTGTAAATACGCCCAAATTATGCATTTGTATGTGACTTTTTATATTGCAGGTTTAACTACGTACATAATAATATCTTACAAGTAAACTTCCTGTCATTGTGCGGCTAACAAATTGTTTGAACACTGTCTATAGGGAGCCCCGCAGGCACCATAAATGGGACAATAGGTGTTAATTAACACACGTGCGCTTGGCTTTATTTAGAAAGAAAAATAATTATGTGACGTCACTGGCTGTATAGTGTATAACATAGGTTGCAAACAAAACCTACTTGTCTCCTAGTAATAGATATAATAATAAAAAACCTCGCCCCGCACTAGAAATTTCTGCAGTATCGTGGAACAGTTTTACAAACATAAAACATCACATACATAAACACACAGATGTCGTCAGAGTCAGGACACACAAATTTTTGTCTCATGCGCGTTATTTCAGCAATTCAATCGCTTAGCCTCTACGCAAATCAGGTCTTCGAAAATAGTAGCGTATCAAAGTACTAACTGGTATAAGAGACAAAGCAGTCTGTCGACTTACTTATTCCCCGTATCACGAAAACTTATACATAAGAGTAGTCCTTATTAAGCTGATCTCTTATTTACTTTATTTGCCGGACCTCGGCTTGACTTAACCCTTATTCATGAGCTGACCCCTTAGACAAGTGGCAAAACGCTTGACGAATAGAATAGAATGAAAAATGTATGGGAATGACCCATGTCATCGATAACATAGTCGAAACATTATGTCATTCCCATACATTAATCATTCTATTCTATTCGTCAAGCGTTTTGCCACTTGTCTAAGGAGGCTGATCACGCGGGCGTTTGAATCCTGTGTGTGAATAGTTTTAGGCTCAAACGGAATGTCCGAATTTTGGACATTCCCGAATATACACAGGAGTAAACTGTGGGTATATACAATATAGTTTACTATCGATAGTAGGTTAGCTCGCTACGAACAATACCTGACCTACATTAACACGGGATGTATTATTATAATATAATTATTATAAAGGGAAAAGTTTGTAATAACACATTACCCCACGATTGGCAACATGCACGATATCACGTTGTAATCAATTACGTGTGGGTCAGTAAGTGTGTTTTATAATATAGAACAAGAACTTAGGTTTAATTTATTACATAACGAACTTATTGAGTTTGAAACCTTAGTGGAATCAGATACCGAAATCAAAACGTTACGTGCTTAATCCTGCTTCAGCATCATTATCTGGCTTCTCCTATGGCACGCCACTGAGCTCGATCTTCGGTCTTCCACTTCCAACTGCTGCCAGCTATTTTGCATGTATGTATCGTAATCCTGCTTAAGTAAATATAAAGGTAAAAGAATTTCATACTTACTATGAGCACATAAGCGTTCACGCGCTAAAGTTCAGCCGAAGGAAATGTATGATTACTGTGTTTGTAGTTAATACGCTAACAACGCATATTCTAGTGACCGTAATACACCTTGTCTGACTTGTAACGTTTTACACATTGAGCCACTTCCTTATTTTCTGTACCCCGAGTCTAACTTATGTTGATGTGAGAATTTGTCGTTTCAGTATAAAAATAAGTTTGTTCAGTTTAAACCCTATCGAAATTGAACATAATATAATCTTTACTAATTTATTTGTTGGTTATGTAGGGAGTAAGCCCCGGAACTACCCGTCCGATTTTCAAAATTCTATCACCAATATTGAGAATGGACCTTCAGGGTGGACAAGGACATAGTTTACTTGGATCCCGGAAAGGCAAAACAAAAAATACCACACCGATTAAGTCTTGGGCGGAAGCTCGTCAGTGATAATGTATGATAGTCGTCTATTGTTTTAACTCCGTAATCATCAAAATCATTAGGGGTTCTCATTATCCCAATGAAATAAATATGACTTAGAATCACCAATTTAATATACGCATATGTATTTTGTGCTAAGCAATCTGAACCTACCTAGAGCATCTAAACTCTAGATGCTCTAGGTAGGTTAGCTTAGATTGAGTTATTAGTCAGTTTTTTGTTAGCTCTAAACTTAGCGTTAGTATTCTAAAGGGAAAATCTTGTTTTCTAATTTAACTTTATTGGCTTTTAAATAATCTACAGCATCGGTTTAGTACCGGCTAGAAAGAATAAACAAGGTCTTACGACGGTTTACGTGAAGATTCCAAGTGTGTTGGCACTGTTCCTAATCGGAGACTATGGCTTCAAGTTGATATACAACTTCACTGATATATACTTACTTATGTAGGTACATCTCTGTCACATGAGAACAATCTGAGGCAAAACAGGGTCATAAAACATAACGGTTCTTATTTATCGTCAAGAATCCTAACTTTGCTTGTTAAAAACTGAGATGAGTTTAATTGGCATAACTTGACATTTTATTTTTGGAAGTACACTTTTCATTTGTTTTTATGAATGTCATATGAATATCTATCTTGTATATTAGACATCACTGACTAACTGTAATGGAAATAATGGCGATAAAGCTTATTGTCTAAAATCACCAATCCGCAGTCTCAAGCCCATTTTACCGTCCTTCTTAATACAAGAAGGGGCCTTAGCTCTGCCATGGAACATCTATAGACTGGTATTGTCATTATATATCAAGTAACATTGTATTTGAGTTCAGTGGCGTGCCATAGGAGAGGCCTATGTCCAGTCCAGTGGACTGAGATAGGCTGATGATGATGATTGCATTTGAATAAAAATGTCACAAACAAATGACACCAAAAAGTGAAAGTTTAGTACTTGAATGTTATTGGCCTGGTATCTACATATAACTATCTGTTAGTGGAACATTGTATCCGACATCCAATAGCCCTTTGTCTCGCATAATGCAGAGAAACTTCATGACAGTCGGAAACTGCAAGATTGGATAACGCAGTGCCAACATGACGAAAATTATACACTTTATGTGTCATTGTGTTACTACTTACTAGACGTTTACTTTACTTTGATTGCTTCCTGTAATCTTTGAAATCTGTGGTCAAAGGTCTCTTATATCACAATACCACATCTCCGTTTTACAACGTGACTATAAGCAGTTAATTAGTCTTAGTAAATTGGTGTGAGTAACACAAGGTGTAATCTAAACATGTGTCAATACTCAGTATAGTATACTACACCTTATAAACAGAAAATATTTTGAGTTTAAATATTAGGTAAGTCAATATTTTGTATTTTGACATTACGTTTGGTAATCAGCGACAGTGACCTAACTAGCGCCTAAGCCTGTATTGCTATACCGCAAGGTTTATAGTAAACATCACATTAAAGACGTAAGCCATAATGTCAAAGTAATATTTATAATTCCTGCCTTTATGTGACCTAAAACAATCCAGGCATATTTTAAGTTATAAAAGGCATACCTACTCCATTGCTTGAAATTATCATAACTTTCCGTCGATTTCACGGTGTCGGCAATCCGACGTTCTCTCATCGATAGTGTTTGCGATGCATCATGCGCGTGCGCCGTTACTGACAGTTATTCAAACTGGGCAATGAGGCTTACTCGCGCCTCGCTCTGCCGACACTCGACCTTCGACACGGCATCGTATGCTTACCAATAGTGTTTACAATAGGTTAGGTACTTAGGGTTTCCCATCCATCAAATTGACTGTACCTGTTACGTGGAATGACGTTACAATACATGTTTCAAATACAAATGACTGATGAAGACTTTAAATACAGGCAGGCATGAGTGCTCAAACTTTTAAATTGAATATATTTTTTAATTCGCATACCTAGGGCTGTTCGCAGAAACGGACGACGATTAGCTAATTGCTAGGATCTGACCGGCTTTTGAACTTCTTCCAGGAAAATATGGCGTACAAATTATACGTTGTATCTTCAAATCCGTGGAAAGGCCGATTTTTATGGAATTTCTAGAACAAATTACAAAGACAGCCGTCTTTTGTTCGTAAGATATAAGTACGTAGGTTTCTGTGTTGTATTTGTGTGCAAACAAAAGTGTTTCAAAGCAACTTTCGTTTCTTTTCAATTAGTCCACTTAGTGAGTAATGGCACAAATTCAAAATTGGCTATTTTGTACTCAAAAGGCGTTCATTCAGCGCACTTGTTCACAGACTTTTAAAATTAAGTTTAAGTATATGAAAATATGTCAAGACCATAAGTCACACATTATCTGCGCATGATTTAGCATAGATTTTAAACTGAGTTATTATCTCGTGATGAGCCGATGTGGGAACAAAAAAGAATATTAGAGATACGTGTCTATCATTAGGCTGTTGGTTGGAAATAATGTCTTGATGACACCTCCAGAACTGTGCTAGTGTTACATAACGGCACGTGTCACATTGACAGTTCAATTTATACATTACGTTAAATAATAATACTTTGTTAATTACTGTTTTAAAGTAACAAGTTTAACCACACTTACGGGACTTAAGCTTTTCTCAAGCTAAGGAAGAAAGTTTTGCGATATACCACGTATACACATTGGTGCAAAGTTGACTAGGCCCAAGTGAAAATGGACGCCATAACTGAAATTTCCTTAGGAGGTCATTATTATACAATTAAAAAGTAAAGCCGAAACCAACTTGAGGGTTTTAAAGTCCAGAGATTAATGCCTACAACGCGACAGAACGAAAAGGTGAAAAGGCGTTAAGGGTGAGGAGGTATTTAAGTGTCTGCACTCAAATGTTACCATGTATCTCCCAAATGGTTCCACCAATATCGTTTTCTGTAATTATTTAGTTAAGTGTGACCGATCAACAATGTTGATCGCAAACTGGCAGCAGTTATTTAAAGACATAGTCATAGTCGCGTTGTGTATGCATGTGTATTTATTATAAACGAGTTAGAGCAAGTAGGTTGTAGCACGGATAAGCCGCAGGTGTCGTTAGTGGTGTGTGAAGTATAATACGATGCGCCACCTGCCGAGTAGGGCTTGAACCTTGTAGATAGTCGTCCTACCGTCCTCTTGACCTACAAAGGTAACAAAATTCGGAATGCCATAATTAACGTACACTGGACTGTCCTAGACTTTGCATGCGTTACATTTTTCGTGTCTTTTCCGGGATTAAAGTATTATTCTTCCTGAAAGTCTATTCTAAATATTGCTGTAAGTTTTTCGGATCGATAAATCGGATTAATAATTTCGAAGATTCTTTCTTTGAAATCGCGGATCTTCAAAATATTAGCATGATTTCCTTAACACCAAAAACCAGAAATTCCCAAATGTATTTGTAATCAAAAACGCATTTGTAGCTTTCCATAATCACTGGATTTAGTAAACGATGATTTCTGTCTGGCTGCTTATCCGAAAGTTTATAATAGACTAGAAATTTTTCAACAAGATTGCCACCTTTTAGAATTAGTTTGATCACACTAACCAGTGTGTGAGTAGGCTGTATGTAGGTTTGGATATCATCTTACGTTCTTACTTCCTAGGAAAAGTGGTCACTAGTTTAAGAGAACATGGCATCTCATAAATATCCCGTTGCGCGAGATCTCAGCATTGTAACAAGCAACCATCCGCTCCTATTCAAACACGCGACGCTGACAATTAGCCTGGATTCGAAAACCGTTTTCTAAATAAACACCGCCATTAGATAACCATAGTGTTGCACTGTGGCGTTCCACGTTTATTTGCTATGATTTTCATCACGTATTGTCGGACTTTCTAAGAGGTATGCGCATGCGCAGGTTAATTCCTAATGGTGTATCTGAACGCGTCGCACGCGTCATTGTGTAACTGTTACAGAAGATCGATCGTTAAACACTTCCTCAGTTGTTATGTGGAGCTTACGCGGTGACAATACAACGTTTGTAAAGTAGAGCACATTGTTAGCAAAACATAGGTGTTGCTTATAAAAATAACACGTGACTGAGAAGCTGTTGGGATTTACCCTCTTACTTATGAACGATGCTAAAATGTGTTTTATGGACATAAAATTTTCTTCATAAAGCCTTAAACACTGATAGCGGAGTGGCGCGGAGTTAAACCCTGGCACGCACCAATGTCTTTTCGAATTCGTGTGCGTACTATAAACTAGTTATCCGTTGCTAAAAACGGTGAAGAAAAACATCGTGAGGAAACCGGCACACCTGAGAGATATTAACGGTGTATAAAGCCATCTCAGAGGCCTACAGGCGGTGTAAACTCTGACACCAGGTTGTTCATCAACCATACGATAAGAAGAAGTCTAATGACATCTCTATTTTTTGATATGAAAGGTATAATTTCATAAATTGTTCAACATTGTCAATTCTTTTATGTAACGGGCAATGATCTTTTTATGTAATATTATTGGGAAGGGGTTATTGTCTGAACATAACGAGGTTCCATCTTGGTACGGGATTTGTGCGAATATACTAGAAGATTAAAGATTTTATCTGAATGATGGAACAGTTTAACATCGTAACTTTACTAACTACATCATAACTAAAGATATACAAGTATTTCTCTGGTTTCAGATAATTAAATAAAATGTACATAAATTTACGGTCATCTTTTACTTCCTGATAAGCGAAGCACGTCACTAATATTATAATCATTGTCACGCAAGCTAATACGCAGTAACAATTGATTACGACTTACCTAACTTAGGTATATTAATGCTTAAACTTTCTTGTCACAGTGCATAATATCTTGAACTAATCTCTTCCTATGTACCGTATGTATATGTGTATGATTAATTAAATACACACACAGTCACGACTGTAGTCCCCGGAGGACTGGACTTAAGTATTATTAAATTTTTATTTGGCTCAATATACATAGCTTACAGAGTAATAGATTATTGATCCATGAAGATGTATAAGAAATATTTATTGCTCTATACAACTATAATAAGCTGGCAAATAATACAATTAGCATTTTTCAAAGATAACAAAACTTTTCGTTCTTTACACCGTCTAAAACGAAACCCTCATCCAGCTGCAACTCTGCAAGCGAATCCACTTGATTGTAGGAAGATTGTATTATTCTGCATCCTTTCTAATAACGTTTAGCAACATCAGTTACCTAAGTTTTATGGCTAACCGTATCATCTAGCATTCTAGTCGGACCGTTCACTTAGCCCACTCGCTTCGATTACACAGTAAACATCACCAAGTTACATCATATTCATCTTTTTAACTAGCTTACAATTCAAACTTGTTGTGTGGTATTTTAAGATACTGTTAGTATTATTATTACGCTTTAATTGGCGTAGTTTATTAAGATATGGTTTACAAATGTGCATTTTTTACTAATCGTTGCTTAATTGGTTTATAATTAAACCGTAAAGTAAGTAAGTAAACATAACATTTAGTTACTGGGTAATCGTTAACTTAGGTTTTATTTAAAACTCTTTATTATTATAGATAGGTACCTAGGTACATGTGTGTGTTACATGTGTATTAATTTCGTTTTCTGTTCTTTCCTCACGGGGGCTAGGCAACATGATACTGCTTCAATCACACTAATATTGTAAATGCGAAGTGTGTGAGTGTGTTTGTTACCGATTTTGCTAAAATTTGGTATGGAGGTAGCTGTCACCCTGGATTAACACATAGGCGCAGCTAGTCTTTAATAGACGCAAATGTCGAAGAAAGAAAGAAAATTTATTTTTGAGAACTCAACCAGCATTATATACTTATAGTTGAACATTCTCATGTTCATCTATAAGTAACTGATACATAACAAGGGCTCTACATCAATGTAAATCATGACTATACAAGATACCTAAAGTTTACAAAATGTCTTACAAAGAACTGTCGTGTATTTGCATGAAATAGATTCAGATTTTGCTTTTAGGTAATAAAAAGGTAGTCAGAGCAAAGCCGCCAGAATTGTAAAAGTAATAAATTATCAACAGAACAAAAGATATTATAAATCAGGTGTGATCTACGGCGCGTGCGCAGTTCCCACACGGTGAAAGCGCTGCCCTGCTTGCCCTGCACGCGGCGACCCCACTCGTTATTACTTGAATAGGACCAACTTACGGTCCTAAACAGTTTCTAGAGCGAATTTACTGACATTATATTGCTATTATGAGCAAAGCGAAAGTATATTAACAACCTGTATAAGTGGACAAGTGAGATAATAAATCCTGTGCCCTGGGCACCTAGTTATCTACTAGTTCTTTTTATCGTATGGTTGATGAACAACCTGGTGTCAGAGTTTAAACCGCCTGTAGGCGTCTGACATGGCTTTACACTCTCTCTCTTCCTAGCTACATATCCCACATGGTGGTGGGGTCAGCTTTTCTACCATTTTTCCTCCACTTCGCTCTACCCTGGACGTCGTCTTCGGTGACTTTGCACTCCTTCATGTCCTTTAACACTACACCTTCCCATCTGGTTGTGGGTCTTCCTCTAGATCTGCAAATCACACCGTTGAAAAATCTACTAGAAGAAATTGTGGAATTACATACATACATTAAGTCACGCCTATTTCCACCAGGGGTAGGCAGAGACCACGGATTTCCATTTGCTACGATCCTGACATACTTCTTTCGCCTCATTCACTAGTTTGCTTAAAAATATATATTTTTAAGCCTTTTTAGCCCTATTTTAATTAACCTTTCTTAATTGGACTTAAATTAAGATTTTTTGTTAATTTTTCTTAAAAAGGCAAAATCATAAATAAACATATTGTGAAACACCGTGTTGTTTTTAACGTGAGATAGAAACATTACGCTTCCCCCACCGCTGAGAAACGATGGTGGTAAGTGGGACTCTCCCTCATGGACCCAATAAGATCCACAGGGACCTACTCACTAAACACCTCGCAATGCCTGTTCTGCGATTGTGATGGTGGGAAGCGGGATCGCATTACTTCTTTGATATTGTAGAGAAACCTAACTTAGCAGATTTTAACCTAAAAGAAGCATTATTTAAATAAATATAATTCCAAGAAGTTTGCTATAGCGATAGATCACGAACACAGACAGTTTACATTGCAATTTATCATACCAAGCCAAGTAACATACCTAATGCAAACTTAGCAAGCATACATTGTGAAGAATGCCTTTGTTGCCTAAATACCTACTTATTGCCAACAGTGGTCCTTTATCGTCCAACACGACTTGCGACTCGCCATTGTCATTCAAATAGCCGTGAAATTACTGCCAGTAGTGATACTAACGAGTTGCAAGCGTACGATGCCAAGCGTATGTAAGGACCAATTACAAATTGGCATATTTAAAAGAAGAAATTGAACTTATCGTAAATTTGACACACACTTGTGTTAAATAAAATATCCGCCAGTCCGTCTATTACCTGTTAATGAATCCAAGGCCTGACCGTGTCACTGCGCTAAGCCAAAATTATAAGTTAGGTAACTCTGAACTTATGTTAGTCAATAATACAACTTTTCCTCATGTGCAATGTGCTTAAAAGGATATAAAACGGAAGTTATTTTATACCAAGAAAAATAATTCAATTAACACCAATATCAATACCACACGATATACCGTGAGATATGATTCATGTAAATGTTATTTCCCCACTAACTTAACTTTTTCAACGCTATCAATTGGTGCAAATTACAAATACATATTTCATTCTATATCAGTAACACAATCTCGTGGGACATTTACGGCAGTAACGAGCTATTCAACTTACGCCGCGCGGAAAACTGTACAAACAACGCGCAATGACAATAGAAACTCGAACAATCGCCTTGCAACCGACCATTGTGATCTAGATCGACAACTAAACCAGGTTTATAATCCAGTAATTAATTTTAAGCACAAAACGTGACATAATCGTTATAAATTCTCCTACAACTTTAGGTAAACGAGTAGATTACGACGTGTAATAACTTCCTACAGTTTATTTTCATACAATTTAATGTTTATTTAATTTGTTTCAGATGGCGTAGTAAAGCAGACACACAAATGTTAATCAATCTAATGGAAGGGAACACGCTACCCACGAACACTCTCATATCGTCGATCAAAAGCTTCAACAGCGACGGCAAGCAACACGGCACTATCAAGGCTCTACTAAAAAACTTCATACTACCAGAAACAGAAATGGCAATAAAAGAAAACAAAAATAATGGGAACAAATATATTTACACAATACCCGCTAAACCTCCTCTGCCAACTATGACGGAACGTATGAAGTCCATTAATGACGCCAAACAAGCTTTCTTAAATTCAACTGTTAGTTCTGCCGTGGCTCCAGCAAAGTATGTGACAAGGAAAGATGATCATGTAGTCCATTATGCCCAAATAGCAATAACAGAGAGTGACGACACCAGGAGTACAGGGGGAGGGCGAAGTAATAAGTTTACAGCGGAAAATATTAAAAACAAGGAATACAGCACGCCAATTCACCTATCTCCGAGTATAAAGAAAACAGTGGAACAACAGCATAGAAAAGTAAGCTTTAAAATAAAAAATGCATCTACTTCACATAAAAGGCCGCCTCTCGCTAAAACTATGACGATTTCAAGCAGTAAAGTTGCAGAATTGACTAAGAAATTTAACAATTTACAAACTGATAGTCATACGGTGTCGGAAAAACATACTAAACTTGCAAAAACATGTGAAGATCTACAATCTGCATCCCGATGGTCGGCTAGCAACAGCTCTACGCCTTCCTCCACACTAAGTTCCAGTCCGAACATTAAAATTGTTGTGCGACAAAGACGAGGTTCCAAAAAACGAAACAACAGAAAAAGATGTTCGAGTATGGATTCAATGGATAACTTAATTATTACAGACAGTTTAAGTAAGATGCGGGTTATTCGTTCCAAGTCAGATGGTACCAAAATACCAAAATCTCCAAAGAAACGCTTAAAATATCAGGATTCTAGTGAACAACAGAGTGGGTCCGATTCTGTTGACGGTAGTCCAGTAAAGGTAAAAGAAACCGAAGGAAAGCAAGACAAAGCTCCTGTAGAAAGTAATGTAGTTAAAAATGTAATAAAAAAGTTTGAATGTGAAATCACAGCTCAAACAAATTCGAACACATTAAAAAGACAACCTGTTAAAAGTAAAAGTACAACACCTGTAAAAGAAAAACCTAAAGTACCTGAAAAGAAATCATCACTAGTATTAACTAAAAATCTCGTCGTAAAAGACGGTATTCCAAAAATAAAAACTATCAAACCTGTTATAAATGAATCACCAAAACAAGATAAACCTACTGATCTAAAATCTGAGGTCCTAAGAAGAAAAGAACCCATATACGACCGAAAAAAATATAGAACCAATTACATACACTCAGATAAATTACCTCTGAAGGTTGTCGAAATAATTCCAGAAGATATTCACGAAAATACTGCAGTAACAGTAACTATCAACAGTGAAACGAATGAAGTAGTACCAGTTTCAGACATTGTTAAGCCAAAAGAAGAAGAAATAACTCAGCGAGAAATTAATTCATCGATAACGCCTAATGAATCTTTCTTGTGGCGTAGAAAAAGTAGCACCCAAATTTATTCAGACTCTGAAAAATCTGTATCAGATAGCTCATACAGTTTTGTTAGTGTAAGTATGAACGGGACAACGATCAGCTGCTCTGATGAACCACATGAAATCTCGGCGACAGAAGAATCTCAAGCTGCAACTAATGAATCTCAAGTAAACGTTATTACTAGTGAACAGAATTCTGAACATAACATGGATTTCGAAAGTAATCTTGTTGAAGCTTGCAACAATGAAATAATCGTTGGGTTCACATCGAAACCAAAAATAGATGATGAAGTTGAAGATTACTATGAACCGCTAGAACCTAGGGATGAACAAAATATTGTTGTAATTCCTATTAAAAATGTAGATAGATCTTCCAAAATTAACTGTCCATTGCCGGAGATTCCTAAAGATGATAAAGACGTGAATGAGTCATCCGACAAAGAAAATATTTACCAATGTCTATTAGAAATGAGATCACATCCTGAAGGCGATGAAAGTAGTCTGCATAATTATGAGCTTTGCGATAATGAGCTGGAAGAGAGAACGCGAGGCGATGGAGACAGCGACGACGGCTATGAATACTGTAAGTCTCCTGTCAAACCATACTGTTTAACATCAAGCGCTGGAATTCAAATAGCTGAAGACTATCAACCCTTTTCTAAAAATAACAATAAAAACTACGCAATATCAAAGTCAGTAAGTGGGGGGTCAACAGTTAGTTATGAAAAGATAGGATCAGAAAGGATTTATGAGAAAATCCCGTCTCGACAGCCGAAGTCCAAAGACAGCAGTCCTACTTACAGCAGCAGACACTCGTTTATTTCCGATTATACGGGTTACAACGATAATGAAAATATTTATGACACCATAAAACATGGAGATGGAATTTCGCTGTCACACTGTTATGAGAGCATACCAAACAGCCCAAGTATGGTGAAGCTTAGGAATAATCTTAAGAAGCAGTTGCCCTCGAATGTGCAAAAGAGGCTGTCGTTCGACACTGTGTCCAACATCAGTCAGTCAACCATGTCTAGTGAGCAGAAGACCAACAGCCTGTACGGGCAGCGTTCGGTGATCAGTTACAACGGCCAGGAGATCGCCTTCCAGGTGCCCAGCAGCGAGACCAGTGTCAGCGACAGGAGTGACCGGAGCGATGACTGGGTGGACGTCTCTGATGAAGAAAAGAATGAACAGAAGATTATCATGTAAGTAAACTAATCATATCTTACTTATATTACCTTTAATAACAAATATAATACTTCATAAAGTCTGTGAGAACCATCTATTCAAACAGTAACCAAAACTAAGGTTGCGTGTGTTTATTTACAGCAAGACTATAGTTTTTGAATAACAAGTCATAATATTTACAGAAACCGTAACAGGTGCTCGATAAGCAGGCGATAAAACATATTACCTTTTACTATAAAACTTGACAAAATAGAACAACGAAATATCATTCTACATGACCCAATAAACTGGTTGGTTGCCTGCAATAACAGCTTCTAAAGAGAAATGCAAACATTGTTATCGGTACTTGATACGGAATCGTTAGGTGGCTCAGTTTGGGAATTGCAATGGAAAAGTCAACACGTCTAACGTCTATTCGTTACACAAATTCCGAATTATGAACAATGGATATTTTGAATTACAGCGTGCGGGAGAGAAGCCGCGGCAGAAAGAGTCCGATCAGCTGGTCGCAGAAAGTGCGACACCAGTGGCAGAAGTCTCCGAAACCAAACAGCAACGATAAAGGTTAGTCTCTACAATTGTTAATAGGTAGAATTATATATTACACTTATAAACAAAACTTTACAATCTCCTATGTGGCAAGCCATATAAAAATATAGCAAGCAGCGCCATCTTTTACGTTACTGCTGTACTACGTGCAATGATTATAATTACTGCTCACTTCTTGCCGTAGCAATAGATGGCATTTATAGCTTCGATTTTTTAGCAAAATAGATCTTCTATTCTTTTTATTATTGAAGCAATCTAGCCTAGTAGTTTTTAAGTGATGTTATAATCTGCCGGTTGTCGGTATAAATCGTGTTTGCGCAAGCACAAGCTTTAGCCACTCGTTGCGCAAATTGTGGCGACAGGCGTCCTACGCTCACATTCCGCCGCCTCAACACAATGCTTAGCTCTTGTAGTAGCCATATTTGCGTTTTTTGACAGCTCGCTTGGAACCCTATATTAATTATGTCCAGTGTTATTAACAGATACTTAGGCTAGAAGTCTTTATAATATACAAGTAGCTAAGCTCTACTAATATGTTCTTAATCTGACAGGTTATCTAAGCTATTGATCTTCTACGAAGTTACTCCTTATTTATAAAACTTAGATAATTATGAATTCAAGTGTTAATTTTGCTGCATATCAGTCTTATTGAGACCTCATTTGTAAGCTTATTTATGTTTTGGTCGTACTTAACATTTACAAATTATGAAGGTACATATATCTAGCTGTAGATTTCGGTGAGGTTTAAACCTAAGTTACCTACGCCCACGTAAGTTTATGACAACGCAGTTATTTTGTAAAATAGTATCTAGGATATAAATAGAAAGCTTGGACACTATTCTAATAGAAAAAGTTAAAGATAGCAATTTCAAGCTAGTCTCAAATTCAAACATCACCATTAGAAACGCTAAAATAACCGTTACAATCAACCTAAACCTGCTTCTGTAAATAATATAATCGATTAAAGATCTTCGAACCATAACTAATAGGTAAAAAACTACTGATACCTACTAAAAACATCAATACAGCCACTTAAGTATCTTCTAATAACGTGAGGCAGTTTCAATCAATACAATGCCAGTAACAATTGATGGTGTTACTGTTTCGAAACTAGCTTAACCCTTAATTTGGCACCGATAAAAATATTCAAAATATATGAATTTGACAATTTTGTGGTTTCAGGAGTATGTCATAAAGTTCTGGAAAAATTAAAAAAAAAATCTACTATAGCCCACTGCTGGGAAAACTGGTGTCCGTCACAGCGGACCTTGCCAATTACTGTGAAATTAATGGTCAGATTTATATGTTCTCTGAGGCGGACACTGCCAAACTACGGAAAATAAAAACCACGGTTATTTTTATGTTCTTTTACTAAAGAAAAATACAGAAATGAACATTTTAGAACTAATTGATACCGAAGTACAGTTTATTTTGTATGACAATTTAAAAAACAATTTCTGGGGGCTTTTCCTGTCACGAAACATAATCTTGTGTTGCATTTTATGCAATACACGACAGTTTTCTTTTGGCAGAACCTGCAGCGTCCTTCTTCCATGGTCGAAGGGAAATGTCCTATATTGTCGTATTTTAATGGACTCAAAGGGCGGGTGCATGCGGTTTCTTTACTTTGACGGATTCAGTCTGTTTTCTTTTAGCCGACCTGTTTGCCTTGCACAATAAGTCATAAATATCATATCTTCAAAGGTTTTTTAGATTTCACGTTGCCGGAATGCTTTTGGCGGTACAATAGCCAAGCATTATTTATACAAATGTCAATTATCAGTGCAAATATCGCTAAATACCATCTCCTGCTTTTGATTTTGTTTTGTACAGTACAATTAGCAATGTCCGCTGTGACGGACAAAACATTTTAGTTACAAATAAACACCATAAAAATGTAATAAAGTGCGTATGTTTTTGTAAATAATGATTGAAATGATTATTATCTAATAAATAAATCTATAATTCAATTCATTTTTCCACAAAAAATAAGAAAAACAACTATAAATACCTTGAGCAAAACAGGTGGCCGCCTTTTCGCAGACATTTTGCGTCCCAACCGACATATGCAATGATGCCACAATCATTACTTTTTTTTTACTATTTGTTTATGGTATAAATAAACATTTAATCTATTAGAAATCGATGAACATGAAATAAAAACTTGGCAGGATTTATTTTAAATAAGTGTCCGTCACACCGGACTTTATCAAATTAAGGGTTAAAAAAACGCAATACAAAATCTAAATTATGTTTATTTATTTTTTTGACAACGTTAAAATGTCATGATTAGTTTTTGGCACTTTACTACATACATGCACACACATGTGCATACATGCATACGCATTTTTAGACAATACTTGTTTAGATTCATAAAGACAATTAATAAATTATGCCAAAGTAGAGCTATGGAAGTTCGTAATAATTTTTATAATTCTATTCATAATCTGCTTAGGAGCCCTTCATAAAGTCTGCTAAGTAATCATGTCGTTATAATGTAGTTATAATGCTGTTAAAATCAAAATATCAAGTGTGGGCCAATATAGCCGCAAGTTCATGAACCGACGCGTGCGCCGTGGGCGGTTACTAATTGTTGCCGGATTCCAGCGCGCGCGCCGCCCGCCTTGCGTTGCGCATGTGTTATAAACTAATGTTAATTTGCGAATACACCGATAATTATTTTAATTCGATGATTTTACGTGTTTTAACATTAAGATTGTAGGAAGTTTATTAGAATATGCTTTCACTTTACACTTAAGTTAGGTAAGAGTATATTTTTTATTTCCTGAAAACATGATAATATGAACGGTAAAGGCTTGCTTCCTATTACATACGGGTCGTATACGTTCCAACAAAATGTGTGCATTGGCCTATCCCTTTGGGAATAACATATGATACCTAAATGACAACCTAAAATACTGTAACTGGAGTTTAGAAATTAGAATATAATATAAATAATTGCAGCCTATTGTTACAAGCTATATGTACATTACGAGCTCCAAGAAAAGAATTAACGTCGTGTAAGCCAAATAATCTTGCTACCATATAAATTTAACATGTCAATATTAATGCTTACACAGAATAAAACTTGTATGAGTATTATGTCAGTAAATTCACGTGGAATTTTTCAGCGGTGACCCAGTAGAAAGGTATTGATTTTTCGCGTATAGAGGTTGGAACGGTCGATATGATAGCAGATGACCTACATCGATAATACCCGTTACCATAGCAACATGGTACTCTTAAAACAAACAGCGATCACAAAAGAGGTTTTGACTTGGTTCCTCAGGATGGGCAAAGAGACTTTGGATTTTCAGAATTGGAAATCCTTTGAAGCTAAGAAATCTAGGTCAATATTTCGACACATTAATTTGTCTAGATGTGACTAAAAGTCACCAGCCAGGAGACGGGTGATTAAAATGATGTCTGACTAAATAGCAACAGACGGAAAAACTCATCTCCTGATACATGTTACTTATATTTTTATTGGAGTGATGTGAGTGTTTTGGCGAACAGGAATATCTCATATAAAAAGGGGGCGAAGTGATAATGTATCCAATAACCATAAAATAACATTAGACAACTGCTAATCCTGACTTCTGGTCATGTTGCCTGTATTTTCAATCGCCGTACTCGTTAAGATCCATAATCTAAAACAACAAAGGCGCTACTCGTCGGTCGGTGCAACGAACTTCAACGCACTCACCGTGTCTTGTCGACTGTGCACCGGCCGTGTCTCAGCAGCGCGTGGAGCCGATGTAGATCACTTTTGTTACGGCTGCACCATCCAGTCGTGCAAAACGACTGCCCTCAGATTTGATTTCATGGAATGATATTCAATTATATTAATTCTTATGGATCCAACTATGTCAAATTTGTATAAAAAGAGCAGTGCCCAAGGCGGGAGCTTTATCTAGTTTGCTTATGACTGATACACTTTGTTAAATATGAGGAAAGACGTCATTTATTAATTACCTCGTATCCTTGGTAAACATGGGGGTATATTGTACACCTAGGTTTCACTAGACTGTATAAGTCCTATGTAGTATGTAGCAATCCACTTATCGATCACCATTTTGCACCACCCACAACCCGAGCTAATATACACATATCTCACACCTGTCAGACCAGAAAATACTGCAACCAACGAGGCATTTAAACAAGTATGACTATAAAACATTTCGTCATAGTATCCTACATTAATATTTTATCTTAAACAACCATTTTGTTTCGCATAATAACATTAACCGCGTAACGACAATAATTTTATTACAAGTCTTACAATCTTACTAAATGCTTTTCATTTTCACCTTCACTTTTAATGTCTTCCGTCTACCATTATTAGTGTTTAGTATTTATGCAAAGTTACTTTTACCATTACTTTTACTTACTAATTTTGTATTAAATTATATCACCACGATATTTCCTGTAAGTCTACCATTAATTGAGTACCTATTCTCTTGACACAAGTAATAATTTATTTATTTATTTTTACATTTAAAAACATGTCAGTTTTTATTAAGGTAACGTTGACCTACTTTCTTTCTTATTAACAATCCAAAAAGTACATATTTTACAACTATTTACAATTTAATTCTAATTCAAATTAAAAACAGTATATACAGAAATAAACGGTTAAACTGGTGTTTAACCGTTTATTTCTGTATATACTGTTTACTGATGGTTCATAGTATTCCCCCCATCGATGTCAACCAGTAACGAACCTAAAAGACTGGAAGCATTAAAAAATTTAAAGTAATAAAATTGTGTTTGTCAGAACAAATTAAAAATCAGTATAATGTTCAGTTATTCATTATATCAATTATTATTTGTAAACCTCGAGCATCCAGACCAGCTTTTACTATTCCAATTGTACGGGTTTTAAATATCCTCAGAACTTTGCAAGTCAACAAATAGAGAAACCAATCAGCTTATATATTATATGCATGTACGTAGCTCAGTCAAGTGTTAATTGAAATAGAAAGTTGCGTACCTGTCAAGGTCTATGCAGAGAACATAATACATAATTATTGAGTACGTACCGTGAGCACAGTCGATGTCTAGTATCTATAAAAAATAGTATAGCTTTACATACGTATATCCTGTTCGGCCGCACAAGTTTTAGGCAATATTTTCCTTGTTCAAGACTTAATGAGGCTGTATGATCATCATCTAGTGTGTTCCATGTTTGGGGAATATGTTATACGTGTTGTTCTTCCATTCGACCGTCATCTTTCGGTCTCTATATAGGCTTTGACCTCATAATAAATTTATTCAATCTTCTAGATAACTTAAAGTCACTGCCTGCTAGATATCGTAGCAGTTCACAAGTTAGACACTGATTTTCTAATCCGCCTGCTTCTATTAATAGATTCTTACTTATTAAACCTAAATATATTTTACCAGCAATTAATGTCCTCATAAATATTTGCTCAGTTTATTCTGCCTACGTCTACCGTTTGTCATATAATTACAAGCCTAACACAATGTTTTCAACAGCTCCGTGATAATATATGTAGTCATTGTGCAAACTAGTCGGAGTAGACTTCCTAGTTGGGCGCTGTCGCCCTTCGACCCGTGCGCACAAGCCATGACCATAAGGCCATAAGCCATTGTTACGACTTACGAGCTACAAGACAGTCAGCTACTTTATGACCAGGGCTGCCTGACCAATTATAAAAAAAAAAACAGAGTTTAGGATTATTTAAGGTCTGACATGCTTAATGTTATAAATAAGTAATGATACCTAATAAAAATACTTATTTGTACGGCTGCCATAAAGTATCTAGGGAAATCGAAAATAAAAATAAAGAAATTTCAATATCCTCGCGTCAGTAAACGTTATCGCTGCAAAACATCAACTAATGATTCTGAAGATATTCTACTTATATACTCCATACCTAATTCACTATACATGCTCCATATAAAGGTATATAGCACGATGAAAAAAATTAAGTGTAGAAGTTATAATTATTGCAAGACAATATGCTTCACCCTACGATCCTTATGCACTCGGCCGCTTTAATCTGCAAACAAACGACTTTCCGGTTCAGTCGCGCTTGGTAAACCGGCTTCACCGCCTCTGATGCAAAACATATCATATCTAGGCATCCAATACTGCATTACATACCTGAGTATAATTTGCTTGGAGCCTTGGAGCCAGTCCCCAGTGGAGCAGCTCATTTCAATATACGAGGCAGCCCTACCCTAGATTGTCTTCTGTTGACAAGTTTATGTTAGTTCATTCAGAATTATGATGTTATGCTTATTCAGAATCAGATTTGGCCATTTCATGAGTTACAACTTTCACCGCTCACGAACAGATGTTGGGAACAGTTCTGAATCATTGTCGGTGTTGGTAACAAATTGTCACCTCAATCCTTGTATAATCTAGTTTATTATCGAGGCTACGCGGAAACGATAGAAAACTGTTTGTCTATTGTTATTGCTACCAAACTAGATTGGTACGAACAAAATGTATTTTCAGAAATCCATACTAATATTATTAATGTGAAAATAACTCTGTCTGTCTGTTACACCTTCACGACTAAACCGCTGGACGAATTTTGATGACATTTGGCATGTAGAAAATTTAAGACCCGAGAAAGGACATAGACTATTTTTTTTTAATTCAACCCCTTAAGGGGTTTAGAGAGCGATTAATGTGGGAAAAACTATATATAAGTATAGTTAACCAACAATCTAAATTAACGCGAACGAAGCCGCGGGCAAAAGCTAGTTATTAATAAATACTAGATTGATTTTGTACTTTAATTATGGCTGAAAAATCAATAATAAAAACTTGAAACAAAAAGTGCACAGACTCAAATCACTACAGAAAGTATGAATCTGAATTATTTCTAGACTCAAGTGTGTATTGCAGTTTGCTTCATATTTCTACCACCACCACCTCAGTCTTACTCAGCATGTAATAAATATCGAAGAAGTTTTACAACGGCTAGAATTTTCGGTAACATTGCGAGTCCTGTCACTTAAGGACATTACTCACGTAGTGTGGTAAGCCCGTGATTTACACATTCTTTAGCGGCCCGTCTATCATGTGTTGTACTCAGACGAACTCTTTAATATTGCACGCCGTGGAGACAATGCAATAAACTCCGTCTACGGCTCGCTTCATGACTAAATGATGATACGCATCAGTGCATACGCTAAAGCCGTAAGCAGATAAAACGAGGCACGTGGCTGGAATGCCGCGGTTTGTCGTGGCTAAGTACGTAAGGACGTAAGACAAAACTACACTAAAATCCTAGATCATTAACTTACATTTATAGGCGTTTAAACATCATTCTTCTAAGTGCGTACTAGGTTTTAGCCTAGATAAACTATCCTTTTGAGTAATAGGCCAGATTAGAATTTGAATATTTGTTGTAGGAGAGGGTTGCAGAAGAATAATACATTTCTTCTCTTCAGTACTTCGGTACAATAATGATATCTGTAAAGCTCAGACAGGTAGATACTTATACAGGTCCTAATGGGAAAAAATTCTGTCATATTGGATTTTCATTCATAATCGCTATGTACGACCGGTTGACGAGGCATTTTAAAAGTGACTGCCTCATAATGTGTGCACGCGTCTTATGAATAGCATGTAATTTTCGTCATATAAACACGAACATGATTTGACAGTACGTTATATCGTTATCGTAATTGTAGTGTCATCTGCACATATTTCATCATGTATGTCACGGTCAACTCAGTTTTCGACTTCGTTTATAGTTTTGGAGATTAGAGATTTGTTTGCATGAGTTGCCATGGTGATTTTGGATATAGGACTTTCCTTCGTAGTTACGAAGCATAAGGGAATGACAGGGAACCGCAAGTGCTGCTCAACTTCTTTGGCTTGTAAGGGAAGGAAATATATAGAGCTGACTGCTAACCTTCGCATTTGACGAAGCATTTTAAATAGAATAAGATCCTTTATGTTTAAAATAACACACTATTGTATGTAGATCTGACGATAGTTTTGTAATTACGTCTTAATATGCAATGTAGAACTTTATAAAAACTCGTTATTGTTTCTTCTGGTGTATTTTATTCAGTATTTTACGAACCTTGAATCTTAAAATCATTCTCGATTATTTTATATTGATAGCTTTGCGTGGCTTTGCTGTTAGTGTTAAAAGCAATGCGATTGCATTCATTTTTACACTGCTTTTAGAGATACTACAATTTAGTGCATTCAGCGATGCATACGTTCAACTTCATTTAAGGTGCGCCCACACTTGCAACTTTTCTCCGTAACGTTTTGTCGTAACACTGTTTCTTCCGGAGTTCGGTATGGACCAGTTAGGCTACTTTGTTACGGTCACAAAGAAATGTACGTTGAAATGTCACCAGTATGGACGCACCTTTACTTTATAGAGCCCGTCCTTTTTTTTGTTTTCGGGGAAAACCTTAAAAAATTGTGTGCCTTTTGAAGGTTTGCTCCCTGTGGGGGTAGGGAACGGGGAGTGTGGGATTTCTACCTCACCAAAACCACCCAAGTGGTCCCCACGAACAAGGGAGGTCCCGGGACCTGTCAAAAGACCAACTCCGGAACCTTTATAGAGCCCGTCCTACAGTTCTTCCTGTTCACCAGGTTCGTGCTCGAGTCAGGAACACATATTAGCATCAGCAGCCACGCTCTATTTACACTGCACTCACTTTTCTCCGCGGAACAAAGTACACATCGCGTTGTTTTCAACAGTTTCCTTATGACTTCCGCCAACCTTTTTCATGCAATCGTACAAACAAAGGTAGTTATTGAATACGTACAGATTGATTTTATTACACGCCTGATTAGAAGCTTAACAATAAAATCACAAAAAGGTGAATGACGTAAGTTTATCGCTTCAAGATGACCTATGTTCATGGGCCTGTATAAACCAGTACCCATGAACATAGGTAAATAAGATTAAAATCTAATGTTATCAAACATATCCACTCGACAAAAGAATTCCTCGTCAACTATTGTCATTCAACGCATAATACCTTCTCACGTTACGCCGTGCAGTACCCATTACTCATCCTTGACCGTAAAAATAAGGCCTTATGCACCTTACATACGAGTTATCTATGTAGTAATAATCCGTGAGTATGAGGTTTGATGTTCTCTTGCTAAAGTCCAATACAACATTATTAATCTGATTCTAATGGGCTTTAGGATGGTTTGCTTCGTATTGACAAGCATTCGAGATTTCTACGTTAATTAAACAAATACAAAAATATGTATATCTAATAAGTCAACTGTTGAAAATAGTAACTAATATAAAAGAAGAAGAAAGTGTTCTTAACGATAGAACCAACACATCTCGTATCGAACCAACATTGAAAAGAAAGAAAGAACTTTCAAACGTGATATTACACAAAGAGCTAGAATTCCTATTGTCTATTATTATCTTGTGAATTACAAGAATCGATAAAGCTCTAGTAACTGAGAAAATGTAGACAGCGTCAAATGAAAAAGTGATAAATGTTCGACAAAGACGCGGGAAATTTATTAACACCGAGGGAAACGTTAATTGTGTTAACGATACTCGATAATACAATATTGATTTGAACGAAATCTGTGTCTTGAAAAAAATTAAAGATTCCTTAAAACAACATACAGAATAATACAAATGTCGAAAATAATACCTAGTTAACCAGCAATTGTGGCTTTCGCTGGTCAATTTTAACAAATAACAGATAAAGACATGTGGGAATACATTTTGCACGTAGGCAATGCATCGGTTATTCGGTTACGTCGCGTGAGGTTGTAGTTATTATTGTTCGACTCGTGTGTGGTCATCGCAGTTAGCAAACCTGTGTCATTTCAGAATTTACGACATTTAAGCTCCTCCTACATAAACTACCTACAATTTACGTCAAGTACTAGAAGGCTTCTGTAGCCAACGAACCTATGTCTTACATACATGCAAGGTTAACAAACTGCAGCGATGAACCAACATTTATTGGGTCAGAAAATGTATTGAAATGTTTCGCAGTATCCAAACCGTTGTAGCTGAAAGGCGATACCATCACCGAGTGCGCCGGTAACCTTCATTGGCCAACCAATCACTCGCAACTGCTGAAGTAAATACAAGTTTAAGGAAACCGCGGCAGAGTGCACAGAATCTTCAATTTTGTAATACAATTGCAAAATACGCACTCAAAATCACCAATGAAGTTGAACGTGGGATCAATTATTTACCTGCTCCACTTGTGGCGATTCCAACGTTATGTCACTGGTGTAACGAGTGCAATGTTCTAGATTTCTCGCACAATTAGCGACTATTTACCTGGCTGACTAGTTTTTCAGCTGTTCTAATAATGCAGCTCCACAGTATTGTTTATTGGTATCTCAGTCACATTACTCGCTAGCAACTATTTGATTTATAGCTTCATTGATAGCGTATTGCCCTAAATTCTCAGGGACAGACTCACTGGACCAGTTTTCTAAAATGTTGCTCTTGTTGAATTAGTTACTGTATATTGTCACTGACTAGGTAGAAACACTGGCTGGCTCCAATAGATGTTTTCCCAAAAGTATTTTAACTGTTTCTTATTCACTCAAAACTTCTTATGTTATGTTAAGACATTGTGACTTATTATAATTTGGACGACCTCCTTACTGATATAAGTGATTCAAGGGTCCTCGACAAAGGCTATGCAGCTCATTTCAGCAGAATATTATCTCATTATTTATTAGGGATGTTACATACATGGCGTTTCTGGTACACCTACGCGTTTGCTACAGTTGCCACAAAAGGTTCTCGCGTGGGAGAGGGACAGCGTCGGTCGTGGCGCGCGCGCGAGTCAGCCCTGCGCCTGCGCCGCTGAGCGGACGCGTCGCTCCCACACCGGCGCTCCACACCCCGCGACAGTGAAAGTGTTTCATTCGTGCTTATAGTCTGTTAACTTCTGTGATTGTATCTACTTCTGTGAACCTCGTAATCAACGTCCGTTGTTGAGCTGTGGTATCATTATTGTCGTCCATACTGCTGTTTTGTAAACGTATAACATCCGTGTACCTAACTCAGCCGCGCCGGCTTTTTGTCTATTAAACTCGTGACAACTGTTGCGAAAAATAACAACTGACTAGTGTTTGAACAAAAAGTAATGTTAACTAGCTACCTCGATGTGTTTTTTTTTTACTTTCTAGCGTTTTTATCGTTTCTACACACATGATCTTCGGTCACGCTTCGTTTGACTTCATCAAAGTCAACAAAGTTTAGAGTTACAAGTGGTTGCTTCACTCAATTTCATGTATTCTTAACGCTTGTCCACCTTGAAACATAGCAAGTTGCAACTTGCTATTTACATATCCTTTCATTTGTCACCAACTTGAAATTATTTTGTCAATGTGTATTGATTCATTATGCGCATACGACGCCAAAACGAAAAGTTGTTTTTTAAAATCTCATAACAGGTTAATTTATTTTTTTATGATATTGATCTTATCTTATTGATATCCACATAATTACCAGCACCTTATATAATACGATTTCCGTGATGTAAATTAAACAATGTCCGTCAATGTGATTTTTCTCACGGTAATTTGATATCTGCATTGAAATGCTCAACTTATGTTTAATTATACATTAAAATACACTGAGCATTGAATGAACTCACACGTTTCAATCCTCGTAATCGACCTGCATTTGCCATGAAAGCTTAAAAATCATTGAAATGTTATGGGGATGACACTAATAAAATACAGGTTGGATAAGGAATAGATCGGGTCTTAATGGTTTCCTCGTTCGAGTTTGTGAAGCAACATGCATACTAAAGCTTCCGTATAAAATAACCCATGCCACCGGAGATTCGTGAGCGAGTGTCGGTTTGACCCACAGAGTCTGCACCCAGCCGGAACTGTGACAACTGTCCAACGGAATTCCACCAACAAACGCCGTCTTATTTAGTTAATCCACATTCGTTGCATTCCGCCGCATTCAGCTTTGGTATTCGGTATTAATACCCTACTATTGTATTGCTATAATCGATGCAAATATAATTACAAACAATCGGTTGAAGTTGTTAGTATTTAGGCATGGTGGTATTTACATTGACTTATCGATACCAGTGACTGTAATCTGAAATAGAATTTGTATTGTCCTTATTAAAACAAATATTGTAAATTACATTGAAGAGTGTGTCGCATTCTTAATAAAAAAAAACAATACAATGCCGGCGTTGTCACTCGCTCTACAGATCTAGATCTAGAAAGTCTACAAGTTGATGTAATCTCTTAATAATTGAAGCAGTTTCTGTACGGTTAGGTGTAGTCGTATAGTACATTATCAGATTATACTGTATACCCAGTTTTATCTTAACACATCTTTAACCATATGTGCAATATCATGGCTATCATGGCGATCATAGGCCGTAAGTTCTTTATGATCATTCCACGCAGCTATTGTAGAAATTGCATGTTGTTTTCTCGATGGAACTAAGTCTTTCAGATCGTAGTTGGAGGCTGTCTTCGCTAGTAGCTCGCTCGTTCATGCAGTTCTGTAATGATACAGTTCTCTTTCCGCGGAACAGATTATGCGCCGCGTTAGGCCTTCATTGTTTCGCAAGCCGCAATGCTCTGATTACAACGCCATACATACAAAAAAACTCGTTTTGCAATTACACCATAACTTGTATTTAACTGATAAAATTATCTAATAACGCCGGTAATAAACTCACGTAACGTCCTTGCCACTTTCAAGTTCCAATAGAAAATTGACTTTTTCCTCTAATAAGAGGAAAATCTAAAAAATAATAAATCTTAGAGTATCAAGTAGGTACATAAATCTTGAGATATTTTTAAGGTACATTTAAACTCGATTTTAAGCATCGAGCCGTGACTAATGATTTTCAAATATCGATTTAAGTGCATTAACCACGACCAATGTCAGCCGAACTATTACTTAAAATTGTTATTTGGCACGTTGCGTTACCGCGCTTAGCATTGAAACGGTGAAAAAATCAGCGGGTCTCGATTATACTTAGCGGCGATGGAAACACTGTGATCGTGGTACCAGTCGACCCTGAGACGGCCGGCAACGCAGCTGCCGACTACTTGATTGCTTTTTTTTCTCTGACGTGATCACGCGGCTGAGTTAAAGATCCAGTTTGTAATCTTAAATTTTATTTCGACAATCAGTGATTCAGCAGTATGAACGAAATGCTACAATAGTACATTGTTCGTTTACAGTGCAAATAAATGCCGGTGCGCCCGGTCTTTGTTTGATAAAGTGCTCGTGATTCAGTGAAGTGATGTGATGAAAGACGGTGATGATGAACAATGATCTCGGAGAAGCCTCAGGTGAACGGTGGCGTCGGGCCGCCGCCGAGGCCGCGGACCTTCCGAAGGAATTGCGGCGATCAAGGTGCACCACGCTGGTTATGTCAATCAGTATTTGATATACGGTCCATAATTCAACTGGTCTGACGTGACTCAAGATTGTTTTGATTCATTATAGCCATATATCCTTGTGTTAAGCTGCAGAAACGTGTTTGTTTTAAAATAAACATGTTTCGCGAATTTCGTAACATGCATTTCCATAATTATGTGTACATTCATTTTTGGCATTGAAAACTTATTGATAATTTTGCAATGACCACGTAAATAGCGCGGTCTTGAGTCGTGGACATGAACCAGTTGAGGCCGAAGGTATCCGGATCCAGTGGTCACCTAGATCGTCATTTGTTGTTGTAGTGTTCATAACGTCACCGACGAAGGTGTACATCGACACGAGTGCCAAGTGCTCGTACTACAGCCAGAACGATGAGAGCGCACGCAGAGCGCCGGGGGACCTGGCCGACAGAGTGCGGCTCATCGACGTGCTGGAGAGGACCTGCTCGCTTAATATACGGACCGTGTTAAGAGATGGAGATATCGAAATACAAGACCTCGTCGCATATTTAGGTACTTAAGTAATTTACCAATTAGTTAAACTTAAATAGTAGGCAGGTACATACTTTGCACTTTTCCCAAAAATACATAAATGTCACTGCGTTTCAACACGACCATAAAAAAAATAAAAAAAAATAATAGGTTGTTTCAATAATCAAATGAATCCAGTTTCAATTTACTACCTACAATAACCACTATGTAGCAAATACAAAACCAAAACAAGTTTCGACTTAAGCATGAGAACTTAAACAAATCCGATTTCAATAGACAAAATGACTTCAAAGAGTAAAAATATTATGGCACAGCATTATCCCCATGTTTGTCAACATCCCTCGGATGTTAGGGTTCGGTTGCTTCGGCTTTACATGCGTTTAATAACAGAGTGTACCGTATCATTAGCTATAAGAACTCGGCTCGATCGCTAGCGAACACTTTCTCGCTTTCTACTTGATAGACGTGCTCTTCTGGATCATGTGGTGACAAACTATGATTATCGATACACCGGTGAGTTTGATACACGATTTATTTATAAACGGCTACATTGGTTATGGATACATTGACCCCACGTTGCACCATATATGTAAAATTAGTTTTGCGTAAACTATTTGCTTCGAACCAAGTTGAACGGCCTTGAGTAGACATAATGAAGAACAGGCTACTTCACGGTGAATAGCAGTTGTATGGTTACACAATTCTTGGTCTTCTTCTATCGAATGTCAAATTACTGATGACAGAGAGAGAAATCAATGTGGAAACTATTTATGCGCTACCTAACACATTTTTGTTATTAAGACCGTATAAGGTTAAACACAGAATCTTGAACTTTCCGCTTTTAAATGAATATGCTAGCGCCTTTATTTTGAATTTAAATATTAATCTGTTATTGAAATAAAACTCTAACTTCCATATCTCTGGGTCATTTGCTTGTATCCCAGACGTCCTCGAATAATCTTAAAATGTATCCAAAGAATGGTACAAATTGTATGCAGACCTAGGTACCTGTTTCATCAAATGGTGGTCATCAGGCTACGTAATAATAATGATTATATTTATATGTAACTAACGAGTCGATCTTATAAACACCTCGCCTTGCAAGAAGGCGTATCTTTGTCGTTACCCACAGCATTCAATATCCCATATAAGAAATTGGGTTAGTTGGGTATAAGCTACGCCATTCGCTGCGATCCTATGCCGATCATTCAGATTTGCAGCAAGCGTATGAAAATATAAATAAAAAACCGATATTTAGTCAGGACCTCAAATTATTTGTTACTTATTTGCCTGACCTTTAATAGCAAAGCCACCTAGTCCAAAACTGTAATTACATTGAATAATAGCATTGCGTGCCTCACAAATAATAGGTACTCACACTTGTCTACAACAAAGTGAAAACAAAAACGCATGCAAGACGTACACTTAAGTTATTACTTACAATCACAAATTGTTGCCACTTTTCGCGTTTTTCAACTCATTACACTCGAGACCTGTGATGAATCTCTTGGATATTCCCTCGATTTCTTTTAGTGACGTCACTGATTTGTAGTATTTGAACTTTCAATAACTATATGAAGTCGTGTTCAATACCTGTCTGAACCGGTTCTGAATGTCAAAGGCATGCATCATTATCGTGTAGAACAGACCAATCAACTTATTCCACTTCCTTCATTGATTTGTAAATACAAGGGCAGAAATAATAAGTGTTGCGCACGTCTTTGTCTATTCAAGCTCTATGGTCTTCATGGTTATTATACTGTTGTTATTATAAGATGGAAGAGCATATAGCTGGGGAAACAATATAAATCGTAGACAATCAACAAACCCTTGACCCTCCATTCTTACACCCCCGTGAGTGTAAGAATTGTATTCGAGAAATGAGCTACAGTATTGTTCGCTACGTTTTTCCTGTCTTTTTCCGTCTGAAACTAGGATTAGGTAAAGTTTTAAACATGAGCATTTTAAATTAGCCTGTTCTGTCCTGTTGATTGGAAAAGACCTCATCTTCCTTTCTCCACAAATCCCTGTTCAGTGCCATTTCTCGCAATGTCCTTCTCATATCACAACAAAGACTTAAAAAATCTAGAATGCCTCTTCAACAATTTATGTTTAAAATGTCTAGAAGTAGTAGACATATCCATGTGACAAAATACCGACAAAAATATGCATGGCACGTTGAAGTACGAATTCTTCTGTGACTCAAACATGACCAATCGCAACATTATTTAATGCAATGTATCGCTTCATTAGACCGATAGTATCGACTACCGATCCTATTGAGCAACTATCGGCTAGTCACGATACCCAAATCGGTTTTATTGTGACCACATCGAGAAGCGCCTCTTAAGTTGTCTAAACAGCATCATTATTTGCTATTTAAGCTACTGATGTCATTATATTCAAAATTACAGCATATTATCGATCCAGCTATTTGATAATAAGCCTTATTCCGTCTAATGTTGGCCAACGGCCCCAATTTCTGGGTGGGCCATTTTAATATAATCGTCTTTCTTGTAAGAAATTCGCGAAACCTATTTTTAAATTCTTTAGAATTTAGATATTTTAGAAATAGCCAAACATATAGAAATAAGATTGTTTCATGAAAAGTGTATAGATATAAATTCACTTCTGCGTACTTCTTCATTAAATACAGGCGTAATAGTTACGATATACTCTCAATTTTCAGTTCTCAACCCAATTCTGGTGGTTAGATCATAGGCATGACTCTTTTCACTAAATAAAAATAAAAGAGAACATTTTTGACGTACTCACACATTAATAAACCAGTTTTAATTAATTACATCTCTTCCGCATTTAGTTTAATGGTCATAAATTGCATGTTAGGAGTCGAAAGTACTAAACGTTATTACATACCTATAGCAATACACCTTTCATTGAAAATAGTTACTCAATTGCTTGAGGTGCTTTTTAAATAAAGCACATAAACGTATAACTATCTTGAAAACGGAGTAGGTAGTTGCAAACACACTTAATATCATTACGTAAGGTATGATTACTGTTTTATGAATTGCAGTACACTGACCTAGCGTCAACTAGCGAAACTACAATTCACTGCTCATTATTCACTAGCAGAGTTAGAACGCGATGCAAGTCGCTGCCTCGATCAGTCATACATACCGCTTATCATACTATTGTCATTGCGCAAGAGTTACCTGTCTGTGGCGTAGAATTATATAAGCTGATGATGAACCCTGAAATATGTTGACCTTATAAACGTCTTCGTAAAATAGACGTTTTGTCTATGATTTTAATCCTTTGCTCAAGAGGTCGCGGTTTCAGCTCCTGCACGTAACTTCAGTGTGATCCATAGATTAAATTTTTGTTTAAAAAAAGTTTATTCTTTTTAAGAGCGAAATTGAGCAAAATAAAATATACAGTTTCGTCCATTTCATCCATGCTTAAGCTGCTGCAGCTGAGGTACTTACATAAATATAAATTTCTAAAAAAAATCTGAAATTCTTGCGGATCTAGGTCTGTAAATCAATTTTATTAAGGCTGAGCGCTCGGACGAAAAATGAATCTAGATAGTATTATAGAGCTAATGGATTACAAACCTTGACTTTAAACTATCTAAGTTCGTGTGTCGACATGCTTTCTGATTTTGTCCCTCTAGCCTTGGTATATGCTATTTTTTTTGTATGATCTTTCAAAATTTGTTAATGAAAATATTAAAAAATATACCAGATCGTTTATTGTCTTACATCCCTTAATTAAAAATGTAATACTATAAAATGTCTAATAAAATGTAGTCATCATAAATATACGTCACATGTCTTGTTCATATATTATGATTGCTCACACCGCACCGTGCGTGCGCAAGAGTTGTCACAAAAACCTGTCAAATATGTACGTCGACTCGGTGATGTTACGGAAGGATACGACCTTGACTCGCGCAGAAGCTATTCTTGTTATTTTATGGAATGGAATGACATTCTAACCTAAGACAGTTTAATGAAAATGTTATCACAGATGTCTTTGTGTCGTTAGAATTGTGCATGGCTTTATCAAAAATTTATAGATGCATAAAATAATTTCAAAATTTATAGATGCATACAATAATTTCAAAATTGTAGCACCATGTATTTTCTATGTACAGGTTTTGCTATTGAACATAAGTATATTTTCATATTTCTTAGGGGATGTCACGAAGTAAAAAATATTGAATTCCTATTAAAAAAGCTACATAGAAAACAAAATTACGTAAATATAACTCCTCTAAATATAACTTCTCTAAATACTACCAAGTTTTGAACATAAACGAGGTGCGTCTCCACTCTTAGATAACCTTCACTGAAAATGTTGTCCTCTCTTCTGTACCATACCTTCTTAATCTTTGCCAACCGCTAACTTTATAACCACTCAAATCTGCGACTGGCTAGACAAGTGCTTCATAGTCCCATACAACTGGCGCAAGAGTTGCTTCACCTGCCAGCCGGACGCGGCCGCGACAGCTCTTATATAAGGATACGAGGGCCTTGACTTTACCTCGCCGAATTATAATTAGCGATCATTGATTGATGATTAGTTTAACATATTTTTGTCATTTTTATGTGTATTTATGCAGATCCCCGAGCGAAACATTATGCTTTTTATAGGATGATAAACGGTATTCAAATGTTATAAGTATTGAATTATTGACACAGTTCCATGGTCGATAATGACTATTGATAACCGTATCGTTCTATTAATAACGTAGTGACATGAATACAACCATTGATTAAGTTTAATCAGTGAAGGTACATTACTACAGTAGAGCTTTATATAAACGTACACAAGCCGTTTTCTACTGTTACTTACAAGCAATCGCTAGAGATACTAACCTGCTCCTTTTAGTTAGGTATTTCAAGAATAACTTAATATTAACTATTCATTAATAATTTGATAATTACGTTGAACTAATAGGACCTCAATATTGTTCACAGAATGTGACAGCAGCGATTCAGGGCACCTGTACGAATCCCTGGAGCCGGCGCCCGCGCAGTCTCATCCGGCGCACGCACAGCCTCCCCCACTGCCGCTTGAGGAAGACTTCGACTCGTTCGATAGTGATTCAGATTCCGAGGACCACGATAAGGTGAATATAGACTAATGATTAAAAGAGTTTTGATCATTTTCGTCTTCATCAATGAAAATTTTCTACTGTTTAAACACAACCTGTAGGTCAATTCTCGTAACATAAAACGTTTTTGTGCAGTGTAATAGTGATGTGATTTCGATAAAAACCATCGATATTCAATACGAAAATCATTGGTTTTTATCGAAAGTACATCGCTACTACACCGGTCGAGAAGGTTTTATGTTACTGGACTTCTTAAAAATGGAATCTAAAATTATCTATTAAGTGAAACTTTCCATTGATGGTGACAATAATTAATAATTGTGCCCAATAAATGACAAGCCTCGGCCTTAATCTGGCAAAGTCTGGTCTATAAAAACTCGACTCTGCCAACCCTCGGGGGATACAGGCGTGATATTACGAGTACATAAGCTAGTTTTTAATTTAATTTTAATATTTCTGTTTAAACATGTTATATAAAATATCCGTATGGTACTAAAAGTATTATAATTTCTCATGAATGTTAACAAGCAACGCCATCTATCATTTAATTTGTAAACTACAAACACAAACGAACTGTTTCCTGTAGGTGTTTGAACCAAACTACACATCCAAACAACAGTCACAGGGAAAACCGTACGGAAATAATAAGAGAATTAAATAACTCTTTTCCAATTAAGTTTAAGCAAAACTTGGGGATTTATGACTGTGTCACAACTTAGTTTAGTCTTGTTTCCTTTATGGAAAGACGACGTGCAGTATTAGTATACCTTAAATATTATATTATATTAACAATATATTGTTAAAATGTTCCAGTCTACGTACGCCCCTGCTGCCCCCACGCTACCCGCATCTCGCCTGCCCAACCCACCCTCAGGAGGACAATACACCCTCACCAAGATAGCCAGCGCCGCCCAGAGGAAAATGAGGCAGATTAAACGGAACCTCACCAAAAGATATTCTGGTAAGAAAAAATAGATTTTTAAAACGCAAAAAGATTTTCCGATACCGGGAATCGAACCCGAGCCTCCTGGGTGAGAGCCAGGTATCCTAGCCACTAGACCATATCGGATATTGAGAAGACGAACAAAATACTGTTTCATAACTATAGATGTGGGATAATAAAAAAATAATGGTTAAAAAAATATTTACATTATTTTAAAATAATTTCTTAGAACCATTGCATTCAACAAAACCAATATCTGACAGCTTCAATCTTTATGATTAAATTACTTACCTATTATCTGGAGAAATTATTTAGTCCCAATACAAGATATCATATCTTTTGATAAAGTATCTATTGGAGATATAGTTTGACCTAGTTCTAGCACCTTAAATCGACAACACATAAACCAAACATTACATTTCCAGTGGCGATGGACGGCAAACCATTCACCAAGACAAACAGCCAAACGAACAACATCTACGAGCCGAACAATAAGAAAGCACCGATATACGCCAACTGCGAGAAGCTAGAGCCCGTGTACAGCAATATCAACTTTAACGACACGCGGCAAGTGTTAAATAAGACTGAAATTCCTTTGGCTAAGGTGTATGGGTCGCTCAAGGAGGAGTTGAAGACTGTTATGTCTGATAAGAGGGTGAGTAATGGGGACGTGCCGCCACCCTTACCGGACAAGCCTCCGCCGGAGAAGCCGGTGACCCCTCCGAGTGAGAATGCTAAGAAGGATAGCGGGACCCTCTCGAGGAAAGCCTACTTCTCCTTCAAGTCCCGGTTCCGGAGAGCTACGTCCCTCGCCGTGGACATGAACTCCGACGTGCCCAGCGCCCTCAAGATCACTAACTCCACGTTCTATCTGACGGACTCTATGGATGGAGACTCAGGGTTTAGCAACTGGTGAGTTATTCTTTCCTTATGAAATATGTTCATAGGTTATTCATGATGATTTAAATATAATTCCAGTCTAGTCTGAAGAATCATGTATTTTCTAGTTTAGATATCATTTAAATGCGCTCCACATGTGGATCACCAACCTCCGGTTGGTGGCCCAGGGGTTGTTTCGGTGCCCTAAGAAGTGATCAGATTCTTTACTTTTATCATAAGCTTAAATTAGTGATGAGACAATCATCATCATCAGCATATTTTAGTCAACTGCTGGAAATATATACTCTAAATTTTGAATTATGTTTTCAATCCATAAATTTTCTTTGTTTGGATGCACAGCAGTGCAGCGCCAAGTACAAGACGAGGGTATAATTTGACACTTCCGCCTTATCTGTTTGAACGCTTGATATTTCGTTATTAGTAAAGTACAATATGTCATGCATACGTTTGTGAACAGCAGCGACAACGGGCAGCCCGGCAGCACGGAGACGCTGTCCCCCGAGAGCGGCGCGCGGCGACGAGACGGTAGGCGGCGCCTGGCCGAGTCCTCCCCCTGCCTGTGCCCCGCGCGGCCTGCGCTGCCGCCGCCCCCGCCCCCGCCCACGGCGCAGGCCCCGCCCCCCACCCTCGCCCCGCCCACGGCGCCCACGCCGCCTTCCGCGCCTACGCCGCCCACGGCGCCCTCGCCGCCCGCAACTGACTTTAGCGCTGTCAACGAAGGTAACGCACAGCCGTCAACTGGTTCCCGGGTTGGAGTGGACTACACGCTAGTCTTGACAGTGAACTAGAGATTGGCCCCTAATTAATAGTAACAGTTAGATTACTGCTATTGCTTTACTAATGTTATAAGCTAAGTAATATGATAATCTTAAGACAGCAGCGATTTGTTGTTTATTCTTCAATATTGCATTTATTGCCTCTTAACTTAGACAGTGAGACCTTCCTTCTACTATGCTTAGCAATTTTATACAAAGTATGTTCTATCACAGGCGAACTTGTCGGTGCACTACCGTGCGCCCGCGTAACAGATATCCCAAAACAAATTTTGCTAGAAATTAAAAGAACATTATATCACTCGTTACCGAATATATTTTTTTTTAATATTATATATTATCATTTATAAACGAAATGTATATATAGTTATTACAGTTGACGTCTGTCCGTATCGCGTAACAAAAGGTTTATCCGAATAGTTATAAAATCGCCTTGGGACGAAGACAGCGCTAAACTGAGGTCAGTGCTTGCTACACAATGGGAATAACTATTCAACACGTACCTAACATCATGGCTGACCACTTTACCTTAAAAAATATATAGAAAAGTTTTTTTTTTCAATATTTATAATCACTTATTTTTCTTCTGTCGTATAGATTTTCAAATTACCGGAAACATAGAGGTCTGGATTCTTTCTTATTTACTCACTCATACAAAAATAGTGAGTTGTAACTCTACAAATTCTACGATATTCTAGGCTGGCAACCTTAGGTTCAACATTTACCTGTATCTATGTACCTAAGTGAACTACGGAAATAAGGCTAACGCGCCACAATCCACAAACAATGTTGTTCATGTACTACACACGTGAATAGATGCGCGTGTCTTTTGTTGTTTTCCTCAATATGATTTCACTTAATTTACACTACAGACGTAATTTGTAGAAAAAAGGTCAATACCTAATTACTATTTTCCTCAAGAAATTTGTTTAGGGAAAAGTATCTGCGATCATTTTTGTTCCCATTCATAGAATTTGGTAAACATATATATATATATATAGTAATCAAGCGTAATATGTTGAAGGGAAAGCATACACTTTTCTTATTAACACATATACTTACCACTAGAAAATCTTCCATGTTTTGTCTTCGACTGCGCAATAATGCCTATATAGAGCCATGTTAGGAACCCTCGAAGATGTAGCCAAGAGTGATTTCCTTTATCATTTAACCACATCATAGCCCTCATATGACGTGGCAAGCCTATTCCTTTATATAGGGCCTATACAAACTTCGTTCTTTCTCGAGTCGACCTAAACGTTTTTCTACATTATCTATTGTATAGCAGCCTCATGCGTGGTCTATAAAATAATCCGATTATTAAAAACTATTCGTAATATAATTATAAAATAGATTTAACTACAAGTGAGTCAGTCAGATGTGGCGTAGTGACAAAGATTACAATTGAATAGTTATTCTTATCAAAAGCAAGTGGTCGGGACTCCTACCGCACTGCACACGTTATATGTTCGCACTGTCTCTCGTTAACTTACCTATATTAACTGTATTTATTAATTTATTTTATATTTTATATGGCTACCGTACAGAATGGCCCATGATGGACATGTTTATCACAGGCATTTTTATAAAATTTCAGGCAATAGTTTTCATTCAAAATAAATCTTGAATTACTGTTTGCTTATTTTTCTTACATATTGTAATAATCCGTACCGTTAATGTTTATGTTCCCTATAAATACTATATTCCTACGATTTATTTATAAGGAAATTTTATGTTTTAAATGGATAGGTATATATATCGGCAATAACGTACCTACTCGAATGAATATGATATTTTAAATCTATCATACCTGCCATTTGTACTGAAGCCATTATTGTAGATATGTAATTTATTTCTAGTAACACTTGGTTGAGGCTTGTAACAAAATAGATTAGTATCTTTCATATATGTTCTTGGCACAGATAATGTCTAGACGTCAATTTTTCCTGTAGATAATTCCATTCATAATGATAGTTATGGTTTTAATGCATACGCTTGGCTTGTACGGTCACTATAAAATGTTGTTGGTCAACTACGAATAATTAGGTAACAATTTACGACAAACTGTTGGATTAATGCTCCCTTAGGTACAGATGAATCGATATGGTTTTACATTCGATATCACAACTTTTTGCGGTAGAAGAACTGCGTTGCGGGACTTGGCATTTTTTACATGTTATGTCTTTGATGGGATGTGTTGAACACAAACCTTCAAGATACAAGCTACTTTAGTTTGCAAAAGATTTTGAAGTACAGTTGTAGTTTAATTTTTTACTCGAATTACATTTAAATGCGATGGGTACTTGTAATGTTAGTTTGCATCAGTATGTACAGTTAGCGACAGAAGTTGCTAAACATACATTAAATTGAACAATTGAAAAGAGAACTTTTGAGAACCTGCAGAAGAATTTGATGCACAATTTAACTTAAAAGATATTCTATAGTTATATCCAAATCAACATCTCATCTCTCTTATCCAAGTCAACAACTCATATAATTTAGTGATTCCAGTAATTAAATTATTTAAGAATTATAGTAAACACAACTAAGACTGACGATAATTGTTCTATACAACAAAAGGTTTTCTATTCATAAGTAATGTATGGTGGCTTGGTAACCATTTTAAATATAATCCCAAAATTATTCTATCTGAATTGCATTAAAAATCTTATGTTTATTAGAGTTATATGACCTTGCCTTCTTGTTAATACAACTCTGTCCATCCTAAGGTTGTCTGTAAGAGATTGCTTAGTGCGATAAGACCGCCCATTGTACATTATCCTTAGACTGTACTTAAGCTTGTATTTAGTGTACAATATAGAGAAATCTATCTATCTATGACCTTATGACTCTGAAAATAATTTGGTACCTTTGGCCAATGTTATTTGTATAAGTAAAGTTTATTCATATCCCTTTGTTGCCATAGTACCTTACCTACTTGTTTGAACCTCAATTTGTATTATTTGGGTTGCAATTCAGCCTACGCATAGTCCGTAGATTCTCGACTTTCTAGCACAAAGTACTTAATGCTTACCTCATAAACAGTTTTGTAAAGCAATTCAGCTTACTCGCTGGTAACAACATCAGTAATAGCGCATAATGTAATTTCCTTGCAAATCTGGGACATTAACAAAGGTATATATGATAGTTGTATATTATGGCGCTACATGTATTAAACATTACTCAGAACCTGTTCCACATGAGACTGGCCTCATATAAACTGGAACTATATGATATGAAATAACTAGTTCTTACCAGTTTTATGTGGTAACCAACGAATTACTTATCGGGATCCAATTTATCGACAAAGGTACCATACAATAGTATAATACAAACACTGGCATTATGGGTGGGCCTCATTGCCATTGTGCAGTTTAAAAAAGATGTTTTATGTTGTGGTGACGTCATGGCTCTGCAGTGTGCAGATTTGCGACTCGTTGTTTGTTGTTAACTTGTTAGTCGGTCGCGAGCGCTGGCACAGGTACGGCGTGTTTTCTGTGGCTCTGCGAGGTTGGCAGCCGGTCTAGTGTACGTTAGTGTTATGTGTAGCACTCTGTGATGGGTCGTGAGTTCTTCTCCTCTACTGGCATGAGTTCGTACACCTACCTATTGGCACTGTTTGCATGATTAGCACTTATCGTTTTATGAGTATTCGTTATGACTTATTATTACAACTTATCGAGATCCAACGCCTACGCATGTATGGTTTAACTGTTGCAAATATGTTTGATTATAGCACTTAGGTACCTGCTCATGTTTCACAACTTAACTTTTTGCACTGTAATAACTAAGTAGCTTAAGTAATAACACGCAAAACTGTTGTGTAACTTAAAAACCTAAGACAAGTGAACAATCGCACATACATTTTTAATTGTTCGTCCAACTGTTCACGTTTCCATTAATCTTTTTAATTGACAGTCGTGACAATAGAAACGGAACGATTGCATGCGACCACCCATTTGAGTAATTACACAGCGGTGACGCAGATTACTTGCCTATACAGATACTTGACTTAGAGGCTTAGAGCATTTAAATCGCGACGCACGCACACATGTAACTTACGTGTTGTAGATCATACTATTAGCGATAAAAAAGTCAAAACCTTACGGGCAGTAAAGGAAGATGAAGGTTTTAACTTTTCTATTCGTGCATGTGTGTGTGGTGTCCAACAATTGTGGGAAAATTGCAACACTAATTTAAAATCCATAGCTGTAAAGTCGGTATGGTAATCCTGGCTCGAGGCTTTTTATTAGTTCTTGCCAGAAGATCGGTTAAGCTAGCAAAACTCTTCTCAGTGACCTACAATAGACAGCGCTGAGAAATAACCCGGGTAAAAAAATTGAAAGGTGTTAAAAAAGTTAAGTCTTTGGTGACCTTAGCTCAAGTCAAGTATCTGTATAAGTACCTACTATTTATATTGTATTGCGTGGTGGTGACGTAATGTTGTGGTGCACAGAATTAAAGCGGCTGTTGCCGACACTGTCGCGCAAGGACAAGAGCCCGCGCGCGCGCACCTCCTGGTACGCTGAGTGCGGCGCCGACACTACGCCTAACACGTCCAACACTACGCCCAACACCTCCAACACTTCGTGGTGAGTACACATAATCTACCTACCTAGATATATAGGTAACTATGTACCTATGTAATATACGAATCCTAGCTGGAGGTTCAAGCAGTCTCGCCTTTTTGTCCGGAGACGCCCCATAAGATCCCACGCGGGGTCGCTGGCATTAAAAAATATACCGAAAAAAAAATGTTTGTATAAAAGCCTTAAAAATTTTAAACGGATTTCATAGCACAAGTTAAAGGGTTAAAATCCAGATCCTGTAGTTTTTGCACCTTCGTAAGCTAAACCACAACTGAGTAAATAAGAAATGCAAACATAATGTTGAAACAGATGTCGTTACAAATCTTGATGGGAGATATGAAAATGACCTGCTGTGACGGAATATGCCAAGGAAGACATTATCATCATTAGTGTACATATGGGAACTATTCTGTCTAATGCGATGTGGTTGTGTTAGCACACATTTGCTTACAGCTTCTGGGAATTTAGGCAGGCATGAACGTTGGTCTGAGAATTTTCCTTGCAGGGGGTTAAAGTAAAGTTTAATTGCAGCCTCTGCAAGGAATGTATCTTATTTCCTAACATCCTGTATATCACTCAAGCATACTTGTACTAAGTAACTTCCTAAACTACATTGTGAAATGCAATAAACATTGAGCTTTAAGTGTTAATCAGGTATAAACAAAGTAAAGTTGATGAGGATAATATTTTTTGCAATCTTTTACCTTTTCGACTTACTTGAGTTGTTTTGCTTATAACCTTTAACGGTTTTACTTAACGACTCGGGTGGCATTGTGGGTTAACTCGTAAACAAAATGTTGAAACAGATTCGTTACGATTACGACTCGCGGAGGGAGATATGTATTTAGTTTGTAAATTCAAGGATGTAACGGTACACGGTTAATCGCAGCGTGGGCAATAAATGAATAGATTTGTTTATCTAAACGTAGGAAGCTCGACTATACAAAAAATGAAATTGGTAAAACTCACAGTGAGCTTGCTCATCATTTACGGACTACAGACCACACACAAATATTTTACCCGTGTGTACCCTAAAAGGCCGCCCTTTGAGCAACGGGCAATTCTCCAATTCAGCAATTCCCTCCCCTCTCCAATCGGGCCATCGTAAATAATTAAATGCTTCCAGTGAAACCTAGCACGGTTGACGGTAAGAGAAATTGTCGTGAAAAGCGGCTTACTTGCCAGCGACCGACGACTTGAACGCTACAGCAACGATCGCGGTCCGTTTGGCATTCGGCTCCGTAACTGTACGAGTTCACTGCAAAGGTCAACTGCGACACGCCGACACGCCCCAGCCTGTACCACTTGGAGAAACTCACATCAAACAACACTTACAAGTTAAATTAAACTTGAAATACGTCTCGTAATGGCTATAAGGCAGACACGCACGACGCTGGTGCCATGTCCTCCAAGCTAACATACTTAGGTATGTCGAAATAGTTTGTCACGCCGCACCAGTGCTGAAACAATGAAACAATATGTGCAATACCACTTTGTTGTAATGGCTCTATTTCATGATACAAAATAGGTACCTTGCAGTATTCTGCCCTGATCTAACACATTGGCTACAATAAAAACCCAGAACTATCTGTTGGGGGATTTTAAGGTTTTCAATTAAAAAAGGCTTCCAACAATTTTAGAGCTGTATTTTCGTTCTTCCCAAGTAAAGTTATAAAAGTGGCGGTGATCTTAAAAAATAAAAATCTTAATACTAACTTAATAGCTATCAATTATCCTAATGAGACGTTGCCATTCAAACATGATCAGGCGTTAAGCATGCGCAGACCTAAACATACCCCCGGGCGTTGAGAGCTTCCTCTCAACCAGAATCCTCAGCTTCAGGTAATGGACAGATTTTTCTGAACGCACGGCGAACCACTCCACACGCAGTCCTTATGTCAGCGACTCTGGTGATGCCATCGTGTCCAGGATGTAATGCTGTTACTCTGCCAAGTCGCCATTTCAAAGGTGGGAGATTATCTTCTTTAATAAGAACAAGAGAATCAATCTTCAGTAAAGATGTGTTGGATCTCCATTTCACTCGTTGCTGCAGCTCTGAAATGTATTCTTTACTCCACCTTGACCAGAAATGTTGCCGGAGTTGTTCAATTCTCTGATATCTGGTCAAGTGGTTCATAGAGCAGTCTCCATAACTAGGCGCAGGCAATGCAGTGAGCGGCCGTCCGATGAGGAAATGTCCGGGTGTGAGCGGCAGAAGATCGCTGGGGTCCGACGAAAGCGAGGTAATAGGACGTGAGTTTAGTAGGGCTTCGATTTGTACTAAGACAGTGTTCAGCTCTTCGAAGGTAAAATTACAATTTCCCAATACTCTTTTTAAATGATATTTTGTAGACTTTATACCGGCCTCCCAGAGACCGCCGAAGTGAGGAGCATAAGGAGGAATAAAATGAAAATTAATTTCTTCCTCTGCTAAATCACTAGACAACGAATTGCAATTATCTTTAATAAACTTGCCAATCTCGTGATATGCTCCGACGAACGAGGTCCCATTATCAGAGTAGATGTGTTTAGGCTTTCCCCTACGAGACACAAATCTACGAAGAGCCGATAAAAAATTATTGCTTGTTAAATCGCCTACCAACTCAATATGAACAGATTTCGTAGTAAAACATATAAATAAAACAATATATACTTTAGTGAGTCGACACCCACGTCCCTGTCTACTAGCTGACATAACAGGTCCAGCATAGTCGACACCAACCGTTTCAAAAGGATAACCCCCAGGATTCACGCGCTGCTGTGGCAAACTACCCATGAGAGGTGAGACAACTTGCCCTTTCATACGACAACAAGTTGCACACTTATGATAAACCGCCTTAGCTAAATTGCGTCCGCCGATGGGCCAAAAAGTTTCTTTAATAGACGCCAATAAAAGTTGCGGCCCAGCATGCATCAGTTTGACATGCATATGTCGAAATAACAATTTTGTAACATAATGAGTGGACTGTATCAATAATGGAAACTTTTTATCATAACAAAATTGTGAATTTCCGAGACGACCACCAACACGCATCAAATTTTGATCGTCAAGGAATATATTAAATTTAATTAATGGACTCTTTTTTGGCAATGGTTTTTTATTAAGTAGAAGTTCATACTCAGAGAAAGAATCTCTTTGCATAAACTTTGTAAGTACATTTAATGACAATTTTAATTCATCATCACTAAGATATTGAGTCTTAGGTGATTGTTTTCTACAAATATTTATGAATCTTAGAACATAAGCCACTGTACGCTTAAGTCTGGAAAAATTAGAAAATCTTTTAAAATCTATTAACTGTGACTCATTTACTGATGTGACAAGTAACGAAACCTCTGAACGCACATCAGGAAGTTTGTTACCTACCATTGATGGAGTACAAGGCCAATGTGGGGGTTCACATCTTAAAAATTCAGGGCCTGACCACCACAAGTCCAAAGAATGTAAAAGACTTACATCAATTCCACGGGATATGTGATCAGCGGGATTTAAATTAGTTGGGACGTGCCTCCATGAACATGACCCTGTCTTGTCCATGATCTCTGCTACACGGTTTCGCACGAAAGGCTGCAATTTACTAGGTAACATGTTGAGCCAACCCAACACTACCATCGAGTCAGTCCAGAAGGTGACACGTCTGACTTGAAGGCGAAGTGATTCAACTACTTTTTCATAAAGACGGACTCCAACCAACACCGCACACAGCTCCAGTCTCGGTATCGTTACTGGCTTTATTGGTGCTACTCGGCTTTTAGCTGTAAGTAAACGTACCAATGTGTTAGAGCCTTGGTTTGAGCTGCGAACATATACACATGCACCATATGCTACCTCTGATGCATCACTAAATATGTGCAGATCTATATTATCGTACATATCACACAAGACCAGACGAGGAATACGTAAATCATTTAAAATTGGTAAGTTACGCAATATATTCACCCACATTTTTGAAATATCAAGAGGCAACGGATCATCCCATCCCAATTTTAATATCCATAATTTTTGTATCATAATTTTCATTATAATAATACACGGAGCCAAAAGTCCTAATGGATCAAAAATCTGAGATACAGTAGACAGAATACTACGTTTTGTTAATGTATTACTAAGGTTTTGATTTATGAAAAAACATAATTTATCGATCTCTGTGTGCCAACTTAAACCTAAAGTTTTGCACGGCTCATTACAACCAATATTTAAATTAAGTGAGGAATGATGTTCATTGTCAGAAACAACACTGATACAGTTAGATTTCCATTTACGCAGTGGCATGCAAGCTGAAGCGAGTTCAGCTGTAACCTTACGTCGTATTTCAAGGACGTCTTCAACTGTATCCCCTCCCGAGAGCAAATCATCAACATAAAAGTCGTGTTTAATGATTGTAGCAATTTTGTTGTCAATACAATCAAGCCCTATTTGACGTAAACACCTGGTAGCAAGGAAAGGTGCACTTGCCGTACCGTATGTAACTGTGTTTAGCTGATATGCTACCATAGGCTTCCTAGGATCTTCACGCCAAAGAATTTGTTGCAAATGCCGGTCATCCGGGTGTAAAATCGTCTGACGGTACATTTTTTCAACATCTGCAGAAATAACATATTTATATTGTCTAAACCGGAGTAGAATAGACATTAAATCATCTTGCACAGTAGGCCCTATCATTTGTAAATCATTAAGTGATGTTCCTGAAGTAGTGGGACTACTGGCATTAAACACTACTCTGAGCTTAGTGGTTAAACTGCTCTCGCGCACAATACCATGGTGAGGTATAAAGTATGAGACCTTCTGAAAAACAGGTGGACATGGAGACATATGTTTTAAACTAATGTATTCTTTCATGAATTCACAATAACGTTTTTTAAATGACGGTTGACTCTTAAACCTGCGTTCTAACGACAGGAGACAGTGCTTAGCCCGTTGATGAGAGTCACCTAATGAATCTTGTGATTGCTTTAATGGTATTCTAACACAAAAACGACCATCCTCAGAACGTGTCGTATTATTTACAAAGTGTTCTTCGCACAACTTTTCTTCTCGAGAATATGCTGTTGATTGATGGCGAACCTCCTCAAGTTGCCAAAAACGCGTTAAAAGGTTTTGAAGATCAACAGCATCCGAGTTGTTCGATGAAGGATTATCAACAGTTGTTAAGTTGCAACACTTTGGAAAATAATGAGGTACTTGGTCGCTATTTGATATAGGACCTGAAACTATCCAGCCAAGTCTAGTTTCAAACAGTACAGGCTTACCGAAACCTAAATTAATCCTCTGTGTTCCCAGAAGGTCCCAGAAGACATCTGCACCTATAATTAAATCCACGCGGGAAGGGGTATCAAAATGTGGATCAGCTAAACACAGGTTACTCGGTATATTTAAATCATTTATGTCTAATGAACTACAAGGAATTTCATCAGTAATAGAAGGTAATATAAAACAAGAAATATTAGTACAAAACTCTTCATTTAATGATTTAATTGGAACGCAACACATTTTGCCTAACGGGGACTTAGAATTATTTATTCCGGTTAATGACTCATTAACTTCAATGGTCGGTAAATTCAATAAGTAGCATAATCTCTCCGTGATAAGACAAGACGTACTACCGGTGTCAAGAATAGCACGACCCAGGTGTTCACAATTATTATTATCATATAATTTAACCAATGATGTGGCTAAGAGGACTTGACCTTTATTGTGTACATACGCATTAACTTGTGCTGACAATGTGACGTTACTGCTAGACTGCTCAGTAGCATCGCTAATGACATCGCGGTCACTATTGGAAGCTAACGACTTTAATGTTGACCTTGACTTAACATCCGTAACATGTACAAGTGTATTGTGCTTTCTCTTGCATATTTTGCAACCAGACGATTTGCAATGATTTGCATAATGACCACCGCGGAGACAATTAAAACATACTTTAAATTGTGGTAATAATTCTAACCTCTCTTCATTGCTGAGGCCTAAAAATTGTGAACAGTTACTTAAACTATGTTCACCACGACATTTTGGACACGGCTTAGTTGAACCAGTACCACAATTAGGTCTATTGCCTGATGAATGAGCGATGGATACCATAGTTCTAATTTTATTGTTGGACTTAGAATTAATAGATGAAATATTGTGGGACATTTCTAACGTTTCCAATAAATCTGCGCGATTACGCATAAATTTTAAGAAAAACTCTAATGTTATTGATTTATCATGATCAATATCACCTTTAAATTGTTCCCACTCACGAAATGTCTTAGGATCAAGTTTACACGTCACTATATAAATTAAGAGTGTGTCCCAGTGTTTAGTTGGCTCACCTAAGGTTTCTAATGCTCTTAAGTTTTTATTAACAGTATCAATGACACGTTTTAAAGTACAAGATGTTTCTTTCCGGACAGTCTCGATGTTGAATAACGCTGCGACATGATTCTGTATTAAAAGACGCTTATTGTCAAATCTGTCACACAATAATTTCCATGCACCACGATAATTACTAGAAGAAAATTCTATTGACTGAATTACCACAGCAGCTGAACCCTCGAGAGAAGCCCTAAGATAATGAAATTTGTTTACATCATCTATGTCATCATTTGAATGTATTAAACTCGAAAAAGTGTCTCGAAACTCGAGCCAGTTATCAAAAGAACCACAAAACTTAGGAAGTTGTATTGTAGGCAATCTAACAAGCCGATGATTGCTCATTCGTGATGAGCTTTTGCCACTTACTGAACACTCATCATGTGACTTAATATTACTAGAAAGTAATTCTTGTGCCTTAGAAACAAGTTTATAAAACGTAGATTCAAACTCGTTTCTTTCTGACAATTGACTATTAATATCATCAACTAAACACTCTAATCGTAACTGAACCTCGTCGTATTGAGTAAATAAGTTTTCCATCTTACCTGTACGCAATTGCAATTCGTTTATCTGTGACGGATTTAACGAATCTTCCAAATCATGTAAATAATTATTGAAAGCGGTCAAACGCCCTTTATAACTTGCCCGTCTTTTAATTAATTCCTTCTCCTCCTTCTCGGCCATTCTGGGAAGTCGGCAGTTAACTGAAATACACCGATATAACAAATTAACAAAAGGATAATGTTGTTAACGTAATGATTAATTATTACCGTTACGCACGTATGACAATGACAGTGCGGTTTATGACTGAAATACAACAAGTTAAAGTTTAAATTAACAAATAACTGTCTAACAGATTGTTTTAATAATAGAAGTATACTAAGTTATTAACTACAGAGATAGTTAATTAATAATTATACCTAGATACACCTTAAATGCTATTAACTAACATAAAACAATCAAATAAATAATGTAGACAGGTACTGACCTTAACAATTGCTGGAAATTACTTAAATATTACCTTATTATAAACCTTATTTAGAGTACTGGGTGTCACTAATGATTATTATCGCTGAACACTGAATAATAACCGTCCAGGGTCGAAGATAATCCTTGATTTTTACGTCCAAGTTCACGATGACCTTTGTACCACGTTCAAGGTTAATGACCAATCTTGTATAAATTGTGATCCCAATAGAAATCCGCAATTTGAATATTTCACTGATTACTCCTTGTATTTTTCTTCAATACATCCGGCTCGAAGGACCATGTTGGGGGATTTTAAGGTTTTCAATTAAAAAAGGCTTCCAACAATTTTAGAGCTGTATTTTCGTTCTTCCCAAGTAAAGTTATAAAAGTGGCGGTGATCTTAAAAAATAAAAATCTTAATACTAACTTAATAGCTATCAATTATCCTAATGAGACGTTGCCATTCAAACATGATCAGGCGTTAAGCATGCGCAGACCTAAACACTATCAAATAAACATGTAAAACTATTTAAACTTCTTTGTTCACAAACACCGTGTTACTAAAACGCCAATGTCATAACATGCCAACAAAACCATATATAATTAAATCACATTCGTTATGCTTTAAATGCCAAAACAAAAACACAATAAGGGGTCATGTAAAGAGATGTTTCCTACTCATAGTTATGTCAAATTAACATAAATAATAACTAATACCGACGAAACTGTCATCTTTAGCACTGCCGTCATCTATAAATCCCTAATTAACTAATTACTTTATGACACCGCGCCGAAGACGCGTATCAGCATATCCTTAACCTACAATTTTCCCTATTAACTTCCACTTTAAACCCGAATCATTCAATTTTAATAAAGCGGATTATTGAGTGAAAAGTAAATCCGTAAGGGAAATTACGTGTCACAATTCAGAAGAAAAGAATTAGCCTGTCACAACAACAGCACTGCACACGTCACGCATTTCTCGTGTTATCATACAAAGTGTTTACAAAGCTTCACATATCAATACAATACAATAGCGCGCCTCAATCAAACACCGTCATAACCAGAATTTGATGCGCTGCAGAATCTACTTAATCCGATTTATTTTGTCCATATTCAAGTACAACACAAGGGACAAGAGAGGACCATCTGATTGACTCGAAGTTCCCGAGTACCCCAGACGTTAGTCAGTAGTGGCGCGAACGCATGACGTCCGCCATTATCCACGAAACATATGACTCACAAGCCAGTTTTCCGTACCACCGTTACCTGTGCCTCAATTCATGAGCGACAAGCGATTTTTAAACACAAGTGGAAACATGGCCTACTATTGAAAAGATGAAAGATGATGTAACAGCAGTGCATCTGTACACTGAATTTGAAATCGTAAAATAATTCGTAGGTATACCCTGAATAGTAATGTAGGATAAGCCTCATAACATGGATGTTGGCCATGGAGTAACGTTCAGTGACTCTTTCAATAAATTACGCGATGCGGATGAAGTTCTAGTGTAGGTATTTTACATAACATTAAGTTATTCCCTGTATGATCGAGCTCACTCGCTCCCGCCTTTATCATGGAACAGCTCATAACTTTAACTCTGCGTTTAAGCGCATGCTCAGAAGGACGTTGGCAGGATTTGAATCGAAACCGTTGCTCCGCGGTTTTTAGCGCGCTATAACAATAAATATCATTATGAGCTAATAATTTATGTACAAATCTATTAAGTGAAATAGTTTTAAACAAGTGACTGGACTGTTTTGTTTAATTCACATTTTAAAAAGTGTAAAGTGCAAATAGGATTTAGTGTTATCGTTGTTATCAACATGGTCGAAGGATAAGCAAAGGTAATTCAGTCTGAACAATATAGTTTTAGTATTTAATTGATGAAGATAATGGACAATATGAATTATGAGCGTTGCATATTGCTAATACAATTCATATCTGATTCAACCCACATGACAAGATGTAATAATGTAGAAACTACCTACAATGCTAGATGATGTTTATAACAATGTCACCGTTCAATAACGAAGATGTTTAATGTTTTTGCACGTGTTTGTAAGCATTTAAAAAATATCATACAATCTTACACGAGGGTCAGGATGAGGAAAACGGGACAGCCTTAACTGTCCGGTAAAACAAAGCTCCTTGCATCACAAAAAATTATGACCATATGGAAGTAGGTACTTACTATGTCACAGATATAATACATCAGTTATGACAAACCACAGATTCGTCATAGTTGGTGTTGTACTAGGTACATCAGCTAGACTGAATTTGTTCTATGCTGAATTTGAACGCTGAGTGAATTTGAACACTTGAATAAGCTGAAGCATTTAACTGTTAACGTGGAGAAAGCTATTCTTTCTGAACTTATCTGGAATAAGTGAGTGACCTTTTTTGCGTATATATTTTACATATAATTTACCATTTTCCAGTTATACTCTTGTGCTAATTTGGAAATGCTTGATCAGTTCAGACGCAAGTTCGACATTACGAAAGCCTACCGAGATGGCGAACTCTTCAGCAATTCCAATAATTATTTATTACAGTTAACCTCAGCCACACCTACGTCCCCGTTTTATTGTACGATGACATTGGCAGAATCTCTCACTAAACAATCAGACCACTAAAGTTAATTTCGAATGCATTTCCTGTCCCTATTGGCAATTGAGACCATTTAAACGGGTAGATTATCAAAGACCTGTAATTTGCAGTGACTAAAGGCATGCATGACGTCACTGTAGGTACCTTGGTACTTACATTAAGACCTTGCAGTTAGCAATAATGATTTTCTCACAATGCTTACACGTAATGTAGGTGCTGGTACAACTATTATAGCCACGTGACCGCCTCAGCATAATAATTGTATTCTTTTCACTATCCTATTGATCACTTGAGTATTGTTGTTTGTTTCACGACTTACGTAGAACATATGCCATGTACACAAACAATCAGATTCTCTACATTAGTAGGACAATTATATTACCCGCACGATTTGGGGCGAGAAAGTTTGCTAAGAATTGGGTTCTGGATTTCGAACTAACGCTGTCCTTATGAATCCGGTCCGTCATTGAAAAATTATGGCTTCCTTCTTAAAGGTTTTGCGTATACGTGTTTTATTTTCATAATCTTTTTATGTTTTACGGCAAGTTGATCGTAACTTGATCGTGGAAGCCCCTATGTATGCCTATCTACGCTTATTTTTTTAAATTGTTTGTTTCCTTGTGCTCAGGTACGCAGAGGCGGGTCTATACCAGGCCGGCAACATCTCGTCGTCTTCGGGCGCGTCTTCGGGTTCACACCCTGCCAGCCCACTCCCTCACTCTCTCTTCACACACGAGCCACTCTACCAGTTCTACAACGCTGCTAAAGTTGAGGTTGGTATTTTTGGTTGCCAAATGGTCAAAATTTTAAAGACAGTAATTAATTTTAAAACGTTTTATTGATTTTTTGTTGAAATCTAGAAAGAAGGGCTTAATTCTAGATGTAAACTTAACTTAATTATAAAAGGGATCAGAAGTTTTCGTTTTCGCTTCACGTATAAGTAATGTATGTAAGATTTCGTAACACGTGTGTCATATCTGAAGAAATCCTTTCAATAGCTCTATCGCAAATTTGTAGTCGTTAATTGATTACTTATGTAAATAAATTCTTATCGACAATTACATTTTCGCGAACACTAGTCAAAAGATTTTATTTTATAACATACTTATACAATGTGAAAGCACTTCCAAAACGTCAAATCAAATTGATCGATCATTTGTTGATACCAAAATAATTCGATTAAATTCAAGATAAATATTGGATAAATGATAATGAATGAGTCCATTGTATTTTTGGTAGGGACTGTCTGTATGCAGTATTCTTTTATCCTTATACAAAAGGGACAAACAATGGCTACCAAGATAGACACCTGCATATGATCTGCATAGCTTATCTCCCGGAAGAAGGCTCGTAATATAGGTTAGGGGCCGCAGACGATAAGCTGTCACCAACGTACTCACTAGTACAACGTTTACAACACATTTTACAACCGATATCAAGTATGACGATGGAGTCATTAATGTGGCGCCAGTAAGGTCTGTCCTTACAAACGTTCCGAGGTTTTAGCACACGATCGTGGCTATATCTACTATGAACGACGTTGATTGCTCGTAGAGTAGACCTCTTTTTATTAAAAGTCCGTCTTTATCTTTACCCTCACTACGCAGCATCTGCAGCCTTACAATTCGTAATTGACAACAGTAGAAACTTCATTTAGTTACCAATTCTAAAACCACAAATTGAACGCAAATCGGTTTGTCAAGTCCATCCTAAGCATAATTTTCGGCTTCTGCATAGTGACTATTCTCTTATGGAATATCCAGCTGTGATAGTTCTATTATTTATTACCTCTAATTGTTTGACGACTTATTAGGAATAAATCCTGACTTCCAGTGGTTTTCCGTCCTCTCATTACGACATTAGAATTCCCGAGACTTGACTAAATAACTTGTATACGTATGCGCGCATACATGATTTAAGGAAGTAAACATTTTAATTACGCTAATCCACAAATGTGTCCAATTTTAGAACCGCCAGTAAACGTGTCGGCGCTAATTGGCGGCTAATTGGATATAATTGTAGTGACCTCCACCAAACATGGTTAAACTTGACTTATATGACCTAATAGCTAGACGAATTCCTCTCGATCATTGATCTTTTAGGTGTATCATTTCCTTATTTATAGGTTTTGATTTTCAGTTAGGTATTGCATTTTATAATCTTAGGTTTTTGCTTGAAAAACGACGTTCGAAGTAGATATAGGTACCTAATTCTTTAAAAAAATAAGCAATTCACAATTATTAAGAGTGGACCAATATTTATTTGAAGAAGCACACGAACTATTCTTCCTCTGGAAATGCTTCTTTCACTAGCGAGAGAACACGACCTTTTGTTTCGAAAAAATACTTTTAATATGACTGACGGACTGGTGATAATCAATATGGCTGGGGTAGATAAGGTGCAATAGATGGACGACATAGTTTTGCGGCGAAATTAAAAGATATCTACATTAAGCTATGTTTAATAAAGTTTATCTAAAACTTTCTTTCACAATCGGTGTGTCGCGAGTCGGTCTACATCCAGCTATGTTTAATGATGTTAACAAAAAACGAATTTTCACAGTCGGTGTGTCGCGAGACCGGTGACTCGGACTCGGACGCGTACGACCCGGGCTCGCAGCACAGCTCGACGCCCTCCGTGAGCGAGACAGCGCCGGCGCGGCCCTCGGCCATGGCGCTCGTGGCGCCGCGCGGGCCCTCCCGCACTCTGTGGTGCGAGGTGCCCGAGGTGCTCAACTCTACTGTGCTCAGTAAGTATTTACTACAATAATAATAATGTTTTCCTCACCACATTTCGGTCACGGCGGCCTGTCTCATTTGAGACTAGCCTTACTATGCAGGAGATATTATAGGTTTTTTTTTTTTCAAAACATAATTACAGTGGTCTTACATGCTAGGTATCCTCGCCAAGCTTTGACGTGCACAAGCATGCGCGCAAACACAAGTGCACTCCCTATTCCCTCACTGTCATTGTCCGATGGGACGGTAGACCGACACAACCAGAGAGTGATCAGGCGCAGAAGGGACGGCTTAACGTGCCTTTCGAAGCACGGATGGGTCTCGACATGTGAAAAGGGTCATCCATCACAACGCTGTATGCGTAACTATTAATATTAAAAGTGACTGTTTATCTTCAGGTTCCCTTGCGCCTGCGCAGAAACGTCTTCAAGAAGCGAAATTCGAGCTGCTGACCTCCGAAGCCTCCTACCTGAACTCCCTGAACGTGCTGGAAGCCAACTTCATCGCGCACCCCGCCTTCCGCGACCCGCACGTGATGCCGCGCCACGAGTGGGAAACACTGTTCGCGACCATACTGCCGGGTAAGCGACTTGCGTATCTATTGTAACTTATATAAAGAAGTAATTCCTCTGTCGTGACGATGTATGAGACAAGAAAGGGGAAATTTGTCATGAGTAAACAATTTTTTTTTTCTGCAATTTTGTAAGAAGCTTTAGAGTACGTCCACATAAATATTTAAAAAAGCTTTTCATCATCATAATTTCAGCCCGGTATCACCCAGTGCTGGGTATAGGCCTCCCTTTTTTTCTGCCAATCCTGTCTTTGTTGAGCGCCCCTTGTCCAGTCTCTTTTCTTTAATCCTATACCCTATCACAATTGTACCAATTTTTTTTTAATTCTTTTTTGCACAAATCTATTGCACCCATACACCACGCAGGAGAAATTATCTTTAAGACAATATTGGAAACAAAATATCCTCTACAACTCACCATCCTCATTGCCCACAGTCCGCAAATGCTCCCAGCTGCTGATGAACGAGCTGGAGAAGTGCTGGCAGGACAACATCCTGCTGCAGGGCATCTGCGACATCGTGCGGCAACACGCCGAGCAGCACTTCGGCGTGTACGTCAAGTACTGCGAGAACCAGGCGCTCATGGTCAAGGCGCTGCAGCGGCTGCAAGCTAAACCCGCCTTCGCGAACGCGCTTAGGAAGTTAGTATGCATTATAATTAGAGATATATTGTTGCTTTTGTATAGGATTGATTGCAAGACGCAGTACGTAGAGATATGTGAAAGAGGGGGGGGATAGAGCCAAGTCTCCCGCTGTGGGACAGTAGTATAATGAGCAGTATACAGCCTTGGGGGGGATATAATGCGTCTGACGTGTATCTTGCTACTTACTTAACGTTCAATTCTTAACAATATGTGGATAACTGACATCGTCAACGTCACGCCACACGAACGAGCACTTCGCGGTACGATTGCTTTGAAAATCGAGAGGAGTGTTAAGTTACAGTTGAGATGTCAGATAACACGTCTGGCTATTTATGATGTCGCTCAAACGTACAGTCCGATGACCTGCATGTAGCACTTAACGATTGTTTCACCATTTCTGCTTCACAAAATGTTATCAAAAGTAATAGTATATTCCTCATGAACCTAATTGTTTGTTTTACTGTAGACTGGAGAACCACCCATCCTGTCAGTCGCTGTCGCTGCACTCGTTCCTGATGCTGCCCATGCAGCGCGTGACGCGGCTGCCGCTGCTCATGGACGCCGTGCTCAAGAACCTCAACAACGAGGACCTGGAGTACCACTCCTGCGCGCGCGCACTCGTCACGCTCAACAACGTGAGTACACGACTGTACCTAATACACTATGTGCTATATAATGATTTCTATCACTTACGCAAATATTAGTCATTGAAATAAAACTAACTAACCTAACCTAACCCAACCATTTTACTATGTGCTGATGAATGATGAAGATATAAGTTGGATATGCGTCCTTTACAGTATTATTTTTCGGATACGAACACGAGGTTTACGTAATACGACGTAGCAATATGATCTTCATACACAGTACAGTCGAATATCAACTTTATCCGTTATAACTTAAAGGCGAGTTTTCCTCGTATCTCTCTCCGAGTAATGACTGATTAAATTACACAATCATTAAAGATGCTTAACAGATCTTCCCTTCTAATATAGTAACGATTGATTTCTTTCTTACATATTCATCGTCTTAGCCCGGTATCATCCACTGTTGGGTATAGGCCTCCCTTTTCTCTGCATTGAGCGTCTCTCATCCAGGTGCTCTTCACAGTGTTATATATGCCGTCAACTCTCTCATATAACAATGTGTTTTTGAACTCAGTACGTGTCGCAATGCAACGAGGGCGCGCGCAACACGGAGCGCGTGGAGGAGATGTTCCGGCTGAGCCAGCTCATCGAGTTCCCGCCGCACATCCGCGACGCGCCGCAGCTCGCGCCCGCCTGCTCGCGGAGGGAGCGCCGGTGGGGACACTACTTATATAACTTATCCAATCTATACACATTATACATATCTATATACCTACAGTCAATAAGAACCTTCCAAAGTGATTCGATTCCTAGTCGAAAACTCTTAATCGACTCTCATTCTCTCTCAAACCAGTTTGCTGGCCGTCCGCTCAGGCAAGTTAACGTAGCAAAACTTTTATAAAAACGTGCGCAATTCGATCCCTAATCGATTCTCGTTCTCCCTCAGACCAGTTCGCTGGCTGGTGCGCTCGGGCGAGATGACGCAGCTGATCTGGAAGTCTGACGAGCTGAAGCTGACCTTCGGCAAGAAGTTCCACAAGGTGCCGCTCCATCTGTTCCTCTTCAACGACCTGCTCGTCATCACCAAGAAGAAGAGGTATGCACTTACAGAATATTGTGGTTTACAGTCCAGTTCATCCTGACATACAAAGTTGTTAGCGGAATACTGTTTCCGAGTCGACCAATGAGAGCCGAGTGCCGACCGATTTATTAATCACTATGAATTTGTCAGTACCTTTTTTGATCGCATATTAATATAAGATGTAACTATATAATTATAAAAATGAATGCTTGTTCCCTTGGTCACGCCATAATTTGAGAACGGCTGGACCGATTTGGCTAATTTTGGTTTTGAAATATTTTTGGGAGTCCAGGGAAGGTTTAATTGGTGAGAAGGTAGTACAAATTTTGCCGGGTCAGCTGTTGTATCATCAAAATGAAACTTGAGGTGCATAAAAGAGCTACTTTGGCTCTTTAGCCTACAAGGGCAGTAGTAATGTATAATGTGTGCGCGGGCAGCGAGGAGCAGTTCGTGTGCGTGGACCACTGCGCGCGGCCGCTGCTGGAGGTGTGCGCCAGCGAGGCGGGCGCGGGCGCGGCGCGGCACGCGCTGCTCGTCACGCTGCTCGACAACCACGAGGGCCGCACGCAGGAGATGGTAACACACTCATTTAAACTCATATTAATCACACATCACCCCCCCTACCCACACACCCAACCATTTTACTCAATTCTATTTGTGAATCGAATCAGGCTTTGACGACTCGTAGACTAACATTTGTCTTTATACACTACTAGCTTCTGCCCTGCTGACTGATTTTATAGCCTATAGCCTTACTCGATAAATTATCTATCCAACACAAAAATACATTTTTATTTCGAACCAGTAGTTCCTGAGATTACCCCGAACATCCAAACTCACAAACTTTACCTCTGTAAAATATTATTATAGAAGACTAGATTCAACCCGCAATTTCGTCTTCGTTTTCTTGTCTCTCTGGGATAAAAGTAGCCTATACAATTATGGAAATCGGATGCACAGATCCAAAGTTTAACCCTAATACATATAAATGCCTCTTTATAATATTAGTATAGATGGCAGACAACTACTACAACACATAACTCAAACAACACGCAATGCCCTTAACTTGAGTATTAAACGTTTCTCCCTTCACAGCTGATGTCGTGTCCGAGCGAGACAGAGTGGTCCCGGTGGTCAGAAGCTCTCCTCCCACCCGCTGCGAGCGCGGAAGGTGAAGCTGTGTACGCGGGCTGGGATTGTCCCCAAGTCTGCGCACTGTACGCGTATGCGCCTGCGCAGCCCGACGAGCTGACTCTAGCTGAAGGCGACGTGGTTAATGTTACTAGGAAAACCAGCGAAGGTATTTATTATTATCATCTCGTAATATTTGTTTAACGTTTTTTTCGTTATCTAATAGACTGCGATTCATAATTTGCACTTAGTCACCGTGCTAATGAGGTTACTTCACTGTTACTAAAATTAACATTAAATATATATACTAGTGATCTCTGTCAGGTTTTAAACATGTTAATTTGTTGTGTAGGTTGGTACTACGGCGAGCGCACCCGCGACGGTGAGGCGGGCTGGTTCCCGGGCGCCTACACGGCGGAGATCGCCTCCCCGCACGTGCGCGCGCGCAACCTGCGCCAGCGCTACCGCCTGCTCGCGCTCTCCGGGACCTACCTCGGGCAGAAGAAACGCGCCGCCTGACCACCCGGGAACACGCGAAATAGACCTTACGCCTCGGTGTTAAAGTCTTTATTGCATTAACGGTGCTCAGTTGCCCGCCTCTACTGGCAACTTTCTTGCATTTACTGGGCAGCCTCAGGGGAAGTACTTTGAAAAGGTGCTTGTGTGATAGCTTTGTTCGGATGAATGAGGGAGTGCAAGGTAACAGACATCACATTCGAATCTTACAATAATATTATAGGTTGTCTCTCTCTCTTCCTTACATTTTTACTGAATAAAAATGTCGTATTCATGATAGAGTATTAACAATCTTAAACCATTATTGTCAATATAACTAAAATCATTTTAAAGACGTCGTCCGTCCAGTTACTGCCTTATGTGAAGTGTAAAGCTATGCGTATGTTTAACTGACTGTTCTAAGTGTGGATCGAAGCGATCCGATACGTTAGGAGGTGCTTACTTGTGATAGTTCCGCTGTAACTGTTGAACAAAATCATTTAGAAAATTATATCATTGACTTAACTATTTTATCATAAAATTATATTAATAAAGTGCGATCGAATTCTATTTAAATACAATTTTAATGAATCAGCTGTAATATAAATCTACAATTTTATAAATATTTTATTATTATTAATTAGTCGAACGTCGGACATGGTCCGACATTCTATTAATTGCAAACTATAACTCACATATTATTGAATAATTGATAACACTGAGTGGTTCTGCTAAGTTGCAGGCAGACATCGCGAGACACGCTGGCCTCGCCTCGTGCCTCGCGCTGTGTGACCGCAGCTTTACGTTAGTGTAGTATACGTAGTTATTATCGTCAAGTGTACAGTTACGTATGAGATTCGCGCAGTTTGTTGTACAGTATAACATTGTAAGACATTTACTGATTAGGTTAAGCTATTGTATCGTCGTGTCACGCTTCACTTGCCCGCTGTATTCGAAAATTGCCTAGTCATAATGAGCGGATGAGTTGATCATGAAATTATCAAGTATTTTAGTCAACATTCCTTAGCACGGAGCCGGGGCTGCATTGAAATCTATGGTCAAAGTCGGAAGATTGGACCTCAGAACATCACGTAGGTTAAGACTCTAACAATGTATGATAATAGAAGGTTTTATCTGTTTTGTGTTTAAACAATTATTGAATTAAGACTATGTTGTGTACATGTAACGTTATCCTCGAGTTCGACCAACCCATGACACTATGACGACCATATAAAGCCAATGTGACTCTGGCTTTAAATTTGCACCATTTCATTAACCATTAAATAAAGTTACGATTGTAATGTACTTAAGTAAATTATTGTGTATATAGGTTTAAGAAACAAATGTAACAAATCATGGATGTTATATATTTATGGTATGATAATAAAATGTAATTATATGATGGTGTCGTTTCATTGATTTACACTGAACTCTGATTATGTAATGTAGAGATTAGAGTGATAACCCAACCCTTCACAGAAAACCAATCAAATTTGAAGAAATATAATCATTTAATTTGAATTGTAATCGAAGCGCGACAGTGTTGATAAGAGTTTTATTGAAAACAGGAAAAACACTTTGTTTAGACCGACACGGCTTGTGATATTACGTACAAGACAGTCGCCATTGTATCTTCGAGGTTCGAGGCATATTTATATAATAAGAGGGGCTATGAAAGGGAGACTGGAAAGAATATAATACGTAATTGTTATAGGAAGAATATTTTTCGATTAGAACCGTTTTGTATCGCAAATAATAGTTATTTAATATTGTAACAGTGCTGAAAATATTACTACCGTAAAATATATAACAAGCGTAAAAAATTCAAATACCAAACAGCATGTCAAGCTATAAAACTGTACAAGGTACTTTATCGGCAATAAAGTATATTCCATATATTCAAATCATTCATTGAAAGACTATACGAGGGCTACTGGGATTCGTACGGCCGTTTCCTCTACCCAGCACTAGGAACCTGTGGCGGGCGGGCGTTTTCGGGGCTGTCTTTATATAGTTTACGTTTAAAAAGTACTTATAATTATACACTTTTTTATGATACAATTTTTCATCTTTATATTTAAAGCGAAATGAGGGTGTATACACCTCCGGGGTCCGCCTATCCCTTCGAGGATAAAGGCGAGACGTTATCTATGTTATATTAAAAATAAAAAGCCAGACTTTAAGTACATGTTCAGTTTATTACATGTTGGTCATTTATGCATTCAAACACGCTGCGTATATCTCTTCCATTATATAAATCAATAAAAAATAATATAAAATAAATTGTCAGTTGATGCCGCAATAAATTATTTTAAAATTACAAATCCTATCAAAAATATTTCCAAAAATGTCTTTAATTGTATTCAGATCTTATAATATTTTAAAAATAAACTCTGAAAGTTCGAACACAATAATTTGTTATTCATAAACGATTCAATATTTTATATAAAAAAATGCAAAAAGCGATTGTACTTAACTAAACCATATAATAATAATTGTGCGCCTTACTATTAAAGGTTGTTACATGATGACTTAGGAAAATATATGTAAAAAGTATGTCTAAAGGAATCTCTCGTAGTAGGTAATTTCTAAAGAAAATAATTGTGACAAGGGAAAGGAACAGAGTGTGAGCATTCATTGTGACCTGTTACTGGGGGCGACACTGTACCGGTCCTCTACCGCCATAGATACTAACCCATTAGAAATTAAGCATTTATTTAGATTGAGCAACGGATTTTGATTTCGTTTTATTGCATTGGTGAAATGACATAGAATTCAAAAACATGAAAAATCGCCAAATAAATTCCTCTTTTCGTTTTGTCTGATAGTTTACAGTACAAAAACAGTATTTTTATGTATTGTTTGTTTATCGATTATCCTATTCGCATTACGCGGCACACATGTTGAGTATAATGAGTTATAAAAAATAATCAAGTTTGTTAGTTATTTTTTACTTGTAATTAGCAATACCAATTACGCAAAGCCGATAATCCATAAACATCGATTTACACCATAAAAATATATGCATGAATAGAATCATGATATTGTGACTGAAAAAATATTATAAACATACTTCTAAATGCCATTTAGCCTTAATGTTTCAATAACCAATCTGGAGCTTAATAATCTATGGCCTAATAATCTATGTACCAATAAAAACAATTAACAAGCATATTATTATAACACAATGATGAAACAAGAAGAGATCAACATTAGTTTGGAATGGAAAATTAGCTCAGAAAACAGTAACAGTAAGTAAAATATTTTTTTATAATATATGTCATGCTCATATCCTGGTTTTAGAAGAATTGTCTTTAACTTCAAACAGTTTCCTTACAAAATAAACTTGTAGTGTTGCTGTCGCTGCTATGGCGAGGATTTGGACCATAGACCACCTGAAAACAGACCAGATACATTTAACCACTAATAAACAAAGATGATTTTCTCTAATGAACCTGAAATTCCAAGTCATGGGATGAGTTAAGATATTCTCTTCCACTGTAAAGCTTTATGCAGTGGTTATTTGGAAATACTTATATAAGGGATGAGAAAATATAAGAGAGAAGATATATTATTCAGAGTTAAGAATATAGTTGATTACACTTGCTGTACATAAGAAAACCCTTTCTCTTTTATCATTTACTTTTACTGACAAGTTTAGACTATCACAACAATATTTCCTATAACATATTTTAATGGACACATACACAATGTGTTCGGTTACCTTAGCACATAGACATTGTTGTCCTGCAGCAGGTTGTAGTCCCGGGACTCCCTCGCCCGGGAGTGGTACTGGTACTGCAGAATGTCATTGATGTTCCTCTCCACAAACTGGATGGAGGTCTAAAACAGACATGTTTGATGATCAATATGGTTTTTTATAGAAAACTATCTTCTATTCACTGATGTGGTCAACTCTTAGAAAACAGACATAAGTTAACTTATGATATATATCCCAATGTAATAGGGGCGAAATGGAAACAAACCCTAACTCAATACTGATATTGAAAAATTCCTAAAGCAAAAACTCAGTAACACTTTGCTCAACCTGAGCTTTGAACCCAGGAACTCAAGCTCAGCTATCATTTAGCCACCACTAGACCAGAGGCAGACATTGTAGGTACTGCAATAATGTTACCACATCATTCACTCAGAAAATACCCTAGAGATTACGCTTTCCCCATATCAAATGTTACAAAGTTTGGACATTATTAGCAGATAGGATAACATGAGGACAGAATGGAACAGATGAAATGGTACAGAATCTGGGTTTAAGTCATGATATATATGATAATACAGGTTATGCTATATGGTATCACACCATTAAATCTTATTGCCTATTAGCAGTCAATGTTAGTGACCCAGATTTGATGATATTAATAAGATAAGATAAATAATATAAGTTAACACTTACAGTAAAATTCTTGATGTTCATATCTAGCTCCTCTACTTCCTTGGCATATTTCTCCCACATATCATATCTAATTACTGAGAGGTATAAATTGACTAGTTTCCCAGCAAATCTTGAGAACTGGTTGTCAATGCACACGGCATAGTATCCTCCTGAGGAGGACTGGTCTGCATACTCGGCACTTTGGCGCCACTCATAAGGATGCACTATCTGACCATTCGGATGCCGCACGGCGAACCCACACATACCGTCGCCTCCTTTCAATACCTGTTGACATAAAAGTTTGCAAACTTTTTGTGACAGAAGTACACAAGATTTAACTACCATATTGAACCCATGAATAATTCCAAAGTACTACAAACATTATTTCGTGTAGTTACATATACTTTGCTACAGAAAATTCAAGTTAATTACCTGGTAACTAGCGTAAAAAGTTGCGCCTGATGGAACATATTGATAGTAACAATCTTCTTTGCCTGCATCGATGTGAACTTTGTAGTCCATGGTCACTGCAGGCATGTTTTCATACCAAGGCGCCGGCGATGACGAGAAAACATCTCCAACGAGTGATAAAACTGTAAATATTAGTGTTATCACAGTAAACATATGCCACGTCCGTTGTGCCATTTTCAACTTGAATGAGTGACGCGAGTGACATTAGGAACCAACTGTCAAACTTGTAAAAATGAATGTGAAAGGCATTCTGCCAAATCGTTTAGAAATCAGGCCACTCAGAAATAAATAAAAGTAAATAAGTGAAGTAATTTAAATACATAAACTAATTTAACTAGGGATATATTTTCACAAGTTTTTCATTACTTAATGTAAAAATTGAACAAGTATTATATTGTATGTACCAGCTGACTGTCAAATAATTGACATTGATTAATTTGATAAGAAAACATAAAAAGAGTTCTCTGTGATTGTGGTCTTGACTATGGATCCCTTGATCATATATTTTTCGCCTGTCCATTAAATTGCAAGTCGTTTGACTTGTATTTAAAACTTACGCAAATTAAAATTCCTTTACCTATTAACTTTCGTTCCCTTTTATGTAACTTCTGTCTTCTGTGTATTATTAAAACACTCTCTAAATTTATCAGACAAAATAATATTAAATTGTAGCTCTTTAGGTTTTAATAACGATTAAATAAAAATAGACCCACAAAAATGTCTAACTGCAAACGTTGCAGTCTTAACTCGAATCTGGCAGAATAGTTGGAAGTCCGACTCAATTGCCACAAGAAAAAAAAAAAAAAAGAGTTAACCTAAAAAGCAAAGCAATCAATTTGTTATTTAAAGTTGATGATTTTTATAAATGAAAACGTCTTCATTAATTGTCTTGGCATTGTACAATGAAAGCGAGATACTTAACTTTTTTGTCGTATATAGGAACGCCTTTCAGGTTCATTACAATGTTATGATTATAAATGTAAATACTGTGCAATTTTACTAAAATAACGTTGTTTTTATGAAATAATAATACACACATTGCAGGGCTTCAGAGAAACTATGGTTGAAAGAAAACCGTAACTATCCGGATACGGGCAGTGTGCAGGGTTTAATGGAACTTGCGCTACAGAGACTGAAATCATTGAACTATCCTCACCTTTTTTTATCTAGCCGGTAAGAGAATAGCAAAGCATCGTGTACTGTTATCTATATCTATGGTTATAAATAATTCAGTATCATATTTCCTAAATAAATGATTGGTCCACTGAGTTGGGAGTAGGGACAATTTGAACTACAGGCAGCTTTAAAAAAAATCTTATCTTACAACAATAACTCCATAATGAATTTAGGCCTTCCCTGGAACATTATGATTTGCAGCTTCATAGCACCAATTACCAAAGAAGTGTAAAGTATCTTTATTAAGAACTGGCAAAAGTTATTCTCCATATTATCTTGTTACAGTACAGATGGTGGAGTGCATGCCCTGAACACAAGTGCACACTTTGACTTAGAGAGGTATGGGACAAAAATATATGACCCTAACCGTATCACCTACCTAGTGAACAATTTCTTCTATGACACCAAAACTAGCATTTATGTTAAGAAGTGTATACGGGTTCCAGATAACTTCAATGCTAGGTATCAAGCTATATCGAGGACATATTTGTACAGGTATGGATTTTAATGTGTTCAATCAATACATAAATATCTAAATAATAAAAAAAATCTGAACAATACATAATAATGAACTAAAATATTTTTATTGGTACTGTCTAGTCTAGCCATAGTTGCTCTGCAGTGTAAAGTTTCCAATTTCATTTGAAGAGATTTCATATTGGAGAAAATTACTTTTGATAACCTGCAGTACATGTATAATTTACTTAATTAATATCAATTTGGCATGCCATAGGAGACGCCTATGACGAGCAGTTTACTAAGATAGGCTGATGATGATGATGTTGATATCAATTCCAGGTTGGCAGTGAAAAAGCAACATATAGAATTACCTGAGGATACCTCAATAGCATCATACATACCTATAGAAGAGTGGAGGAGGTGTCACTTTGCCCGGTAACCTTATAATTCACATACTTTTGTAAAAAGCATAGCATCAAACAGAATAAGTACCTCCATTACGACGTTTCTCCTTTACTTTTTAAGAAATCTATCAAAAACATGCATTTTTATTTTTTTTCTTACATGGTGTGAAATACCCTATTAAACGACATTTTTAATCGGAAGATTGAGCCCCTTATAAATGTTATCATAACTTTTGTAACTGATTCTGAAGTGTATATGCTTCAGGTTGCCTGGTTTCGACATAGAGAAATTCAAAGAAGGTGCAAAATACTTGTTGGGATACCACGACTTCACGTCATTCAAGAAGTTTGATAAGGGGAAGCAGCACAAACATAACCGGAGAGAGCTATATTCCATAGAGGTGCGGCCCGGCAAGCCCATCGTCACCGCGTACACCACTAGTAAAGACAGCGTGTTCGACTACTGGGACATCGAGATTAAAGGGCGGGCGTTTGTGCATAACCAGGTATGTATAATAAGACACACACACACACACACCAGCATACGATGTATTATCAAGTTGTCGCCACTAGAATAACTGCCTACTGCCTCATGCAGTGCAGCCCCCTAACCATGTTCTCTTGTTAGTTATGGAAGCGAGACGCCACATTACACTGCACTTAGCGGCGTCTCGCTTCCACATCGTAAACTGTCCTGCTTTAAGAGTACATGGTCGGGGGCAGTAATGGAGAATACTACATTACAGGACCAAAATCCACGCGTTTTTTCCAGATCCGGCGCATGATAGGAACCCTAAACACCGTGGCGATAGGCAAGCTTCGTCCCGAGGATATCAAGGTGATGCTTCAGGTGCCGTCCAAGCACTCGTGGCACAACTTCATACAGACCGGCCCGCCCGACGGACTCTACCTCTGCGACGTCCACTACAACCCTCAGGACCTCGTGTACGACCCTGAGAAGAAGGAAGAGACGAAGGAAGAGGACAGTGAGATTGAATGTGATTGATACTTGATAGACAGTATCTAGTGTATAGTAAGTAATTCTTGGGTAGGATCAAGTTATTGAATTGTGCAGATTTGGATTTACTCTAGTGTGAAAGCCGTTCGTAAACTCTAAAAGGACACTTCTTCTTTGCTTCTTTTCTGGACTGGCTGTGTCCTTTTGACTAAACTAGAACACATAAGTGCAAAATGAGTTTCCTCAGTGAACTTAAAAATCAGAAGAATAGGCTAAAAGGCACCGAGACAGTAGTGACTACAGTTGATGGCCAGAGATATGTGGAAACCGGTTCCACATTGACCGCCATATGCCCGAACACATACGGGTTTGTGGTCGACACCAAACCGGACGACGTGCCAGTGTTGGTCACCAACCACTTGTATATAGGCTCGCAGGACTGTGCGGTGAACAGCGTCATAGAAACGTACGACATAAAACACGTACTGAGTCTAGGTATCAGCGTCTGTGTGTCTGTCAACAATAGGTTTAACAACTGCTTAGATTTACCCGAGACTAACATAAGAGATACACTGAAAGAGTGTCTACCATTCATTCAGAAAGGTATACAGTCCAAGGAGAATGTTCTCGTTCACTGCAACGCGGGTGTGTCTCGTACGTCAATGGTCGCTATAGCCTATCTTATGCATTTTGAAAGAATGCAGTATAAAGATGCGTACGATCTGGTGAAGAGTAAGAGGCCAGCGGTACGGCCTAATGATGGGTTTAGGAAGCAACTACAAGCTTTGACGCCTGGATATATTATTTGAGGGAACCCGAGCTCGTTTCTCCGAGCGTCAACACTGGCTGTAGATTTTCGAACAAATATACGAGGCTCGTAAATATATAAAAAACTTGCTAAGCTATGACAAACTGTTGGAACTTGCGTATTTTATTTTAGTATTAGTTGATAAGTGTTAATCTTGTGTTTAAGAGATGTGTGATCAATGTAGGTAGTGTTATATTAAAATATAAAATAATAAATCTACTGTGTTTATTTTTATGTGTTTTAATCCTTGACCTCAAATGGTGATAGGAGTCCATTTTTCTTGAAAAAGTTTTTTTCTAGAATCCAAAACCTTAATGTGCAAAATATTTATGATATGTTATTACAAAAACGTGAATGCTTGCGTGCAATGCAGTGAAAGGAGTATCCTATCCCATATATTAATACTTTTTATCACTCAAAGTACAAACTGCCAGCTATCTGAAGCTGGCAGTTTGTACTTTGAGTGATAAAAAGTAGTAGAAAGGAGGGTCATTCAAAATAAAACCACAATATACAAACAACTATTATAATAACTAATAAATAAGGCAGTTAAGTACATGAGCCCAAACGTGAGTGTATAACATACCTAGAACCACTTGTTATAGCGAATGGAAGCGCTCATCACACCTTACACAATTGTAGCACCAAGTCATAAGTAGTCCGGGCGACTTAAACTTAATCAACACGATCCATAAATATCTGTATGTACAATTGTTTATATTGGCTACGCAAGCTAGTTTATTAACATTTATTTTGGCAACTGTTTGTTCTTATACAATCGACAGATTTACTGCTTGGCACGTACAATGAAGTCATTTAAACCACTACAAACCTTAATTTCAGCAAATGGACGACCTTATTGGCGCAGTAACTCAGCAATTGGACCGCTGCGCCAGAGCTTGCCGTTTGATTACCGCACGGGACAAAAAAATTGTGCGACTCGCATATGTTGCTGGGTGTTTGAGTATGTGATGTTTTATGTTTGTGAAACGCACCCACGATACAGGATATTCTTCAGAAATTCCTAGATTAATTAACGAGGTGTTAACCAAAAATAGTTACTACCAACGTAAGTACCTGGCATTCTTAATATTGTTTCTATAAACTTGTAGCTGATCAAAACTGAACAAATAGGTATACTCCCTTCATTATAAAATAGTGTACCACACAATGTTGAAAGTTAATAGAAAAAAAGAATAAATAATTTTTATTTGCATACATATATACTATTATTACTACCATTTACACAGTGGTATTATTATCTGGCAACATTGTTATCGTGGCATGCTGTAAATCTGACTTTGAAAAGACACTTGCTTAATAATATTATGTATTTTAACATTATGATCATTTATATATTATTTCATAGCATAATTAACTGGGGAAGTATCATTAAATATATATTAAAACCAATTATAAAAGAGACAAATGAAAATATCAATTATAAAATATTTTTTGTATGCAGTGTATTTAGGTACAAATTTAATTATTTCATTGTAAATCGGTGGCGATTTCAGGCGTACCTTGAATAAAATCTGATTTAATTAAATAACAATACATAATATTTACATCTAAGTATACGTTTATAACTTCATTAGTGGACGTTATTGTTTTATTTCATATAAATTAGTTCCGAAGCACCTTTAAGCACAAAAGAGGGCTCAATACTGAACAATAAAAATATAATTCATGTTTTTAAACTATGGTTATAGACACCACAGTCAGTTAACATAAAAAAATGATTCAAATTCTCAATATTTCCATCTTTATACAAATTATTGTTGGTAATGAGCCACGTTACAAGCAAGCTTAAACTAAAGACCGTTAAAGTACTTAACAAAGAAACAATTTGGTTTACCAATGAACACTTGACTTTTTGGTGATAGCAACCTCAGGTTTGGACAGTGACAGCTAACTATAGTTAATACAAAGCAGACTTAACCACTAAATATAAACCAAATCGTGATTATTGTGCTTCATAAAATGCAGAATGGCAAGTTAAGTACTGGTTAAGATTTAGAAATTAAAAATAAATTCTAGGGTGAGCAAAAGATAATTTTAAATCTTGTTTTCCTTTTTTGTTACTTTCCCATTTGTAAAAAGAACTTATGTCTATCTAAAGCTAATGTCATTCGCGTTACAACCATTTATAATGATTTTTGAGACCACAACAGTACATAATAATTTGATTATTATATCGTAGCACTGAACGGACGGGAATGTTAATTTTGAATCACAAACACTAAACCAAACGTAGATCTAATCGATGCGCATTCTGAATACCTGAGATCTCTCATGTCAAAGTAACGCAGTAGTCTGCTTTTTGTTCCGATGTAAACTTAATTAATAGCAACATTTTCTTAAAAAAATAAGTTAAAGTTTTGTACACAAACAGCGATATATCAAATTACCTATTTCAACGCTCAGTATGACAAGTGAGTGCAGGGGTCGTGTCTCGGCCACGCACCATTCATGAACCACATGCAGGTATCCAAAACGTCTGTGTATGTATTGTACAAGTCTCTCACACAACAATAAGTAGCTATGACCATTGACCAGCTTTCAGTCTTCTAGCTTTATGTATAAAATCTCAAATTTGTCAATAAGCTTAAAACTATTTTGTATATTTAAGAAGTCTGACTTTGTTTGGACGTCGGGGCTACTTGTAAAAGGCTTCATTGGCCTCTTTTACAAGTTCAACATTTACTTTTGGGTTGAGTATCAGAACTATTTTTCTAATCATTGAAAAAAATTTATGCAGTTTTACATTTTATGATTTTAAAAATGATACCGCACTAGACGCCTGTCAGTCTCCTTCACTATGTAAAAAGCCATTATTTACAAACAAACATTAATCAAACGCTGTACATATATAAAACGAGTCTCACTCGCGGTATTGTTTGATCTGCGAACTTCTGTGCTCAGCAGTACAACACCTGATTGTTCAATGTTTTAATAAAGTTTTGGCACGTAATGTTAACATTGTACAAAATTGTATTAATAAATAAAAACAATGTCGACCGTTAATTAACCAAAACGATATTAAAAGCAATCTATAATACAATTAATTAATATTCCTTGATCTTAGCTTAATGTAATTTGGCACATGCCTTCAAAATGTATTAAGTCATCTTTCAAACTTTAAACAGTTCGGACGGATGCTGTTCCCCTGAACTAAGCGATACTAAATCAAATATACAAGTATCTACATGACTAAATAACGTTGTTTCCCTCCTCCTTCCATGTTTGATATAACTTAGATTATATAAACAAAATTGTAAATGTCCGTTGTACTTTTAGCGCATTAAACACACATATTGTACATAGAACACTAAAATATCGTTACAATAATAAATGACTTAACAAAACAACTTGTTTATAATTGTCTGTACAAGGGAGAGGTATAAGCAACAATTACTTTTCTGATAGGACTAATGTGCCACTTACTAGCCTAATTTTCAGACCAGCTGCTTTGAAAATTTTGACCATATTTGACATTTCCACAAATAGTTTTCGAGACTACCAAACAATAAATACAATCTACAACTGAAGTCAAAGTCAAGATCTGTATAATTTAAAAACAACTTTCTAATAAAGAACATTCCATTTATAATTTTCATCTATCAACACTGAACTTATTTCGACGCAGTCTGTACTGTCTTAATCCCATATAAATAAGTACGAATATGAAAATGTTTTACATCCATTCGAAATTCCGTAAAAGAGAATGTAACTTAATATTATAAAACTTATCATAAACTTCGTGAGCATTTTTAATCATCTACATGACTGAACCGACGCGTCAGTATCTATGCATACAGTTGTACGATGTACCATTTTTATTTATATAAAGATTTATCTGCGCAAAAGTGAACATATTGTAAAGCGCGCTAGTGTTCTACCTTATCGTTATGCACTCTGCTTTAGCAGGCGTAAGTCCAACGCTTGTTTTGGTTGGATGACATAAGCAGGTAATTTGCACCCACCACATTCTATTTTTAGCCTTATGACTTTGCACTAACGTCCATAACTCTTTGACATTTAATTTAACGAAATGAATTTAAACCATTTTTGTGGTTCATTTATACACAGGGCGAATTTGATCCTTACGTACGTAGAAGCATATCTTGCTACTTGGAGAATACAAGGCAGACAGTTTGAGCAAAAATCACGACTTTGACAGTGTTTTTGCTGCCTTATCTAAACACAAATCCCGAAAAAAAAGTAATCGTAACTGGCCTTAATGTGTCCTACGCCTAAGACAAACTATTTATTCACATGATCTAGTAAACTATGCATCTAATAATCGTATAATTGTATCGCCGCGATACATCCATATAATATGTAACTATGATAAATAACAGTGTCATATGTATACGAAATGCAGGTTTTTTAACAAGTCTTATTTTCAGTCATATTTTCGTAATGACCGCTTTTAAATATCATTTATATTTTTTTCATCGAAGAGATATGGTTGCTGCGTCATCATATTAATAATTTTCATATTTCTCAACGCTTTAATTTCAGTATTCGATTTGGTTACGATTTTGTAATCGATTGAATTTAGTGTAATATAAAAAAACACATTATTTTACGACGATTCTAGATTCTTCGAAGCGGTATGTAGATATTACTGATCTAGATACCTAGTTATGTATTAGTAGTATATGTCTGGCCACAAGTATTTAATGGCAACCGACTTCAGTGTATAGTATCGCTCTAAAATATATATATATTTCGAAAATTTAACTGTCTTATCTACACGACATGCTTGGAAACTTAGTCAGCAGCCTTTAAATATTAAGTACGCCAGTCCAAGATGTTAAAAGAATGTACGATAATCTAGCTCCTCGACTAAAATGTTTTTTTTTTTTCGTTCGAGCTGCACCTATCTTAATATTTCGGAAGACAACAGCGAGAGAAAATAATCGAAATTTGTACAATAGAAACAATCGATTAAAACATCTCGGCCTCACCATCGCTAGCCTCGCGTCGCTGCTCGCTAGAAGCTCTTGAGCGTGAGTCCCCGGGCGGGCAGGCTGTTGGCCTTAGCAGGCGCGTCGCGGGCCTGCGAGTGAGCCACGGCGATGCTGAGGCACTGCACCCACTCCTCCGCGTTCTTCCCGTCCTTGGGCTTGAGGATCAGCGTCTGGTCGCCCGTGAAGATCTCGAAGGCCTTGGGGATGTTACGCGCGCCGCGAGACACCTTCACCGACCGGATCTGGTTGATGTCGATGCTCTCACCGCCGCTCTGGAACAAGTCCTAATTTATATGCTAGGATCTCAGTCTATCGTGGCTAGCTCCGAATTGTGAACAAAATAAAGGTTGTTCCTTAAAAATATAATAATTGTTTTGTGTATATCGGGAACAGCCTTCAGCGGTGTAGCTAGGAAGGTGTGAGACTCACGGATCCCTTGCAGGAGAGGTGCGCCCCGGACAGCGTGAAGTAGCGCGTCCTCCAGCGGCGGAACAGCCTCCAGCGACCCTTCTTCTCCTTGAGCTGGCCCTCGATGACGGGCGCGCCGTCAGCCGCCAGGAACCCCACCGCGCGCTCGGGGTGCGTGCACAGGAAACAGCCCCACGTCGCCTGCACATGCGCACACATAGATAGTTACACAGAGGTTCCGTGACGTATAGAGTAGCGTGGCGGGAAGACGGACCTGTGTGGGCGGGAGCGCGGCGCCGTCGGTGCGGCGCGCCACCACCTCGAACACGTCGAAGAAGCCCGCCGAGCGCAGCTCGTTCAGCAGCATCTCTTGCTCCTAGGAGATGATGACAATATTATTTACTATATATCCCGGTTATACTCACGTGTGTATTCGGGAATGCCCGACTAGTTTCGAACTCGAACGGAGCCCTTATTCATGAGCTGGTTACGCGGCGGAGTCGCGAGCCGAACTCAGAGTTCGAAACTAGTCGGGCATTCCCGAATACACACGTGAGTATAACCGGGATATATAGTAAATAATATGGATAACACTCACGGAAGTTATTATAGTAAGATGATGACAATGTTGACAATCATTATATAATACACGGGCAAGCGGTCGAGAACTCCTCAGAGAAAATTAAATACTCCCAAATTTATAAAGCAATTTTCAATGACTATGATAAACTACCATTACGATTAATTATATAATTTTGTTCGATTGCAATAATATAGATTTGGACCAAAGTCCAGTGTTACATAAGTCCAACAGACACGGACCTTGATCCCGGGGAAGGCGCCGGTGACGAGCGTGAGGAAGGTCTTGTTTTCGCACTTCAGGATGTCCCAGCAGTGCTTGAGCGAGGCCACGGTGGGGTCCCGCGAGGACAGTGCGGCCTCGTGGCGCGCCTGCAGCGCCAGGAACATGAGGTGGATCCACACCCGCGGCGCGCGCGTGCGCATGGAGAACAGCGCGCGCGCGTAAAGGCAGTGCGGCCCGCGCCGCCCGCACGCGAACTGCAGCCGGGCCAGCTTCTTCGAGCGCCGCTCTAGAAGGTGGCGGTATAAATTACAAATCTATGTGCTCAAAAAAATTGTAGCCCAACTTGACAAGAGTTAGTTCAGCTGTACTGATGACTGTATTTTACTGACCTATGTACGACCGATCCAAATACTTATCTAGTGCACATAAATCGGTCATTGTATAGAAATACTCATAAAACCATATTAAACTCACCCTCTATAGTACACTTAGCGGGCGGCGGCAGTCTGAGCGACACGTTGTCCATGTAGGCCTTTATCTTGTCGAGATGTTTCTCACAGAAGTGCTGCACCGTGTCGCGCATGGGGTAGGGCTCGAACACGCTGATGCGGTGGTTGGAGCTGGTGTTGTTGCCGTTGTTGGGCCCGTTGATCATGGTGACGCTGGTGTTGTTAGCGCGGCGCGACGTCACCGTGACGGGGCCCGACACGGCCACGGGGCTGGCCGCGGGCGGGGCCAGCACGGACACCGTGCCCAGCGCGCCGCCCCCCGCCCCGCCCGGCCCCGCCCCCGCCGCGCCCGGCCCCGCCCCCGCCCCGCCCAGCGCCCCGCTGGAGTGCTGTATGGACATGCCCGGGGACAGCGCGGCTCCGTCCCCAGATTTGCTCGACAGCGGGTTCACGGATATCGACTGCGTTTGCAGCGACGGGCCCGAGATTATCGTCTGTCCGGAAGTCTGCAGCAAACGTAGCATGTTATTCATCCTCACTTACTATAATATCCGTCTGTCTATGACCTAAGAACTCACAGAACAGGCGGAAGTCCCGATGATGATGTTGTGGTGGTGATGCGCGCGCGGCGTGGGGCGCAGCACGCGCGGCGGGGACACGCTGGTGACGGTGACGGCGCTCGCCCGGCCTGCCACGCCGCTGGACGACGACGACGGCTTGCTGCTCGACACTGGGACAGTAAAGAAATGCTTGCTATAGAATGACGCCTTTAACCAACTTGCAAACTACTATACAGCACGCCAAATCAATCGTAGAACATGACATAGGTACATAAAAAATAAGAGAATTTTTGGAGATATGAGGATTGTTGGACCTCAAACCTTTACAGGTGAGCTATGCAAGATGTTCGTAACATTTACCTGTATTAGTGGTCCCGTTTGGAGGCGCGTTAATCTGCTGCGAGGACGACAGCCGCGTCATACTCTTGTGCAGACCGCCCACAGAACCACCTAGACCATAAACATAAAGGTAAGTATAAAATGGGAAACAATATAAGATTTAAATAAAAATGTTAGAGAAGAGAGCTCACCTGCAACGTTGAGCCTGGTCATGCTACGATGCGGCGCGGGCCCGGGGTGGAGGCGGCCCGTGCTGCGCGAGTCCCCCAGCTTGGCGCGCCGCGCATACCCGCCCACCGCCGGCGCTGCCCCACCTCCCGCCTGTGCGGCCCCGCCACCCGTCTGTGTGGCCGCGCCCCCAGTCTGTATAGCCCCGCCCCCAACCTGCGTCGCCCCGCCCCCTGTCTGAGTAGAGGCATTTCCCGTGGCAGTAACACTACCCCCCGCAGCGCTTGTGACCCCGCTCGTCGGTGCTTGGCTCCCGCCTAAACGGACGATAGTCACGCCTGTTGACGTCCGATTCACTTCGCTCTGACTTGAACCAGATTTTGGACGGTTACTGCTAAAAATGAAAAAATATTATTATTTAACTTATTTTAGAATTATTTTTTCCCTTCACTGACGGTTGTATGGTGTATTACCTGCTGTTGGCCCTGACGGCGGTGAGCAGCTTGTCGGTGAAGAGCGCGGGGAAGGCGCTGCACAGCGAGGTGGCGTCCCTGAGCAGTGCGGCCTGCTGCGCGCGCTCCGCCGTCGACAGCCGCTCCAGCACGAAATTCAGCGCCTCCTGCGCTCGCTCCTGTACATCACAACACAGTTAGAACCAGCAATGGAGGTGTCACACCGATTTACATTGTCAAACGTTTTCCGAAAAAAAACTGTTATCTACGCAACATTTATCACCCATGGAGAAGCGGTAGGTATATCGTAATTATTGAGAGCGAATAAAAGATGAGCCGAGTTCTGGTGAGTTAATAAGCCTAGTTTGACCGTGTCACTTTCGTCGCACGTATGTTGTACGTACCCTGGAGGTGTACCCGAGCTGCGTGAGGATGTGCGCGACCAGCGTGACGGCGGCGGGCGCGGCGTGCGGGGGGCGCGCCGCGCGCCGCACCGCGCCCGCGTGCTCCAGCACCAGCGACACGCGGCTGCGGCTCACGCACGCCAGCACCTGCGCACCACCATTACTTATATTCAATTACGCAAAAAAAAAAACTGCACCAAAATTTTAGTATAAAGAGCTATTACTAAAAGACCTACATGGTACATACATAACGCACATTTGTATGTGTAATATAATTATCGAAGTCGAGCTCCTGCAGCGCGAACAGCGACGAGCGCTCCACCCAACAGCTGTACCACCGACCTGCAGTATGTCCACGCACATGCAGCCCGGGTCGGCCGGCCGCGCCCCCGCGGGACACAGGTAGGCCAGCAGCTGCGGCAGGCTCAGGCGCAGCGCGTCGGGCTTGCGCGCGGCCACGTGCTCCAGCAGCGCGAACAGCGACGAGCGCTCCACCCAACAGCTGTACCACCGACCTGCAGTATGTCCACGCACATGCAGCCCGGGTCGGCCGGCCGCGCCCCCGCGGGACACAGGTAGGCCAGCAGCTGCGGCAGGCTCAGGCGCAGCGCGTCGGGCTTGCGCGCGGCCACGTGCTCCAGCAGCGCGAACAGCGACGAGCGCTCCACCCAACAGCTGTACCACCGACCTGCAGTATGTCCACGCACATGCAGCCCGGGTCGGCCGGCCGCGCCCCCGCGGGACACAGGTAGGCCAGCAGCTGTGGCAGGCTCAGGCGCAGCGCGTCGGGCTTGCGCGCGGCCACGTGCTCCAGCAGCGCGAACAGCGACGAGCGCTCCACCCAACAGCTGTACCACCGACCTGCAGTATGTCCACGCACATGCAGCCCGGGTCGGCCGGCCGCGCCCCCGCGGGACACAGGTAGGCCAGCAGCTGTGGCAGGCTCAGGCGCAGCGCGTCGGGCTTGCGCGCGGCCACGTGCTCCAGCAGCGCGAACAGCGACGAGCGCTCCACGGGCTCGGCGTGCGGCAGCAGCGACACCAGCGCCGCCGCGTGCGCCTCCAGCGGCGCGGGGGACACCTCGTACAGGCTGTTCAGGATGCGGCACAGCGGGTAGTTGCCTGACGTGATTAGATCAGCTATAGAAACTTCGAACATATTGCTTGAGTGATTAAATTGATTTCCTCGACTCTTAAGCTAGGTTCTTAAACTGTGTTACACGAATCAGTGAATGCAATTTAATCCTGACCATATCAATCTTTCAACTATTTTAGATAACGCAGGATACAAGGGTTAACCTAGTAAGGGAACAACTACAACTAAATTCAAGTTCTTAACATTATTGTCGATTATTAAATCCGATTTCCTTACCAGACATGATAGAGTCCATGATGGTCTGCACATGCGGCTTCAGCAGCACGGCGTGGTGTCCCGCCGCGAGGGACAGGTACCGGGCCATGTGCCGCGATATCTCGCGGTTGCCTTTGTGCAGGAACTGTACCGCCACGGGCAGGAACTGCTCCATCACACGCTTGTTGCCGTAGTTGTCCTTCTCCGATTGTAGAGGGAATGATACCTGCAGGTTGTGGAACCGGATTACAGAACATTTTAGAAAAAAATATTGTATGACGACTTTCAGGCAATTCGGAATTTTAAGTGCACATAAAAGAATAATGGTTTATGCAGTCATAACACATTTCAAATTATAAAGTCTGAACAGTTCAATGAACCCATATTTTTTATACAAACATAAAAACGCGAAAGCACTAAATAAATCTAAAAGTATAATTTCATATGAATAAAAAACTTGGAATCATCTTTTGAAGCAAAGTAACAAATCTTACCAGAACAATGCATGCTATGATATCTGAGGCTATCTTAGCATGAGGTGGATCGTCATCCCTGAGGTGTCCGAGCGGCATCAGGTTATGGTGTAAACAGGACTCCAGGAGCGCCACTAGGGCTTCGCTGTACTTCTCCAGCGTACTGGTCTCCTTGATACATGACGTCACTCGTGTAACACAGATCTCGATCAAAGCCTGGTCTCGGTCGTTCCGACAATAATCCGGCCGCGACGAAATCTCTGTTATTTGCTTCAACTGTAACACAAAAATATTGGTCTCATCATCCTTTGTTAATTAGTGTCTCTAGCCTGAAGTGGCAATGGGCAGGTCACATCTGTCGCAGAACCATTGCGGAAATCGTGTTCTGGAGTGGAGTCCATGACTCGGTAAACGTAGTGTAGGACTTCCCCCAGCTAGGTGGGGCGACAATATACGCAAAATGGCTGGCAGCGGTTGGAAGCAGAAGGCCAAAGATTGAGCTCAGTGGCGTGCCATAGGAGAGGCCTATGTCCAGCAGTGGTCTGAGATAGGCTGATGATGATGATGAGTCAACATAGCTTTTATATATTATGTTTTTTAAACAGTGCCTACACTAGGAATACCTACTGTATCTTTGGTATGTTTCACAATTTAAAAATATCACATACACAAACACTCAGACTCAAGGCAAAGACCTGTAGATTACACAAATGTATGTCCCACATGGAAATCGAACATGCTACCTCCACCACAGCCGTCCTGTCGGGTAGGCAATCACATTGCCAATATTTAAAAATAGTTAAGAATATAATAACAAGGAGGTAAGAATCTCTAGACATCCAGTTTTAACTGACTTCATTATAAATACAATTTGTGACTGAGATGTTTAAAGAAATCATGTTATTATAGGACACAATCATATTATTATACAGAGTGTGGCCAAAACACGGCAATTAGAATAAAAAAAAAATGCTATTTTTCACTTTAAAACTGACCATTATAAAACAGCTATTTTAGAATTGTTACATAATATTCTATGTGATAATTTCATAATTAAATACAGGACTTTTTTAATGCCTGAATAACATAAGAGTGTTATTTATAAAATCAAGACATTGTGACAATAAGAAAAAGCAGTAACACTATAATATAAGTGACATCTGACTTATCGCCCCAGTTTTTTGGAGATCCGTATCTTAAGACTACTAACATACAAACATATTATATATTTGTAGTGTTATTTATCAATTGATAAGTTATCAATCATGATGTAAGCACAATGTTATTGATGAAATGATTTTATCAACAGTATTGGTCACACCTTTTAAACTCAGGGCCAAATTGCATCTTGATATTAAACTCAATTGTTAAATTTGTGCAGATTTTTTTTAGTAAAGCCTTTTTCAATATCTTTGAACACCTGTATTTACTAAGCCACATGTATAACATTACACCTATAATTTCCTTCTTTTTGTCTCAAATGTTTAATCCCATTCAACAGGGAATATACTTATTTATATATATTTATATTGAGGGCCTCCGACAATACTTTTCATACTTAATAAATATAAATAATTATAAAAACATTAGACATTTGGGTCTTTTTATCAATATCAGATAACTTAAAGCAGAGGAACAAATTCGAGATTTAAAAGATTTTCTATATAAAACTATTTACAAAGGATAGGATTCCTTTGAAAATAGTTCTCTGGCAATTGGCAATAAAAAGTACATTATTTAACAAATGTTACAGTAACTAATCTCAAATCTAAAAGTTATTAGTATTTAATTTTTCTTAGTAGCATTTTATATTTACTGGGACCAATAGCCACACAGCATTTAAATACAGTAATGCTGTAAGTTACTAAACACTACCTGATATAATGTATGTATCATATAAATGTTATTTACATAATGTGAAAGTGACATAATGTACCAAGAATGCTGGGACAACAGAATAAAAAACTAATAAATACTTTATAGGAAAATAACACAACTTATAATATTATGATTCATAACTTTAAGTACCTACCAGACAGTTATATACAGGTCAACTTAACTGTTTTTGGTCATCTGCAAACTAACAAGAGGAATAATTTATACCTTTAACAGATTTAATAGTTAACTTAATTCAATAGTTTTGCAGTATTGCAAATGCATAGTGTTCCAGTTCCATATAAATGAAGCAGATTACAGATTTGCGCTTACCACTTCATTCAAATCATCAACGATATCAGCGTCCGGGATCGCGAAGATGTCGCCGGCGCGGGTGAGGTCCCGCTCCGTCAGCACATGCTTCAGTAGCTCGTGCATCGCGCCGCCCGTCTCCCTGCACCATGCACCACCACGACGCACCTTCACCGCACCGTAAACAACATTCACCAACGACCCATCAGTGGACACATCAACAGTCGCCTACCACAACCATACTATGATTATTCAACACACGTAACATGTATAACTGGTTTTTAACGTCCCATAACTAAATAGAAAGCGATATGAATAAATAAAAATAAAATAATATAGCGAAACACCGAAATATGTAGTCTTTAGATGCAATGCAGGCGAAGTACGTTTCGTTTCGTTCGGAAATGTGATTGTCAATCAGTCAATGAACTTCATGAACTTGCGTAGGTTATATTTAGGTATATTTGGAATGTTGGCAATGCGATACTTAGGCGTTTAGGGTCTTTCTATCTGCAATAAAAACTAGTAGGTTAACAGATGAAATATGCTGTACTGGCTTAAACGATATTTAATGAACAGGTAGTATTTTAACGGCGGTATATTTGTGATGATTTGTGTTAAGTGTTTGTGCCAAATTTTATGCTTCATATAAGAAGCTGCCTGAAGAATATACTAATTTTCTCTATGCTGAAGAGCACTCAGAAGAGAACTTTCAAAGATATGTCATTTATACTTGTTTTAAAAAAATAGACTGACGAGTCTGTATATATTAAACAATCATACACTTGATTAGTCAGGCAATTGAGAGTGGGACTGAAGATACACACTTTCCACATTTTCTTTTAGCTCGATAAAGCTAATTTAGCCTAATAGTATAATAATAATAGCTAATTTAAATTACACATCTTGTACATCACTACGACTGGTCGCTGTCAAAATGTCAATTTCAGCATGTTTTGTCAGCTTGGCGTTGTCACCTAAAATGAAGTTTCTATTTCTAATCAAGAAAATTAATGTTCGTGGCATGAGGTTATGTGCACTTGGACATTAAATTTATATTTTATTTATTACAGTTATTGTATATTCTGCAAGTTCATTTATAATATTTACTGTATAATAATTTACAGTACTTCTTATAGTGTTAATTATTGATTACAAATATACACAACAAGATAGGTACTTTGTTTTCAGCCGTAGTTTGTATTTTTGTTATGTTCCATATTATTTTCATACCTAATTAAGTATTTAAGTGCAATAAATATATACTTAGTTAAATCTTTAATATAATGCCTGTACCGTGCAGAAGAGATTGTGGGAAAAATGCCGTATTAAAGGTTGGTTACTTTCGTTCATAATAACATGATGTGTTTTTGATGTAGAGTTGCATGTGTTATTAAAGCATTATAATTTCAGCGACCAAAAACAGGTGATGCCCTTTGTAAGGAATGTTTTTTCTGGGCGTTTGAAACTGAAATTCATTACACAATCACAAAGGCAGAATTGTTTAATAAAGGAGATTCTGTTGCAATTGGCGCATCAGGCGGGAAAGATTCCACTGTACTTGCGTATGTACTCAAAACGCTAAATAAACGATACAATTATGGGTTAAAACTTTTATTACTGTCGATAGATGAGGGTATCACAGGATACAGAGATGACAGTCTTGAAACTGTGAAGCAGAATCGGGATGATTATGAAATGCCTCTGAAAATTCTTTCATACAAAGATTTGTATGGCTGGACTATGGACGAAATTGTGGCTCAGATAGGGAGGAAGAACAACTGCACCTTCTGTGGGGTGTTCAGAAGACAAGCGCTGGACCGAGGGGCAGCCATGTTGGATGTCAAGTGTATAGCAACTGGACATAATGCAGATGACATCGCTGAGACTGTGCTGATGAATGTGTTGAGAGGTGACATTGCCCGCTTGAAGAGATGTACAGCTATAACCACTGTGAGTAATATTATAAAAACACAATTACTCAATTAAAAACAATAACAATTACTTTAATTTAATAACACACACACATTATATAGTGTTTTGTGATTGTACTTTTTATTATTATTAATAACACCTTTTTTAACCATACCATGTCTTATGCAAATAAATTATTTACTTATGTTCAGCTACTAAATTCTGCTGTATAGTCATATAAATAATTAATTTTTGTTTTATATTTTATTATTTAGTAATACTTAATCTAATCTTATCATTTCCAGGGCAGTGAGGGCACAATACCCAGAGTAAAACCCCTCAAGTACACCTATGAGAAAGAGATAGTGATGTACGCACATTACAAGCAGCTGGTGTACTTCTCCACAGAGTGTGTGTTTGCTCCCAATGCTTACAGAGGTCATGCCCGGGCACTGCTCAAGGATATGGAGAAGATTAGACCTTCTTGTATCATGGACATTATTTACTCAGGTAATTGTTATTTAAAATATCTTTGCTTATAACAAACCCCTAATCTGTACTTTTTAGCTAAGTATTATTATCCTAGCTGGTATAACAGGTGATCAGGCATGGTAATTCCAGTAATTACTGACCCTATCATGATGCTTTTTATCAAAATTATGATAAATGCAATTTAAATATGAGTATAATATACACATCTGTCTTCTTCTTGTTAAGTTATGTGATGTCTGTATAAATACAAATAATTTCAGGTGAAACCATGTCTGTAAAGGAACAAGTATCCCTGCCCACTCAGAGGATATGCAGTCGGTGCAAGTTTGTGTCATCACAAGAGGTTTGCAAAGCATGTGTTCTCCTAGAAGGCCTTAACAAAGGACTACCCAAGCTTGGTATTGGAAAAAGTTCTAAAGCAAAGAGGATGCTTGAAGAGTACCATTCTAAGCAAACAAACAGTCAAACAAATGGATTAGAGGAAGCTGTTAAAGATTTAAATGATGACAATGTTGCAATAGATAAAAATAGGGGATCATGTAAAAATAAGAATTTAAATAAGGAAAATACTAATAACTGTTGTGGAGGTACTTGTAAAAGTAACGCCCAAAATGTTGACCCAGCCACTAGTAATAAGAAATTAAATATGTTACTTGAACAATATGGCTTGGATGAGCCTTCAACAGAGAAACTTCCAAGTAACCATGATAAGGATACAATAACTGACACTCATGGTACTGACAATTCTGATGATGAACAGACAGTAAATGGTCATGAAGAAGATGACACATGTTCAGGGGGATGCGGCAGAATGGGTGCCTTACAAATAGGTTTCTGACATCAATAAAAACTGACATAATTTACAAACATTTATTAATTTCATTTATCACACCACTAGGCTTAACAATATTGACACATGTATCCGTTGAGATACTAGATCATTATTTATATAATTTACTTGTATAAGTTTGTAGCTTTCTTGGGAGAGGCACATGCCATTCCAACCAGCCCTGCACATCTAGGCACATCCATACCTGTACAATCTTTTACATCAAACTTATAAAATGATATTTACTATTACAAATACATTAGCTGATAAACTTCTCTAATATTTATTACGTATGTACATAAAGAATCTGTTTACGCTGTGTGTAACAGTTTTTATATCTATTACGCGTCAACATAGCACCTATTTACGTTACGTGGGAGTGACAGACAGCTTCGTTTGATATACTTGTGTAATGTATCACTCTGTGTTGTACGACGCCTCGCAACATTCCCCTCGTGTTGTTCTACGTGATAAACGCCGGTGCTCTGGACTCTATCCTCTCCCGACAGATGGGACAGTTGTCTATGATGTTGTCTGAGCAGTCTTCACAGAGGCACACGTGGCCGCATGGCAGCAGGATGATCTGAAACAAATCATTGGTGGTAAACACATACACAAGAACTAGGGTTATAAAGAGGTCTAGTATTGTAAGTATACTCGCATTTTAGAGTTGTGTCTTTAAAAAGCATTGTGACAGAGCGGCCAGTGAACCTGCAATGACTTCGAAATACTCAATAACAGTCTTGTTATCTAATTAGAATTAGATGAAGTATCTATATAATAACTTGTCACTATCTGGCATTATACCTACTGACACTGGCTATAGCACCTTACAATAAACAGCTCGTAATATATATACCTCTTTCGGGTTCTCTGTGCACACGACGCACAGTTGCACGTCGGCGAGGTTCTTTTCTCGCGCATGCGCACGTCGCTCACGGCGGCCGGCCGCTAGCTGCTTCTTCATGGAGTCTTCGAGTGCACGGCGCCGCCGCCGCTTGATGAACTTGTACGCGATGCGGCACGACGCGGCTGCCGCCACTGTGCCGAACACTACTAGTAGTACCCTGCATAAATGTAAAAATTATTAATTACTAGCTTTTGCCTGCGGCTTCGCCCGTGTTAACCCCTATTTAAAAACCCTTTGAGGGTTGATCTTTTTAAAAAGTAGTCTATGTTCTTTATCGGGTTTTAAACTTTCTACATACCAAATTTCATCAAAATCCGTCCAGTGATTTAGTCGTGAAGGTGTAACAGATAGACAGAGTAACTTTCCCATTTATAATATTAGTATGGATTATGAAAACGAAAAAAATTGGGCTGGTTGATCACATCAGCTGCCTGAATTTGCACCCATGAGGACAATGTTTTGAATGAAGCCTATACTGCTACTAAATTTTGATACGGTATAATATGAATTAATTTAGCGATACCCACGTTTGTTAACGTTAAATCATACCTACTATACATATAGAAACAATATACCGCACCTTAACAAATCCCGCGAGCTAGCCAGCCTCTTGAGCAAACTCGACTTAGTAGCAGTAGTGAGGTAGAGCGGCAGGCCGTCCTTCGGCGGCTGTATCTTGAGCGCGCCGGTGTTGCTCCTGCTGAGCTCGCCTATGGCCGTGATGTAGGACCCGTCGCGCAGCATCTCCTCCATGGTCTGCAGGCCGCGCTGCCGCACACCCGAGAAGAACCCCCACACGTGGTCGATAACCCCCGGGGACATCGGCTCGAACTTATCCGATATCACGTCCATGTCTGGTGGGAATTAAAGCAGTGATATTGATATAAAAATATTTTTCATTAGTGTTGCCATTCATTATCTTTGTGTATATAATATCTGTATACTATTGTAGTATTTTTGAGAAGAATATCTAGTACATATTATAAGCATAATTATCTGTCAAGTTTTGCATCATTAAAGACAACTTAACATCCAGTATGGTATTATAAAAAGTGATACAGCATTCTTACCAAGCAGCTCTGCGGCCAGCGCGTCCACTACCTCGATGCTGTACTTGCCACTGTTCAGCACAAAGGGTGTGGAGTTGCACACTTCGTGTATCGTGCGCGTCTGGTCGGACCAGAAGCCCGCCGACGTTCTCGCTATGACATGCTCTTTGATTGTCAACCTGCAATAAACAAATATAAAGTTACTACTTGTAGTTAGCCCCCAGAACATATATCCAAAGATAAATAGATGTTTTTATTTCAATTGAAAACCAACAGCTACAAAATCATTAATCAATTACAGGTTATCCAATTTTTAATGTTATCTCCAGAACACAGTGTTATCCCTTTTCAAACAACATAAACTTAATATCACACCTGCATTCCCCAAAGGTATATAAAACACCCATATTCCACTATTTATGTAATAGGGATAATCATAATTTCAATTTAATAAAATATGTACCAATATAATTTATTTAAATATAAGTGGGTAAGACAATATTTTTTGAGCATCAACTCTACCATACTCCTGCCTAAACAATCTGATTCCTAAATCCATGCAGACTAATAATGCACTTGTTGTTTACTTTTATAATGTTAGTACTTAAGATTGTATACTTTGCTTATCTATAGATTCAAGGACCTGACACAGCATTATAGATATAGTTCTGTTATAAAGTATAAAGGGTATGATTACAGCATTACACAAATATACTAATCCTGCACAATTATTATTTACTACTCTAATATTTATCAAAGTACTATATTATAGGACACTAGACTAAAGCAGTACATACTTAGTATCAGTGCCATAGCTAAGGTGGTGCCAGCGGTGCCCAGGCACAGGGTGCAGACCCTAGAGTAGGGCACAACAGCTTGCACCAGGCATAAAAGGCTAGTTACAGCACTACTTAGTATATACTGTTTTTTCTAGTGTTTGAGACTACTGATAGTGTAAAAAATAAAACTCCTTACCTCTGTATAACACCAGTGACTGAGTTGTTATAGTTACTGGTAATGGGGTTCCCCAGGGGCTTTACCAGACCTCTGATCACCACATAAGGAATGGTGTTGTTTGAGTACTTGTTGATTTCTCTGTTTAGAGTAGCATCTATATCCAGAACGGGAGCTGTCTGAAATCATATTTAAAATTTTATATTCTCAGTTACAGTGGATTTAAATGACTGTTTGTTAATATATTTGTTATTGTGATTAATGATATTATAATAACTTATTTATACTGTATCTGACTGAGATATAATATATAATTTTGCTGCTTTATTTATTAAGTTAAAGGAATAGATTGATTTGAAAACAAATCTAATGAAAACTACTCGATTTACAAACTATAATTGTTGGCCTGTAAATATAAAGGTCTTGTATTGCAAATATAGCGTAGAATCCTACTAATGTACTACTACACACTAGTAAAGTTAATGTTTTACCTGCAAGGCGTTTAAGATATGTTTACATTTACTCAGCTGTTTTACACAAAAGCCTAAAATAAGAGAATCAATCCCCAGAATCACTGTTTCGCCGATAATCTCTGAGAAGAATTCCATCGTTAATCAAGTTTGTATTGTTCAGTGTGACGATAAATTTTCTAAGTTATTGCGTAACTATTTACAACATTTTCAGCTCATTTTCCCATTAATTTGCTTTAATTTCAGTCAAATTTCCCAATCACAGAATTCACATTGACTTTTGACGTTTGCGTTTGGTAATTTGATTTGATTATAGCATAGACTAAAAATATCTAGCGATGACTGATTTTTTTTTAACTCTAAAATTGAATCTATCCTCCGTTTCCTACTATAAAAATATTTTTTGTCAAATAATAATATTTTAACTTATATCGCCTGTGATCTTTGTTACCTCACCAAGCGACTACCGTATCATCGGAGAGCTTTTATTAAGTCTTTCTCGGGCGAAATAAATAAAACAACTGGGGCTTAGTTGTGCTACTTCTTCTCTGGAGTACTTTGGTGCCCCGACTTATGCCTCTATATTGTCTTAGTGGGCTGGTCTGTTCCCACAGACCACTATGGCTAATAAAAATCGAGTGACCACGACTGCCACGACGCATGTGACATGCCATGGCGAAACCGGGGCCACATCTATCTACACTTTTAGGAAATTTGCATCAGTAGCATCATAGACTAACGAGAATTATTTTCGCTATGGTAGCATTCAGTAGTTAATATCTATGATATGTGGATCTCACATATTTTTGCTCCGTGCGGGAATCGAACCCGCAACCCTTAGCGCAGCAGTCTAATCGCTTAGCCACTGCGCCAATCAGGTCGTCCTATGACATATCACAAACAAATTATGATACCAGAACTGCCGAACTACTAAGACCTCTTCTGACACATAGATGGAAATAAAACACATTTATATACATTCCTAAGAGATTTATTAAGAACGTGAACACATTGAACAGTTTAATTCCTCCTCCGCCGCACCCTGGATATCCTCCAGGCGTTAGGTTCCTCGTACTTGTTGTACAGCGGCTCCAATCTCTGGTTCTTCTTGAACTTGGACAGTTTCGTAGGATCGGAGAACTTGAAGAAGGCAGGCGCGAACTCCACCAGCCATTTGGGATCGATGGTGGTCACTTCGCGCATGTACTCCTTGGTAGTCTGCACGAGCTCGTGGTAGATGACCCTATAGACAAAAAAAGACATATTAACAATTAAATCTCATGGCACTATAAATAAAGTTATATGATTTTGTTTGCAGCGGTTTATAAGAAATGATAACTTGACATTTAAAAATTATCAATGTTTAATTTTTAACCCTTAAACAAAACGAGGGGTGTTATAAGTTGAGCGTGAGTAAATCTTTGGCACTGTAATAGATTATAATTGTTGTTGTTGTATGTGTCGTAAAAAATATAAATATATCTTACCATTCTGGCTGTCTGTTGAAGAGAGCACTAGAGGGATGTATGTAGACCACTTGACTGTCGACCAGGGTCCGGTATCCTTCCTGCGGGTCCTTTTTAGCGGCGTTCCTGAAGAAACCGGAGCATATCGTCTTCTGGATGCGCACTGTGTTCTTACCCGCCGACACAACGTCTAGCTTGTGCCTGTTCGAGAGAAACAAAACGTTAAAACATCAAATCTAGTTAAGAATATTTATAGATACCAAAATAATATGTTCCCACATGCTAGAAGGTCTAAAGACCATGGAATTGAGGGAATGGTGCATGTTGAGGTCCTGCTTATTTTGAAGCCCTGACAGGTCGATAGACCACAGAAATTATCATGGTACATTCCTGAAACACCACAACCTACGTCATAATTTCACAACTTACCTGTCCATAATCCCGAGCAGTTGTTTCCGGACGTCCTGAGCCCGCTTCAGCGTCCGGATCTGTACGAAGTTCTCGTAGCACCAGGCGTTGGAGAACTTGTTATTTCTCCAGCTGTTGTACACAGCCAGCAGTGTGAGGTGGTCGCCCTCCGGCTGGTTGAACTTAGCTTTCTTCTGGTCTGCCAGCGCCTGCTTATCCTTGGGCCGATAGAACACGTTCTGGACGCTTAACATTGACACTATTGTGAGGATCTCGTCAGAACACTGTAAGGCTACTGACATAATGAGGATTTTTGAAAGGTTCGGCTCCAAGGGGAATTCGGCCATCTGAAAATGGAAATTTATTTTTGGTCAAACATCAGATTGTAATATATAATTAATTCGATATCTAAAGCAAAGCACGATAGTCTACTTTGTGTTTGCGTTACCATCTTTTGTTATATTCGTTACCAAATTGTTTAACCTTTAGGTATTATAAGAATGTCCCCCTGAACTAATCTCAACTGACTACTGAGTCTAGAAGAAGGAAGAATTAAAGATCAGGCACATTAACAACGGCTAGACGAGCTTTTTAACCGACTTAAAAAAGGGAGGTCATGTATTCAAGGTGTATCTTCTTTTTTAGGTTAACAGTGTTAAGAGCCGTACCCTCCGGCCCAGGCGGGTGAGCAGGCCCTCGGAGTCGAGCGCGGAGAGCGAGTGCAGCTGCTCCAGCGCCATGATCAGAGACTCCACCGGCGGCGCGTCCATGAAGTCGAAGTGCAGCAGGTCGTTGATGCCCATCGTCTTCAGCTGCAGCACCTGTGACATACAACCATATTATATATATTTTTTTTTTTTTTTTCATGGTTGATCCGCAATCAGTCACCGACTATAAGCGGATGTGTTAGGCGTGCCTGGAGTGATGTAGTCGTCTTCCAGTGAAGATCGCTACTGTATGAAGACATAGCTAGTAAAGCTTATAGTTGATCTAGATTAAGAATATCTTTTCTCTTGAGTCGGCCAATGCAGTTCTGATTTGCTAATTCAGATGCAAGCTTGTTGGGGTGATTTAGAAGTCTTTTTTTGTATTTAGTACAGCTGGAGCGGATTTCGTCCTTCACAGTGTTGATTTTGCATTCCTCATGGATTTCGGTATTTGTTATGAACCATGGTACTTTGGTCACTGTTCGTAGAATTACATTTTGGAGTCGCTGCAATATGCTAATGTTACTGTCGCTAGCGCTGCCCCAGAGTTGCATTCCATATGTCCATACTGGCTTTAGGACAGCCTTGTAGATGAGGAGTTTGTTGTCAGTTGACAGTTTGGAATTTCTACCCAGCAACCAGTGTAGATCTTTATAGCGAATGTTTATTGCTTCTCTTTTCGCTTTTATGTGGTGTTTCCAGGTCAGTCTCCGGTCAAGGTGCATACCCAAATACTTAACATGATCACTATGTGGTAAGGTATAATCATCAAGGTTTACTGGTGGACAGTTTCCATGTCTTAGTGAGAATGTCACTTGAACTGACTTGGTGGCACTTGCTTTAATTCTCCACTTTTTCAGCCATTTGTTTATCTCATGTAGCCCTGTTTGGAGTATTTGCGATGCAGTTTTTGGCTCTGCACTACTGGCCAAGATAGCAGTGTCATCGGCAAATGTAGCAGTCGTAAGGTTCTCCATCACCGGTAGATCAGCTGTATATACTACATATAAGACCGGGCCAAGCACTGATCCTTGGGGTACTCCTGCTTTGATGTCATGAGATTGAGATGTTGTTCCACCCTCCTTCACCTGGAATATTCTTTCTGATAGGTAGGAATTGAGTAGTGGAAGGTAGCTATGTGGGAGAACATTTTTGAGTTTGCAAATTAGACCCTCGTGCCAGACCTTGTCAAAGGCTTGCTGGATATCAATAAAAGCTGACGCGCAGTACTCCTTCTGCTCTAAAGATTTCCTTATTCTATCACATACCCTGTGGACCTGCTCTATAGTTGAGTGTTGTTGTCTGAATCCAAACTGGTGTTCTGGAATAGCATTGTTTTGTCTCAGGATAGGACTGATTCTGTGCAACAGGGCTTTTTCGAAGAGTTTGGACAGCACAGGCAGTAAACTTATGGGTCTATATGATTTAATTTCGTTCTGTGGTTTCCCAGGCTTAGAAATCATCAAGATTTGGGATACCTTCCATTGGTTAGGGAAATACTGGGTTCGCAGAACACCATTAAATAAGTAGGTCAAAAACAGTATTGCTTTCTTTGGGAGTTCTTTCAGGATTTTCTTGGTTATAAGGTCATACCCTGGGGCCTTTTTGTCTTCAAGGTGTTTTATTAACCCAATCATTTCCCGAGGAGTTACTGGTTTTGGAGGGGCGTCAAGCTGATAATCCTGTTCAATAATGGCTTGTACATAATTCTTAAAATCCATGTCGTAGGATTCGTTTGGTGTAAATACTTCTGAGAGGTGTTTTGCAAAAACATTTGCTTTCTCTTGGTTTGTTCTAGCCCATCCGCCGGTGTTTAATTTAAGTGGCGGTTTTGCTGCCTGAGGCCTACCAAATGATTTCGTGAATTTCCATAATGAGTAATTTGTTGCTCTGGTAGCTGTAAGCGAAATTAGTCTTGACTCTAGAGTTGCTTCATTGGCTTCCTTAATCATATCTTTCAACTCTCGTGTTGCTTTGTTGAGGGCAGTTTTGTCTTCTGGGTGTCGACTTGTATGCCACATGCCTCGCAGTCGGCGCTTTTCTTTTATTTTATTTTTAATAGCCAGTGGCACATTGTTGGTGGCCAGCTCTTTATCCGGCAATGAAGGGGTGTTCTCCCAGCAGGCCTCTTGCATTATGCTTGTGATATGTTTAGTAGCATATTCGACATCATCAGGGGTTTTCAGAGCTATGCTAAGGGAAATGTTTTTGTTAACGTAATCTCGAAATGAGTCCCAGTCTGTATATTTGTTGTACAGTGCCTCTGGTCTTTCACAATTTATGACGGTAGTACTAATGGTGAGTATAACAGGGGTGTGATCTGATGATCCATCAAGACATGATTCAATTTTAAGGTAGTGTCTTGATAGTCCTCTCACTATAAAGAAGTCCAACAAATCTGGTATTTTGTTGACATCTGTGGGCCAATAAGTGGGTTCTGATGTTGTGATTGTTGCCAAATGGTTACTATCAATACTTTTTTTGAGTTGCCTTCCCCTGGTTGTTATTAATCTAGACCCCCAAAAGGTGTGTTTTGCGTTCCAGTCTCCTCCAGCGATAAAGCGTGATCCAAATTGTGAGAACAGTTGGGTAAACATATCTTCGCTTATTTGGTACTTAGGAGGGCAGTAGACTGAGGCTAGGGAGAAGTATCCACAATTGTCCTCAATGGCAACAATTGTGGCCTGAGTATGACTTGCCTTGAATTCTGGCAGGAGGTGGTGTTTAATAGTACTGCGTATGAGGATGGCAGTTCCTGCATGACCAGTTCCATCAGGATGGTTGGTTGTATATGTAGTATATCCCTGTATCTTAAAACTGCTTTTGTCAGTACAGTGCGCCTCCGAGACTAGAACTGCATCTAGTTTGTGTTGGGTGATTAGAGTTTGGAGTTCTTCCTTGTTTGGAGCCAGTCCATTTATGTTCCAGGTTGCTATGCGGATCCCAGTCATTTTACAAGCTTGGTTATGAGTGTTGCTATGAGATTCATGAGAGTACTCATTTGTTGAAGGACTATATCAAACTTTTCATTTTGTTTTACTAGGATTTGTTCTAAGGTAGTTGGGGTGCGGGTCTCTGTCAGATTCTTGTCATTTCTGGTAGTTTGTTCATCTTTATGTTTTAATGCATTGGCATAGCATTTATTGTTGGGCAAGTCTACTTCTTTTGGGTTGGGTAGTTGTATTGGGGGTCTAACGTTGTTTTCTTGTGGCGTTTGGTTCACTGCTCTCATGTAGGGATTGCTGTTTGGATACTTTCGAGCTAAGATTTCTTGATATACTTCGCATCCTTTAAAGTTAGCTGGGTGAGCGCCTAAGCACAGGGCACACTTGGCTGGAGTCCTGCGGTCTTGTTTAGGACAGTCTGATGTTTTGTGAGATTCAGCGCACTTTACACATCTGTACGGTCTCATACAATAGTTTTTACTGTGTCCATATTGTTGGCAGCGCTGGCACTGAACCATTGATTTCCTCTTTTTAGGGTCTTCGATGATTATTGCTTGGTGGTATATGTATTTTATTTCTTTAGCTAACTTATTTTTGGGACTCGGCAACAGGTTTACAAAGAAAGTTGATGTGGGTTTTTTCTCAGGGCCGTACTTAGCGTTAATAATTTCGCCTGAGACTAAATTGCCTGTTTTCTCTATGTCTTCTTTAATCGCTGATATTGGAGTGCTGTGGTGAAGGTTCCTGATGACAATTCTGAAGCATCTTTCCTCTTTTCTGTTAAAGGTATGGCCTATTAGCTTGTTTTGTCTGATGACGTCTATTAGCTTCTTATAGTCTTCAGTATTTGGGCAATTAATTCTTAACTGGTTTTTGTTTATAGTCTTGTATGAGAATTTATCTTTGTCCACTGCTGTGGCTAGTAAGTCTGTTAGCTTGTGTAAATTTTCTATGCCATATAAGATTATTGGCGGGGGTGAGCTTTGTTTTTTTTGTGTTACTAATTTATCTTCATTCATTTGGTTTATGGGCAATGTGCTAAATCTGTTAGTAACTTTAATGGCTTCAGGTGGTGGGCTGTTTAGTTTCTTCCTCTTAGCGTTTCTTGTCTGGGGAACTCTTTGCCATGGTGGTGGGCAAGGTTCCATCAAATCATTGGAGGTGTGCATGTAGTCCGTATGATTTGTATGTTGAGTCTGTTCCTCCTGTTGTGTTTGGACTACAGGGTTTGTATGTAGTAAGTTACCTACTGAGGAACTCCTGGGCCTTATATTGAACATACTTGGGTGAAATGTCTGTTGAACTAATGTTTGCCGGTTTGTTTTTTTTGGTCTTTCTTCTATTTCTTCACTATCACTGAGTAGGATTGTGCCCCCCCCAGAATACGTGGGGCTGCCTGAGTTTAGCTCAGGAAGGGATTCTCCAGCATCGCTGGTACCCTCCTGGGGTAGTTTATTTTTCAATACTACGTCCATAATGTGAATTCCTTTCTCCCTATTGCACCAGACATTTTAAGGATTTTTTGGGTCCTAAGGCTCGCTGTAGCCTCTTCTAGCCAGTTACCTGGCTAGGCTTATGGTTATACCGCCATTGCTCGGTCGCCAGAGCCTCGTCTGTTGTCTAGCAGGGAGCACCACGGAAGCCTGTTGGCCGCCGCCGCCATACGGCGCGTGCAGGTGAGGTTGACAATAGGGCCGGATGAGATGTTAAGTCCGTTCGCCCCAATCTCCCCCATATTATATGGAGCTATACTTTGGATTATAATTCTAATGATACATTAAACAATACTGGCTAAAGCAAGACAATGTTACAGGGAGAGTTGGATGACTGATGGTCAGATTACTGTGGGTCTACTCTACTTTCTCTCCTCAGACCGTGAACAGCCCAACAAGGTAACGCTGAAAGTGTTCAGTACGCATAAATGGATCCCCCCCATCCCCTCAAACGTCGTGAATATCCACCACTACTCTAGATATTGCTTTTTCCTCTATACACTGGATCCACTGTAACGTGTATCGCGATTTGTAGTATTTTAAGTAAGTATTGAGAACATAAAAAAGGCAGGTTTTATTTTAGATGAATGGTAAGAGTCAGAAGTTATATGTAAGTAATAGGTACCGTGGTGGCGAGGTTGGTGCGCTGTATCTCGGGCACGGGCGTGGGCAGCATCTCGTCCCGGTAGGCGCGCTCCGTGTACAGGCGGTAACACTTGCCGGGGCCCGTGCGGCCCGCGCGGCCCGCTCGCTGCTTGGCTGCGGCCTGCAAGATACACATCGCAATCAATATTAAAATTTATTCTTTAAACAAGAGGTGTACAAGGCGGACTTAATGCCTGAGGCATTTTCTACCAGTCAAACCTTTGGGTAGTGCAGAGACAGATCACGGTAGATGCACAAACAGCTGTGTGAGAAGGTATAATTTTTATATACCTACTTACATAATACAGATTATATATACGTAATATTATACAAAAATATATATGTATATATAAACACTAAACAAATACACACATACATACACAATAAATCAAACCTCAGGGGAGACTCAACGTCAAAATTGTATTTTGATTTTAGATAGAAATTAAATATTAGTGTTCTATACTATTTAAATGCTAGTAGAAGCAAATTGTGTGCTGAAATGAGAATGATCATTTCTTATTTGAATTTCCAGCGCATCTTAACATGATAAAATTATATGTATGATGTAAATGAGACAAATAATAATAAGAACATACCTGTGAAATTGGCGTCACAACCAAGGAGTCCATTCCAGTCTTAGAGTTATAAACTTTTTGTTTCACGAATCCCGGATCAACGACGTAATATATTCCGTCTATGGTGAGCGACGTTTCCGCTATGTTGGTAGCTATGACCACCTTCCTGGAGCCCGGGGGCGCCGGCTCGAAGATGCGCGTCTGCATCTCCGACGGCAGCGCGGAGTACACTGGCAAAATGATCAGTTCCGGCACATCAGGGCCCAGAGACTTCATCCTCTCATACAGAATCTCACACGCGGTGTCAATCTCCTCCTGACCGGTCAAGAATAGAAGAATATCGCCAGGAGGCTCTCGTAAATGTATCTGCATTACAGTGATGAGTGACGCGTCTAGGTAGTCCGTCTCTGGTTCCTTCGTGTATAGGACTTCTACGGGGAAGGTCCTGCCGGGTATCGTGAAGATGGGAGCCTCGAAGAAGTACTGGGAGAACTTGACGGCGTCCAGCGTCGCTGATGTGACGATTAATTTGAGTTCTGGTCGTTTCTGCACGGCTTGCTTGAGCAGGCCGAAGAGCACGTCCGTGTGGATGGTGCGCTCGTGTGCCTCGTCCAACATGATGACGGAGTACGTCTTCAGGTCGAGGTCCATGAGGCACTCGCGGAGCAACATACCATCTGTCATGTACCTGAGGATAAGAATATAGGTTTAGACATTGACAGCTGTCAAGATCTCATCAAATGTTTATAAGCTTGAACTATTCCTTACTTTTAACCAACTTCAAACAAGGAGGTTCTCAATTGGCATGCATGTTTGTTTCTTTTTATAAGACGATTTTTTTAAGTACTCATCTGAGATGGTTAAATTGGTGAAGCCTGAAGGTCTGATGAAGACTATAAAATAGTGATTTTTTTACCATAAAGGAATAAAATAATTATATAAATAAGTAAAAGTTAAATAGGTTTTGAGGTAAAATATTAGTGCATGAATAGACAACCAGTTAATTGACCCTGATAGGAAAAACCAATATTTCTTATACTCACTTGATGACAGTCTCGGGGCTGGTGCAGTCCTCGAACCGTATGGTGTAGCCCACCTCCTGGCCGAGCCGGCAGCCGAACTCCTCGGCCACCCTCTTGGCCACGGACATAGCGGCGACCCTGCGCGGCTGTGTGCAGGCGATCTTGCCGCGCGCCGTCAGCCCGCACTCCGCCAGGTACTGCGTGATCTGCGTCGTCTTACCCGAGCCAGTCTCGCCGATCACTATCAGAATCTGGTTTTCTGCTACCGCCTGGTTAAACAAAATGTGATTGGTTAGATTTTTGCCTATTACTATTGTTGAAAAAATGTTAAGGTTTTTCTACCATTATGGTAGTAAATAAATTGATTATTGACAACACGTTAAATTAAAAATCATTGTGTAACTATACAATATTTATTAGCAAAGATGTGAATTTAGACCTTCTTGGGTCACCCAAAAGCTGAGTATGATGAAGCATATAAATTACAGCCAAAATAAATATGTTGAAATAATATGATCAATTAGTTTATACACACCTTAGTTAGCTCATCCCTCAACTTGTAAATAGGCAGCGATTGTCTTTGCTCCAACAAGGACAAATTAGTTTTCTTGCCAAATGAAGATTTCTTTCCTCCAATGACATGCTTCTTCCATTCTGGCAGGTCTTGAGGGGTGATGCCAGTTCCTCTCATGTTGGCAGCTAAAGCTCTTCCATCACTTTCAGGTAACGGATCTATCCAGTTTTTGTTGAGTCCCATGGGTAGACTCTCCATCTCTTGTTCCCTCTGTATCATCTTCTGTTCTCTTCTTTCTTTGGCTAGAGCTGACTGCATCATAGCAGCTTGGGCCAGCGAGCCGTCAGGGTTCTTGACGATCCTGACTGGGGACAGGTCGTGTAGCGCACGCCCGTGACCTTGTAAGAACGGAGGTTCGTCTTCAACGAGTTCTATTTCGATGTCAGCCTCGCCGTCTTCGTCTTTCGGCAGTAAACCGGTCTCCTCATCGAAATCTGGTAACTCGCTTTTGTCTATGACGCCTGATGATATCATCTGCAGAAGAAGTAATTTGAGTCAGGGAAAATATCTTTCTTTATCTTTGATAGATGATCTTTGCCACATAGTAAGTAACATTGGAAAAAAACATAGCTATGGTACTAATATGTAGAAAAAAAATTTAATTAAAAAATATATGGCCTAAAAACAATTAATTGATAAAAATAAAAGAAAATATCCATCAACTATTAAAATGAAGGAAATCTACACTAGATTTCAGATAACACCTTAGCGCAATACGCGTGTTCTCGCACTTTTGCATACCTGTTTAATCTCCCATCGCTCAGGGCTGGAGATCCTGGTGACCCGCTTGCGACTGGAGTCCTCGTCAGGGTCCAGCCCGCCCTGCAGCCCGGCCAGGACGGTGGCGTTCGGGGGCGGACGATCTGGATTACGACCCTCGCGCTCAGCCTACAAATATATGAGTACCATTAACATTGTAAGTCAGGGAAAGAACAAATTAAACTGCAGAATGGTGTAAAACTATGAAAGGGTTAAGTACATGACAACTATTACAAAAACATCCGTGGATTATCAGTGATATAAAAAACTTGGTGATAAGGTTTAATATTTTTCTAATTGCTAATTAGGCTAATTTTGTTGACCTTACTATGAAAATAAGTTATTTAACTAACAGTGAATAATAATTGTTTTACTAACTAAGGTTTAATAAACTTAATAATAGATAAATTTATAACTGTACCTCCAAATGTGCATGTGATGTTGGATTCAGATCTTTACCAGTATCTTGACATACATCCTTCATAGTGAGTGATACTTTTTGTCCAGTCACAGACAGTACTTTAACCTGCAAAAAGTAATAAAGGATAAATATAACATCAGCAGAGCAATTCACAGATTAATGAACCAGACTTTCAGTTAAGTGCCACATTTTAAAAACTTATCTTTAACATTAACAATTTATCTTTATCACACTCATATTACAAAGGAAAAGTTTGTGAGTGTCTTTGTATGTTTCGTACCTCTTCAGGCTCACAGCTGGACCAATTTTGGTAAAATTTGGTATGGAGGTAGCTGACACCCTGGATTAATATAAAGCTGCCTTTTATCCCAAAAAATCTAGCACATTTTAAATATCATTAAATGATAAGCTAAATTTTTTGTATATATATTTAATATGTAAACTGAGAATTATCCTTTAGAGCAGCTATTTACCTTTATTCATAATTATTAAACTTAGTCATTCATATACACAATATTGGGACCTATAACATAACTGGCAAAATATACACTGTACTGTACAATGTACTTGCACCTCTGCCTACCCCTTCAGTGTAGATGTGATGTTTTGATTTTATATACAATATTCATTTTATTGAAACCATACCTTTACTTTGTCACCTCTGTTGACAACATCCGACACATTGGTTACCCTGCCCTCTGACCTCAGCTGCGAGATGTGCACCAGTCCCTCCCACCTTTTACGCACACCCTCAATTTGAACAAAGCATCCAAATGGTACTATGTTTGCTACCCTTCCATTGTATATCTATAAAAAAAGAAATAAGTATTTAACATAAGTACAACATACTGATTTTTCAGTTGTCAGATAAATTATATTTGAAGGATATTATTGTCCTTTTCACAGACTATGTATGGAAGATATGGGATAAAGTTGTCCATTTTGACACTCATAAAGATTATCTTGGCCCTAAAGGTAAATAAAATACATACTTATGATAAATAATGTTTAAAATGAGTACTTACTTTCCCAGGCTCTGGATCATCACTCAATTCAACCTCTGGGCTCCTCTTCCTTGACTTCTTACCATAGTCACTGTATTTGTCTTCTCTCTCCCTGGATGGAGATCTTCTGCCCCTAGAACGCGACCGCCTATGTCTATCCCTAGATCTGTGACGGCTGGAGTTAGGACGACTCCTGGATCTCCTCCTTCTATCTCTGTCCCTGTCACGACTTCTGCTCTTACGGTCTCTACTGCGACTCCTCTTATCTCTACTTCTGCTACGTCTACTTTTTCTATCCCTGGATCTTTCCCGTTTCCTGCTGACATCTTTTCGTTCTCTACTGCGGCTTCTTTCTCTTTTTTTCACTTCTTGTTTCACTACTTCCTTTTTAAGTGGTTCTTTATTAGGGCCAGAGTGAGAGGGTGCTAGAGCTTCTAACTCAGCCATTGCTTGATCCACAACAGCATCATTTGTTTTGCTCTTTGATTCATCTTTGAATATTTCTTTTGAGGTCAGTCTTTTGGTTTTCTTATCCTCTACTTCATCTTCACTGTCTTCATCTGAGGAGAACTTTGGAGGCTTCTCATTAGGTATTGCTAGTCCTGGGAACTTGTTCGCCAATGGGTCATTACTCTCATTGCTAGTTTCACCCTTTTGTGTAATATTGTTAATAGGTTTCATATGCTGTATAATACGCAACAAATTCGTCATAAAGGAATCTGAAAACTCAGCGCCATTTTCAACGAGTGCCTTCTTAAAACCATCAAATGTTTGATTTTTGTCTGCAATGTCAATTATAAACTCCGCTGCAACAAATAAAACATTGGATTCAAATTATTTATGAGTAAACAAGTATGAGTAACAAATAAATGATTTATGAGTAAAATAAAATTGTTTTAAAATTGGAAGGGAAACTTATAATACAATTACAAACTTATTTCGTGAGATATAAGTTGTTATGACGATTTTGCATAATAATATATGTATTATTATAAAAAAAAATATTGCAACATGTTAATAAATGGGGTGAAAACCATGCTATTGATGGTTGGAACTGCACTTACCTAAATCTTTATCATTTAATCCTAAATGATTGTCTAGCTCCGTGCAGACTTTAGATACGAGTGATAAATGTTCTAACTTGGCAACTTCATCCATCGTTAACCACTTTAACAGTAGTTACTTTAAAATATTGAATTTATGACAACAATAATTCCACCCAAACCAAACTGAACTCTTGCATGACACTTGACAGCATGACAATTCATGTGATCATGACGATGACATTGACAACTTCACAGCAAGTGACATATTTATAAAGACAACGTTCACAGACTCCAAGGGCCCTACCTTACTTTATTTATAAACAATGTAAAAAACTAACTAAGTATCTATATTTCCTAAATAATAATTTATTCTATAATTAGATAAAAAATTACCAGAATTTACTATTTATACAACATGAATTTTAAATACAGCTAGCTAATTAGATTAAATGTGTTTATGATCCTGTTTTTATCTTATATCAATTATTATAGTTTATTATTGTTATCTATTCAATTTCAAATACAATATAAATTGTTAAATGAATAAATTCATAAATGACTATGACTATTGTCTATTGCGAGCACACTGCTGGAAAGTGAAAACTGCCAGCTTATGCCCAGGCCGCACTATGGTTAAACCGCCGCGGTTTTTAACAGTATGATTTTGTGACACAAGGAAACTAATACAAGCGGCCGCACTGGCGGTTTTATCCCGCGACTGATTTAAAAACCACGCAATGTCACAAAGTCAATTGCGGGAAAAAACCGCAAAAAATGTTCAATGACTGTTTCAAACAACCGGCCCTAAAAAACTACCTACGTTAAAAACAATATAAACATCAAATGAAAAATGATGCATCGAAGTATTTAAAGTTCTTTTAAATATCCAGTATATATCATTCTCGTTGGTCTATGATATCACTCACTTTATACAATATACCATGTGGCGAGATCCAATGTGATAAAAAAATAGAAAATCGAAACAAAAATCGTAAACATGTTATGTAGGTTATTGTTTGAATATTTGCGTATTATCTTGCTACCTATAACTTCAAATTTCAATTGTTTAAGATTTGTTAAAAATATATTACATCCGGGTATGCATAGACAGAAAGATTTATTAAATTATTATCAGCGCAAATTGTTCTTATCTTGAACGCATAACATCTATGCTTGCTTGGCCATCTTGATAGTTGATACGTCAATGTAGACATTTCTCACATGATGTTAAATATGTCAATAACATTGTCAAATGATTCTGATGTGTTCTGTAATTCTTCCCGTTCTTTACGTTTTACCAGTATTTAGTTATAATTTTTTATAGTGATATTTTAGGCAAGTGCGTTTTTTTCATTTGTGTCCAGTTCATGTCACTTTTATATGATGGAAAATAACACAGATCATTCTGAACAAATCAACTTTAGTCCTATATCTGTGCAAGACGTAGATGTAGATTTTTTACCGATTGTTTACGAAATAATACGAAGGTACTATAAGTAGTGCTTTTATTTTTAGAATTATGTCATCATGTTTATTACTGTGACCCCATAGATATTATAATTATATTTAATGTTTAGTGTCGAGCGGGACTTTCATGACAACTCTGCCAAAGCAAGGGAATCACAAGACTGCAGTCAAAGGGTGCTAGAGTTACAAAAGAAACTTGATGTAGCCCGCACACAGGTAAAAAAAACCTTGGTTATATTTAATTTTAGTAGTAGACAGCATTATTTTTATCTGGTATGGTACACAATTACTTAACAAGACAACTGACAAGAAGAGTTTTATGTAATGTTGTAGATAAAGCGGCTACCTGGTATTGATTTCAACAAGCAGGATCAATTGAAGCAGTTTGAGATCCTAAGGACCCAGCTGAGACTGAAGCGAGAGCTCTTGCAAAAGTACCGTAATATGTGCTCATTTGAAACTTCATTCAAGTGATCAATACAATACAATGCCACTCAGAACTTTACTAAGATATTTAGCCAACAATGAACATCTTGTGCAGAAGATTGCAGAGTCATACCCTGTCCGGCGGGCTGCACAACTTGCAGTCTCAGTATTTTACAGAAGTAAGGAGAAGATATCAGAGATGGACCCTCAGAAAATCAACAGAATTATGTCATTCATAAAGAAATTCAATGATAATTTAAAGGATGGGATTCAGGATGCTAAGAAACAATTGAAGAAAAAATAGTGTAAATATTTTTAGATTAGTCTAAAATGCTGCTACTTGAGTCATTATTTAAAACTTTTCCACATGTAGACATTAAATAATACTACATAATTAATCTGAGCTAGTTTTATTTCACTCACTCTGAACAAACCATAAAAATATTAATTTACTTAAACTACAAAAATCACATAATAATGGTACTGTGAAGTAATCAAATACTGAATTATGATATGAAGTAGAGCAGCTAGCCTTACTAACACTAATATTATTGCATTATTTGTAATAGATCCACCACAAAGTACAACAGATTCATCACACGGCCATCACTTACCACCTGCTGCCCAAAGTAACCCATACTAACTGGGCAACACAAAACACATAATATATATTGAACCTACACGCTCAATGAAAGTATCAGTAAAATTGAAATCAATATAATCTAGGAAATCAAAATATAATCAAATTATAAAATTGAAAACAATAATATTCTGAATCTTGCATAAAATAGATAATTTGAATTTAAGTAACAACAAATAAAATATAATATATTTTGGGTTTAAACATAGATATCTGTTTATAGTATGTCCCGTTTCTGTTGTACCCTAGTAAGAAATGAGATTATAAGCTACAATCAATATGTTTATAAACTTAAGTTTATATCATTTTGACGAATTTTAAGGAAAATTACCTGTAGATAAAGAACTATGTATAAAGTTATAATTATGGTTTAGTCAAAAATATGTAACTGTCATCTGAGGGTGTGTACTTATCAGTAAACACATCACATACTACATTAGGAATATAGGAGTATGCGATATCTATTTGCACAGCAAAAAGATCGAGACCTAAGTACCTTGTACTCTGATTTAGTGCTTTGGACCGAAAAACTGCGCTAGGGAAGCACATAGAGTATTTAAAAATATTTTCTTAAAGCTATCGAGGGAAATATTTACAGGAGTAAATTCAAAGTTTGACACCGTTAAACAATAGTAATTTAGAACATTTTAATGTAACCGTAATCCGGCGCCGCCGGCTGTGAATTCTGAGAATAGAAAAGTCACTCCCTAGCGCTCATCGTTTGTACTGGTCGGAGACAACAGCGGGCGGGCGCGGGCGGGCCTAGGTGGCGGCGGCCAGCGCGGGCGCCTCGGGGGGCTTGTCCAGCCGCTTGCGGGGGCGCCGGCCCGCGCCCCCCGCCGCGCCCGCGCCGCCCCCGCCGCCCGCCGCGCCGCGCTTGTCGCCCTGCACCTCGAACGGGGAGTCCGCCGCCGTCACGTCACTCTCTTGCTGCAAATTCAAACAATGTTCCATGTGAACACACTGGAGTCGAAATTGGCCGCGAGCCACACAGTGCCGGCAGCACTCCGCAGGTACGTACCACGTGCGTGTTGTGCGTGTCGCCCTTGTCGTGCGGCTGCTGCGAGCGCCGCTCGTGGCGCGTGCTGGCGGTGCGCGGCTGCAGCTTGACGGCCGCGGGCTCGGGCCGCAGCACGTTGCCCACCGCCTTCGTGCGACCCTCGCGGAACACCTGCACAATTCAAAGGTATATTAAAAGAACATCCTGTTATTTGCATTTTATATATCAGTTATTGTAGTTTCTACCTATCCTCGGTAACGTAACAAATATTTTATTTCGAAGGTAGAAGTAGTATGTATACCAATGATGAGTTTAATAATACAAAAATGATAAAAAGCAAAGTAAACATTACCATCCTCTGCCCCCTCTTGAGGTACTCGGGGTGCTTGATGAAGCGGAACCGCACGAGCGCCTTGTCCCCGGTGCGCAGGCAGTCGCGGGACATCGACAGAATGGACGCTGTCTGTCGGATGCTGCCGCAGTGCACTGCAATACAACATTGTATTAACCTCACTGATGTCAATAACAATAATGTGATACGAAGATAAATTAACTATGGTCTCAGGGTGACGGATATAAATTTAGATTCTCTCTCGTCGCCGGGATAGCGAATTGTAATGGACCACAACTCTGTTAGCTCTACGAATAACAATAGAATTGCCCTCGTCCCATAATATGGAACTTATGTTAAGTAGCTTAAATGTGGGTATGAAGGAGAACACGCGCCTACGGTGATTACATGCATATGATTGTATGGTACACATACCCATGGCCTGGTAGCGCGAGGAGATGGTGGTGGGGTGGTGCAGCACTAGTATCTCGCCCTCAAACTGCCAGCAGGCCTGCGGGTTCAGCGCCGGAGACACCATCACCATGCCTTTGCGGATTTGTGAACGCTTTATCTGTATGTCAACGAAAATAACATGAGTTTAAAGAGCACGCGCAATTGCAACCAACTCTAGCACTGACATTTAAAGAGTCTTATCCTAGTAATTAATATTAATACATAAAATTATATTTCATAACTTCTTTGGCCTTCATAAAAAAGGCTGTTGATAATAGATAATTTTAGGGCATGAGAACACCTTTGATTTATGTATCACTGTGTTCGTTTTTGTACCTATTTCTTCGGAGAATATAATACAGGCGTGGAGTTATGTATGTTATACATAGCTGAGTAAAAAAATTAAATAAATAGAGTGACGTCTATAAGCGCAGGGATTTTATCAGTGTTGGGGTAGGCTAGCTCACCTTCTTGAGCGCGAAGCTGGCGGTCTGTCCGCCGCGCACCTCGGGCACGGGCATGCGCTTGCGGTGGATGCTCTTCACGGTGATGGGCGAGAAGCGGCCCAGCGGGTCGGGCCCCAGCAGCAGCGTGTCGTTGAGGCGGATCACGCCCGCCAGCGTCGTGCCCGACACCACCGTGCCCACGCCCTGTGGACGGAGCGCGGGGTGGTTTATTTTTATTTATTTATTTATTTATTTATTCAGTAACAATAAACATTGTGTATGAATGTAGAAAGTAACATGAAACATAATAGCATGCAAAACGAATTTTAAATTACAATACACATAAGAATATAATTACAAATCGTCTATTGAATAGAGACATCTGTCCAATAGGAATGCCTTTAACCTTGCTTTGAATGAGCCTGTATACAGTGTGCTTTTTAATTCTAATGGCAACTTATTAAATATTTTAACAGCCTGATATTGCGGACCATGTTTAAAAATGTTAAATTGTGGAATGATTTTACTTTCAAAGTCCTTTCTTCTCGTATTTTCCCTAATCAGTCTGTCCTTATCTTTCTCATATTCATGTAGGTGTTTTTTAAATGTGCTTAAAAGTACTAAAATGTAGAGGCCCGGTATTGTAAGAATACCAAGTTCTACAAAATGAGGTCTACAACTTTCATGTTGTGGAATACGAACGAGGGTACGAACGGCCCTTTTTTGGAGAATGAATGCCCTTTGGTAGTTGTAGTTGTAGCTATTTCCCCAAAACTGTATGCTATACCTTAATTTTGACTCAATTAGCGCGAAATATACCATTTTTAAATGTTTTATGCTAACCTCATCCCTAAGAGTTCTCAAGGCATAGCACGCTGATGATATACAAGCGTCCAGTGCTGCTAATTCTTTTTTCCAATTTAAAAATTCATCCATATAGATCCCAAGAAACTTGACTTCCCTGACTAGTTCAATTTTAGCTCCATTTAGCTCGATGTCCATACTATCTTTATTGCGTGCGGTAGTTTTGAATAGCATAATGTTAGTTTTATCTGTGTTTATTATTAATTTATTCGCAGAGAACCAAGAATGTAGGGTCACCAGGGCAACATTAACCTTAGCTGTAAGCGTTTTTACATCACTCGCTGCAATTATTGCATTTGTGTCATCCGCAAAAACCACAAGATCAATATCAAGATTTATTTTATAGATATAATTAATTAAGTCATTTGTAAATAATATGAATAAAATGGGCCCTAAAATCGATCCCTGAGGCACACCCGCGGTGATACTAAACATAGATGACTTGTAGTTTTTTTTATACCCAGTAGATTGTGTATGATCGACTTCTACAAACATTTTCCTGTTATTTAAGTACGAAGAGAAGAGTTTTGAAGCTGTGCCCCTTACACCATAATGTTCCATCTTTGTAACGAGTAGTTTGTGAGTGATTGTGTCAAAAGCTGAACTTAAATCTAAGTATATGCCAGCTACCTTCAATTTACAATTAATTTTATTAAGTATATCACTCGTTAAGGTATAAATAGCATCTCCAGTGCCCACACCCTTTTGGTAACCAAATTGTCTTCGATGTATGACTCTATTTGTATTGAGGTGACGTACTAGCCGACATTTTAAAATTGTTTCAAATATTTTTGAAAAAGTGGGTAATAAAGAAAAGTTTATATACGAAACAAACGTACCCGGTCTGTATAAGGCTGCTATGTAGTTTTATTTAATAACGCTGGCAACTGACTAGTCTACCTTTACAAGTACTTCATTACTAATTAAACGAAGTTAAATATTGTCCGAAATTGGTTATATGATACCACCAATAAATTAACATACTTTTTACGACCTATCAAAACGTTATTTCTCCATTATTTTTGTATGATAAAAGAAAAATATGACGTCACAATGTTGCCAGCTCAATTCACTATTTATTAATTTCAAAGCAAATAAAAATAGATTTTTACTGTAAACTAAAAATAATCGGATTTTCAGGGCATTAATCAAGTTTTTTTTTAAAGTAAAGTCTTTGAATTATTAGTTAATAGCATTAGCCTCTCGACTGGCAAGCGACCAAAAATGGGACGATTCACAACCCCCCGCGTCTGGCGCCCCCCCCGCACGGGAGGCCCCCCTGGAGGGGATTAGGTGCATTCTTTTGCAGTTTTCTCGATGATTTTGTAAGAATACGTACGAATATATATATATATTTGGATTCTCTGTTAATTTTTCTTACTGATTAGTATGTTTATATTGTAAAATCTAAAAACATACTGTGAAAATTTTTGGAAATGAAAATGGAAAATAAAATTTTCCGACTTTTTTTTTTTTGTAAAATTAATACTAAAAATTTTAACAATTCTATCTACAATTGTAATTAGACGGTAGATTAGTTACCCACGCATCATTTTTAGTTCACAAACACGCGTAATTCTCCGATAAACGCACAAAATACACTTCAAATAGTATTACTACTACAATTCAAAATTCGCGCCACTCGGCACTGACCACAGTTTATAAATATCCTTCCTTGTAATCCCATAATATTATTGGCTTGTTTGCTAGCCTGTTCTATCACGTAAACATTAAAATAGGTTCGAGTAACACAGCGATAACATTGTCGGTTGATTTTTGTTATGAAATGTGAGTCAAGGTCAGCGTCCCAGAATGGGTCGCTCGCCAGTCAAGCACATTTTGATGTCGCGACCCGATTCGGGTCGCTCGCCAGTCAAGAGGTTAATACAGTACCGGCACTGAGTAGGTGTCATCTATCTGGAACTCGGCAGGCTTGTCGTCTTGCGAGGGCATCCTGGTCTTCAGCAGGTTGAGGAACATCGTCAGCAGCTCCAGATTCTCACCGGTCACGTTCGACACTTGGAAAATTGGACATAGCCTGCCAAACAACATTTTTAAACATTGTTAACAAGATAGTCATATAGGTAGATAAATATATACAGTAATGCTTAAGGTGCGTGTTCTCCTATATCCTCTAAAAAATACTGCTGGTAAGTAAAAATGGCAGTACACAATGCGACCTTATGCATGTGTCCAGCAGTGGACGACATCGGCTGAAACGACGACGACTACTATTACCTCCGGGTCTGCTCACGTGTTTACTCGAAAGGCTTACTTATAGGTCAAAAATACCTATAATTATAATACGAAATTGGCAAAAATAATATACTTCTTTACCATGTAAAATACGTGATTTCCTACAGAACTCCAAAAATTAAAACCACATATTATTGTAAACATATAAAATAAACACGCGATATAGTGACCATACCTCTGTGAGACGAAGTTAGTAGCGCTAACAATGACGTCGTCTTTCGTCTTCACCATGACGGGCACCTTCCGGCAGCCGGAGGACTTGAGGATCCTGATGAGTAGCTTGAGGTTGTCCTGCAGCACGTTGGGCGGGCACATGTCGATCTTGGTGACCACCACGAACACCGGCACCGACAGCGCCAGCGCGAGCCCCAGGTGCTCCTTGGTCATGCCCACTATGCCCGCGTTGGCCCCGATCTACGGACGTACGTACTGTTAGTCTATGTATGCGCCAGGCGGGTAGACGACATTGGAGAAAGATCTGTATGCGATAAAGAAAGTCAAAAATCGGCACAGAAGAGGAGGATAACAGTAGGCCGACGTCGGTATAGGATGACTAAAATGAGGCGCTTTACTCATTATTAATTTGTAATCATGGATAGTATAAGACAAAAATAGCATGTATGTATTTTTAGATTCATAGAAGCAATCTCACATTCTCACGATAATAATAAAAAAAAGAAAGGTCAATACAGCAACTAACAACTATAAACATTCCAATTCCATTCAGGCTACAATAAACTGACATATTTACCATGATTTAAGCCTTGATTGATACAAGGATAATTATAATACATCTACCATGATTCAAAACACAATCATTAGACCATGATTTGAGCCTTAATATAAGCAGAAACTTACCATGAGCATGCCGAAGTCGGGCGCATGTCCGGTCATGCCGAACACGGTGGTCTTGAGGTACCGCTCGTGGCCCGCTAGGTCGATGAACGTGATGACCTTGGAGGACTTCTCGCAGATCTTCACCCAGTCCAGCGTGCCATGGTCCGGCTTGTTCACCACGTTACCTGTCAGGAACATAGTGACGATCTAATTAGTTATTGAGTTCAACATGATGATACAGCAGTGTATATCAGAACGAATTGTTATAAATTTCAATCTGAAATTAGTGATCTGCCAAGATCACTATCATGTCAGAGGCCTACAGGCGGTGGACACAGATCTTTGTGATAACAGATGTTTACCTAATTAACCTAAGTATTCGTATGCCTCTTACAGAGGCGGATGTGTTGAACTATATTTTATTTATACCAACTATGTAATGTACCATATCCTTCACGAATAAATTTCTTTATCTTTATCTTTAAACTCTGACACCAGGTTGTTCATCGACCATACGATAAGAAGAAGAAGAAGTGATCTACCTACTCATAGTTAATCCTAAATGATATAATAAGTGTATGCTGCAAGATACAATTAAAATAATACTTTTACTAACTTTAAACTTGGATATACACATAGATGATATCTTGATAAATTTAAGGAAATCAATATTTTAGAAGCCTAAATAGTATGTAACATTCAGATACCAACACATTCTGCGTTTTCACTTTTGTTAAGTAAAAAATCATACTATTCATTTAGTAATTAATTCATTGAAATTAATTAACAATAACATAACTACTCGCACTAATCAATAGTCGGTCTAATGCTAATAATATCAAAGTAGTGAACAAATCAATTATACAAATTACCTAGTTATATGAATATGCAAAATAAGTATTGCAGCGCGCGCTTGTTACAGAACCGAACTAATTACTGCAATATTACGGTCTAGAAAAAAAATAACGCCTGATAAGTTACGCGATAGAGACTTAGTAAAAAGAAATCATATTTCCATGTGATTGTTTTTGCTACTATCTGCGTTGATCGTAGGCACTAGTATATTGTATACCTACATAGTTATATACTAATTTTCAGACGATTAAAATTTCAAAATGTATGCATAATTAACAATCGTGTTGCTAAGAGGTGTTAATTATACAATGCACACAGCATGACTAATAGACGAGGCAGTGTTTATTAGATAAGCCACGTTATTTTTACTGAAACCGATTACTTGAGTAGTCAACTTCACTTCCCTTATTTATCATTAAACTAAAGTTCCAAACGTAAACTAGCACCTCCTTAATTCACTTCCAATCTATGTGTTGATACACTGCGGATTTACTACTAGTTAATTAAAATGAAACACGGTTGAGAATAATAAACAATAGGGTGTATTATTCTTGTACATATATGAATGTAGGTGCGTTATATGCCTAGCACTTTTGCTTATAAAAAAACTTGATTTTTGTCAATGTATGTATGTTTTGTTTTTTACACCTTGTTAGAATGCCGTGGACCGTAAAACTTCGTTATGAGAACTAATGTTATACTTTGATAGGAACGCTTAGGTCACGAGAATGTAGTGAATGCAGTGTTGATCAAACACAAACATCTTCAACTTCAACACATTATCCTAAGTCGCGTGGAGTTGTCCTATAAAAACAACACTGCAAACTTGACAACATCACTACATAGTATAAAACAAAGTCGCTTTCTCTGTCCCTAGATCCCTATGTATGCTTAAATCTTTAAAACTACGCAACGGATTTGGATGCGGTTTTTTTAAATAGATAGAGTGATTAAAGAGGATGGTTTATATGTATAATAACATCCATTAAATAGTGGAGAAATACTTATAATATATATTTTATACCCGTGCGAAGCCGGAGCGGGCCGCTAGTTATACATAAAGCTTATTTCAACAACACTACCATACTTATTCTAAAGTTCATGACACTACAATAAGTTTTTAAATCCAGTTCTAAGGGTCGATTGCGAAGGGAATCGAAAAGCGACAGACGCGTGCGGCCGATGCGACTCTCCGAAGTCCTGCCTCACCTATGCTGTCGAAGCCCAGGATGTCGTTCCCGACGGAGCTGGTCCGGCCGCTCTCCATCTCGTGCTTGTGCCTGAAGAGCCGCTGGCGCGCGTACCCGCGCCCGTTGTCCAGCTCGCCGTGGGTCAGCACGCCCAGCAGGGTCGACTTGCCGGCGTCCACGTTACCCACCACCGCCACTCTGAGCGACCACAACAGGTAAATAAGGTACACGTCAGAAAAATAAAATGATAGCCGCAATGACCTAGGGCTAGGAACTTGGCTTGGTAGTCCGATCCCCGCACGGTATTCCGCTTAAGTATAAGTACCTACCTTCTGTAACTATTTTTGCGATCGGTGCATTTGAGATATAAATTAAAATATTACAATATATCATGTAAGGTTTGCTTTTGTAAAACTACTAGAGTATATTGCTCGTATTTTTTTGTTTTAGACCAAATTTTTGTCTTTTGGTATGTTTATAGCAATCGGAGATTCCTATTGTAGTGTTACAGCTACCGTAACGTGACCGTACCTGATCTCCATGAAGTCGGTGTGGTCCAGCTCGGTGCGCAGCAGGTACTGGCCGGTGAGGCCGGAGCCGCAGTCCCAGCAGCGCAGCTCCACGCACGACACGCGCTCTCCGCTCACCAGCGACTGCAGGGTCGCCACGGACGCGCTGTACTCGTCCCCTGTCAGCCCGCGCCCGTCTGCACAAACCAACCATGTTATAATTAATTTTTTTACTACCTTAACCAGCCCCCTTACCATGAACCCTTAAAGCAGGACAGGACGGTTCCCGGTGTGGAAGTGAGACACCGCTACGTGCAGTGTAATGCGGCGTCTCGCTTCCACACCGGGAGCCGTCCTGTTTTAAGAGTTCATAGTACCTAAGGGGGCTGATCTGCATAAATAACCTAAGCATGTGAAAAAGTCTCAAAGGTAGCTTTAAGATCTGCATGTAACTATAAAACGCACAAAGAATGGTATAGAATCCTTTAAAGGAGTATGAGCCAACAAAAATGCACCACAAGGGAAAGGGTTCATAGCTACAAAGTGCGTCGCAAATGTGACGCACTGAGAGGGATGTGCTACTACCGCAGAGCCGTATGAATAAACGCACTTCAAGCGCGCAAATGGCATTAAGAGCTAAAAATAAAATTCAACAATGATTCCGCTGTAAGAGAGAGGTAGAGTCCGAGTTATAGTTGGCTGTTATCATTTACGCTTCCGAATGACGTAGAATTGCGCGGGTTAACTACTTTCGTAAAAGTAGTAACCTTGGTGGTTATCCTTCCTGTCATAAAGGTCAGTGCGCGCATACTTGTGGAACAATCAATGAGTATTTATAGTAAGATTGCAGGTTATTAGATTATTAGTCATAGTCATAATGTTTTTATTTCATATAGGCTACAAAAGAGCACTTACAAAACGTCAAACTAGTTGCACGGTTCCAAAAAGTCGTTTCTATAGAGAAGAACCGGCAAGAAACTCCATAGTTACTCTTAACTACTGACATTAAAATGAGGCATTATGTTATGATTATAACGGCAATCTAGACAAAGGGATGCAAACATAAAATTCCGTAAACCTTCAATTAAAATACGTGAATGATTGTTTAGACAATTGATTCTCACACATACCAGATACATAATTATTATGTATGTATATAACATTTTAGTGGTAATCATAAAAAGCCACTAAACCTAACTATTACATACAGTCGTGTGCACGTAACTAAGTGATAACTTAGATTAGATTAGGAGTTGCAACATTCAGTCTACCTTATCTGTTTGGACGTGTATTTTATATGCCTATCATCACGGAGAAAAGCTCCGAATGGGTATGCAGCGATGTTGACTCACTGTTTGCCGTTAACTATGTCTAACTAGGCATAAGAGACACCTATTTGTTTTATTCTTTTAATTTATAGGTAATGCTTACACAGCTTGTTAGTGTTCGATGACTATAATAGATATCATTAAGCATAATAAGAAAAACACAATGACGTAGGCAATGTGTTACATTATTGTTTGTTATGAAGGATATTACGGAATTTGTTAGATAAGGTGAACATACCGAACACGGAATAATCTATAAATCGATCAAATAATATATATAATATAACTGTGTATATAAGAGCAAGATATAGGCTTTACTAATGTACTCTGGTATTCGTCGATATGCATGGCCTCATACTCGTAATAGGTACGTCATAATATATCATTACACTTAATTCCCTGAAGCAGTGGGCAGAGATTTATACCATACATCCACATTATGTCAGTTATGTTCAAGGTTTCATGCAGGAGTGGCCTATTGCCACAAACCAGGCACAAATCCAGTTCCCTCCTGCTACTAAGATTTCATGGAAACCTCCATAACACTGCTGAATCGGTAATGGAACCCAAGGCCTCACACTTAGAAGTCGTCATTTGCGACCACTAGACCAAGGAGGTAGTATATATATATATAACATACAGTTAACCATAATGATTATAAAATTAAAATAGGAATATTCTTACCTTCTCCTTGTCCAATATCATAAATGATCTCTCCATTGCCTGAGTCCAGCCTCTCTAGCAGCTGTTTACGGAGCAGTTCATATTCATCTGCTGTAGGGCTCACTAGCACCATCTGAATGAAAAAGTTATTGTCATTATACTCCTTTGACGCCTTTAAAGTTTATGCATTTTAATTTTGCTTGTAAAGTAACAGAATTTGTTCATGTCATTACCAACAGAAGTACCTTGATACTTCCGTTAAGTATTCATCATCACCTAGCATAATTATTTTCCATTACACTTAATATTTAATTAGAAATGTCACATGGAAAAATATTTCAGTAACATTCAGAAAACCTTTGTTAGGACTGGTTGATTCCTATTTCCCACTAAGGATAAATACTAGCTGTTTATGCAAGATATACTTGACTGTTTCCAGGGTCCGCCCCCATGAAACAGTCCCAAAAAAGCCCTAGCTAGACCCAACCCTATTATTTATTTAGGATACTTTTAAATTGAAGTGCAGTAGACAATATTTTTCTTGGGTATGTAAGCAAAAGTATATAACAACAAAACTTTTTGTTTGATCAGTAATTAACTTAACTGTGATTGGTTGAGATGGTAATTGTTTAAATAAACAAAAACAAATAAAAAGCACATTAATGAGACATTAAACGTTGTGCAATGTCACACAATTACAATAATTTGTTGACTTTACTGTAATAGCAACGTGCATTCAACAAAGTTTAGATCTTTTGTAAATGATGCAATACTGCTGATATCTGTTCAAATCTGCTAAATCTTACTGCATTCACACCTTTGTCAGTAGCCTACTTTATAATATTTTGTATTAAAATAAAATAATAATTATTATTTGGTAGATATAATAAAATATTTTTATTTAAACTTTATTTATGTTATATATGTGGGACAAACCAAAAAATAAGGAAATAAATATAAACAACATGATGAAATATTATTATGGTGCAATCTTTTCAATCTAAGTATTGAAGGTTAAAGTTAATTACTTTACTTGGTAAGTTGGCATTTACCCAAAAACATGTTATTTTACATCTACATAATATAGTAAATTAAATACATTGTACACCTATAAAGTAACATCACATCTCATCATAAACAATAAATACACAAATGTAATTATTATAATGTCTTACCATATGAGTATAATATATTTTAAGTTTACTAATGAACTTTTATGAGTTCTATAAATCGATATAAAAGACACATCGCCTTATACACATGTAAATAATAAAATGTAACGCGAAAATCGCAAGAGAATGCGAGTAGGCGTAATTTACGCGGGAACAATATGTTGGTAAACAAAGGCATCTCTGGAACTTACCTTTCCTCTGATGCTAGAATAATCCGTCTCACTTTCCAGAAAGCCCTCGGGCTCCGCGAGCGGGCTCATCTTTACTGGCGACTCAGGTACACTATCCATCTTGAGGTCTGGTGACAATCCGACAAAACAGCAACAAACTGTTACACCATTATGTCATCACGTTATTCTACCGTACCTAAACACCTCGCCTTAGGTCACAGTTCCTAAAAATTGTAACAGAATTTCATTAACTATAACGAAAACAACAAAAGATAAAAATAGTATGAAAAAATTGAATAAAATTTTATCGCAGATGCTTGCTACGAATAGTTATGATAAGTGAATGTGATAAACAAATGCACATATATATAAGTATTTTACTAAATTAAGGGGAATTTATATTTTATTATTGATCAATACACGACAAATACCTAAGAATTTGCCGCAGTGTAAGTTATGAAAATAGATTTGCTAAATAAAACAGATGGAATAAATGCCAACTTTTTGACAACTCACACGAATGGTGTTGCTACTGTTTTCTTTATTTAATGCCACACACGTGTAGGAAAATATTATTCATACCAAATTATCTTAGACTAGATAGATAACCAAACAAATAATGTGAACATACGCTTGAAAAAACAATAAAGTTAGGAATCAATGATTGTTAATTCAAATTGATGCATTTGTAATCTGAAATTCTAGTGTTGCAACTTTGGTTTTTACCATAGTTTTTACTATCTTCTTTATTTGTCCTTTTAAACTTTTAGCTGAATTTATTGCTATATATTCTTAATTCTGCAAAGTAATTCGCTGTTGGAATGCATTCCTAACTATACAAAACTTACTTGTCCAGAAAATGTAGATATACGATGAATCAACGCATATTGATCGCACCTTTTGAAGAGTACTCACTACTCATAAATTAAAATACAAATGGCATGGCAACCCGGACCAGCTTTTTCTTTTTTTAGTGATGTTGGTGTGGTACTTTTGGCAGCAGGTTCTATGTTGTTTTTCGCAACAATACCACCGATATCGGCATTTATAATGCACCTGTGAAGTGTTAATTAAGATCTGATAATAATTTTAGTACTATATATATCTTGGAATATTGTTTAATTCGTGTAATATGGTTTTGTGGATACCTCTATCCTTGAACAATCAATATGGGTGATTTAAATTCATCTGAAAGTTCCTGGAAGAAACTGGTGATAGCGAAAGCAAGTGACGAATACTACTCTATCTTATTCTCTTCTAAAAAACCTATTGATAGCGTAGAGAACTACAAGGTGAACGCTACAGGTATGAATTCAGAACATGAACAAATGTGCTTGGATAAAGTTAAAAAAGAGTTTGAGGAAACTAATGATAATCACAACTATGAGATGGATGAGCCTGATGATGGGTCATTGACACAAGAGATGGATCCACTCCTGATAGAACCTGGAAAACGAAGACGTCGTAAAGGATCTGGACATAAGTGCGAATCGCCAGATGAAAGAGCTTTGCGGCTAGCGAAGATGTCCGCTTATGCCGCACAGAGACTCGCCAACGAAACCCCTGAACAGCGCGCTTGTAGACTTCGGCGCATGTCAGAATATGCTGCTAAGCGATTATCATCGGAAACCAGTGAGCAGAGAGCCAACCGTCTGTCTCGAATGTCTGCTTATGCTGCTAAGAGGTTGGCCAACGAATCGCCGCAACAGAGACAAGCCAGACTTTCAAGAATGTCTGCTTATGCAGCCAGAAGGCAAGCCATGAAGAAAGTGTCAAGCCCAAGTACCTCATGCTCAGGGAATTCAAACTACAATACATCCAACATAATGCCTAACCAAAGCTGAGAATACTTTGTATTTGAGTCATTGATATTTTTATTTAAAAAACACTGAACTTTACTATCTTTTTATACAGAACTTTACACAATTATTTTATGTAAATATTTACAGTTATTTTATTTTTAGAGAAATAGGCACCTATTTACATTTTTTGTTTAAAAGGCTTTGTAAACATTAATTATTAATCTGCTGTAGTTGTATATTACTTAATCAGCATATTATTAAAATAAGTTAACATCACAATAAATATTTTACAATAATAGGTTAGGTATTATTTTAATTTCTACAATATATATCCTATAATAAGTCAGCAACAAACTTGGAAATGGGATGACTAGGATCAGCCAGTATGCTGTTTTTTTTTATGATAACTATCATTACAACTGTATTCCCCAATGAAGTTAGGCTGGTGGACCTAACAGCAAAAAATTGGGTGTCTGCTGTTAGGTCCAACCTATCCTATAACTATTAAAAATCAAGAATGCTGAGAACAATCTAATGCCCAATAAAATTACTTTTTTATTAATTAAAAATACTTAATAACACTGCCTACAATCTGGGAATTGGACACAGGACCTTATACTTAGCAATTGTGCTATGCAACTTGACCAGTGAGGCAGTAAGAAACTAAAAACAAATTAACAATAATATACTTTATTTCAATCAAACAATATAGTGTTGATATAAGAAAGAACTAAATAGGCAATAATTAATACACACCATGATGTAAAACAATGAGTTTTACACAAAATACTATTATTGAGATTCAGCACACAAAGTAAAGGAATGTTCTTATGTCAGTCTAAACATGCTATGCTAGGCACATATACTACTTTATGTCGATACAAACTTAGATGTAATTTAAAGCCTATAACTAAAGATTATCTTACATAAAAATACATTATGCCATATATATACACCACAGCTGTTGACCTGACCCCTTCATACATTTCTTAATACTAAAAAGGTTAGTAAGCAAAGATGTGAATAGGGGGTTTGGTCCGTAACTACTTATCTAACGCGCAGATCAGACGATCTGCAAGGTTAAAACCTTTGCTTTCAACCTTCGGAGCAAAAGCAAACCCTCCCTTCCTCGGAGAGCATCTAGCCGCCGGTCCTGGACCTGAACATTTTCGGGTCTTGTCAGTTTGCCGTGGCTTCGGATTATGTAGGAGATACAACACTTACTAGTCACAGTTCAGATTGGCCACAGTGACCAATGCGAATATTTAAATAAGTCCCAGTATTTATAAAAGCTATTTTACGCTACTGCTTTAAAAGTTTATACTAAGTAAGAAAAAATGATTGATGAAAGAGAAAAGATTAATCAATTCAACATCAGTAATTTGACCTTATGACCAAATAGTGTTCCGATAGTTATAATATATTATAATTTGCTAACATAATAGTTCCAGTTAATCTAAAACACACACTTATTTAAGCACTTCTTTATACCTAATAGTCGATTCTAATTTGATCTTGCAATATTTATTCTTAATTCTTAAGCAATTGGAATATGTATTTATGTATTTAAAACTACCCTATAATTCCCATACCTAAGTATTTTTAGAGAGATTAACATGAATTACTTTAGTATACGAAGATGCCTTATTTTTTGGTTGATCAATATTATTATTTCCTTTATTTAAAACTTTAACTTTAGTCTTAGAAGCTATATAAATGAAAAACTAAATAAAATTGAGCATTACGTGAAGAAAAATAAAGACAAATTGCCATGTACGAAATAATAAATATAACGGACGGATGTGGGACCTGACTTTATAGTCAATGTAAACAGAACAAATGATCAAAATTCACCCCAAATAGAATAATTTACGTTGAATTTGTTACAAGATGAGTAAACGTCGATTTGTTCTTGATATTGCACATTATTTCACATTCTATTTAGTATTACAAACACTCGATTTGCGTCAGTATATATCGTTTCTATGTTCCTTACGATACGTAACGACCTGAGTTTTCGAATACATTAATAAAATTATGAATAAAACATAGATAGGTATTTTGTGTCTGATATGTTTTGCATCGTAGTAATTTTGTGAATAATGATGAAACCTTGGAACTATAGTATTTTTCCAAAACTATTTAAATTAGCAATAATATTTTGTCTCGCACCCTTAGACGGCGATGTTAGGTTCTTCAAATCAAGACAGGCACTATGGATTCGTTACCGATAAATTAATAAGAGGTGTCTGAGGTTACAAATACTATTTACTCAAAGTTTGCAAACGATTTGAACACATGTTTTCCTTTTACTGTGTAAACCATATTCCTAATATAAGGGGCCAGGCTTATCTTCATTGACTTACAAATATATTTTATAAATACAGCTGAGAACAGTCTAATTTGCTTACTTATAAACCACTAAAATAATATTCAACTTACATGTATTACGAAACATTACGTACGTGTGTTGCGTACGTATGGGTTTTAAGGCCGCTTGTACACCTCGCACCCGCTGCGTGAAGCTAGTTAAAGATATGTAGCATCTTTTAGGCGCAGCGCACACAGAGACATTGTGAGGACTAAACGTAGACGTTATACATACCTACAGAGGACGAATACATAGTGGTACAAGTAGGTATGCACCCTTTTCTTATTAACAAAAATAGTGCTATCTCACGTTCTCTGAGTGCATTGCGTCAATTGATGAAGTGCAATAGACGAGTACAGTAACCAGCACGAGTCGTGAGTACACTCTTCATTGGTCGGTTGACGCCGACGCTTTCTCGTGATTGGTCCGCCAATCGACGCTTGTCAATTGTCCTCTCACGTATTGTTCGACTACCGTACATTGGCGTTTATTTGCGTGCTCCTGACTCATGCCTGGTACTATGACAGATTGTCGCCTCAGAAGGGCGGCAGCGCGTACTCCCTGCGGTTGCAGAGCAGCGCGGGTCGCGCGGGGCGTGCGGGTCGCGCGGGGCGGGGGGCGCGGCGCTAGCAGGCGGGGTCGGCGGCCAGCGGCGAGCCGGCGGGCGCGGCCAGCAGCTGGCGCGTGGAGGACGTGGAGCTGTACGAGTCGCCCGACGACCGCACGCTCGACTGGCTCAAGGGGGTTCCTGCACATCAACCAACTTTTACACCAGCTTCATAGACCTACCTACCAAGTAGCTGTATATTTTAACCAACATCAAAAAAAGAGGTTATGTATTATGTCTAGCAATTAGTTTCTTCACATCTGATTATATTTATTGAAAACTGGCAACCCTAAAACTTTGGTAAGCTACATTATCGTACCGGGCAGAGAAGTGACGTGATGTGGCAAGGCCCAGCGCTGGGGAGTACAATCTCCATTGTTTATCGGCTCCTGTAATACACACTTATATCAATGTGTGGCATTGTAAACAAGCAATCTCTTTTCTAAAATGTATGTGCATATTTCTGCCTAATACGCAATATAGAACTGTTTTTTCATATGGATTATTAAAAAAATTATAAATAGTACCACATCGGCAGTAATATACACGTACAGCGTCGTTCCAAAAGCCCTGCAATGCATTAACACCTTTAAGCTACGCCACGTGGTTAACGCAGTGCAACGCTCGGCGCCTGCGACATCACCTCAACAGTGCTAACGATGCTAGTAATGATAATGAAAGTGCAAATTAAACACGACGCGTACAAACAAAACAAACAACGCGAAAACCAAAACCGAATTAACACGCACACAAAAAGCTCAATGATGACGTCACGACTACGATGACAGCTGATGCAAGATGGCGGACTTACTGCAAGTTTGTTCGTCTTAGGAACGGTCAGAATGGTCGTGTTGGTGTCTTCCGGCGTGAAATAATCTGAGTCCTCGGCGACTGCCGGCGACTCCACATCGTTACGAGACTGTGTTCCGCTCGCTGCGTGCGATTTTATACCCAATTATCAACTGTTCATGAGCTACTTTACCTCTCACACCCTGCCTACTTCGGACCAGCGTGCACGTTCCTCTATCACCCAAATATACATCCAGTATTCCCCATGGCGGTAAGCGAAACTTCCCGACAGCACACAATAAGGTTCTTACAAGCCCCCTTTACCTCCTCCTCACATAATGAATAATAATAAGCACGTCGAACATGAATACTATAACTTGACCGTAACTACTGTATTGAATTTGATTGACTATCTCTAAATGATATCGTAGTATTGGCTCCCCAATTTCTATTGCTATTTACTTAAACGTATATCTATATCGACTGTTTTATAAATAATGTATTTGAGTAATGGCAGCTAAAATAAAAAGACATTGTATGTCATTCGTCCGAAGCCACAGAGTACAGTCAGGACGAACACGTTACAACTAGATGAACAGCCACCTTCACATCGATTGTATCGGAATCATACCAAGCAAAGCTATCACGGAATGTCTACGAATTTAAATATGTATGTAAATACTGTAAATAGCTGCCTACTAGCGGACGGTCGGGTACGGTAAGTAACATAATTTATTTAAACATAAACACAGATTATATCATCTTTATGGTACTCGACTTCTTGCTGCTTCGTAAAGTTTTGCTTTTTTTTCATTTGTGACATGCGAACATGTCAGTGGGCTAATGCGTGAGCTGAGAATGTTGCGAAATTTTTATCTAACTGTTGCATTTTTAATTGGTTGATATATGGGAGTTAGGACTAATACCGGGATAGAGAGCAAGTTCACTATTATTATTTTATTTATTGTATGCCATTATTTATGTTTAGAGCAAATCTACGCTGTTCGAGCGAGTGACGTATGCAGGAAGTTAAGTACCAATAATATTATTGTATTATAATCTGTGCCATAACCATGAACAGGGGTTGTATATGTTGAGAGATATATTTGTACGTCTGGGATGTCGTCAAATCCATTGCATTATTATAAATCAAGTTACCAGCTACACTTGCAAACATTGTTACTGTTTACTATGTATTCTAGTTTATACGTGGTTTAAGAGTTTTTACTTGAGTTTTAATAATACTAAATCATGTATTTTGTGTGCTACTGCTGTGTGTGCGCACGCGCGCGTGTGGTGTGTGTGTGTGGTATACTGACAGTGCTTGTGGTCGGTGTCGTCGGTGTCGGTGTCGTCGATGTGCGCGAGCTGCGGCGCGGCCAGGCGCAGCGCGTCCCCGCAGCCGCCCGGGGAGCCCGCGCTCGACACCGTCTGCACGGGGACAACCCATTAACACACAGTAAACATACGCCATCAATTATTATGTACTGGAAAGGGAAAGGGTGACCCAATAATAGCCCCCCTTACGATTCATCATCAATCGTAAGAGGAGCCATAGGTTCATAGTCGATCAATAATCGTCACGCTTTTCTTCCGATTAATCGCACGTACAGTCACCCACATAAGTACTTAGCTTTACATGTTAAGAAACCATATGTCAAATAATTGTAGGAGTGTCCAAATGTTGATCTGAGAATATTAAGAACTTTTTACTATGTAAATAATGTTATGTTTAAAAAGTTTAATGTTGTCCTTTAATAATAATCGACATCGTTCAAGGAATCAAGCTCAATACTCTAACAAGATGACAATATTAAAGTAACACTGTAAAACATTCTCACCCCGTTAGTAGTAGGTTGCGTCAGAAGCGGGGACAACCGCTCGGCATCACTATCGGGCTCCGGGTGCGTGGCCCGGGCCTCGTCGTCAGAGCCCGAGGCCTCCTGCACCGACTCCATATCGCCGGGGTACTCCAGGCTTAGCGACGACTACAACAAGAATCATTTAGTTAACTGCCACGTAATAAGCTCGTACAAACAGTCGATGGGGGGGGGGGGGGGGTAAAAAATTCTATATACCCTTTCGTCAACGACGAATTTGTTGCTGGCCCGATTATGGGCAATAAGCTAACCACTTACTTAAGAAGACTTTTGTATATGACAAGCGGTGATTTGTGGGTAGACTTTTGATAAAGTAATACTTCTGGATTATTATAAAACTTTATTTTACGCCTTTTACGCTTTTTTTTTATTAAACTATGGGCCGTAGATATACGAAAGAATGGAAACACATCTACTGTTATGTATAAAAAATTAAAGGACTAAATCATGATATACCATGACGTCATAATGCATAATGGGCCATATGCAAAAAATAATAAAGACCTACAATACACAAGTCCCCGTACCTTAGAGATCTTGTCCCCGTTGACGGCCTTGTGGTTGTAGAGCAGCGGGCTGTGCGCGGCCGCCTTCTCCTCGGCGCGCTTGGCCTCCTCCTCGCGGGCCAGCAGCACCGACATGCGGAACTGACACACACGTTCATAGTTTGATACTTAACATGTCCATGAAAAACAATAATATATGTCTATACAGATCGTATTATGAAAGCGAAAAAAACTTGGTCTGAGTGTTACCTCAACACGACACAATTCTGACCAGCATTGGTACGAAGATAGTTTGAATAGGGAAGGATATAGACTGCTTTTTATTTCGGAAAATAAACCATAATGTAGATTTTTACACAGACGAAGTCTAGTGTATATTCTATGGATGATACGGAAGTGGTTTTATCGGAACCGAAATCGAATGTTTGGAACTTATTTTTTCGGAATCGGAACCGAAATCAGATCATAGAGAAAACAATCAGCACTGGACACAACAAATAAAGTTATTTAGTAAAAACGTGATAAAAGATATTTCTTGCTTGAAACCGAACATCCCTAGTCTATTCTGGCGATGTTATAAAATACCAATATACCTCAGGAGTGACGGTTTGTGCCGCGGACCTATCGCGCACACTCTTGACGTCGTCTTTGGAGCCACTCTTGGCCTTCCTGCTGCCGCTGCTGCCCAGGCTGGTGGACGAGCTGCGCTCCAAGTTGCAGCGGTTTAGGATCTCAGCCGCCTGGACAGTACATACGATGTTATTAATATGAGGAGAATTGGCTTCTTTGAGATTTATAGGTGCGGTACATTCTGTATACACAAATAGTGCACTGTACCGACTCGTAGCCCGCCGGGATGTTCTATAGTGCACTGTGTACCTGCGAGGCGGTGTCGGTGTCGGGGCTGGCGATGGCGGGCGCGGGGCGCGGCGCGGGCAGCGCGCGCGCGGGGTGCGGCCCGTTCAGCGCCTCCAGCAGCGACACCGGCTCGTAGCCCGCCGGGATGTTCTATAGTGCACTGTGTACCTGCGAGGCGGTGTCGGTGTCGGGGCTGGCGATGGCGGGCGCGGGGCGCGGCGCGGGCAGCGCGCGCGCGGGGTGCGGCCCGTTCAGCGCCTCCAGCAGCGACACCGGCTCGTAGCCCGCCGGGATGTTCTATAGTGCACTGTGTACCTGCGAGGCGGTGTCGGTGTCGGGGCTGGCGATGGCGGGCGCGGGGCGCGGCGCGGGCAGCGCGCGCGCGGGGTGCGGCCCGTTCAGCGCCTCCAGCAGCGACACCGGCTCGTAGCCCGCCGGGATGTTCTATAGTGCACTGTGTACCTGCGAGGCGGTGTCGGTGTCGGGGCTGGCGATGGCGGGCGCGGGGCGCGGCGCGGGCAGCGCGCGCGCGGGGTGCGGCCCGTTCAGCGCCTCCAGCAGCGACACCGGCTCGTAGCCCGCCGGGATGTTCTATAGTGCACTGTGTACCTGCGAGGCGGTGTCGGTGTCGGGGCTGGCGATGGCGGGCGCGGGGCGCGGCGCGGGCAGCGCGCGCGCGGGGTGCGGCCCGTTCAGCGCCTCCAGCAGCGACACCGGCTCGTAGCCTGCCGGGATGTTCTATAGTGCACTGTGTACCTGCGAGGCGGTGTCGGTGTCGGGGCTGGCGATGGCGGGCGCGGGGCGCGGCGCGGGCAGCGCGCGCGCGGGGTGCGGCCCGTTCAGCGCCTCCAGCAGCGACACCGGCTCGTAGCCCGCCGGGATGTTCTATAGTGCACTGTGTACCTGCGAGGCGGTGTCGGTGTCGGGGCTGGCGATGGCGGGCGCGGGGCGCGGCGCGGGCAGCGCGCGCGCGGGGTGCGGCCCGTTCAGCGCCTCCAGCAGCGACACCGGCTCGTAGCCCGCCGGGATGTTCTATAGTGCACTGTGTACCTGCGAGGCGGTGTCGGTGTCGGGGCTGGCGATGGCGGGCGCGGGGCGCGGCGCGGGCAGCGCGCGCGCGGGGTGCGGCCCGTTCAGCGCCTCCAGCAGCGACACCGGCTCGTAGCCCGCCGGGATGTTTTCCGAGCTGCCCTGCGGGACACACGCCGGACATCAAACAGGAAGTCTAGAAGGAGATACAGTAATACGCCGCCTAATCTATATCTAATTATATAAAAATGAATTACTAATTCCCTTGACCCCGGCATCCCACGTGGTTCTTATCAAAGAAAAAAATAAGAAAGTTACGCGGAACATTAGAAAATGTAAGAAAACTTAACGACTATAATAACTTTTCTCATGTCACCTTCTTAATGCTCTTGATAATACAAACTTTTCTAATGTAACCTAATAGCATTTGACATAACTGTCAGTGGGATTCAATATTCATAGTTATGACAGTACAACGTCTGTCGGGCCAGCTAGTATGAATGTACTAACATCATTGGCCGTGGCGGGCAGCGCGGGCGCGTTGTCCGCTCTCCGCTGCAGGGCCCGTATCTGCAGCAGGGCGCGGAAGGGCGCGCGGCAGATGGGGCAGTTGTTGGCCTGGTACCGCAGAGAGTCCGCGCAGGAGTTGCACAGGCACAGGTGGCGGCACGGCAGGATGAGAGTGTCGCGCACGTCACACATGCAGATAACGCACTCAGAACCACCATCCTCTGTTTCTTCATCTGAGCTTGGCTATACAAAGGACATATAAAACAATGCTGAGGCAATGGCATCTGTATAAGTTTTCAGTTTTTAACAACACTAGCTCCTTTTCTCATGCTGTTGTTGAACTTGATTAGGAACATATTTCAAAGTAAATAAATCAATCACACATACACACTTAACCCTTTCCATAAGCAGTGATGACCCACATGAGCTCCATAAGTATCAAGTTTGATATGCTCCTTACCTTAGTATCCAGGTTCTTGTTCTCTATGCCGTATATCTCCTGCAGCAGGTAGCACAGTCCGTCAACAAACAGCTTCTGTTTGAGCGCCTTCAGCACATACGTGCCGTCCGAGTGTTTCTCCACCACCGCTATAGTGGTGTGCGATTGTCTTATTTCTGCTAAGGGAAAAGAATAACCTATAATATATGTCTAGTCGTAATGAATAAAGGCGCTCCCTCACGGCTCACCTACAGCATTTGCGTGTAATGTAAAGTTACAAAGACGAACATTACATCAGTGAGGGAAGAGAACCGAGCATTACAGTGCGCAACCTGTAATGTTACAGATACGAGCATTACATTGGTGAGGGAAGAGAACCGAGCATTACAGTGCGCAACTTAATACAATGTGTAATATTTTGATACAAAGTCGAATCTGAAATGTTACATTGCATACGATTGGCAAATGCTGTTCAAGTCAGGGAAGCAGTATTGTAACACAATCGAATCTGAAGTGTTATATTACACGCGAATGGTGAGGGAGCATCTAGACTCTAATTTCTAGAGGTTGCATGAGGCAACAAAAAACACAGACATGAAAAACAGGGATCCTAAAGAGATGTATACTTAGGGCAATTTATAATACAATTTTAGAATTTAAATTCTTAAGCCTCAGTTATTCTTAAGCATGCAGTTATAAGCGTATCTGTGTAAACAGTATCCTGTGGGAAGTATTATTTAATATCCTGACTGACATAACAAAGTCTGAATTACTTAATATATTATCTTAATACAACATGTCTTTCAAAGTCTAATAATAAAAGGGAATGGGAATAAAATGGATTATCCATATTATTTTTAGTGTAGATCCATGATAGGGAACTATTATGGAAACCATTGTTTAAATTAAACATAGCCTGTGAAAAGAGGAAATAACATTTTAAAACAATGCCTTTGCATGTATAAACCTTGACTTTTTATTACCATGTTCAATCAGACAATCATGCAATTAAATTACTCTTTCAATGATTTTCACTACAAAATCTAATTTAGAATAATTAAAGTTTATTTAAGCTTACCTTCTTGTCCCTCATCCACAACACAGTATATAGCAATAGGTATGATCTCCCTGTCAGCATTGTACACCAAGTCCTCCTCTGCATGCTTAGAGGGGTCAAACACATGTGATATCTGACAGAACTGCTGGTTTGCACCCTTCTTGTAGTGGTATGTTTGGGAATTCATGGCTGGGTCACGTGGGTAGTAGCTGGTAGAACAAAATAAAATATAATTGGGAATAAAATCAGTATAAACGAATGACTAAGGGAAGCAGAATATTTATTACATCATAAATATTAAAAAAAATTGCACAAAAAATAGTACTTACACAACACCTGTGGGTGTGACCTCTTCAGTACAAAAGTAAAATACCGTGATAGCACATCTTGCATCACAATCAAATGTGAACTCAATGTTGTAGTATGTGCCTTTACCATTATTGTCCACAGATTTGATCAAACCATCTCCAATCTTGTTCTCAGCCAACTTTCCAACTGGTTCAGGGCATCGTACGAAACGTAAAGACTCCTTACGTATATTCACTAGACTTTTTAAAGTTTTTGTTGGTTCATTAGACTGTGGCGGAGGGTACGGGAACTGAGGACATATCAATTTTGATCAATTTGATTGTGATAACGCTGATTATACTCGAATATTGTAAAGTGTATTTATTGGTAAGTACCTAATAACTAACTTACTATAAATTCTTTAAAAGCTAGTCTATAATTTTTTGTTCAGGTTAATATGTTAAAGTCATAGGTACTACAAGTACCTAATAGTATAAAAAATCATCATGTAACATTTTCAACTAAATAGTTGCTGCCTTTTGTAAGTTGTTATAATATCATTATACTTACAGGTGTAGGCCTGCTGCCAAGAAAATTGAGATCAGCATTTTCTCCGAATAGGTAGGCTTCAGGCTGTGGTGTGTCAAATCTCTCACCACCCATTATAAAGTGGCTCCCGAAGTAATTACCTGCATCATCAGTTTCTAAATGTTCCTTATAGCATTAACTAACTTATATAATAATAATATAATAATAATTTTATTTCATAAAATAAAGGAGATTGTAGTACATGAGGCATACAAGTTATACATATGAGTTTGTACCATGTCAATCACAATCTGGTGGGTGAAGTTCTGTTTTCCTATAATAAAGTTAATTATTACGATAAAAATAAACAAATAATATATAATTAGTGCATAAACTATTTATTTTGGGTAATACGATCAGCCTTAATTCAACTAAACAATTACTTCCAAATTTTCCAATGTGCATAGTATCGATCGATCGAATTACAGTTGTTAGCTTGTCCTGGACCTCAAAGCTTTATAAGTATGTAATATTATAAGTCTGAGTTGACTTGGGTACTTCATAAATTGAACAGAAATAATAGATATTAGGATTGTAAATTGATTTGTTTATTGAACACGACACTACAGTAATGTAATAGAATAATAAGGTCGCATTTACCTGATCTCGGGGGATATTTATAAGCATGGTTCGACACTACGTCAGCTTCTTCTACTCCAGCATTTTGCCTGCTTGTTAAGGCACCCATTCTTATAAGTATTACACCAATTACTGGTAATACTAAAACAATTATAATTTACGCAATTAGACGTTGTGTTTTGTTCTTACTTCTAAAACAGCTGTCAAATATGTCATATACCTCTACACACATACACTTAAATACTTTATATGTCCACAGCCAATTTTTTTTTCCACAGACTATCTACTAGTTACTTCCACTGACGAGGAAGTGCGAGTAAAATATAAATACACTTTAGTAATTTGCCTCAGGTTGTGTAAAAATTATGATAAAATCGTTATCTTTAGAGATAGGTCGCATATAACCATTTTTTTTTTTTTTTTTTTTTTTTTTTTTTTTTTTTTTTTTTTTTTTTTTTTTTAGCCTATACTGTCCCACTGCTGGGCAAAGGCCTCCCCCAAATCCTTCCATTGGACCTTGTCTTGCGCTACCTCGAACCAGTTCTTACTATAAATGTCTAGGTCGTCTCGCCACCTTCTCTTGGGACGTCCTCGGCGGCGCCGTCCGTCTGTTGGCTCCCATTGTGTAATAGCCTTTGCCCAGCGGTCGTCGTGCATGCGGCTGACGTGACCCGCCCAATCCCATTTTAGCCTTGCAGCCTTTTTGCCTACGTCCATTATACCTGTTCTGGAACGCAGCGTGGTATTCCGGATTCGGTCTTGTCTCTTAACACCAAGAATGCTGCGTTCCATAGCTCTCTGGCAAACTCCAAGGCGGAACTTTTGTGAATCGGTTAGTGACCAGGTCTGTGCACCGTAGGTTAGGATGGGCAGGATGCACATGTCGATGAGTTTTCGCTTCAGGGAAATCGGTAGATCACCCTTCATTAACGTTTTCATGGACCAGTAGCTTTTCCAGGCGTTTTCGATTCGACGATCGATTTCCTTTTCTTGCCTGTTTTCGAAAGATACTAACTGGCCCAAATAAATGTACTCATCGACATAAGCTATCTCCTGGCCATCTACCTCGACCCTACGCTTTGTGCTGTTGGTCATCAATTGTGTCTTAGACCGATTCACAGAAAGTCCAACCCTGAAGCTTGCCGTGCTCAGTTCTTGGAGCATAGTTTGGAGTTCGAGAACTGTTGGGGCAAAAATAACGATATCGTCGGCAAAACGAAGGTTTGTCAGCCTCCTCGTGCCGACTTCTATGCCCTTGTTATTCCATGAGGCTGCCAGCGATTTAAATACTTCTTCAAGTGTGCTAGTGAACAGTTTTGGGGAGAGCGGGTCACCCTGCTTGACACCTTTTTGTATCCTGAATGATAACCCAGGAATGTTGAGTTTAATATTAGCTGAACTATTGTTGTAAATGTTTTTTAAAAGATCTATGTATGTTTTATTCAGTTCTTGGATTTTAAGGGATTTGAATATTTCAGAATGTTTAATGCTGTCAAATGCTTTCGTATAATCCACGAATGCTAGATATAAAGGTTTATTATATTCGGAATATTTTTCAATTATTTGGTTTAGAGTCTGAAGGTGATCGGTCGTTGAGAAGCTAGGGCGGAATCCGGCTTGTTCTGGAGGCTGGTGTTTATCCAGCATGCTATCTATGCGGTTGTGTAATATTTTAATAAAAGTTTTGTAGATGTGGGATGTTAGACTTATTGGGCGGTAGTTACTGATTTCGCTTTTATCACCTTTTTTATGCAGCAGGACTATATTAGAGTGGCACATTTTGGTTGGGACTTTTCCTGATTTAAGGATTGCATTAAATAGATTAGTAAGGTGAGGCAACAGTGTATGAGAACCAAGTTTCAGAGCTTCGGTAGTGATTTCATCCTCTCCAGGACTTTTGTTGTAGCGCATAGTACCGAGTGCCTTGTGCACTTCGTAGGCGCTTATCAAGGGGATGGAATCTGGAAGACTGTATTCTGAATTACTATCGGGTAGTGGTTCTGCTGTATCCGAATACAAAGATTTATAATAATTGGTAGCTATCTCCGTGATTTTATCTCTACTACTGTGTTTGACTCCGTTGCTATCTTTTAAACTGTTGATCCAGGCCTTTCCCTTTGTAATCCCATGTTTTAAAATTCTTAAGGAAGTTTGTTTTTCTAATGCTGTTTGAACTAAATGAGTATTAATATTTCTTAAATCTTTTCTGATACTTCTTTTAACTAATTTATCTATAGTGCGGAATTCTGTTGTCCCTATTTCCATCTTTGTTCGCTGCTCAATTAAATTAATACTGTTTGCTGATAGTTTATTCTTATATTTGCTGGTGTTTTTTATGGTTTTACAACTATTAATTATCCCTTTTACTATTGCGTTATAATGATCCTCCGTATCCATTTCATCTACTTTTAATTCTTTAAAATAATTTGTAAGTTCGATATTAAAATGATCATAGTTATTTATAAGCGTGTCTCTACAAAGTCTTTTTATTGGCTTAGTGAAAAGCTTGGCTCGATAGATTTTAAAATCAAATCGAACTTTAGCGCGGATTGGTCTATGGTCAGAGCTATATTTTATTCTATTTATAACACCAACATTTTTGATTATTTGTTTGTCGGATGTCAAAACGTAATCAATTTCGTTTTTAGTGAAACCATTAGGTGATGCCCAGGTCCATCGTCTTTGAGGTTTTTTATAGAATAAACTATTAGCAATATGCATACTTCGTCCGAACGCAAACTGTGCCAGGCGAACACCTCTTTCGTTTCTGTCCCCTAACCCAAAGTTGCCGAGAACATCATCACTGTCCATTTCTAGCCTTCTTCCTACCCTGGCGTTAAAGTCACCAATGACCATGTTCCATGTACTCTTGTTCTCGTCACATGCTCTATTTACAAGATCGTAAAACTCTTCTACGTCCTCGTCGGTATATGCGGATGTTGGTGCATACACTTGGACGACGGTTAGAGTTTTGTTAGGTGTTAGTCGAAATTTGAGCACCCCAACACGTTCCGAATAACCCACGAATTCGATAATATTGTCTTTCCACTTCTTTGCTACCATGAACCCCACTCCATGAAGTCCAGTGGTTTCTCCGAAATGAAAAAACACAGCATCGTCTCTTTCTTCTGTGTGCTCACCGTCTCTTCTAACTTCTGATAGACCTACAATGTCCCAGTTAATATTCTTTAGAGCATTTTCAAGCTCTATCAAGCGCTCGTCTTTCATCAGCGTTCTGACATTGTAGGTAAGGATGTTAAGCGTATCAGTGTCCGTTATGTAATTAGCTGTGGTCGTTTGACGGTTAATCGATCTCACCCGGAGATTCTTAGCACCCCTAACACCAGGGTTATGCCCACGCCCGTCTACATCGACACAACCGCTGGAGTCGCCGGGCACTTGGGGCCTGTTCGTCGTTCGTCTGTCCATTTGGGGGGAATTGGACCATAACCCACCGCGCTGGTCCTAAGCGTGTTGGTGGGTCGCCATTGCCTCGTTTGTTGGCTAGCAGGATGTACCACGTGCAGGTGAGGTTGGCTTGAGTCCCGAAAGATGTTAATTGGGACCCCTTACATCCCATTAACCAATTAAATTAGTGTAACCATTAAACAATTAAATTAGTGTAACTTTATTGTAATGGATGTAGTGATGTATAGCTTTAAAACATTTTTTTTTAACATAGCCACACCGATAAGTTTACAACGTCAACGTCAAACTGATTTCCGTCTGTCTTTTCGTGGTTGTGGTGTCACTTTGTGAAGGTGCTGATAAAACTTTTATTATAAAATCTAATGTAATCTTGTTCAGCAATGAATATTTTTATGTGATTTTGTACGAACGTGTAGTGTGAGACTTACTAAGTTTAATTTTTGGTTTATTTCAGATCACAATGGGGCGCCGACCAGCGAGATGGTAAATAATTTACAACCTAAAAGCTTGTTTTGGTGGTTACTTTTGGACTTGAGTTCATGTTAAATATGTTTTTTATTACAGCTATCGGTACTGTAAAAACAAACCGTACCCCAAATCGCGGTTCTGTCGTGGTGTGCCCGATCCCAAGATCCGTATTTTCGACTTGGGTAAGAAGAAGGCAGCAGTGGACGACTTTCCACTATGTGTGCACTTGGTGTCCGATGAGTACGAGCAGCTTAGCTCCGAGGCCCTGGAAGCAGGCCGTATTTGCTGCAACAAGTACCTCGTCAAGAACTGCGGCAAGGACCAGTTCCACATCCGCATGAGGTTGCATCCATTCCATGTCATCCGAATTAACAAAATGTTATCGTGCGCTGGAGCTGATAGGTGAGTTTACTATGTGTTGTTTCGAAACTTGCCAATGCAGGCTTGTATTATTAATTATAAAGTTAATTGAACCCAATGTGTTGGTGTCTAACCACTGGTAATGCACATGTCTTGATATATAGTTATTGTAATTAAATAATTATACATGAAGATTTAACTGACTGTTAGTACATGCTATTAGTTTTTGTAGCTTGGTTTCAAGTTTCCAATTAAGTAAATATTTTCTAATGAATAAGTCTGAATCATCATTAATACCAAATAGCTACTTTTAATTCCTAAAATGCCAATCAATGCTGCCAGACATGATTCCAGTCTTAGAAAAATATCTGATATTAATCTACACTTGCTTGTATATCTTGTATCTATGTACTTTGATTGACATTCATGATTCTTAACTTGATAATCCAGGCAAGTCATTGTTGCTCAATATTGTGCTAACAACAATGACTAACTAATTTATTCAAAATTGTATATCATGGCTTTTCATAATCTTTCCAATCTATGTAGTTGATCTATGAGCTGCTGTTTCTGTTTCCATCATCCTAATAAGTCAGTTAGCTGACATACAGCGAAATTGTAATGTTCATTCAGCATGCTAGACTAGATTTAGACCACAATATAGTATAATATATTAGTAATATCCTAACTAATCAAGTCTTTGGTTAGCTTGAATATGTCTTGTGTAGTTGTGAAATAGTTAACTACTGACAGTTGTTGAGATATGAAAAAGTAGGTTTATTAGGTATCTCTAGAGGCATTTGTATCACCAAAAATCAGACTAATAAATACTTTGACTTTGACTTGGCAGTTACTGTCACATATAGCACACACATAATTATAACAAAACCACAATGAAATAAGATTTTTGAAAATGTCGTACTGTAAGTGCTTAACAAATAAAGAGTAATGTGTTAAATGCCACACAGCCCACTGGTGAGCAGCAAACAATAGTTTGTCTACTGTGTTGCAGGGAACATCTCAGATAACCATTACAAAATGAATTAGTTTTGGTTAATCAAAATTGTGATTCTTTGAAATCGTCAACTACAGTTCAGTATAGTGAAAATGAGGGTACTGTAACCCCTAGCTTAAAATGTTGGGAATATTACATTCTATTCCTGTAATATTGTCTACAAAAGCTATTAACCCTTTGAGCAGCAACACAGTCACCAAGTGTCCCCCAAACAATCGTTTTTCTGTTGTGACTTCCGCACAGCAGTCAATGTGTTAAATTGAGATCCCTGACATTCACCATACCCTACCACTAATTGTAAATTTATTGACAAATAATAATTTTTACTTCAGGCTCCAGACTGGGATGCGTGGTGCTTTCGGAAAGCCTCAGGGTACTGTAGCGCGTGTGCGCATTGGACAACCCATCATGTCGGTGCGTTCCAGCGACCGTTGGAAGGCGCAGGTCATCGAGGCTCTGCGTCGTGCCAAGTTCAAGTTCCCTGGTCGCCAGAAGGTAAGATGCAATATTTATGCCTACAAAATATTTATGGATAGTTAGTAACCATGTTTTAACACACTTAACTGTTTTTGGGTACATTCTACATCTCACCCTCAGCTCTTAGGTAAAATGTCACTGATTGAAATTGGTTGTATGTGACGACATATTCATTAAGTAATGTAACTAATACCAATAGAAGGTCACGTGGAAAATAATTGCAAATAGGTAATTATGTATGTCACGATGCATATTCTAATTAAAACATGTGTATTTACAGATCTATGTTTCCAAGAAGTGGGGATTCACTAAATACGAGCGTGAGGAGTTTGAGAAGCTTCGTGACGACGGTCGTCTCGCTAACGACGGATGCAACGTCAAGTACCGCCCTGAGCACGGACCCCTTGACGCCTGGAGGAAGATCCAGAATGAGATCTACAGTGTGTAAATCTTTTTAATCACCATAATATACTATAAAAACAACAGTACTGAGTTTTAATTCATTTATGTCAATATTCATCTGAAAAATGAGTCAATAGGTCTACAAGGCATTTTATTCTTCTTTACTGGTGTTGCAGATTTTCGTTTTCTCTTTGCACTGTTCCCTGTAAACATAGGGCTAATTTTCTTATTCAATTCTCTGCTTAATTTTTTAGCTTCATGAAAATCTAAATGCTCCCCAAATTTATCCAAGGGTATCTTTTTGCCACATTCAGAACACACTTCTGTTGGAACATTGTCATCTAGTTTTACTAAAAAGCTAGCTATTGATGAAATAGTTTCATTTTTTGAACTATCGTCTGGTACATTCTTCTTTAGTTCTGCATTCTTTGCTGTCGAAACATTCTTTTCTCGTTTTTCAATACGACTTAGCTGCCTTTCCTCTTCTCTCAATTTTAATGCAAGATGGTAATCTGAATGCTCAGGAACCATATGGATTGGTATTGTCTTATTGCATTCTGGACAATTAAACACCTCTTCTGGTTGCTGCTGTTCTCTTTGAGGGGATGCTGGTGGAACTGCATTGATATTTTGTTCAGATTCTAAAACTGATTCAGTATCATCCTCATTTAGCTTTCTAGAGCTGCTAAGTAACTCTCTCATACTTGTAACTCGAGCTACGTCTTGAGGATCATCTTTGAACAAAGCCACACTGTTGTTAATTTCATTATTGATAGTTGATTCTGAATAATCAGTATCATTGCTGTCTTGTCCACATGTTACTATGTCACAAACCGGCGTTGTTGGTCGTATTTTCTCACTGTTTACTTCAGCATCAAGTAGTCTTTTATGAGGATCTTTTTTTAAATTTTGATTCAACATTTTAGCAAAGAAAGACTCCTGCTTATCTAATCTTGATTCTATAACAACACTGTTCTCATCTACACTCTGAAAAGGCAATTCTTGTGTCTTGGATGTTGTGGGTTTATCACAAACTTGTAAGAACTTCTCCATGATGTAATCTTTGCCGCTATTTTTTGAAGCAGCTTTATTTTTCTCAAAGACCTTTTCATTGCTATTTACTTGATTTATACAATCTTTAGGTTTATCTACAGAAACATCTTTAGATGTTCCTGCACAAAAATAATCTATTATCTTTTTTGTTTTCTTCACATCTGTATTATCTTCAAATTTGCCGACACTTATGCCGAGAAATTTTATCGGAGCTTTTAATTTTCTGTTATTTTCACCTTCTAAAACAAGAATTATAGGTTGTTAATTGTAAAGAGATGTTATATCTGCAAGCTGATGAGGAAATAAAATTGTTATGTACCTTTTATTTTTACACCTTCAGAACTTTCTATGAGAAGTTCCAAAGCCTTACTTGAAAATAGGTCGGCGCACAATTCATCGTCTGAAATAAAATTGTAAGATCTGGAACTGCTGGTATCCCTCCCATCTGGCAGTTGTACAGAGTAACTAACCACCATTTGTTTCGGATTTCTATTGTTTTCCAAAGCATCCTTTTCAAGTCTGTCGTCTATTTCGTCGCCAAGGTCTTTGAGCCACTTTCGAAGGCTCTCCAAGTCTACAAGAGCAGCTTTGCCTCTGAATTGTTTGCAGCACCCAATGCTTTTGGGATTAAACCTAGCTTGAACTGGTTCTAAGTCTATTCCACGGGCAATATTAAATAGCCATGTACTAAAAAAAAAGACATGAAGTTAATTAATCTCCTAAAATGATTGGTGATATATAATAAATATTAATTGCAACATAACTTACCCATTTTTTTCATCAAAAATTGCTTGTAATTCCTTTTCAGTGAACTTCAGTAGCTCACCCATTTTATGGATTTTCAATAATTCACAGACTGTATCTCCAAACTTTCCACCAAGATGTTTTACTTTTTTCAAAGGTAGAGTGCTGGAAATTAATACTTTTATTTAAAAATATTTTGTTACTATGCACATTTTTGGGAGAATTATTAAAAACCTGAACCTACCTGAACAGGATGTCAACTGAATGTTTTGGCAGCACAGTCTGTTTGTTGGGCTTATTCATGCCACAAACAAGTTTAGCCAAAATTTTATTATGAGCTATACCAGCTGAACATCTGTACCCTGAAATTAGTACTTACTATAGACATATTCTTTAACATCACTTGCGGATTTAAATTAGTAACTATACTATACCAGTCTCTGTATAAACTGCAGCTCTGATCTCACTGACTATGACAGCACCAACCAGCAACCGCTTAGCATGTTCATAGTCAAACTCAATGTTCTCCATGCCACATGTGTGGACATCAGCTAGAAACTCATCCACACAATCGTACCCAAGTGCATAAGTATTAGGCATCATGTTAGTGTCCACTCTGTTCACATCAAGAGTTTTTAGCCGCTCCTGCACCTGTAAGATATAATAATATGTATTAGAAAAATGTTTTTGATTTGTCAATTTTAAAGTGATATCTATTTTGGTAGCCAGTGAATTGTATCTTAAAAAATACACAGAAAGTGGTGGTTCCATTAAAGAAATGCATAAAACAGGAGTTTTAAGCTCACTCAATAAAGTTGATACTCACTGGAGCAGTTATGTCTAAATAGGCTTCATCAATGGATGCCCTCTCCAGAAGTGGTGTGAACTTCTGTAACACTCTAGCTACTTCTTTACCTGCATCTCTATATCTGAAAGTATAATCATCTTCATCAAAACAAAGAATTTTTATAATGGATATAACTGTGTAACTATTATTTCTATGTTAGACATAAAATACTTGTTATGTAGCTATAAGAACACACCTATCAGTCAATTTAACAAACTAAGCATAATGATGAAACTGAACTTACTTAGTAATATCAGCTTTGCCTCTGAAGCATGGTACAGAAGGCAGCTCAATGTCTGGACACTTCTCCTTGGCTTCGTCTCCTCTCATGTGTCGAGTTACACCTCGAGCGCGGGCGACGTAATTCACAGCAATGATCCTAGGAGTGAATTCAAAATGATCAATCGTCATGCTTCGCTGGTAGTGTTATGGTTTGTGTATAACCAACGTTACTTACCCGCCACCCTTCCAGGGATTGTATTGTACGACAGCGATAGGCTTTCCTCTCAATTCTGGATTCAGTTTCTCTTCTACTTGGCAATAAAAACAATCCATGTCTATAAGTACAACAACACGATTTTCCTGATCCATTATGATTCTTTCTTGCAGATTAATGCATTTAATATATATACAAAATCAATAGACGTCACATATAAAATGTTTTATTTGGATTTTACATTTCATTCAAACCTAAATAAATACGCATGTTTTAACGCGCCAAAATGACCAAGATCAACATTCAACAGCTGATTATCTGACATTGACATTTTATAATTTTACTGACACTTGACAGACTATTAAGTATTAACTTATGACTAAAGAGTGATGCTGTTTACATATTTATTTTATTATTTGTTTTCGATACTATATAACTATAAATTTTATAAGTCCCTAATTGCCACCAAATCCATATTTAAGCACTTCAAGCGTTTTCGAGTAAGAGAATTAAGTAAATACCATTTTTTAAAGGAAGAATTGGCACATAACCATATCTCAATTATACTGTATTTCTTACTCTTAGTGCTCTTAGTTAAATATGGTTAAATCTAGTTTGAATGTCAGTTCAGTTTTGTTGACCGGTACACGATGAACTTGTCAAAACATATGATGAATTAAATATATAATAATAGAAATAAAATACTAATCAGATGAAGAAAATATTTATTAAAATCCTTGTCCATAGGTTTTATTCCACTTGACATATTGTCCAAGATCATCTTGCGAGACGCTTGGCTTCACTCTTTGTAAGGCATTCACAAAATCTTGTATACAAACTGGCCGTACCTGAAAAATAAACGTAGGTGTCCATAACTCTAACAGAATATAATTATATATTAATAGATAATATCGAAATATCACAAGGGCTTATAATCATAGCCACATCATAGCTATTAAATGACACATCACTGTATTAAACTGAATTTTCAATTTTAAGAGCAGACAAAAGAGCTTTTAATTTATTTCTTAACACATTCCCAGTAACAGACTAAAAATGTTACTGAATTTTTCAAAACACCATTAAGTAAAAATGAACGTTTATTAATTAAAATATGACTAACTACCGTCACTGTGCGAAAACTGGGTATCCCGATAAATCAGTCATTATGTCTGTTTTATTGTGTAATAAAGTCCCTTATGTACCTTACTCCTGTCGATGCTGACGATTTGCGAGAGCGGCACGGAGCGGATGGGCCCCATGGCCGCCTCCGAGCACAGCGAGCGCATGTCGGCGCCCGAGTAGCCCTCCGTGAGCGAGGCCACTTCGCTCACGTGCTGTGGCGACAAGTCGTTGTCCTCGTTCTTTAGGAGGTTACAGATTATCTGCTTGCGGGCCTGGCAAACACAATTTTATTCTTCATAAAGAAGTTATATTATGAAGCAGCTAAACAATTATCTCCACTAGTAACGGTTGCTCAGCGGTGATACCTATAGGTATCTCTATACTTGTTAATTGATTATAATGTAATACTTTGTAAATATTTCTGCTTAAGGTAAGATGGGGTTGACATACCCGTGTCGGATAAAAACCCCTAAAAAGAAATAAAGAAACAAAAAAAGTTATATTATGACTATTTCTATATGGAGGTCAAACTAATCTGATGGTATGAGGAAAAAAACAAAATATTGTAAAAAACAACGACTTTTAAAATTTCTTACTGCAAATGCTTTGGCGCTAGGCTATAACACAACCTAAATAAATCTTGAAAATTATGAGATAGAATAAATAATTATGTGTCAGAAAATGAAATAGCTATATACTCACGCCAACATCAGGTAGGGGTATGTAGAGACGTTTAACTAGTCGCCTACGTGCTGCTTCATCTAGCTCTTGAGGACGATTGGTCGCGCCCACTATCAACAGCCTATCTTCATCGCCTGGTATAAAAGCAATACATTGTAACAGAATCTGGGTCTGCACATATAAAGTGTTGTTAGGAGAGAATTGTAGTTTGCAAAAGTTTATAATAATAATAGCAGCTTTTAACTGTCCAAATCGACAAATCCAGGTAAGGACCTCTCTCTCATACAGAGAAAGTATGGAAAATAATGTTGTTGGTAGGTACCTGTAGCAGCGCCATCGAACTGCACTAAGAACTCCGTCTTGATCCGCCGCGTCGCCTCGTGCTCTGTGTCACTCCTCTGGGTTAGCAAAGAGTCTATCTCATCTATGAATATCACCTGCAACACAAATATTTGTGTTTTATCATTCGATGGACTAATTAGGATCCTGGAAAGTCGACGTAGTTATAGCTAAAGAACCTCATATGCATAGTGATGTGGTGTCTCATAGCTTGCGCCTGCGCAACATGATTGTTATATAGGTAAATGAATTAATATATAGATATAGGCTCGCGTGACTGATAGAAACTACTGAGTTCATTAGAACACGTGAGGCTACCCACTTAGGTATTATGGTCATGATTGTGCGTATGTAATGATGTGTGTTATCGATGTAGCGCACTCACCGCGGGCTGGTGGCAGCGGGCGACGGCGAACAGCGCGCGCACCATCTTCTCGCCGTCTCCGATCCACTTGGAGGTCAGCGACGACGCCGAGATGCTGAAGAACGTCGCCTGACATTGCGCAGCCACACATTTGCCTGGTATACACATTGAAGCCGTCATATAGACAAAAATCTTCGTTACTTATGTTTCTAAACTATTAAACGTTCTTTAATAGTTTAGAAACATAAGTAACATAAGTACAGTGGACCCCCGGTAATCCGGCCCCTGTCTAGTCCGGCACCCCCTGTAATCCGACATGGTCTATTATTTATTATGTATGTATTGACAATCTTCGTTAATGCATGATTGAACAAGTTATAACTTGTACACGCCACTATTATTGTGCTCGACGCGTAATTCATAATTTTTGATTATTTTAGTATGTACATTTGTTTGTACACAATTATTTTCTAACGTTAAGTTATTGCATATTTTTTGTAAGTTCTAATATTAAAGACATTAATTTTATAATGAAACGTAAGCTCTCTATTGTGTTGTTTAATTTACTAAATTTGACACACATAATGAAGTATGATTTGTACTTCAGAGTAAATATATACATACAATAACATATAGAATCTGATCATTGGATCTGTAATTTGTCGGATCATAAGGTATTCTTTTGAAAACATTTCCGGACTATAGGGGGTCTTAGGCAGTACTCTATAATCCGACAAATTCGATAGTCCGACACTGCCCTGCAAAATGTTTGTCCGATTACCGGGGGTCCACTGTACTTGAATGCTTATTTAATTTTTAAAAATACAAGGGAGTAGAGTAGTGGAATGTTGTCAGTATTATCCAAATTTAATTTATAAAGTTAAATAAAATTCAAATTTATTCAAATATTCATCAGAATAAAACTGATATAATCATAATATATTAATAATTTGGATTCGGATAACACTGACCAACAAAAAGATTTTTAGTCATAATAAATAAGAAACATTAGATCAAAAGGTATATTTGATTATGTTACCAATCAATGTCTTCCCAGTGCCAGGTGGTCCAAACAAGAGAATTCCTTTAGGTGGCCTCCGCAGTCCTGTGAATATGTCGGGACGGAGCAACGGCCATACTACTGCCTCCTGTATCACTGACTTGGCTAATTGCAGCCCAGCTATGTCATCCCAGCCTGCAATAATTATGTATATGATCAAATTCTTGTTGTCAATTGTAACTTATTTTTGCATAAATATTATAAGGAATATAAAGACATACTTATTGGTGTTCCCCTATCAATAATTTCACTCTCAATCAGCTCAATCATTTTAGGATCAATGTGTTTGAGGCGCTCATCTGTCACTTCAGGCTCAGCAGTCTCCTGTTTATCCCTGAAAGAATATATATTCATCACAAGACAGTATAATTATAATAAACATCTGAGACAAGCTATCACAAAACTTGATACTATATTACTGAAATTTAGTTCATAGAACTTGTAACTTATGTTTGTTTAATAGTATATGTAACTTACTGTGCTCCAATCATTGGTGACACAAACTTAGCTTGAGCTTTCCTTGAAGTTCCTAGAGTTCTTTTAGCAGCAGGGTTTGAAGCCAGCAGTTGTTCCCTGGCTGTCTTGAATGTTATCTTTGCCACATTGCTTTTGTGAGCTTTATTTTCGTCATCTTCTTTATCCAAATCTACTTCTTCAGATAATTGAGAACTTATCTTTACTGGCTGGTTTACATGTTTTATAGTATTTGAATTATTGTCGTTAATATTTCTTGTTTTCCCAAATTTTGGCTTAAACAGTCTTTGATCATCCCCAGATTTAGACTCCTGACTTGAATGTTCCGAATTAATATTTTTAACAAAAAAGGAACTTCCTTTAGCTTCCACATTATCTTTTTTGGCTTTATCTAAAGTATCATTAATACCTAGACTACAGATGCATTTATTTCTTTGAAATTCAGTTAATCCAACATTACTGGTACAGGAACACTGTTCACAAGTTAATGAGCGTTCCATAAAAGATTCTGCATCAAATTTACTGCAATTTAAAAAATACTTGATTACATAATTCAAGCTGAGAAAAAAGCTATTTGTAGATAGTTGTTCTTACTTTAAACAGGTCTTCCATGATTTCATATGACTTGTGTCTGCATTTTGTAGAAGAACATTGGCATTGTCCAGAATATGTTCAATAGCTTCTTCATTTAATAACTCATGGTTGGTATTCCAAACGTCGTTCAGCAGTACGTTAGATGCTATATTTGAGGTACTAATACAAAAGGCTTATTACATTTTAAGTAGATATACATTAAATACTAACAATAATACCAATTTAAATATGGTTTTACCTTTGCAGGGAGAGTTTGAATTGTTGCATGGAAGATTTAATATTTGTAGATAAATGGTTATCATAATCATCCTCAGGCAGCAGACCATCAATTTGATCAGTTTCAAACATTTTTTATTATTTAATTTACAATAATTAAGGTAAAACGAATTCGTACGAACGTCCAGTCGTCCACGAATTGTTAAGTTTTTTTTAAACTCAGCCGACTCATGAATAAATGTCAAACTCGAAACTAGTCTATTTTCCCGCGCTATGGTGATGTAATGGTGAAGTAGGTAAAATTAACTAATTCAAAATAGTAAAACTTAACCAAAGACATTTGTAAGTCTGTGTACCGTACCTAATCCCAACATTCCCAACTCTACTCTAACACCTTGCTGTCAAACAAGCTTGTCAAATAGTCAAAAGGAATTGTCAAGTTGTTTTAGGTCTGAATTGGATAAAATTAAACAAAATCCCTTACATTTCGCGTATCCAAATGGAAAAGTATTAAATTTCGGCTACAAAACATCCGTAACAATATCGTTCATAAAGACAATGTGAGTTTGTTTGGTAGAAACACTTTGAATGGGACGTGAACGCGATGAGTGCGAAACCACCAATTTATCATGAAAAACAAGTTAAAGAGTTGTGCGCTCTTCACGCGCTTAACAATTTATTCCAGGTAATTATTGAATTTTAACGAATGTGCCTGTATGTGACGCTATCTTTAAATTTACTAATGGTTCTAGTTTGTTTATACTGTTAATTCCAAATTGCACACCTAGTTTTAATACAATAACGTTTGTGAACGCAGATCCTTATAATTAAATATCTATTCCGGCTGTATGCGGAATGCCTGACTAGTTTTCAGTTAATACTTTTAACTGTACTTGCATTGTTTGATGTTTTTAGATGCGGGGTACATATTCTAAGTCTGAGTTAGACGCAATATGCAGTAGGCTGTCTCCTAATGTGTGGATTAATCCTCACCGCTCCATGTTGGGCCTTGGCAACTATGATATCAATGTAATAATGGCTGCTTTGCAGAAAAAAGGCTGTGAAGCTATCTGGTTTGATAAGAGGAAGTAAGTCAGCTATTGAAAACTATAAAAACCAAATAACTATAAGATGACCTCACTTGAGAATCTTAACTATTTAGTGTAAAGTTATATAATTATAATATGTTACATATACCACTTCTTTTCTACTATATTTCCTTTGTAACTTTTTTTTGTTTATTCTTATATCTCTCTTACTAGTTCTAGATTTATTTATTATCCTGAAATTTTAAGAAGAGTACTTATTACAATGAGAAGTGTAAGTCCTTGAATTACAATCATAATAAAATAACAAATCATATTTACAGAGACCCTGGTTGTTTGGACCTTTCAAACATCTGTGGATTCATTCTGAATGTGCCATCAGACTACAAGTTAGGTTTTGTGATGCTGCCGCTGCGTCGTCGGCATTGGATCACAATACGACAGATACAGGGGAACTTTTTCAACCTGGACTCAAAGCTGGAGGTGCCGCAGCTAATAGGAAGGGTAAATATAATATTTATTAGTATACTCACTGGTTTAAATTTCCACGGATTGTTTGCAGTCATGAGTGTGCCAACACACAATCCTTTTTACCCTGTTGAAGGCATGTATGGAACCAAGAGGCATGTAACAACAATGATGCATGGTCTATACTCTAAACACATATGACACTATTCTTACAAGCTTCCCTTTTAAATTATCTGCATTACCCTATTTAAAAATTCAGTCCCAGTCAGTATAATTCAGTCAATATAAGTGGCAACACTTATAGATAATGTTTAGGTTACAATTTAAGGCATTTAAATAAAGTAAGTGGAAAAAATTACATTTATACTGCACTATTTTATTTTTTAATAATAAATATATTTTTAACACATTGTATTGTTCTCCAACTTTCAGAGCAGTGACCTAATAGCATACTTAAAAGAGCAATTGGATAGCAAGGAAAAGGAATTGTTTGTTGTGGTGAGCAGAGAGGTTGAAGAGAAGCAACTCTGGATGCACCAGTATGCCATGCAGAATAACAGATCAAATGAACAGAATCCTGAACAGACCAGGGATTGTGACAGTCCTGCAGACAGTGTATCATCCTTGTCACAATACGACTACAGAAACCGTGACGTCGAGTGCCTCCAAGTGACGCAAGTGACGAACTGTGTTGTCAGTAGAGAAAATCAATATTAGGATGTGAAATTTTTGACTTTGTAACACTTCTCACGGACTGGTGATCACATTGCAATTAATATGGGTTAACAGAATTATTTACTGTATGTGTGTTGTGTATTGAAAAGATGTTTCATAAGTTATCTTTTTAATAGAAAAATATGGTGTTGGTTTGTAAGTGATCATGTAACTCCAGGTGTAAAAAACATGCTGTTGTTCCAGTACTTAACAGAGTATTGTTCATATTACTTTATTGACACTATTTGTTTTTATATTGCACTTTAGTTTTGTTGCACAAATTATGTTGTACATGGCAGCATATTGTTGTTATTTTTTATTTAATTTTATTTCGTGTTACATAAGGCCTTTGGTCAATCATTAAAATATATGCCTTAGAATATAGATCTTGCCTATTCTGATGGTCATGTTACAGCAATATATCTCTTAAGACTGTAATAAAAATGTAAGCCATCCGATCTTAATAGTGATTACTGAATTTGTAGAGATCTTAACATGTTTATATAAAGTATTAAATCAGTAATGGCGATAGTCTTGATGTTAATAAAAAATCTGTCTGTTGAATTGTATGATATAATATACCTACTCAATACTATGCCAAATATGATAACCAAACTTGACTCTATTTATATGATAAACTTGGCCAAACTAATAGATTACCAGATAACGACTATCTCGTATTTTTGTTATTTAAATTTTAAGTGATAACTTTACATTCTACATGCACTTATTTTAAGTTTATAGCACAAATCTGTTTTGTTTTAAATCTTTATAATACTTATCATCACATAGGCTCTGTTCTACATAGTTGTTTTATATTCTTATCTAAACAATCACATTTACTTTGCAGACTCTCCATAGATCATTTTTTATATTAAAGAACTCTAATGGTACTTGAATTTATGAACAGGGCCTAACTTTGACATTGGTCGTGAGTGATAAATTCCTTGTGGATGATAATTATTTCGTAATGAATCGTTATTAAACTTCTCATAAGTTTTTTACTATATTAAACTTTACTGTAAATATGAAATATTTTTCCAAAAAAATAGAAAGTGTGATGCTGAAATAGTTTTTTATTTTCTCACTTTATTTCTCCATGCCGGTGGTTACAAATTTAGTTGTCCTACCTGATAATTATATCACGCAAAACAAAAAATAGATGCAGATTAAAATTCGGCAGTAGGCTTTACGACTCCCTATATTAAATATAAGGAAAGTATGAGAATACGATTCCTTTCCGTCAATGAAAGTCAAGAGTAGTCTATATTTGATTTAATGAGGTGTCCGTACAGTTGTTGTTCTTGGATATGATGAGCCTGTCGGGGTCCAGGCGCAGCTCCTCCATGATGGCGTAGATCTGCGCGCGCACCGGCGCCTCGATCTCGCGCCGCCGACCCAGCACCCATATATGATCTGTTTCATAATTTAGCATTTCATTTTATTTCCTTTCATTACAATACGTTTTTGTGAAAATTGCAAACTTGGCACTAATATTTGCTAAACAGGATTGCAGTTTTCACTTAAGTACATAATAATCCAGGGCAGTAAAAAAAGAATTATTATCTTCAGTACAACACAACTCGTCATTCCTGCTAGGGTGTCCTGGTGTCATCCACGGGAAAACTAATTAATATTTAATGTTTTATAAACATCATTATCATACAATCATATAAAGGTGGTCTTTAAGCTGATTATTTTAAAGTCACATATTGTATGACACTAGCACACGAAACAACTGAAGCTTAATAACGTAAATACTTAAACTCAACATACCTGAATGTGCAATACTGACGCTGGTGCAGGACCACACGATGGCGAACTGTTCGTAGTCCGTGAACAGGATGTTGTACACGCCGGCGCCGGGCAGCAGCCGCCCGATGATGTACGGCAGCCGGTTGTTCAGCTTGTAGCGGAAGATGGACGAGCCGTTGTGGCTCGGGATGCCCAGCCCGTACGTCGTCGACGGACTGTTGGTCCTGGAGACACGAACGGATATTGTATATAAATGTAAGAGTTTTGGTCGTATGTACTGTGAACTTATATTATAGATTTAATAAATAAATAAATTAAATCACAACGTCAGCAGAGGTGTATACTAAGTACCTACACACATTTCACCAGTTATAGATCTCAATGTAATAGCGGGCACGCCTATTGCTATTAACTGGTCACAAATCCAGATTCCGTGCAGCTATTGAGATATTGAGAATGGCCTAATGACAGTCTCAAGAACCACTTGTTAAATCATTGTAATAATTTGTAACTAACTATCCTTCAAAATGTAGCCTGTGGGCTGGTAGTGGTGGGCATTATTAAGTTAAAAGTCACAGTCAGCCAGATATTTGACCAATTTCTATTTAGAAGCCTCAGTTCTAAACCATCAATTAATCTTTATCAATGCCACATGATGTTTTTTAACCGACTTCAAAAAAAGGAGGAGGTTATCAATTCGACTGTATTTTTTTTTTTTTTTTTTTTTTTATGTTTGTTCACTCATAACTTGCGACTGGGTGAACCGATTTTCATGATTCTTTTTTTATTTGAAAGCTGGTGCTTCCCGTGTGGTCCCATTGTCACCATTTCAATACCTGATGATGGGATCTTGTAGAAATCGGGGGAACTCTTCAATAAATAACAGCAGATTAACCGCGATTGTTGCTATAGCATATCTAAGCATTGTTTACGCCATCACACAACATAATATCACGCCTGTACTCACTACAAAGGTTATAAAAACAATTCCGAAAAAAAAATGTTCAAGGTCACTTACAACGTTTTACAAAAAAAACGCAATACTGAAAAATAATTAGATGTTTGTTCTGATGAGATATTCGGTTATAAGAACAAAACTCTTCAAATTTCATGCGTCCTAATTACGTAAGCTGATCCGTGATCGCGGTACCGTCCCTGGGTAACCGTGACCCTGGAACGTAAAGGGCTATTGAAGGAACACTGTGGATGAGTATGACAGTAGTATGACTGTCAGTACAAGTCTGACAGTCCCTCCACCCAGGGTGGGAGGACTCATTGGATAATTTTGCCTCGTAAATAAAAGGTTTATTATGACTTACTTATGTACTACTGACTTACTTATCTACCTTCATTATCGGAAGACAGATTTCGTAGTCTTTTCATTTCCTGCAACGATCTATCGTCGTGTGGTTTATTATATTTCACTAAATACCCAATTCACAAAACAAAATTTAAATCGCTTAAATGGTCATACAAATAGCAAAACCACATTAGCAGAATCTAAAGCCAAAAAATCGTGAAATAAAAAATTTTAAATAAAAAATTATAACCTCCTTCAAAAAACTCAAAAGTGAAAAATAATATTTTATCACTTCACTTTACATAAGCGAAGTAGAAGTCGGTGCCAAATCCCAACATCCATTAAGCGATTCAGAAAAATAGTACTTATGAGAATGCTGCCATACATGCGTGGTTCATAGTTTAAAAGCTAACACTATAAACTAAGCGAACGCATAGGATTTGGCGCCGACTTCCACTTCGCTTATGTAAAGTGAAGTGATAAAATATTATTAACCGACTTCAAAAAAAGGAGGAGGTTATCAATTCGACTGTATTTTTTTTTTTTTTTTTTTTTATGTTTTTTCCCTCATAACTTGCGACTGGGTGAACCGATTTTCATGATTCTTTTTTTATTTGAAAGCTGGTGCTTCCCGTGTGGTCCCATTGTCACCATTTCAATACCTGATGATGGGATCTTGTAGAAATCGGGGGAACTCTTCAATAAATAACAGCAGATTAACCGCGATTGTTGCTATAGCATATCTAAGCATTGTTTACGCCATCACACAACATAATATCACGCCTGTACTCACTACAAAGGTTATAAAAACAATTTCGAAAAAAAAATGTTTAAGGTCACTTACAACGTTTTACAAAAAAAACGCAATACTGAAAAATAATTAGATGTTTGTTCTGATGAGATATTCGGTTATAAGAACAAAACTCTTCAAATTTCATGCGTCCTAATTACGTAAGCTGATCCGTGATCGCGGTACTGTCCCTGGGTAACCGTGACCCTGGAACGTAAAGGGCTATTGAAGGAACACTGTGGATGAGTATGACAGTAGTATGACTGTCAGTACAAGTCTGACAGTCCCTCCACCCAGGGTGGGAGGACTCATTGGATAATTTTGCCTCGTAAATAAAAGGTTTATTATGACTTACTTATGTACTACTGACTTACTTATCTACCTTCATTATCGGAAGACAGATTTCGTAGTCTTTTCATTTCCTGCAACGATCTATCGTCGTGTGGTTTATTATATTTCACTAAATACCCAATTCACAAAACAAAATTTAAATCGCTTAAATGGTCATACAAATAGCAAAACCACATTAGCAGAATCTAAAGCCAAAAAATCGTGAAATAAAAAATTTTAAATAAAAAATTATAACCTCCTTCAAAAAACTCAAAAGTGAAAAATAATATTTTATCACTTCACTTTACATAAGCGAAGTAGAAGTCGGTGCCAAATCCCAACATCCATTAAGCGATTCAGAAAAATAGTACTTATGAGAATGCTGCCATACGTGCGTGGTTCATAGTTTAAAAGCTAACACTATAAACTAAGCGAACGCATAGGATTTGGCGCCGACTTCCACTTCGCTTATGTAAAGTGAAGTGATAAAATATTATTTTTCACTTTTGAGTTTTTTGAAGGAGGTTATAATTTTTTATTTAAAATTTTTTATTCTTCGTTAATTTAGTTTTTTTGGTAAAATCATTGACATTTTTTTATTATAAGTACACCAGATTTAGAATACCTACCAAGGTATACATATACAAATTAAGTATCTACTTCATGTATGTGACACTGGTTCCATAAACGATCAGGACATCATGATAATTAACACCTATCCTATTAACTCAGAATACGCAATTGCAAGCAATCATCAATCGACTGCAAATTCATTTGCTGTCGGTGTTATCAGAAATGTTAGTGCGAAATCACGTTTTACGACACGCTACAACAATAAACCTGAGTATACCTACTTCTTTTCCTTTTTGTCGAGAAACGGCCCTACGAAAGTTTCTTCGTATTATGGCGTACCGAAAATATAGAGCAATCATTTAGAGCCTGTTTCACCATCTACAAGTAAAGTGTCAAGTAGACTAACCGCCACTTATAGTCACCCATAACTACTTATACGAATTTCACAATATCTGATTATTGCTAATCAGGGGATAAATTGGCCTGTAATTAAGATACGATAGAAGGTACTCGTAACTTTTACTTGCCGATTAGCGTTAATCAAGAAGTAACTTCAACACTTTACTTGTCGATGGTGAAACAGGCCCTAAGTCTGTTACTAGTAAAAATCCAAAATGTGCATTATCAGACAAATACCTAAGTATTTATCTGTAGTAAACTTTTTGGTACCGGATATCGAACCTGTAAATTGCTTAAGTACATGGCCAAACACTATCACACAGCGTCATCATTTATACCTAAGTTCAGTAACACAATGATTTATTCTGTAAATGTCTTGTAGAAAGGGCTCAAGGGTAACCAGCCACGAAAATAAATCGTTTAATAATACAAAATAAATAACTGCATTAAGTCATAATCTAGTAATAATTACCATTTGTTAAGCGAATTTATAGTTATGAGTAGATATCCTCGTTCGTTGAGCGATATTTTGAGCTCGGTGCAGCTCGCTGTTATTTCCACCAGGTAGAAGGATCTCTCCACCTCGTACCAAGTGCCGGTCATCTGAAATATTAGACCATCACTTTATACTAGGTATACTTACAAGTACGGCTAAGGTTTACACTAAGATATAACTGCTGCCCTGCATATAGGGGTGGAAGTAGATTACCTCCACGAGTGATGTTACCTAAATGTGGCAATTACTGATTTACTGATTACTGATTGGAGCAGTAGTAAAGTGATTGGACTGCTGCGCTATTTTTTTGTACAAGAATAGTATGATTCGCAGATATTTTTTACAGAAGAAGTACCAAATTTTAAACATCGTCCAAGGTTGGGCGAAGTTTTAAATTTGGGAGCTTATGATAACACGAAGTATGTATGTATATAAGTACACGAACATGACTATTCCTGAATCTACTTCGTCAGCTTGGTAAGTATTACATCTTTACAAACATATTCACACCTTCATTTGAGAGAGGTACCTAAGCACTTCAGCAGACCCCTGTACCTACTGACACGATTTAATCAAATTGTTCCTTAGTTTTATGGTTCTTCAGACTTTTCACCCCTTTCGAAACACAGCTTTGTCAATTTTGCATTTAAGAATATACTTAATTGTTTATAGTTTTGACTTTATAATTATATTGTATTATAAAAGATACCTGTAGACAGCTAAGGAAGGCTCGAAGTAACGTATTAAGAAGCTTAGATAGTAGTAGCGATATTGCGATGCAACAGTCAAATCAAAGTAGGTATATCGCCTCAAATGACGTCGACTATTATTGCTTCCAATGTAAACAGTCATCAAGGTCACTGATTCAATTCATTCATGTTGGTTGATAATGCATGAAGCTTCGAGTATGCAGATCATTTAGCTACTAAAAATGAGTTTAAGTAAAGAGTGAAGTCTGAACAACAAATAAAAGGCTAAATTCTCATTAAATTATCAGTCACTAGCGGCCCGCTCCGGCTTCGCACGGGTATAAAATATATATTATAAGTATTTCTCCACTATTTAATGGATGTTATTATACATATAAACCTTCCTCTTTAATCACTCTATCTGTTAAAAAAAACCGCATCAAAATCCGTTGCGTAGTTTTAAAGATTTAAGCATACATAGGGATATAGGGACAGAGAAAGCGACTTTGTTTTATACTATGTAGTGATTACAATGTTCACAACGAAACTGAAAAGCGATTTTAGGTAATGAAAGATATGAAAATATCTCAAGCCATGGGAAAAGATATCTTGAAACAATCGTAGGTACCTACGTTTCTGAGAAATAACTTTGATCCGAACTAGATCCATATGAGAAACCTCGATAACCCATTGTCCTTTCTATCTAGCTGAGTTTCTTCAAAGGATAACGAGATAGCTAGGTTACGAAATGAAATTGTCCAAAGAAAAATCACTATCCGTTAAATAACAAGCAAACCAAATAAGTTAAGTATCAGTAGACTGACTCAAACCTTATAAAAATATCTCGAGCCATGGGAAAAGATATCTTGGAACAATCGTAGTTACTTCTCTGAGAAACTTTGATCCGAACTTGATCCATCTGAAAAACTCCGAAAACCCATTGTTCTTTGTATCTAGCTGAGTTTCTTCACAGCATGACGGGATAGATAGGATACAAAATGAAATTGTGCAAAGATAAATCAGTAGACTGGCTTTGTTTGTCACCAGAACGAGAGAAGATTAAGTAGACCTAAGATGCGACCCTTTTTTTTCTTTTTTACTCTGCGTCAATCAGGTCGTCCGAATTGACCAGCACCTGAACGCCATTTTGCTCGTGTCTGTAGCTGAGCAATAAATTCTTTACTCCAGCGTTTCCAGAAGTGTTGATGCAAGGACTCAATCCGCTGATATTGAGTTAAGCGAGAAATGGAGTCCGTTTCATAGTTAGGCCAAGGGGCCTAACTATGAAACAGACTCCATTTAACTAAACGTCTCTTGAGATGCGACCAACACTGCAGGCTAAGGAGCCTGCAGTGTTGGTCGCATCTCAAGAGACGTTTAGGACTTTGCTAAGCTATATGTACCAGGTACCTATGGACCGATAACATAAAGAAGATCGGAATGCGGCGTCGTGTGGAAATAGATCTACATCCAGTGCTAGAGCTACGATAGGCTAGGTTGATTGTTATAAAGCATCAGTGTGATGGCCGACAATTTTTTCACAACAAATACCGAAGTGGTATCTACATACTAGGTGTAGGTAGGTACTGTGTGTTGTAAGTAATAACATTAACACCGTATTAATCACTCTAAGAAGCCACTAAGGAATGCGATATTTACTCCCTTATATAAATCATGAAGTAAGTCATAAGTGCAATTCGTTTTTTAAAGGCGAACCACGCAATAGTTTTTGTAACGTTCACGATTCTAGTCGCTTCCTTCCGTTTCAGAGCGATGTATTATGCATTATGTAAATAGTATGCATGGCTACGTGTTGACCGGCTGACATTCGGACTTAAGCACGGCAAGGTGACTGTTTACAACGTCGTACATTGGAATATGTAGACTACACGCCTACACGTTAACCCTACGTCCAAAAAACCTCTGATTAAATTTAATGTATACAATTCTGATGTATTTCGCTCATGGCCAAGAATAAAAGAGGTCTGTAGAAATGTTTTCATAGAGCATTAGATTAAGAAAAGATTTAGTACATACATGTAATGAAAGGGCAAGAGAGCATGTTTATCATGCATCAATCAAACAAAATAGTTTATAAAAACACACAGACCTCATTTAATTTACTGTTATACATACTTAAAATTCTAATGATTGAACAAGTAGTCAATTGAAAAACAAAGGCACATCAAAAATAAAACAGGTTAGGTGTTAGGTAGACAGTCACTTAATTCTCTACAAAACTCTTTGAGAAAACACCAGGACTTAGGATCATCTCTGAGATAGAAATTTGCTAGGTCATGGTTGTTGGAACTGGGGCGGGATATGTACACAAACCTAAGCTAGATTTAGGCAATATTAAAACGAAAAGAATTTCGCTAACCGACCGAACCGACCGAATACTCGAGGTATATCCCTTAGCCAAGGTAATTGTGATTAATTATTCAAAATAAGTATAAATATGATATTGATGTTATAATTCTCAGTATTTATTGAGCGTTGTTTAATGACTTATATAAAAGTAACGACACAAAAGTGTAATGTAACTCACCCGCTGGATGTCGTAGTTGGGCAGCGGTGGGTAGACGGGGCACTTGCCCAGCCCCGTGCTGATGACGGCCTTGATGATGGTGCAGAACAGGACACAGTATATCCTGGTGGCGGTGACTCCGGAGCCCCCCATCGCACACACCGGCGCTGTATGCGGACGTTCAGTTGCGGCGCAGCTACCTCTTGTTTTGTAAACACTGACATTATTTGTTCAACATGGAGGTTGGCTCGCCGCCGCCGCACTCCGCACTGCGCGCTCGTCGGCCGCGCCGCCCGCGCCGCCCCCGCCACCCCCCGCCCGCTGCACCGGGGCGCGGGGCGGGCCGCGCTCAGATACTACTGCCCCATCGCTAGATCACCAGTTAGCCACGGGTAGTTAGCCACACTGACTTAACCAATATTTGGTAATATTGTTATGAAGCGTGTCAAGATTGCATGTAGGTATGTATTCAGAAAATGTTACGTGAGCGTTAGGAATGTTCACATTTTATATGCCGTTACCCAAATGATGTAAAGCTAGATTACTTGCAAGAATCGGTCACTATATTCAAACTTTATATCGTTCGAACATAAGAAATACTTTCAATTTTGTTTTAGTATTATTTAGTATTCATATAAGAGCGATATTTATTTGAAAGCATATTACTGGGTCAGTTAAGTCACCTTTTCATGACTTAAAAAACCATGGCGGTTTCGAAACTCATTTATTGTACTTAAATAAAATGAAAATATTGTTTTTCGATTATAAATTAAAGTAGTGGCTGGGAGGACCACAACTGAAAAATTCAAATGACAGCATTTGGTCGCGACACGAGAGGTCATCCATTTACACTAGAAAGAAACAATTAAATATTTATAGTGACTAACTTGATCGTATATATGTAAATGAGTCGCCAACAAACAAACACGATGTTATTTCAACGAGTGTATTGTTCTTATATTGTTCTTACAAATTACTAGTGATATTTACAACGTCTATGTATAACAAATATATATTTTAGCTTAAAATAATAAAAGGGTTTATTTAGTTGCGGGCTGAGAAGGTCGATTTTTGGTAGAAATTTATTAATATTTTAAGAAAATTTGGAAATGTTACTAAGCAACGTGTGCCATATAAAATTGAATAGAATATCATAAGAAACGCCCGTTTTAGGTATTTTGAAAAATAGATATTTTCAAAAGCACATACACACTTATGTTTAGTAGATAGATAAACAGTACATTACACGCTTCGAATTACACAGATATTTGCTTTAAAACACTACCCATTTTCAAACAATTGCATCTAAATATTAATAACCAGTACCAAAAAGCGACATTGTCAGTCCGTAACTGACTAAAACCTCTGAATTCTTTGCCTGGAAAATCTCACTGCAACGTATAGATCCTACTATGTAGGGCCACCCCTTAAATGAGTCGAGACCCCAATGTAACTCATACTCATACAGCCCCGCTTGTTTACGTTTGGCCTATCAGTTTGACATTCCACAATCGTGTCCAGCACAGTTTGCTGCACGAAATAACAAATGTAAAACGTAGCTATAAGTAAAGACAAAAACAAAACATATACATAATACAATAGTGCGTCAACAATTCTTATATTATCAAAGCTTCATCGATACCAAACTGATTTCAACATGTGCAAAACGGTCACATTACAAGGGTGACCGACTGACCGTGGCGAGCACTGCTGAACCGATCTATGCGGTAGCTACGTAGCCTCGAGCCCCTTATTAAAAAGTGTATCCATTGATTTACTCCGTCTGTAAATTAGCTTTACGATAGGTTGTCAACACTAGAGTTTAATAGCTTAGGAGTAGATTAAAAACTCCAAAAATGTCTACCTACACCTCATTTTATGCTTAATCTATATTAGTTTAGGTATCTGATGAAGCAGTGCGAGTCTGAAATACCCTATCCCAGTTAGCTAACTAATCACCACTTAATATTAAGCGCTATGTCGGTCTTCTCGACGGCGTGGTAGCTGGTGTGCAGCATGGCCCGCGCCTTGTCGGAGTGGCGGCCGCCCAGCCAGTCGGCGTACAGCGTGCGGGCCAGCCTGCTGTGCGCGGGCGCGGCCAGCGGGAGCAAGGAGTACATGGCCTCGAGCTGCGCCACCAGCTCGCGACCACTCTCACCTACTACGGGCCGCACCTGCGCACCTCCGTTTAGACACCCTATAATGATAGATATTGGTGTTAGTTCTTGTATTTGACGATCCATTTGGTGCTAATAAAGAAATTACCATATACAGTGCTCAGGTGCAGTGACAGTTTGTCTGCCTGAAGCTCTACCCTTGTAAAGTTTAATAATAACTTCAATAAGGTATTTATAAATAAGAATAACTGTATTTAAAACTAGCTGACTCGGCGAAATCGTACCACCTTCTTACCTTCCCTAGACTTCCACAAATATTTCAAAACCTATAGCCGTTCTCAACTTATGGCTTAACCACAGGCATTCATTCATACATAATTATAAAGATCAATAAATCCAAGAACAAACCTGAGGGGCAGGCCATGACTTCAACGTAGTGGTACGGCGACTTGCCTCTCTTGAGCTTCTGCACCAAGTTCTGGATGTTTCTGAAGCCGTTAGCCACCGCGAACTTGAGCACCTCTTTACCGTCCTTCTCTAAGGTTACCTCGCGGAAGTCAGGGTTTCTGGAGACAAACTTTTTCTATAGCCAAAGTAAAAAGTCCAAATTTTTAAATTGATCCTATTTACTTAACCTACCTAATAAATTTTGTACGGCTCCTGTTGTCAAGGGTCGCTGTATTCCGTGTCGAGCATGTTTCATGGCTAAATTTAGACTTCAGGTTTGTAGATTTAATATAAGTTTTATTTGGCGACCTGATTGGCGCAGTGGCTCAAAGATTGGACTGCTGCGTTAAGGGTTGCGGGTTCGATTCCCGCACGGGGCAAAAATTTGTGCGATCCACATTTGATTGTCCCAAATCTGGGTTTTTGTGTATGTTATATTTCAAGTTATACAGGAGAAATTCCTAGTGTGGGGGGACGTTATTTTATTTTAATAAACAATTTTTTTTCGTGAATGTGAACTTCTAATTATACCAAAATACATTAAAGAAATTATGTCTGAGCGATCCAAACTGGGTCGATAAATGACATATTACTATTAAGAATATATCCCCAAATAGTCCATTCATACCTACAAGACAAGAAAACGATTGCAGTGTTTACGTCAGTGTGAACACTAGGCAGTAGGTAGTATGTAAACAATTCGATGAGTGGAACATTGAGTAATTAGTGGAACGAACATGAGCACACAATGGCATGCCTGGGGCACGCCAGCTCGTCTCGGGTCTAACGTCGCAACACTTGCAACACGCTCAATGGACATTGTTTTGGATTTCAGACACTAATCGATGTTATGCTAATAATAATATTGATGCGTTCATTTTATGTTTCCGTGTTTTTATCTTCAGGTTTATTGGACATGGATTATATGTACTTTTATTATAGAATTTAGGTGGAACATTTAACATATAAATTGGAAATTATAAATCCTGCTGGGCCCGCCAAAATCTGTTCTCTTGTTACATCCAACATCAGAAGCAAAACTATAGAAACTAGTACATAATATTGACGTTTCTTATGCCTGTAATTCGTAGAGATGAAAAATTTTTTTTTTTAATAATGAACAAATGCTATAAAATAAAATACGATAAGCCTACCTGAGGTTCTTATAGACGAGTTGCGCATTGGTCTCCCCGAACAGCTGTTCCGCGGCGTACAGGAACACGTGGTCGGCGTACCCCCCCGAGCCGGAGCCCGCGTGGCGCCGCAGCGCGGGCGGGGCCTCCCCGGCCTCCTCCCCCGGCGCGCCTCCCCACGCCCAGTCCAGCTCCGCACCGCTGACGTCACTCAGGCTCTTTTTGCTCAAGTCCAGCATTTGCTCCAACTCAACTTTAGAACAGAAATTAGATTCAAGAAGAAGAACTAAAGCCTATTATAGATTAAATTCTGTCTTAAGTATGGTTGGCTGTATTGCTTTTTATTAGTGAATAAAAACATCGTATACTTTGATAATATGATGGTATGTGTTTGGAATAAAAGAAAGATATCATACAATTTCGTAAGGGTGATCTTATTGGTATAAATATGTCAAGGTTGCGCGGAGCAATTTTCATAGAACTACTACGCCGGACATGCGACATCAAAACAATAAACGCGATTACGAGTACAACACTACAATACTCACTCGCAGTAATAACACAGTCGACATCGTGGCAGCCGAGGATCTCGCTGTAGAAGTCTTCCCTGGACGCCTCCAGCTTTTTGTCGTAGCACGGCATGACGGTCACGTGGTACACCTCCCCGGGGACCAGCTCCCGGCGGCGGGACAGGTGCTGCTTCACCAGCGAGCCCATGATCTGCTGCGGAGACTTCGTGCTCGATATGTACGGGAGGATGAAGCTGCCGTGCGTTTTCTCCGCGTAGCATACCCATCCTGTGTAGGACAGGGAAACTCACATTATAGTGTCGTCATGATCATCATCAGCCGGAAGACGTCCACTGTTGAACAAAGGCCTCCCCCTTAGAACGCCGCAATAAACGACAACTAGCCATTTGCATCGTACTCCATGGTATTATAAGTAAAAAAAATGTCGAAAGATTGCCTACACAACATTCCAACTAGAAAAACGGCACACAATTTTGTAATGTCACACTACGGTGTAAGTAGCATAGCATATCGTTACTATGGTAAATGAGTGAAAAAGAGATGAGGCAGGTTTAGGTGAACTAATCAGCCTAGTTTTAATGTGCCACTATTAAAGCGAGTATAACCTCTCTTCACTTATAATATTTTTGAGTGTAGTAAACCAGCCTGCTCTGTGCTATATGCTGGCTAGCTGGAATAAAGGTTTGATGCGATGTTGACGTCATTACCAGGACAAGAACTAGCGAGCATAGGTAAGTTCTTTGAGGAGGGATCATTCTGCTGGTTCTGGTATCGCTGCAGGAACTCTTGCTGGGCCTCCAGTAGCGAGAAGTCCTCGGCTATCGTCATGTCCAGCACTAAGTCTGCACCCAAGCTCTTGAAGTAACCTGAAAAAGCAATGGACATTATAGAGGCTTGGGTAAATTAGACTTGAAATTGCCTGCAACTCAGTCAACGCAAATTAAATTACTATTTACATTCTTGTAGTTTTTTTTTGTTTTTAAAAAAAACGTCGCCCCACACTAGGAATTTCTCCTGTATCGTGGATGCGTTTCACAAACATGAAATATCACATACACAAACACCCAGACTCGGGACAAACATCTGTGGATCACACAAATTTTAGTCCCGTGCGGGAATCGAACCCACAACCCCTAGCGCAGCAGTCCAATCGCTTAGCCACTGCGCCAATCAGGTCGTCATTTATATTATAGAACAATAAAAACATCTGAAGAATTAATATTTTAGTTAAAATACAGGGGCCTTAGACAAGTGGCATAAAACTTGACAAATAGAATGATAAATGTATGGATGACATAATGATTTTACTATGTAATCTATGATATAAGAGAATCTCATATATTTTATATTTTGTCTAGCATTTTGCTTTTGTCTCAGGCCCCAATTTTATAGGAATAGCTTTAAGAAAAGAGTTGGAGTAACATTTCTATGATTGCCTACAATACATCAGTCATATTCAAATAAAATGTGAAGGCACCTGCTAACTTGTGTGTGGCTTCCTCTGCTGAGAGCTTGTAGCGGGCGGCAAGTGAGAGGGTTGCCTGTGGTGACAGAGATACCACTATGAGACTCACATCTTTGCTAATTCCCATGTTGTCTGTGTACTTCCTCTCAGAAAACACTCTGGAAGATACAAAAACAGAGTTTAATAATATTATGCCTATATCTTAATTACACACCACCTACTCTTCTCCTCACTAGATTGCAAATCAACTTGTAGTGTGTCATTGTCTGTCAGTTTGCCTCCCCAATGTGGTTTCATGTAAGAATAGTATTAAATATACACATTAATTGGAGCTACAACACTATTAATACATTTATCATTTTTATTTTTTCATTTAAGATCATTTAATTTTGTTCTATCATATTGTTTGAATTTTTAACCTTCATTGATGATGAAAATGTATATACTAAGTTAGTATAATATTTACTTAGCTTATTAAATTAAAGTGATACCAATTTATGTAACCATTTCAAAGAATGAATATTTCCATGGATATTTTAAGACATATTGATTAATTTGGATTTGTATCTTGTACAACATGTGAATGTTTAATTTTATAAAATAACCAATAGGGTTTTTTATAGTATGAAGTATGACTACTGTGGCTAACATAGATAAAAATTACTTCATTTAACACTTAAGAGCTGAATAATTATTGATGCTCACCTCAACAGCTCCTCCTGGCTCTGTTTGGTAACGAGCACGCTTTCAGCTGATGTAATACATCCGCTGCACGCCAAACAGTCAGCCAAGGTAATCTCCACCTTCTGTAGTTTCTGCTCCACTCCACTTGACACATCAAAATATCCATCTTCACCTATTTTTATCTTCGCACCAGTTTTTGTCTTTGATTTATCAATTTTGACTGGTTTTATACATTCCTGTTGACATAAACAGTTCCTGTTACATTGTAGATCGAGTAATATTAAAGTAATTGAGTAGTCAGGCAGACATAAAATAATATGTGAGTAGTAAATTGTATAAGGCTAAAACTGGTAAAATAAATGCTCGTATTCATTACATACGTTGTAAAATAGCCAAGGTAATTGGGAAAAGACAATAAAACAACTTTTCATAATTATAAGGTTATGTTATGGTACAGACCTGCGACGGAGTTATAAAATCGTCTAAATCAGTCAGCTGCAATGCGCCACTGAAACGAGAAGCCATATTTATTGATTTAAGATTTATAAAAGTAGAATAATTGCCTTTGAATTACGACTAATTAAGTACTACTTGATAAACATATAGCAAAACACTTCAGAGTTTACACAGCTGATTTTGACATTGACAGATAATTAATGTTGTATTCAATTAAATTGTTTTACTACCACATAAATGTAATTTGGTAGTTTATTTTAATCAGTAATGAGTGAGTTATTATTGACTTAAATACCCGACTCATTGACTAGCGACCCATAGCTGATCCATGAAGCCAAGGTGAGAAGTCTAAGAGGATATTAAAAATCTTCCACACCGACTTTCTCGCATGCAGCGCTATATCCATATAGTTAGGTGGAATTAGAAAAGAGTTTAGTACAATTTGGTGTACGTAATCAAAAACACTTTACGGAGTACCTACAGTAACAGGAATGTTACATTGGGCTGGGTATATCAATCATCGAAATCTGATAAAATCACAAGAAATAGAAAGTTAATATAATGCTAAAGAAGGTACACTACCTACTTTGGATGTATATTGTACATGGGATAAAGGGACTGTAATGTAACGTAACAACATAGAACATGATAGAACTGACTAATGTAAATATGGCCGGTGGTCGTCATAAAACAGAATATCAAGGTCCTACCACAAAATAAATCAAATAACAATTAATTTCACTAATGACATCCATTTTTGTAATATAACTTTAGGGTTGACCTAGTCACAATGATAATGATGTTATTACAAAGATTAGACTTAAAGGTGAAGCTGTATTCCCACGCGCAACCTTGAAGATCGTGCTTGTTATTTACTACTATTAGTAGTTTAGTGGCCAGTAACGCTGGCTGGTCACAACCGTGCCACAGTGCATGCACTGCGTTGAGAAAAATCAATCAGAATCTTCCCGCCTCTGTCGGTTTCCAAGGCAACGGGTAAACAGTGGGGAGACGTTGCATTGCACGGACCACGGAAAGACGTCGCGATTCGACAATTTTGTTTCGTGATTTAGTGAATATTCTGATTGTGTCGTGTTTACCAAAGTGCTTGTGAATTTTATGGACGATGGCGGAAGACGCTGCGGCTCCGGGAGCGGTGGCTGAGAAAGTGATACATACGTATCCTCTCATAAGGGTAAAAACATTATTTATTTCAATATTCATTCAGTCATACCAGTGTTTCTTGATCCAGCTAGTCCTACTTGTAGTTATTGCTTATCTGCCTACACGTTTGTAACTCACAATTGGGGCACGCTATAACTTAGTGAATAAACCCCAGCAGCATGATAGACCGTTCGTGATAGTGGAATGCATTTACTTAGGCTGTACGGGTTCGATTACGTCTACTTATGTCAAATACTTTTTACTTAAGTAGGTAATTTTGTTCTTTAAAGGGTCACAATCACAAGAGATCTGTAATTAATTACCTAATTTAGGTATTTATATTTTAAATAGAATGAGTGTCAATCAGACTAAGTATATAAACCAATAGTGAAGACTGCAGACCGATGGGCCAGTAATTAACGCTAAGCTTAGCAGGCAAATTGCTTATCATAGTTGGATGTCGTTAAATCTAGCACTGCATTACAGGAAGTCTGTGCTGACTAGCTGACCATCCCGACTTGTAGCCCACGCATTAAGATAACGCTATTTACCTAATTCATAGGCCTTTCTAACACAATATTCGACACTATATAATCCCTAATAGTAGTTATGGTCATACAAGATATATTGATCAAACGGGTGTAGATATTAAATTTCGGCGGAGTCAAGGTCCGGCGGTGGCACGACTCGCCGCTGCAACGTCTCTCGACCGTAACACGCTATAGAGTTACCCGTGGTTACCCGACTTATGATCCCGTGTCAGCCTCATGTTGATCTACAAAATATTTTACATTTGTAGATATAATAGTATAATCACGCCCGTAATTCCCGAAGGAGATTGTTTTCTGTTTTCCCCCATCCTTTTTACAAATTACACTCACATTTCGCGTGCTTTGTATTTGCCGAAGCATACTCGTGCACGTCACTTTTTACTACTGACTTTTCTCCATGAACCGATTTTAAACAATTAAGTATACCAACCATAATATTACACCCCGCGACATTTAAAAGGGTGATAGAGTAATCGTACTTTGTCATCTGAGGTCGTAAAAAGTTTTAAGTCTGATGTTCGCAACCAGACTGCGTTTCCCGAGCACTGACCTTACCCATACGACAATAATTTACATCGTGTTATTAAAGGGATGCGAATAAATATAGCACGAATGCATATGATATAAACAAAAGTACCACTTTGTTGTCATGGAATATAAGTAGGTACCTATATATTTATAAAACCAAAGACCCCAAATAGAAGATTTGATTCGAAATAATGACACACAGTATCTCACTTAAAACTTGACTGCCTCTTACCCAATACCATTGACGGTGGTCAGCTGAAATAATAAAATAAATAAAAAACATTGGTTATACATTATAATAAATCTCAACCTTATTCTGTTATTAGACTAACTAATTACATTCAAGACGCAATATGACGAGTAAATTGAGCTTAATAACTAAATACGAAAACATTTCTACTTATATCGGTATGCGTAGTAAAATTTGAATTTGTAACAAATACTAGAAGGACTTAGCTTGCCAACTTTTGGTAACAGATTTCTCTCGTCCAAATATCGCTATAATTTTAAATTACCGTATGGCGGCAAGTAAACACATTTCGTTGTTTGCCGACAGCTCTCGATCTCTTCGATCGCGATGTTTCATTTGTTTGTTTTGGCAGGTGGACCCAGGCTTGTACTATCTCCGTACACATTATACTCGAGTGCGTGTTTGGATAATCGGTTATGTAAAGTGTAGACACCTAGTTTAGTAATGGGTAGTTGTTTTGTTAGAACCGATGACGCGTTGAATTTGATTTTAGCTGGGTAGGCTATTCTCACCAAAAATATTTCACACTTTCACTCCCATTTTCTTTGAGCGAAATACTTAGTAGCATCAACACGAAGCACTTTGTGAATTATTGTTTGCGTTGTGCTTTGTGTTAAACTATTTGGTTCTAGGTATTGCACGATATGAATTCGATGATCATGAAAAATCAAACACTTTCCCAACTTTATGGAAAGTCATATCATGATAAAAAAACTAAAGACAATAAAATGTTTTGTGAATCCTGCAGAATTTTTAAATATTTTAGTTACAAGATGAATGCATGTGCTTAAGAAAGTTTCCTTCCTTTGTTTACCAAAAAACACCAATAGGTAATAATGGACCAAAATAAGACATTACTTAATACACTCTTCAGACTTCACTACGCAGGTCTAACAATGTCCCATTTGTCCACAGCATTCAGACATGTCGGAAGAGATGCGAGTTGAAGCAGTGGAGTTATCAGTGACAGCCTGCGAGAAGTTCTCACAAAACAACGAGTTGGCCGCTCGCATGGTCAAGGAGTCCATGGACAAGAAGTTTGGGCCTGCCTTCCACGTCGTGGTCGGCGAGAGCTACGGCTTCGAAATCACCTACGAGTGCACCACCATATGCTACATGTACTTTGGAGGGAACCAAGCTATCTGTATATGGAAGTGCTCTTGAAACTCTACTTATAGTTAGTCTTACCAAATGATATGCCGAAGCAGATTAATTTTACAGTTCTTTTATAAATGCATAGTTTATTTTAATTTAGATAAAAAACCGATTACTCAAATAGGTATAGTTCAAATACTTTCAGATTGATCGAGAAAATGAGATTGTTAATGTAAATAGACTTTGAACTTGTTTTAGTTCATTCATCATACGATAAGAGGAAGAAGTTCATTCTTTTACATGCATTGTAAGTACCTTTAGAACTTTACTTCCGACGGAAAAACGTTATAATTCAGTACCAAATGTCGCGTTTTAAAATAAAACAATGGTGCTGCTATGTCGTGGTCTTGTGTTTCATGTATGTAAAACGGTTGTTGACACGCGAGAGTAGTTTTTACTTTACAAACCTTTCGAAGAAAACATTAGCATAAACGTAGGAAGCATTCTTTAGCCGGGCTATAAGACTTTTTTCGTGTTTTCAGTTGGTAGCAATTCGATCATGCAATGCACTCTAAAATTTTGATATGACAGTAGGAAATTTCTTTATGCAAAACGTACCTATAGCATAATTGCTTTCTACATACAGTCTAATGCTTTAGAATATAATTTAATAAGCCGATGAAAGCTTTACTAAAAATGCGAGAAGGTTTACTACGGATGAAATAGGTTTAATAAGCGCGAGTCACGCACGCACCCTCCTTGCACTACACACGTCACCCTAGGACCGTCCTGCGTATTTTAGTATTTTTCCCTCTGAACACGGTTGATTTGTTAGGGAAATTTTGAAGGGCGATGGACCATAGCCACATAGGTATATAACATACCAGACAGATAAATAAACTTAGGTATTTACTAGAACACGGTATTGATTTAGTAGTAGCATATATGCACTTTAGTAGGTACCTAATGGTGTGTGTGCCATGGTTCTATATCTAACGATCTACTTTGATAAAAACCAAATATTACCTACCTAAGAATGTCGATTTAGGTCTAAATTAACAGTATATTTGTGATGGGTGATACCCGTGGGTAACTTTCTATATAAATATATCTGTGACACCTCTATCCTCTGCAGTATAGACAGAGGCTGTGCTAATCGCCTCACTATTACATAAGCAGTGAGAGAAATTACCTCAGCCTATTGGTAAAAATTAGTAAGGCATAGTCGCCGAATGATATATTGATTTTACTGAAATCAAAAAAATCTGAATAACACTTCACACGACACCGGAAGCAAGCTCGCACTTTGGGACAACATTAGTAAAGCATATTATTTATTAAACGATGACTAAAGAGAGATAATCTATATCTTCTATACTTATAATAAAACTGTAGAGAGGTCAATTCTGTACATTGAATATATTTTCAAAATTATTATTGGAGGATAACTGGTGATCGATACTGATGCCAAAAATGCAATTAGTAAATTTTTTGTCGGTCTGTCTGTCTGTCTGTCTGTCTGTCTGTCTGTCTGTCTGTCTGTCTGTATGTGCACGCATGGGTCAAAAACTACTGAAGGGATTTTAACCAAACTTGGTACGATTGTAGTCCATACGCCTGGGCAGGTTATAGGCTATATAACATAACGCTAAAACACATAGGAGCTGAGCAGTAACGATAAATTTGAAGCAAGTCGGATGAAAATGCGCTTTCGAGCTCTTATCCTCGCATACGTCGATCATACACCAAAAGTATGTATTACAAAAATGATGGTCTCTAAAAGATCTACAAAAAAGTCTTCAATAGTATATATCTATCTTTTATAAATTAGCCACAATAACGTGTTTAATCGTTAGGCACTTCTTTAAGTGTATTAATAAAATATATAAAAATATTGTATTTCACATAGATATATCGTTATCAAACTCCAATATTCAAAAAGTACATTTTAATACCTATTTTATATAAAAAAAAATTAAGAAATCGGTTTATAAGATATAGATGAAGTAAAACTTCCAAATCACGCCGCGCCAGTATGGGTACGGCTATACGCATGTACGCTGCATTTTTAAAAAGGGTGGGGGCTTTACTCACATTGTCACTGCTAATGCGAACGGACGTGGTTCTTATTGACTCTTTGGATCTTCTTCGTATCGTATGGTTGATGAATAACCTGGTGTCAGAGTTTAAACCGCCTGTAGGCCTCTGACATGGCTTTACACACCGTTGAAAAATATCTCAGATGTGCCGGTTTCCTCACGATGCAGAACAAAAATTACGGTCTTAAATAGATTTTTAAAAGGCAGCGTCATATATTGGCATTCTAGCAGCAAGATAGTTTTTTATCCTGTGTAATTCGGCTGAGTGTACACTGTACAGACTTATTCGCCTTCGCCATGACATTCAAAATCGACCATTACCATTGACTCACGCAGCCTTAAATATTATGAATACTTAGCTGCTTCTTACACGCACACACAATCGTACGACGCTTACTCTTAGGTCACGAGTTCTCTATACATTTTGTCTGTTGAGATACTGTGCCGGATTCATGGCAATAGGCTCGCCCCCTATTACATTGGGATCTACACCAAACCTAGCGAAATATATAGCGATAAAGTGGGAGTAGGTACAATATGTGCACCTCTGCCTACGCCTTCGCGGAATACAGGCGTGTCGTTATGATATGTTTTATAACAATTTTTTTTTTTTAAGAGTTAACTGCAATGGTTTACTATTCGAATAAACCGACAAACAGACAAAACATCCAAAATAATAAAAATGGGTTGTATTGTATTGTATAGGTTTCTTTTTTCTTAAATAAAACGTCGCCCCACACTAGGAATTTTGGCATCGGTGCATTTCACAAACTTAATATATCACATACACGAACACCCAGACTCGGGACAAACATCTACGGATCACAATTTTTTTTTGCGGGAATCGAACCCACAACCCCTAGCACAGCAGTCCAATCGCTTAGCCACTGCGCCAATCAGGCCGTCACGGTTGTCTTTTATCCTTGGCATTTTTTTTTCTACAGTAGTTTCAATGTACAGGAACTCAGAAACGCACAAAACGGTTTTATTTATGTTCTCTTCTTCAGTTATATATTATTTTCAATAGACTTTTTGTAACTTCCGTAAATACCGTTCAATTTTGCGGTTTTTTTAAATACCGGAAAGTATTCTTAGTTAAATAAGTGGTTTAAAGATTTTTAACCTTAAAAAAGCCTGCCTGGTAGGTATTTTTTTCTGTTAAAAGTTTAATTTACTACTGGTGTTTTATCCGAAATACACGCGGGCGAAGTCGCTGGCAACAGCTATACATGTAATAAAATAGTACGGCATGGCGTAAAAACTACTAAATCGAATTCGCTCAATCTTAGCTAATGCTAATATATTAAAAACAATTTAAAAATACTTTTGCTGTTTCCGAATTTCCACGCGGACGGAGTCGCGGGCACATCTAGTAATATAATATATTAAATAAGAAAGCCTTATGAAGTTACGCGATTTGAATTAGGGCTTAGAAGCAATAAGCGTTTTATGAATTACATTCCTTTAGTCAATGACTGTTCGGGAATGTAGTTACCTTGCAGATAACTTCTCGATTATTCTCAATATCCACTTATTTATGCAGTTGTTAAACGACGACGGTATCGAGGGTAAGGATGTATGTATTTTATCTATATGTATCTACTCACTTATGTTGTAAATAAACGGCCTAAACGGGGTCAATGCGATCTGAAATAAGAGCCAAAATGCGAAACTGTACGACACGACAGTTAATAAATAACAATTACCCTTGTTTGGTCATTATGGAAAATTTATTTTAGTATCTAATTCTGTAAAAAGTCCGAATTTAAATATTTTACTTTGTAGTTTTTCTTTTTAAAATATATTTTTATTTGAATTGAGTTGCATATTAAGTGCAATAAATGTATGTCGATACCTATTAAGTAGTGACTACTTATTGATGCTAATGAATTAAATTACTTTTTAAACTAAGCAGTGGGATCATACAAGATGCGACGTGGGTTGTGTGACTGCATAAAAGTTTAAGGATGTATGCAATTACTAGGTTGAAAGTACGACGTTACCTACCTAAACTCAATTTTTAGGTAAGTTGTTCTTTTGTTTAATTTTATTTTCTAACGTTACATCGAATCCCATCCACCACTCCCTAATTATATTTGTTAGTATCTACATACTTACCTCAATTGTTATAAGTATTATAAGGCTTCTGAACATTTCCCACGGCCAATCTAAGTAGTGCCTACTTTCGATATGAATAGTACATACATATACAAGTAGCGGTAATATAATGGATATCTTTTATAACATTAATTGAACCGTGACTATAAATAGTTTTTTATTTGTTGGTCACCAACTCACCATAGTAAACCGTTTCTAATTACAAAAGTCAGGGTCAAACATGGTATCTATGTGAAACGAAGTCATTTGTACCGCATAATGTAACAATTTAACGCTAGAATTTTTGGTCAAGTGACTGTCTACATAGACAAAGTGTAACGAACAAAGTATATTTTTAAGCGGCACCATACTATTTGCCAATGTATACCTACTAAAGCCTTGAGTGTGTTGTTGAAACAAGAGATCGTATTATACACTATATTACGTCCTAATGAGAACAGCAATCAGCCATGCTATTTACAGAATCATTTTGTCAATTATAATTATGATATTTTTTGCGACAATTACCTCACCGCGTTTTTAAACAAAACACGCTATTTGAAATGTAATGTACAAAATAAAATGGAGGCCGTGTTACCTACTTGTGTTGAATAGGTATAACGTAATTACGAGTACCTATGTATTTTATAATTATTACGAGCGTGTGAAAATTTTATAATGGAATAAAGTATGTACCTATATTTTTCAATTTTGTGGTTTCATTTACGATTGTGAACTCTAACTCTATGTACCTAATGATCCTACCTTTAGTTGAAACATAAGTTTTTTATTACGTAATAATAATTTATTTCGTAACAGAGCATGGGTTTTTCGATGAGTGCATCTGCTGTACCTACCTCTATTTGAGCTGTAAAGGTATACTGACTTCAAGAACACATAATGTGTTGAAGACAGACATGTTTCGTCTCTAAAATCGTTGAATTGTGCATGTGCAGGCACGCATTATGCAGGGTCGAGGGTCGAGGTCGCTAAGGTCAACAGTGCACTTGCGACGCAATAGTACCCACATCATAGTACCCGGCCAGAGGTGACGGGCGTAGACACGCCCACGTCGCCCACCCAGCCCACTGCGCAATGACTATGCATGAATGACAGACAAGTATCCTTGTCACCGTCATTACAAGTTGTATCGCGATAATTGTATGGTTGATGGACACAATTATGCGTCATATGAAGAATCAATTTATTTTAATAGCGTGTGCAGTACACGGTGTTTCTTCAACTAATGTATTACGTATACTGAGGTCATCAATTTCATTGAATATTCTCTAGAGATTTTAAATGTTAAAATTGTTTTAGACATTTTGTAATGTGTGTCGTGTCGTGTGTTGTCGAATTTTTTTTAATATGCACTTACCTACTGATCGTCTAATCTTTACAAAAATATAATACACATTACGTGAATAGTGTGGTCTCGGAGTCCACACGCACATTCATTTTTAGTCCCATGTTAGGCGCCAGTAGCCGACGACGATGCTGTAAACAGCTGCCATGATAGTTTTTTCAGATAAGCGGTTTCTCTATCTGAGCTTATTTGTATGATTATTTAACTTAATCATGTATCGTCGATCTCATAACCAAAAATTCAGCATATAAAATAAAACAACAACGTGATTTCAAAATTAATAATATTATAAATTTTAATATGTTAAACATTAAAAATTTCAATATATACCATACCAATCAGCTTGAGATCATGTTTCCGTAGCAATTTAGTTTTTAATACAACTCTATAAATAATTGTAAATGTATTTATTACTGAAATAGTTTGTGGCTTATTGTGATTCAGGCTGCTGTGGTGATATTTGAGTGTGTACGGACAGACAAGACGACTAGAGTAAGTCAGCTTGGCTGAATACGATTAGTTACAATACCTACTAAATAAGTGACAAGGAAGGTCATTGTTTTCGGCTGAAGCGAATAACTTAGTCACGGCCATCAACGGTGTCGTACACATCCAAACACCAAATACTGTATTGTAAAGCTAATCTATGGTGTTGGTGGGACTGTAAATATGTACAAAAATACAGAAACAGGATCCCGCGAGTGCTCACCGCTTGCTATTCTAAGTCTTTTACATAAACATTGGCACATAAAGTGATCACATAATACTCATGTATATTAAACATACCTATACATCGTACGAAAGCTAATATTGTTATATCATATAACCACAAGTAATTCCACCTTGTTAACTATACAAATACCTATCTAACAACGTAATATAGATTATTATGAAACGCTCATATAAAATCTACGAACCGATAAACTTATCTAGGTACGTCTAACAAATGTATCAATATAACATTTTTAGGCACATATTTTTATCAAAATTCAGTGTGTACTGGGTACCAACGAGCACTGGGATGGAGAAACTATTACGTATCAAGCACCTCTATGTAGGTATCGTGTAGGAAGTTGCTAAGGGATCGCATATTTTAGGGGAAATCAAACCAATCTGCGCATGCGCATGCGCCAGAATAACGGCCATCCGATTATGTCGACATCTGATATCAAGTGTCTTTTCAGGTTTGATAGGATAATGATTAAGACTAAAACATTTATTTGGTAAGGTAGATCATAATTCCATCTGTATGCTGATCCAAAAATAATTATAATATGAAAATAATCCTTAAAATATGCGACACCAACGCAGCAAAATTCTTATATAAATCGAAATACTGTTACAAGATAAAGTTAATATAAAGAAGTGGAAGTATTATGAATATATCTAGAAACTTTACAATATACGAGAGAACACATCGAATGGAATGACACAGTGTAAGTAGAGAAATGCAGATTTGTGACAGTAGACTAAAATAATAAAGTACGTCAATCAAAAATAATGAGAATAAGCTTTGGTCACACCAATTTGAAGCAAGTAAAGTGTTTGTTACCCCGCGGGCATGGCACTTGGGTTCACCACATTTATGATCACATTGTGGCATACACTAACACAAAATAATGACTCGACTGCGCGCGCATTGCAGGTAGAACAAAGAAGCTTTGGCTAAAAATCCTTTAGTAAGGCATAAAGTGTGATATTACGCGCCCTGCAATTTTTATTTAATAATTAAGATTCAGTGTTGACTATCCCTGGCGGAGTGGGTAATTCTACAACAACCGCAAGTAAATTGTATCTGTGAATATGCAACATGTATTTTATTGCAAATCTATACGAATATCAGAAAGTTTGTCAATTTATTAGTTTACGAATTTATTAAAATTTATTAGCTTACGAAACGATACTACCGATTAAAAAAATTATTTCACCAATATTTAGAATGGACCTTCAAGGGGGATATTCCATAATCCACAGACCGGAAAATAGTATCTACAACGCACAGTCGAGTCTCATAATACAACAAACGAATACATCGATACTACAATCTTACAACTACACAGAAACGCTACTGGCTTTACCTTCTCTTTTGCTGTAACTTAACGCGATCCTTAATAATATTTAATACATCACTAACTCAATCCTTGCCTAGCAAAATTACTAGGCCAGGCGATACATACGATTAAGAACTAAGGTTTAAATTACACGATTCCTTGAACGAAATTGTACATATTTGAACTAAACGTTTTTATACATTTCATCTAGTATATAAGCGTCGCTAAATCGCTATTATATTTAGGTACATCGAAAGCGTAAAGCATTTTTGTAAATGTTTTGTATATTATATATTCATATACCATATACCTAAATAAACAATAGGAAATGAAGGATCACGGCATGGCTGTCAGTCGTGCAATTACATAAATGGAGATTGAGACATTGGCTCGTTTGTATTGAAACACACGCAACTGTTTGGATTGCCTTAAACTGAACACAACATTTAATAATCTACATAATTATCCAACATTTTTGTTAGTTCTCGAGATCATGCCAACGTTTCTCGTTTATAGAAATTTGACGCGTAAAAGTGTTTGTGAAAACCTATTCACAGAAATAAATCATTTATTCATGTTGTTATTATGAAAGATTTTTTTAAGAAAACGCCCTTTTAAATCTGCGGGTTTTCTATGACCTTGCATTTGCTACGTGCGGCGTCTCGCTTCCACAGCGGAAAATGACCTGCTATGCAACCTGTCCAGCACCTGTTATTCTAGAACAAATGTTCTCTTCTACTTTTCCTTAATCTAAGGTGTACAGCCAAGCACACAATATATATTGTTAATCTCCATTCCATGTTATAGAATGTCATGAACTATACATTATATTGGAACACAAGAACAATACTGAGCTGAGATGGATCTTAAGACACTGTTTAGCCTCTAGGTTTGTCCTCAGAATTTCAGCTCTATTTACAAGACGGCAAAAGCCACTTAATATTGCAAAATTAACTCGTAATTAACTTTCTAACTAAACCTATCTAGCAACGCTTACAATGATAACTTACTAGTATAACAATCATTTGATCGGAAAATCCGTATTTGAATACATTTTTTCTTTATAAATAACATTTATCTTTGAACACGAATAATATTTATCGAAATATACAACGGCGACACCTAACGCGTATTAATATTGTTTTTGTTTTTTTTAAAACGTCGCCCCACACTAGGAATTTCTCCTGTATCGTGGGTGCGTTTCACAAACATGAAATATCACATACACCAACACCCAGACTCGGGACAATCAAATGTGGATCGCACAAATTTTTGCCCCGTGCGGGAATCGAACCCGCAACCCTTAGCGCAGCAGTCTAGTCGCTTAGCCACTGCGCCGATCAGGTCGTCAATATCGTTATATTTTGTTCTTTTCTTTGTTGATACTAGAATACTATTATGCCACAACCTTTAAAATTACATCGCAGTACAAAACAACTCTACGCATGCGCTGAGGCGAAGAGGTGTGGCCGAAGTATTAACGAAACTCTTGTATATTTAACTTATACTTGACATAATCATTCTTGCTTTAATATAATGATGTATAATCAACGTAAGCGCGTATAACTTTACAACTAACAATTCAATAAAGTATATCTTAGCTGCGGTGATGTTGAGCTGCGTTTTACAACCGATTTCAAAGGAAGACGAGCAGCGAAACTTTGTCATGACTCCAACATTTTAGATTCTTGTCCTTTCTTTACCAAAAACGTTAATATATACTAATTGCAGTGGTGATCTTGCAACCACGCAAGTCAGCACTTGCATTTTTGCAGTATCATTAAATAACTTAAACATTTTTCATTTGTTTGCTAATTCACAACTGTAATTAGAATTCACTTAACACGCGTTAGTAAGCCACAAACTCACAAACACTCGTAGTCTGACGTGGTTACTTGAGTGACAAGTACAGTCCTGTGCGACTACACGGTGGTGTAGTAGCAGAGGGGCGATCGCTATGAGTCCGGCTGGAAGTGCGTGACCAGCAGCTTGGTGGCCTTGGCCAGGTCGTAGGCGGCCGCGCGCACGTCGTTGAGCGGCGCAGGCGCAGAGCACGCCAGGCACACCTCCGAGCACGCCGCGCGCAGCTCGCCCAGCACCAGGGACAGCTCGCGGTCCGCGCAGCTCTGTGTAGTGCGGCGTCACATGTTAGAGGGAGAGGTGTACTTATGTACACCCAAAATATCCCTAATATATACCTCAAATCATTAATCATTTTAATTAGGTGCAGTTTGCGACCCGCCCTCGGCGCCCGCTGCGGCAGCTAACCGTGTAGTAGAGGAGTAGTACCTGCGGGAAGAGCGCGAGCAGCGCGCGCACGGCGTGTCGGATGGCCAGGCCGCGCTGCTGTAGGCGCGGGTGCTGGTCGCGCGCGGCCGCCCACAGCTCCGAGATGCCGCGCGTCACGCCCTCCGCGCGGCGCTGCACGAGCTCTGCGGGCGGGAGGGCTCCGCTCTCGTCCTCCCCGCCCTCCCCACCCAGGGACAGCGGCGACAGAGACCGCTCCAGGCTCGACAGGGTCGTTAGCTGACAAACAACTCGTCATTAAATTATCGTAGCAAGGGAAGACTAACAAGTCATAACTCATCACAATCGCTTAACTAAGCACTTCTAGAATGAATATTAGGTATTTAATAACACCACCAATCAATCATATTTTCCGCCAGCTAGTGGCGAATTTACCACCATTGATCGCCCGACCAGTCAGAAGTTAGCTGCATGCAGTGTTCCTTACTCAAATTTCTAAGATAATGTGGCTTATAGGCTTCGTAGATCGTAGCAAAGACATATCAGGAAGAGTCAAAAGCGAAGGCCACGTGTCTGGCACTAAAAAGACTCTTAAGACAGCTTAACCGTTACGTCGGTTTATAGCTTAGGAGTAAATACCGTAAAGAAGACTTGGCTTATAACGGTAAACAAAAAACACAAACGCATTTCATTGATAATGATAACCGTAAATACTGTTCTATTCTCGTCGCTGAAGACGCTCATTAGCAGTGCAGCCTCCTTAGTAAAGTGGAAAAACGGTTGTTGCGTAACATGGTCGAAACATCATGTTTCGACTATGTTAGCGATGTCACCCCCATAAATTTATCATTCTATTCGATTTCTATTCGTCAAGCGTTTTGCCGCTTGTCTGAGGGCGCAGGAGCAGTTATGTTCGATTGGAACTGATCCTGCACTGCTAATGAGCGTTTTTATGTAACTTTAGAGAATTGCTCGACGACCATAAACAGCGTAGATATAATTCGCCACTCCATACTATATTGTGGGGTCTGACTTAATTATCAACATGAAGTGTAATTTGATTGCGGATTGACAATGTAGACTTTAGGGGAAAATTTAATAAAATTTGCGTCAACTGTTTAAAAGTGGTCCATTTTCCAATGGATCACATAATTATTATGGTATAATGGCGAATGATCAACTACAATTTTGTTTCTGCTTGGGTAACAATAACCGGTTACAGTTGGTCACACTTTATTGGTGTGAATAGATAGTACTGACATGCTGTATCACTAGTCTAGCCTTCCAATGTTCGTTCGGTTTAAAGTTTGTTACCAGTGTTTGAAGAATTATTTATGTGAAGCAACTACCGGACACCTACAAATAGAACTGGTTATATATTCCGATGGTGAATCTAGTAGACCAATCCAGTCGCTTTTCTGAGAAATAGCCTTAGCAAGGGCCGAGAGCAAATGGTAATATGCGTGGCAACCGTTAAATCACGAGCCCCCTATGTCATATTAATAAGTACTACAAGTTAACGAAGTTAAACTGATATATTAATCTATATCTACTGAACTGGTCACCTTAACTATTAAGTTAGTATATATATTAATATAGATTAGTACCTGGTGTTTAGTAACCTGCCAGTTATTCTTTGGTCCCTCCCTAGTCTCATACATACTGACCGGTCGCTGCGCGGCTTTCAACATCAATTTCGCGTCGGCCTCCTCCGGCCGGGTGAAATGCTCTGTCTCGAGACTTTTCCCTCTCTCTTGCGTCTTAGAAGCTTCTAGAACGTTACTAGTGCTGTCGTTCATGGACATTTGTGACGTCATACTCTGATCGTCGTCCACACTGCTGGTGGTTTTCAGGACACTGTTTTCTTTGGTAAGCTGTTCGACTATTGTCTGTAGGCTCTTCAGTTGGTTCTTGAGTTCTGTGATGGTGGAGTCTTTAGTGTATAGTTCCTTCTTCAATGTTTCTATTTCGGGGTTTTGTTCGGGGATCGAGTTCTGTGCTAGAGTGGTGGGGGAGTGAGTGCGCCGCGGGTCGCCACATAACGTGTGCTCGATGGGAAGTGACGGGTTGTATGTGGAAGATACTGTTTCACCGGCGCGTGGCACCACGGTCGATAACTGCCGGAATAATTTATCATCTTACATACATGTATACATAGTCAGTTTCTTAACTTTAAAGAGTAAGGAATAAGTAGTAATACGATGCTCTGTGAGATCTAACGCCAGCTTCAGTTAAAACAAATGAATAATCCACATATTTAAGTAACAAATCCTAATGCGAATTCCACAATCACTATAAGTATTTCTACATAATACAATCGTATTATGTTAAACAGTAGGTATGTTTAAGAACCACAAAGAAACTTACATGCAGATCAATGGGCGCTAAAGCGGCGTAGTCTTCGTCGGAGGCTACGGAGTCATACAGGGGCTCGTCGTCCGACATCTGGGAGATGTGCTTCAGGTGGCTCGCGGACAGCAGCGGGTTCAGCAGGCTTGTGGGCGCTGGAAATTGCACTATGTAAAATAACGGCAACGACGAACAGCGCATACGCAGTGGACGATCACGCATAACCCGCAATATCGAAGTGAACTATTTCTATTTTTAAGAGTTCACGCAGTATGATGCAAGCCTGAATGCATAATAATAATCGATAAAAATAGGCATTGTGAAAAATATTATAGATGTGAAAATATTTACATGTATGATGTCATGCAAGAGTTTTGTTTTTCAGGTGCGTTAAGGTGGTATACTATTGTTATTGCATAACCAAATAATGTTAGGTGTGGATAAGTTTATGTCATAGGTGTCGGGAGTATTGCCATTTTGAGATGTATATGAAGCCTAATATGATATAGCCATAGGACCAGCGTAGACTGGCGGACGGGACGACTTAATTTAAAATGTCGCATTTAAATTAAAACTTATGGTGATCGATCTTGGAGCATCGCAGCACAGAAATATATACCCTATTTTGATTGGAAAGTATTAAGGACGCGTTTGCAAAAATAGTAGGTAACCAATTGCCTCACATCGCACTACTAAATTGACACGGCTCAAACACACATTTACGCCGGAATTATGAGTGAGTTAACTAATTTTGATACTTTCAAGTTTAGAATTTTCAAGTGTATGATTTTTTTTGTAATTTTGTTACACCTTCTACCAGTACCTACTACAACATTGTAAAATAGATAAAGTGACTCCTGAAGGTGTACTCCGGGGGCTGCTACTGGAACCGCTAGACGGGTAGGGCTAGGTATGTCGAGTTTGGGCTCGTTTAGTTTGTTACGATGAGATCAAACCTCCGGACGTGATGGAGCGACCTGAAGGTGTACTTCAGGGGCTGCTACTGGAACCGCTAGACGGGTGGGGCTAGGTGTGTCGAGTTTGGGCTCGTTTAGTTTGTTACGATGAGATCAAATCTCCGGACGTGATGGAGCGACCTGAAGGTGTACTTCGGGGGCTGCTACTGGAACCGCTAGACGGGTGGGGCTAGGTGTGTCGAGTTTGGGCTCGTTTAGTTTGTTACGATGAGATCAAACCTCCGGACGTGATGGAGCGACCTGAAGGTGTACTTCGGGGGCTGCTACTGGAACCGCTAGACGGGTGGGGCTAGGTGTGTCGAGTTTGGGCTCGTTTAGTTTGTTACGATGAGATCAAACCTCCGGACGTGATGGAGCGACCTGAAGGTGTACTTCGGGGGCTGCTACTGGAACCGCTAGACGGGTGGGGCTAGGTGTGTCGAGTTTGGGCTCGTTTAGTTTGTTACGATGAGATCAAATCTCCGGACGTGATGGAGCGACCTGAAGGTGTACTTCGGGGGCTGCTACTGGAACCGCTAGACGGGTGGGGCTAGGTGTGTCGAGTTTGGGCTCGTTTAGTTTGTTACGATGAGATCAAACCTCCGGACGTGATGGAGCGACCTGAAGGTGTACTTCGGGGGTACTGGAACCGCTAGACGGGTGGGGCTAGGTGTGTCGAGTTTGGGCTCGTTTAGTTTGTTACGATGAGATCAAACCTCCGGACGTGATGGAGCGATCTGAAGGTGTACTTCGGGGGCTGCTACTGGAACCGCTAGACGGGTAGGGCTAGGTGTGACGAATTTCAGGCCATCTCGGCCGTGGACAGGCGCGCCAGCTTCTGGCGGCCCTGGTTGTTACCTCTGGGCTGCAGCGTGGCGATGTGCTGCCGCCTGGTGGCGTCCACGAGCACGTCCCGCAGCAGCGCGGCCATCTCGGCCGTGGACAGGCGCTAGCTTCTGGCGGCCCTGGTTGTTACCTCTGGGCTGCAGCGTGGCGATGTGCTGCCGCCTGGTGGCGTCCACGAGCACGTCCCGCAGCAGCGCGGCCATCTCGGCCGTGGACAGGCGCTAGCTTCTGGCGGCCCTGGTTGTTACCTCTGGGCTGCAGCGTGGCGATGTGCTGCCGCCTGGTGGCGTCCACGAGCACGTCCCGCAGCAGCGCGGCCATCTCGGCCGTGGACAGGCGCTAGCTTCTGGCGGCCCTGGTTGTTACCTCTGGGCTGCAGCGTGGCGATGTGCTGCCGCCTGGTGGCGTCCACGAGCACGTCCCGCAGCAGCGCGGCCATCTCGGCCGTGGACAGGCGCTAGCTTCTGGCGGCCCTGGTTGTTACCTCTGGGCTGCAGCGTGGCGATGTGCTGCCGCCTGGTGGCGTCCACGAGCACGTCCCGCAGCAGCGCGGCCATCTCGGCCGTGGACAGGCGCTAGCTTCTGGCGGCCCTGGTTGTTACCTCTGGGCTGCAGCGTGGCGATGTGCTGCCGCCTGGTGGCGTCCACGAGCACGTCCCGCAGCAGCGCGGCCATCTCGGCCGTGGACAGGCGCGCCAGCTTCTGGCGGCCCTGGTTGCGTGGAGCTGAGAGGGCGGGATTCACCGGCAGGAATACCACGCCCGCGCGCTCCAGGCCCGTCGCGCTGGTCTGCCATACTGCACAGATATGTAATTTGTACCACTCACTCAGGAATAATGTAGCTTTCTAAAGGTGGAAAATATTAAATTTAAGAATCCCAACGCAAAAAATAAAAGCGATCCCCGCCGCGAGATACTCTTAAATAGGTGTTACTCGATCGGATTTGATGGCTCAATGATAGGTATTATTTTCGACTTTTTGATGATGGCTTTTTTTAGCGCGTTAGGGGTTTTGTTTAATCTTAAAATTTAGTCTTGTTTTTGTAATATACACTTCATGCCCTTTCATTTGATGTATATTTGAAAATATTCGATTGTTAATTCCCACTTTAACCCCCTATAACTTGTAAATGGCTGAGCCGATTTTAATATAATTTAACTTTTTGTAATGTGCCTACGATTATACCCTTTAATTCGATACCCCACTTGGGTATATATGAAAATATTCGTTTCGTTATCCCCACTTTCCCCGATATCTTGTAAATGGCTGGCCCCATTTTGATAAAACATATTTAAGAACCACGACTGGGAAACCTGCTTTTAAATAATTAAAAAAACGGCATCCACATCGGTTCATCCGTTTCAGAGCCACGGTACCACAGACAGACACACATAGCGGTCAAACTTATAACACCCCTGTTTTTCTGTTGGGGGGTGAAAAATGTTTAGAATTGGGTAATTAGTTCCGAAGATAACCCCCTACATAAAAATCTACAAACAATCCAATAACACTTTAGCCCTACCCAAAAAATAAACTAAAGACCTCATGCTCAGCAATTGCGCTTTGTCACCGCTAGCAACGTAGCACTCAGTGTTTATTAAAAATTAAAATACACAAACACGTACATAACTAAACAATTAAAGTTATTTAACACAATGTACTTACTAGCTTCTGTCTCCCTGCGGTCAATTTCGTCGTAGATATCCATAACAAGCTCTTCAAACAAATGGTTCGGTAACTGAAAGAAACACTTCAATCACAACAAGGAAGCGATGCCGTCATGCAGCTGAATACATTATAATTGAATAATAGCTGCTACACGTTAAACTAACGCAACAGTAATACATCATTCTTACACATTATGTAATTTATTATTGTTTTTACTATACAGAGCAAGATGTACAAACAAAACACAGGTCTTCGAAGTTTATTTGTTATTATTTGTACCTACACATAGTGAAACTAACTGTGTCCATGTGTTCTCCTACAAACCTATATTGTAACTGAATACAGGGACCTAGGGACGCAGTTAAGTCTGTCAGTAGTCACGGTAAAGACAATATATGTAACTGAGACATATTTAATGTATAGGTACTTTACGGTACACTAATTTAAAAAAGAAAAATTCACAATATAGGGATGTAATCTACCATGTACTATGGGCAATTTAATCCAACAAGACGATCTCTTCCAGATAACTTTTGGATGGATAAAAGAACAGGTAGAAATTAAGGTAGGGCAGTCGCAGTGTACGGACGCCTTGGCGCAGTAAACTAAATACTCTGCCAATCGGACAGTATGTATTTTTTGGTCATAATATAGGATATATTTGATGGGAGAGGAGGAAGGAGGAATGAGAATGAGGAATTTTAATCAGTCACATTTCTCCAGTTATAGGTTTCAATGTAACAGGGGGGGCAGCCTATTGCCATCAACTGGGAACTAATCTTAGCTCCATGCTGCTACTAAGAATTATCTAATGGGAAAACTCAATAAAACTTTTGGTTGACCTGGGATTCGAACTCAGGACCTAATGTTCAGCAGTCGCGATCACTAGACCAAATAGGGTTGTTTTAACCGACTTCAAAAAAGTTTTTTATTATGTATTACACACTTCCTCATATTGTACAGTTTTTCTAACATCTCATCAGTTATTTGTTTTGTGTGTACAATAAAAAATTAAGGGACATGTTTCATACCAGCTGCAGCTTCCCCCTGGCCGCTTTAGCGACATCGGTCATCTCGTGCGTGTCGTGAGCCCGGGGCACGATGTAGTGCCTGCCGGCCGCGTGCTCGGGCTTCTCGCCCGTCAGGAAGTAGATCATGCGGTCCGTGGCCTCGTACACCAGCTCTGTCAGCCGGTCGGCCAGCTCCGAGTGGCCGCCTTGACTAAGGAACAAAGATAGGTTATTTTAATATTAAAAGAATATATTATATTAAAAGAGGCCCTTGACCTGCAGTGTTACAGTTATAGGCTGATATTATTATTGTTTGAATATTATGTCTATATTATAAAGAAAATACCATGTCTAGTCAGCTGATTGTCATAATTTGTTTTTTGTGAAATATGTAAATTGAATGTCTTGTTTGAATCCTACATATATTTTTAGGCAGATGTGAAGGCCTCGTAGTTAAAGTGCCGAAAACGCGAGGTTCAGCAGTACTAGTCGCGGTAAGCCTTGTGATAGGTGACCATTTTTAACACATGATCCCTCCTTGCTCCAGAAAGTATGTTAAGCCATTTTTACTGCGGCAAATATTACTCCGATCGTGACGTTACTACGGTCTTTGTTCAGTAAAACATTTTAATTATATTATTAGGTACAATTAACCATTTTGGGTCTTCCCAGTATAACTCACGATCGATAATTTACAAAACCATCTGCTGCGCGGGCGCATAAGGATAATAAAAGCATTATATTTAAGTTTATAAAACAGCATTATTTAAATTAATGTAATTATAAATAAAAAATCACATTTAAATGCGATATCATTTTCAGTTTCGTTCATCACAAAACTCCTTATACTTCACCACATCCATATACTTGCATTGTAGGTGTCAGATTACAGTGCAGACCTTGACGTGACCATATTTATAAACACACAAAGGTTACGGTCTATTCAAGTGTGTGATTACGTAGGCAGATAATAAATGAGCTTCCATACAAAGCTGGTTTACGTAACTATACTCACTAATCATCGTAAAATGAGTTATGAATACCAACCACCTAATAGATACTTGTTGCCTTGGTTCCAATCAAATTTAAATTATTTTGTTCTTGAGCATGGTTTACTAAGCCAATCTTTTTTTAGTTACTAAAGTAAGTAGAGGAACACTACGTAAATCAATGATTTCTTAAGTTTCTATTGAATCGTAAAAGGGAAGCTGCTGATTATACAATGATATTCTTCAGGCATCGAAAGTGAGAGTGTAATAAAATATTATATGGGCATAGCTTTGACCGTAAGAAAGGACGTAAGGAGACGTCAAAATCGTAATTATGTTTTCCACCTGAAAGTCCTCTAGTGTATTATTTACATATGTTTTAAACTTGTATAGCATACAACTTGAAAAGTATAATTATTCCACATATACATACCGGGCGCACTCCGCGGGCGTGTTCCCGGAGTGGTCGCGCGCGGTGGGCTCCGCCCCCCAGGCCACGAGCAGCTCCGCCTGCGCCGGCTGCCCCGCACGACACGCCACGTGCAAGCATGTCGATCCCTTCTCCTGGTGCACAGATGAAGACTTATTCAATTCAATTCAAATTCTTTATTTCAGACGTAACGTAAGTCCATGGTTTTAGTAGCAACAAAATAACTTATATGTATTACAATACAAAAATAGGTCATAAATTCTATGGGTCTTACTAGTTACCACAAACCTAAAATAAAGATTGATTGTTATGATGAAAATTGTTTTGCAGTGACAGAATTACTAAAATATATTTATTGAAAGTAAAATAGTAAACAATATAATTATGTTGATATAAGTTACCTTTAAGTAATAAAATCTAAAATAGAATTATCAACAGCAATATTTAGGTATATATTTAGTAATAAATATGAAAAACAAGTACTAATAAGGAAGGAAAATGTCACCTAAATATATTTTAGAATAATTATTTTATGTTAATAAACCTAACATGGCACATCATTATGCATCTGTATTGCTGAAGCCATTTAGTAGGCAATACTACATTCAACATTTTTATAAACTCAGTCTTTTCTATCATCATCCATAATATATATCCCTAAGGGGTAGGCAAAGCTGTACTGGTGTTGCACCCTTACATATCACCAGACACAATAAACATTTTAAAATATTTGTGTGTAGAAAGCCAGTAAAAGGACAATAGTTCAAATAAGTCAATGAAGTGTAATAATATCTAGGCAGGGTATAAATCTCAGGGTAATCTGTAAATTTCAGTTTAAATGGGCATTTTCTGCACTTAGCCCCTTGATTGGGTGATTTTGTTTTCTCCTTTTACTCCAGCCATCCCAAAAACCAAGCCATTTCAACCGTTTTTTCAATGCCACAATACAATGAGTACAATTTTTATAGTACCTGATTATAATAGTTGGGGTCAGCTCCTTGAGCCAGGAGCCTCATAGCAGTGTCCAGGGAGGAGCTCCTGACAGCACTGTGCAGCTGTCGCCCGAGCTCACTGGGAGGCTCATCCCTCCGTGCTCTCAGCACATATGCCAGCCTCAGGTGCTTCGCCAGAATAAACTCTGACTTCACTGGGCTAAAAATAGGGTTAGGTAGTAGTGGGTTTCAATACAATAGTTATTTTTAATTGAATACATTTTTAGTTACTAAGTGGAAGCTGTCTATTATATATATATTTAATCTCTTGCATAAATTTATGCATGAAATTTATAGTAAATTGTATATTCTTGTTCTAGAATCAGAACAGATAAGTTGTTTTTGGTGTCTTGCCTTCATTTCCTGACACAATTTGTATACAGATAACAATTTTATCAGATACAAGCTAATGTGTCTAAGTGTGTGTTGTATATACAACACAATATCATTAATTAATGTACTTCTTACTGTAAGGGATCTTTTGGCTGTGGCTTCTTGCGGAGGTGCTTGGGTGCGGAAGTATCCAGTAAGGAATGCTCCCAGATGCAGTTTACATTCTGAGCAGTCAGCGCTTGTACCATCTGTACAATGAGACACAAACAAAACATTATTATTTAATAAACAAGAAAAGTTTGATTAAATACTTTTTATTTCATTTTACAAGATAGTCTTTCCCTTCGTTCTTATATCCTTTATGTTCAAATACTCCACTACACATGTTGCTAATTTTAGCCACTTCTGTGAAGGTTGTTAATATACTCATTGGTTAATTAAAACCATTGAAATGACCATGACTAACCACTGGATAATAACATCTATTAATACCACTTGTTGGTGACACAATTAGGGCAAAGCTGATGACATGTTTGAGCCACTATTTGAAAGGAGAGTCATTCACAGAATAAACTATAGCATAAATATCTATTAAGTATTATTTTACTACTATTACTGTCTTTTACACTACCTTCCTAGCTGTAGCTTCTATGCTCTTCATTTAATATACAGAGAATCTATTTGTTGGTGACAAATGTAAGCAGGATACGTACAGCTAACAGTGATGGTGGCCAAGAACCCTGGCGCAGAGATTTAACGTGCGAGATGTGACGGCCCATGCTACGATGGACACTACAGCACTCTGCACAGAGCAGCAGCCCGCGGTTGATCGACGCCCATGACGGATCTGTGCTCAACAAACAACACAAAAACCACTTAGCATTCAGCACCGGAACTATTAAAACTATATCTAAAACTAGAACATCGCCCTGACCTGATGCACCGCAGTCGGCACAGATCTCCACCGATGAGCGGTGCTTAGACCGCGATATAATCATTTTATGAACACTTATGGAAAACTGTCTGTGCAAGTGACCACTCAGTACGTCTCAGTTTACTTATTTAGCTAATTCCAAGAGCAGGTTTTCGATACAAAAATAAATCATTTTACGAAACGTCAATCAAAATAAATTGACACCACAGGTAATAAAATTGTGCTCCAATGTCGCCAACAGCAGTAATCCAAAAAAATGTCTATTCTATGATTAGGTTCGGTCCACCTACAAAATTTGTAACTAAAAATGAGTCCGAGTATATTATTATACCATGGTTACTAATTTAGTAATTTCGTCTCCGCTTCACTAGTGTTCTGATTGATGTGTTTGCTTTTCCTCTTGTCTATAGTATTTAAAACGTAGGCTTATATTCTCTTTGGTATTTCCGTACACGTCATTTTATTGAAGAAGAGAATTTACGGCTAATTTGCTAAACAAAATGAAGATTTCATTAATTTTAGGAATTATAGCTAGCTTTTCGTTAGCATTAGCTGAGCAAGAAACACTAGTTCTTGTAGATAATCTTAACATAAGAGAAACTCATTCACAGTTCTTCAAGTCTTTGCAGGGTAAGTAAAACTAGTCAAAGCGACGCCGGTTGTTATAGATCGTTAAATAAGGATAACTATTGCACGCTTACACATCGTAACAACTTTCATAGCAATTACTGTATCAATGGTTTTTTTGTTAAAATTTCCAGATAGAGGCTACAGTCTAACATACAAATTAGCAGACGACCCTAACCTAGTGCTTTCCAAGTATGGCGAGTATTTGTACAAGAATCTGATTGTGTTCGCACCATCGGTGCTGGAGTTCGGTGGGCAGATCGACACGGAGGCCATCACGAAGTTTATCGACGATGGCGGTAACCTGCTCATGGCCGGCAACGCTGCCGCCGGCGACGTATACAGGGAGATCGCGTCTGAATGTGGATTTGAAGTAAATAGTTTTTATTTGCCTCCTATCCTATGATTATCACTGTGATTATGGAATATTGCTGCAATTACTAATCCAAACAATAATCTCATTTAAATACCTCATATTTACTTGGTACTGCCTATACCACCTATGGTGCAGACAGTGAGATAACGTAGCAAAAAATATCTCCAGGGCAAGTTTATTGCCATTTTATACCTGAACCAAACTATTTGATTGCAACACTATATGTACCTACGACTAAGTACATATTACATCAATCATGTCCCCTCTTCTTTTTAGATGGATGAAGAATCAGCTGCTGTGATAGACCACTTCAACTATGATGTGTCTGATGAGGGTGAACACACCAGGATTGTGGTGTCTCCCAAGAACCTCATCTCCTCGCCTACCATTGTTGGGGACCAGAACACCCAGCCCCTACTGTTTGAAGGCACCGGTCTCATCCTGGACAAGGACAACAGTCTGGTCCTGCCCATCCTCACTGCTGACTCTACTGCCTACAGTTACAACCCTAAAAGCCAGGTTTGTTAATATTTCTATACTTGTAAAATTCAGTTTATTGATGACAATACCAGAGATCATCTTATGGTTTAGCTTGATCCAGGAACTGATAATTGCATTTAGGGAACTGTCCCTGAGTTTCTATAATGCTTGGTAAGCTGGAACTAACAATATTTACAAAATATGAACGAAATAAGGTTATATATAAACCTTTCTATAATCTTACAAGTTTGAGAGTACCTCTATGTATTTGTACTGCTTATGCTGCTAAACTAAATGTAATGAAATTTGTTTAATCCCCTGTACAGGACGTGACATAACATCATACCAGTATTAAGCTATTATACAGCCCCCTTACCATGTGGCAGGAAGAAGCTGTTACGTGCTGTGTAATGCAGTGTCTCGCTTCCACATGCTAAACTGTCCTGCTTTAAGAGTTCATGGTAAGGGGGCAGGTCCCAATGTAACAAGGGGAGAGCCTAGTTTTTATATCTTAATTTTACCAGGTGAAGGAGTACCCCCACGCTGTCGGCCGCAAAACCGTGCTGATCGCCGCCCTGCAGGCTAGAAACAATGCTCGCATCATCTTTAGCGGCTCTCTGTTCTTCTTCTCGGATGAAGCTTTCAACTCTGCTGTCTCTAAAGTCCATGTAAGTGATTAACTCATTTTGCTGCTATATTGTATTCTGTTGTATAATTTGTATTTCCAATAAGAACAAAGCAGGAATAAATACAATAGCATATAAGTGAAAACAAAAGTCATTAAATTGACAATTAATAAGAATTTAATAAGAAATAAAGTAAATATTTTTAAAAACTAAAATATTTTTGATAGTATCATATCATAACAATTACCCATACATTTTTACTAATATTTTCTCTTACAGGGTGACAAAGTGAACTCAGCTCAGTCTGGCAACAGAGTTCTTGCTGTGCGATTGAGCGAGTGGTCGTTTGGCGAACGCGGACGTCTGCGCGTGCGCAGCGTGAACCACAACCGCAAGGGAGAGAAGGTGTCGTCCAACACCTACACCATTACTGACACCGTTGTAAGTATGAATATATTATTACATTGATTAACGTGTTTTCTATTTTATTAATCCCTAAATAAGATAATACTTCTGATTTACTGAACTGTGCCTTGGCATTCCTCTATTTCTAAAGTTTAAAACAGAATATTATATTAAAGTACATGTTTTATGCAGGTGTACAGAATTGAAATTGAAGAGCTGAAGAATGGCAAATGGCAGCCTTTTGACGCTAACGATGTGCAGCTTGAGTTCGTGCGCATTGATCCATTCGTCCGCACCACACTACAGAAGAAGCCCAATGGCGTGTACGAGGCTGTCTTCAAAGTCCCTGACGTATGGGGAGTCTATCAGTTCAAGGTCGATTATGACAGGATTGGATACACTAGGCTGTATCACTCCACACAGGTAAGATATACAATTTGTTGGTATCTGAATCTTTAGTCTTGTGTGAATGAATAATTGGTACAGAAATTTTAGGCTTACAGTCAAAAATTAAATTTATGATGACAATATGTGCCCCAGTAACACTGCCAATATTACCAAATTTATTAACATACTGACTATAAAGTCAAATAAAAGTCACGATTATTGATAAATTATTTATTTACTCCAACCATCCTTGGGGTATAGGGCTGACTCTATGGAAAATCTGGTAAATTAGGCTCCACAAGTCACTATATCAAAGTACATCCAGCACACTTTAGGTATACAATCTCACTACAATCCTTGTTGACTGGCCAAGTCGGCTGTTTCTATGTGCCAAAGATGTAGTAATGAATATAGTTCTAAATGGTGTATTGTTCACAGGTGTCAGTGCGTCCGCTACAACACACTCAGTATGAGCGGTTCATCCCTAGCGCGTACCCGTACTACGTGAGCGCCTTCTCCATGATGGTGGGAGTGTTCCTCTTCTCCTTTGTTTTCCTCTACTACAAGGAAGACACGCCCAAGTCTAAGAGCGAGTAGATGTGTACGAGAATGCTTTGTGCATGTAGTTCAGTGTTATGTGGCACTAGTATGAAAGTGTGGATATTAATTATTTAAAATGTGAATTACAATAAATTTCTTTATTAACACCTGATGTGTTTTATTTTAATGAGTTTTACAGACGCCCGGTTTTATAGGAATACAAATATAGGTAGATCTCGCAATTATTTAGTCAGATGCAGTTCAATATTAAATATAAATATATCATTTAAAAAACTATTCTAATCAGCAAAATAATGCTTTTGAAGAATATTGATTACAGACTCACAGTAAAGATCTAAACATATCTGCTTACCTAATGTAGAAAAATTAGATATATCGACCTCTTTTATATAATAGTGATCATAGTACAGTCAATCTGGGTAACTTTGGTTGGTTCGGGTAACATTGACAGAGAGTCTATGAACTAGTTTCGATTTTTTTTTCGTATGATAACAACACAATTTGTGAATACTTATTTTAGATTTGCATTTTTAAACAAGCTCCGTAAACGCACCTTTAAAAAAAAAGTAAGCTGTCAAAAAGAGTTAATATCAAAACTTGTTCTGAATTTAGCGCGCGAGTTTCGGTTTGTTAAACAGTGAATAACTTTTTGGATATTCTGTGATTTTGATTGCTAATAAGGTAAGTGAAATGTGATATAGAGCCATTTGTAATTAAGTTATCGTATTCTTATCTAACATTTGAATATAATTAGGTCTCATATTATAATTTCACGCGTAAATGTAAACATTAAGGTTTTTTATCGATATTTGGGTAACTTTGACACTGGCAAAGTTACCCTTACCAATTGTAATCTATTAATGTTTATGCAGGGTAACTTTGATACAGTGTTTTATAAGTATTTCTTTACTATTTTGGCTTTACGTGATTAACGTATTTAGACAGTAACGGTGACCTAATAAGTACAGATTTATATGCATACATATTTTTTTAGTTACGAGTCGCGATGCCCAGAAAAAACCTTACTTCGGAACCCGGTACCCGCAAGTATGGTGTAAGATCTAACTATCCACCAGAAAAGTTAGAAGAATGCATTGTAAAAGTAAAATCAGGAGAACTAAGTGCGTATGGTGCTAGTAAATATTTTCAAATACCTATTAATACGATCAAAAACAAAATTAAAAATAAACACATTGAGAAGGTTGGTAGGCCAACAGCTTTAACCAAGGAAGAAGAAATTATTATCAAAGAGCATGTTAAGGCATTGGCGGATAGTGGAATCTGAAACTGGAAGAAACTGTGCTCGTATCTGAACCTTCCACTTCAGAATTTGCTGAGATCTCACCTGGAACTACAATAATATTTAAAACAGAAGGCTCTTTATTTCCAGGTAAAGTGCTAAGTTCAACATACCCATATTACATGGTTGTTGTCATGAGTAAGTCGATGGAAGGTGGTTGGAGATGGCCAGATAAGAGGGAAATTATTAAAATTAAATATAATGACGTCGTATCCACAGTGGATAACAGTAAAATTAGGATAATACAGCCCAGATTCTATATAATTGATGACGATTTGCTCTATATGCAGTGGGGTGAATAGACATTTTATGCTTAAGTGTTCACAAATTTTTTGCTTGTTTTAATTGTTTTCGCTAATTTTCTATTTAATTAGCCTTAAAATGTTCTCTTAAACGTAAATTTAAAGGTACTTTGATGCTGATTAAAAATATGTATAACAATACCAAATGTCGTTGACTGATCCTTCATTTTTTTTTTCTATATAAGACTTATTTACAAATTTATCGTTTTATTGCCTCAGTTACATCCATTATTTAATAAAAACATAAACCAATGTTACCCAGATTAATACAAAAAATAATGATTACTACTTTTCTATTAATGGTTCAATGTGTGTCAAAGTTACCCATGTGATGAAGGTAACTTTGACAGACCACAAAATTATGATTATCTGTTAAGATGATGGGTTTTATAGAATTTCATTAGTATCAATGGTTGAAAAGTATTATGAGAGCACTAACAAAGTAAAATAAAGTCGTGTGATATGCTTTAAATTTTAAGATATCGTGTTAAATATCGAACTTATCTGTCAAAGTTACCCAGATTGACTGTAATCCAAATTACCTTAAAAATGGCAACACCATAGCATGATTTAGGAGGAAACGAATTTAAACACTAATTTAGGATTGTGTGATTATAGGTTCAAGGTCTAAATATATATTAATAATCTAAGCTTATTAAATCTGCTACGGATGAGTAAAAACGTTTTTGGGCGTTGAACTTGAAATTAAGAAAACTTTTGAACGCATCAATAAATTTAACTGACATTCCAACGGGCTGTTCCCGAACGCAACGGTTTTAAATGGCAATGGCATGCATGTCATACATGGCTTTTGTAAAATTTAATTTTAGTAAAAATGGCATAATTTACGATTTTAACGATAAATAAACGTTTTAATCAACCGTATGAATTCAAAACTGTGCCAAATGGGCCGTAACTGTATGTGCAGAGTGTTAATTTTAACGCACAATCAGTGTGATTCGTGTAGGCAGTGAATTGGTGTCGCCGTATTTCTTAAAAAGTTGCAAATTTTTTACGTTCCTTTTGCGCTTCGGTGTTGATTAGCATAATTGTGAGATCGTGTCGAGACTAATGACCGATAAGTAGGTGATAGTGATCGTTGCAGTGATGTGTTTACATCTGTAACTGTCCCAGTAAGTATGCAATGATGTCATTGTAGTGACTACCATAAAAAACCGTGTTGGCTTTGTGCCCACCCGTTTTCCTGGTGATCGAGACTCCAATACTGTTTTGAGGAAACAGACATGTGGGATAAGCTCAATGAACCCCTTAGGTTATAGCCAACCTGTTTTTGAATTAAATTATTTTGTGACTGTGGTGGAAACTGTTTATGATTATTCCAAAATACATCCGCGACTGTATCATTTTAGGTCATGTATTATGTGACTGCTGACTGTAAAAATATTTATAAATGTGTATCAACATAGTGGGGTTTCAATATATTGAATTAAGTAAGAACCAACTGTGGATTGTTAGTTATTGTAAATGTGTTGCTATTGTGATGAGGGACTGCTATTCATTTATAATATTTGCAAATACTGTTATTTCATTTGTGTCTATTTTGGTAAACATCTTTATCTTATCAGATTGATTCAAGATTCTGTTTGTGACAATTCATCATGATAATGTGAAAATGAGAAATATATTTATTGCCTAAAACAAAAATATATATCTTATCTTATGACTCTATTCCAACATTTGCACATTTATCAACTGTTAACTTAGTTGTGTAACTGTGTAGTTGATAAAAAATTAAGGCATATGGGAAAAATCTTTGATGGAGTTAATACTACTTAATTAATATTTTGTGATTGTTAAATACCCAAAACATATTCTAATTATCCTCATACATGCATTCAAACAGAATTCTGAGGTATTTGTAAATCCAATTGTTTATACTCATGACTATTATTACCCATAAACAATGAATAAATTGAATCCATAGTAGGGCAGGTGTGGCTCTGAGCAACATGTGCGGGAAAAGGATACAATGTGTAATATAAATAACTAGCATTGTGTTATATTTTCTAACTCTACTCATCAATTGTATCCCAATGACCTCATCAGGGAGAATAATGTATAGTGCTGTTTATAACACCTGGGAATATCAGATACCTTAAAATTAACTAAAAACTAAAACTGATTCCTTGTATAGTCTATGTTGCTAACAGAGAATAAGTAACATTTGTATTAAGGAAATAATATATGAGTAAAACAGTAGCACAACAATACTTGTCACGTGATAACCTTGTTGCTGGCAGCTCTGCAATGATAAGGCATGCATCTGACACATTGGTGTCACAGCTATCCAGTAATCCAAGGTCATGACCCCAACACAGTGGTTATCAACACAATTTATTGCTACTTAAACCTATTGTTTAGCCATTATAAGAATAATGTGTTTTAATTTCCATAGAGGTTTACTTTATTTGGTTTAGGCATGAATTATTTTCTAATAGAAAGTAGGTTTTGTTAAATTTGTTGATGTTAATTTTATTCTTTGAAACTACCAATTCAGCCTTAAAAGTACTATTCTATTTAATATTTGTCTCAGGGCTAAATATTATTAAAATTTTATATAAGAAATGTAATAATAATATACTTATAATGATTTTATTCCATTCCATATTATCAATTATTATAGATGTTACTGTTTTTAAAATGCTTAGATTTAAAAAGTTAGAATAAAGCAAAGGCAATCAATTAATACATCCTTTCGTTTGTAATTAAGGTCAATACTCAAGAGAATCATTAACACAATATTATCACTTAATTAATAACAGACTAATGAGACCACTTAACAAATATTCACACTTTGTAAACATGGGATACAAACACAGGAATTATCATATTTAGACATTTACATTTAAATTTGTCTTTTTAAGTTCTTTCTAATAGTCTACAATCCAATTTGACACTTCATTACATTAGTAAGAAAAACTTGTATGCTAAAAGAATATATATTATTAAATGTATAAATATTATATTACATAAATATTTTTAACCGGCTTAAAAAAAGGAGGAGGTTCTCAATTCGTTGGGGTCTTTTTTATACATATTAAAGAGGTACATGTAAAGTTAAATTAACAATAACAAGAGTTTTGTTTGTGTGCAGAGTGTGAAGTGTGTCGTGCGGAGATGGATCCGTCGCGGCGGCAGCGTACACAGACTAAGGCCACAGCTGAAGAGCAGGCCCTCGACCAGATCGCCAGAGAGGTGAGCCTATCATTACCTATATGAGTAGCTACAATATAAGAAGGTTGCAAAGAAGCAGGCTGGCAACATCTAATTTTAGTATTAATTGTATTATATTTGAATTCAATCATTTGGTTTTAGAATTATAGACATAAACATACTTGTTACCACTAAACTCTCTGTAATGATCTAAGAATTAGATTAGCGTCTATACTTGTCTCATGCTAGTGTAAGCTGTATTTAAAGTTAATCACATTATTAAGGCATGTGTCTGCCATGTGACTTATTAATCCTTCTGAGTTGTTTATAATGTCATTGAGCCAATTAAAGTGTTTGCATGGCTCTTGAACTAATGTATGAAGTTTAATTAATATACACACAATTTGCCTAGTAGTACCAGCTTTATCGGGATAATCCCTGCGCGGAACAACATTTGTTTTGTTCTGTTTAATATGTATTTAGAGTCTGAGTAAATGATAGTATATGTACGTGTGTAGGAAATTAGGAATACACGGTGTGACAATGTTGAAAGAAATAACATAGTTACCATGATGCCGAAGTTAGTCAACAGATGGCGCCTGACAGTTAAAGTATGAATTTGAAATCCTCTCGGCGCAACTAAGACTGAAGTTACTCACTGGTGCCATTAAAGTAGATTCACTTGTTTTTGGTTTCTATGAATCAAATTATTGTTCACCTAAAATAATATAACAATACACAATACTGAATACGTTTACGAATATCAATACAAAACTCGAGTGCCAATCTCACTAATGACTAACGAAAGGTTCGGCTATCTTGTGATAAGTTGTTAACTTCAGATAAGATACACGATATCTTAATTGCACTCACTTCACTGTATAAATAATTTAATTTATGGGGTTATCAAGCACAATTCGTTTCACCTGTAGCCGAGAGTAGAATATGATCCACAATGTAGACTGGCGCGCATCCCGCCGCGACGACGATACAAAACCCGACACACTGTGCCAACTTCGTTTTACTCTTGGAAAAAATACCCGGGTGTTCCAACTATTTGTTTTGGCATTGATTTATTATTATTCACAACTTAGTTCGTCTATAATCTAATTTATGTTCCGTTTCACCAAGGTTGTAGACAAGGTGTATTAAAATCACTATGGTATGAATTTATCTGGTATTGCTAACAAAATTGTTTGTTTATCTTCAAAATTCTTTCGCACTCATTACAGGCAGTCTTAAGCCCTTAAGGCGATAATTGAATTACATCTTGTGAGTATAATTAACCTTCCAAGTCACAGCCAAATCGCCGTGATGGTACCTATTAGGTTAAATTGTTAGGTATTGCCTTAAGAATTCCTAACACTTGGCTTTTAATTAAAGAATAGCAGAAAACCTCAATCAATCATGTAATTGATTTAATCGATAAACTAGATTCATATCGATACGCCAAGTGGTTCAATTCTAATATTGATCCTAATACCTGCGTGGTCGAAGCACTGTGTAATTTGCCACCTGTTAATGGCGGTTATAAAATAAGGCGCGATCAAAATAGACTTCCGCGTGCGACACCTCAGCGACCGACTGACTTCTCTGATCTCGCCTTTGATATCACACTCAGAAATTAGTTCGGGAACTCGCTAATGAACCATAATCAAGGAACACCAAACGTTACGCCTCTAGTTATTAAGCAATAGTTATGATTGATTTAGCTGCCCTATATGTTAAATAAACTTGGATGGAGAGAATTTGACTGGGGTCCGACGAATGGCATTTGGCTTAATCCGTCACTTGATGATAACTTATGATAAGGGGTGGTATCAAGGCGAATTTGGTAGCTCCGGAACTTGGATGTACATATGTATAGCCTTCTAATAAAGAAGAACACCTGAATACCTACTCCCTTAGGGACTAATAAGAAGACAGATGACTATGGTCAAATTCTCTCCATAGGTGGATATTTAAGGACAACAAACATATATTACTTCAATATAGGTGCAAAGAGTAGGAACGTATGAGTTTATGAAAAAGACTGGATGTCACGAAACTAAATATATGTCTGCCCAATACTTCTCGGATGCACTCTACGTCATTAACTGGTTCTTACACCTAAGTGCATTGCCATAAGCACTACGCCAGCTTTATACATTCCTTTAAGTTTCCACTATTACATTTCAGTTTACCAGTCTCACTAATAGTCTATACACACTAATAGTATATAAGTGGTAAATAGGACCTATACGAAGTACTAAAGAAAAACCATAATTGTAATAGAAATCTAATATCTTAAACATAATCTTCTTCTTCTTATCGTATGGTCGATTAACAACCTGGTGACAGAGTTTAAACCGCCTGTAGGCCTCTGACATGGCTTCACACACCGTTGAAAAATCTCTCAGGTGTGCCGGTTTCCTCACGATGTTTTCCTTCACCGTTTTTAGCAACTGATAACTAATTTATAGTACGCACATGAATTCGAAAAGACATTGGTGCGTGCCGGGTTTTAAACTTGCGACCTTTGACTTGGCAGTCCAACGATCATACCACTCGGCTATCAGTGCTCGGCTATCTTAAACATAACGAGACATTCAGTACTGAATTCTAATTCTATTCATCGAATAGTTTTCGTTAGTATCCCAGAATAGCTAGAATAAAATAAACAGATAACTGAATTATAGCACCGCAGTTGGTGGTCAATAATATTAAAGTTTATTAAATTATGTATCTGTTATAAAGCTTGCTTAGCCAATTCAAAATATTATCGAATTGAATTGAACGTGTGCGTAAAATAATGACGAGCGAATCGAATGTATTACAGATCCATCTAACCCGACGATTATTACTTTATGAGCTGTGAGTCAATAGGGCTGCCTCATACGAGATTACCGCCTAAAAATGTAGGTTTTATATATTTTCTATTTGATCAAATGGGTAACCGTAGCCATAGTTAGTGGAACCTGGATAAGGCTGGCACAAACGCGTGGAGGCTGGCACAAAAGAGAAGCAGTGCACCAGCAGTGGGTAGATATAGAAGTCGGGCTGCTAATAATAATAATGGCATCTAATGATTGTACAACTGGCATTTACTCTAAACTCTTGCTAGATTGCATTTTGTTATACGCGTTGTTTTAAATAACTACAACAGCAATGATCAATTGATCATCACCAGCCCTTCGCGTTAGATTTTATTATAAGATGAATTTAATAATATTGTTTTAAATTAATCATAAAATAAGATTGTAATACTTCAGCGAGTCACAATATTAGCTCGGCCATGTTTTAAGTTATCATACACTCGCGTGCCATTGTTCAGCATGCGTGTGTAAATATTTTACTTAGTTTGTTAACTAAGTTATAAAGATCCTTCGTTTTAACCAAGACATGATAGAAGATGAAATTATGCAACACAAAAGTCACAACATTCAGCACTAGACAAACCAGTCGCTGTGTAAGACAAACAAGAGTTCCTTGAAAGATGGGTATTTTTATAATTTTATATTTAATAATATCACAATCTTCATACAAGCTCTTCAGTTTAGGATGCTCTTTTACTAATCCGTCTACAGAGCTTCTTCGTCGATTCGGTCCTAAGACTCTTAAGACCAAATCGACTCTCACTCGTAGGCTAACAGTTACCCATCCATCTTTATTGGCTTTCCTATATATTTACCTCTATATTAGAGTTTGGTTCTTTTAAAACTAAATTTTACCGCAGACATAGGCAACCCTTAATAAAGCTTTAAATATATTTATGCGCAAGCGCATACAGCGTGCATCGGAACGCAGCGCGAAACAAAACGACGTTCGGCCGAAATAGATGCGGCCCGGCCGCTCGCGCTATTTACGAATATTCGGAGAATGAAAGTTGGGACCCTTCGCGACACTATAATAACTAGTAACTAGTGCATGCTGCAAGTGTCGCTCTGCCCACTGAAACTAATTGCGGCCGTTATGAGCCAGGAATGTGACTATCTTATTTAACGTGGATTCTCGTCTTTTTTCTAGATAGGGATTAGAATTCTCAATTCTCGTAATTTTAAATTGATCACAATGTCTTTTATGTCACATTTTGATATACAACTGTCAAGAATGGATGTTATAAGAGAAATGGATATTTTAAATGTACTTGATTGAATAATGACCTAATTATGCAGATTATTATTATTGCCTATTACTTTTCTTCTATCTATCTATATCTATCTATACTTATAATAAAACTGTAGAGAGGTCAATTCTGTACATTGAATATATATTCAAAATTATTATTGGAGGATGACTGGTGATCGATACTGATGCCAAAAATGCAATCAGTAAATTTTTTGTCGGTCTGTCTGTCTGTCTGTCTGTCTGTCTGTATGTGCACGCATGGGTCAAAAACTACTGAAGGGATTTTAACCAAACTTGGTACGATTGTAGTCCATACGCCTGGGCAGGTTATAGGCTATATAACATAACGCTAAAACACATAGGAGCTGAGCAGTAACGATAAATTTGAAGCAAGTCGGATGAAAATGCGCTTTCGAGCTCTTATCCTCGCATTCGTTGATCATACACCAAAAGTATGTATTACAAAGATGATGGTCTCCAAAAGATCTACAAAAAAGTCTTCAATAGTATATATCTATCTTTTATAAATTTGCCACAATAACGTGTTTGATCGTTAGGCATTTCTTCAAAGTGTCTCAACACACGACAACCCGGAGCGTGCATGGAGGGTAGTTTGACAAGATTTCTATAAGCAGCATTGGTTGCACCCGCTATATGTAATATTATAGTAAGCACATGACTTCCAAAAGACATTAGTGTGTGCCGGGATTTGAACTTGCGACATCTGACTTAACAGTCTAACGGTCATACCACTCGGCTATCAGTGCATTAAGTTCCTTGAAATAAGCGCACTTTAGATTTAAAAAATACAGATACGTAGTTTTTAGATATAAGTTTAAAGTAGATATTATTAAATAATAATAATAATTAGTTTTTTTAGTTTTTTTTGGACAAACATCTACGGATCACACTTTTTTTTTCTACAGCAGTTTCAATGTACAGAAACTCAGAAACGCACAAAACGGATTTATTTATGTTCTCTTCTTCAGTTATATATTATTTTCAATAGACTTTCTGTAACTTCCGTAATTACCGTTCAATTTATGCGGTTTTTTTTTAAATACCGGAAAGTATTCTTAGTTAAAAAACTGGTTAAAGATTTTTAACCTACTTAAAAAAGCCTGCCTGGTAGGTATTTTTTTCTGTTAAAAGTTCAATTTACTACTGGTCTTTTATCCGAAATACACGCGGACGAAGTCGCGGGCAACAGCTATACATGTAATAAAATATTACGGCATGGCGTAAAAACTACTAAATCGAATTCGCTCAAACTTAGCTAATATATTAAAAACAATTTAAAAATACTTTTGCTGTTTCCGAATTTCCACGCGGACGGAGTCGCGGGCACATCTATTGAGTAAATAAATTTGGCAAACGATTTATTACGGTTTTGAAGTTTCATCAGCGTAGATAATGTAAATTGCCTCAACCAAATTTAATTCTTTATTTGGTAATTGCATATAAACTGTTAACCAGTGTGCCTAATATTTCCTAAAGATTTGCAAAGATTTAAAATGTACACACATGTCCCTATAGAAACAGAAAATTGCCCTGATTGTTTGATCTGTAATTACAATAAGTAATTGCAAATTTATTTTAATGACTACTATTGCAATCCACATGGCAAGACTATTTTTAGAAAAACAAGGATGTGCGGATATATTATGTCCTATCATGTTGTAGGTAAGAATTCCACTTGAATAGCTTGGTATTACTATGATAGATGTGTAAACAAACATGTAATTGGTACGTGGGGCCGGGGTACGGACACTGATATGACGTGCGTGGCTTTATAGGGTGACACTTATGACGGGCACGTTGATTCACGACTCACACTTAATGATCATATCGCAGACAAGAGGCATCGATGGATGGAATAATAAGCTTGTAGTGTAGACAAACTGTTATAATCGTTCGTGGTAAATTTATTAAAATAACCTAGAATGGATAGCCACATGATTGATTTAAGTGGCTGATGATTTCTGGTAAATGCCGGTGACATTCCATTTAAGACATGTCATAGACTAGATGGCCTTACGTGAATTAAGACTTCCCATAATACGTGCCAAGTTACTACATCGTAGCATTCCGCGACACTTTCTACATTGCAAAACTTCATCGAAATAAGCAGTTTTAACATGAACAACCATCATTAATAGATAGGTAGAATTATAGACTTTTGGGTCTCAAAGTATTTGTCGTATTCTGAAAAAGGAGGTTAAGTTATTTAAAAAAAAAAAACGTCGCCCCACACTAGGAATTTCTCCTGTATCGTGGGTGCGTTTCACAAACATTAAATATCACATACACAAACACCTAGACTCGGGACAATCAAATGTGGATCGCAAAATTTTTTGCTTCTTGCGGGAATCGAACCCGCAACCCTTAGCGCAGCAGTCTAATCGCTTAGCCACTGCGCCGATCAGGTCGTCTATTTGATTTTGAGGATACAGCTAACAAAAAGGGGTTTCCGTTATTTAGAAGACTACTTTATTGAAGGTAGTGGCAATTATTTAAAGGTGAGCAACAGGATGAGCCTAAGATGCGTCGGCAGAGTAACTCGGTACTCTTAAGCGCGCGTGCCGCAGCACACGTTGCAGTAGGAGTAGGTCAGTTGTTTCCGCGAACTAACGGGCCCACCTTGCGTGCTTTATCTCGCTACGTTCACAACATGCTGCTTTTTTGCTTGGAGTAGGAACGCTACGGAAAATAATTCCGGTCTCGTGTAACACTTTTGTTTGTTTCAATGCGAAATCTGCTTTTATTGTTTATAGGTATTTTATTTCCGTATTTGGATTGTAAACATCGCAGTTTAAGAATTTAAGTCTCGACTAAAAAGGTTATGCTTACCTTTTCTGGCAACACTGGTGTCCGGTCTATGTTTCTTTGTCCTCCAATTTATCTTAATGACTCCAAACTAAAATTGAACCTACCTCTAACACCTTTATGTAAAAATACCTTTTATAGATAGAAATTCCAAAATAACAGGACTATGGTTCTAGGTATCCCTAAAAAGCTGCACGACACTTTAGTTGCATTCTACATAATTATACCTATAATGTAAAATTTCTCTCATATAAGGCCAAACATACCATTTGCCTTTTAAGCATTGTACACCTCTGTATAGTAATACCAGCTTTGTATAATCATTCATCAATGACAACAACTAAGAAACGTATAATATAAAATAATTGTACTTTATTCGGAATACTGGGCATTGCTCCTATCATAGAAAAATAAGTCCTAATTGTGTAGATACTTTAAATAGTGAATGGATCTAAAATCCCGTGAAAAGAGTGAATTTGATTCATCATTATCATCAGCCTATGTATATCAGACCACTGCTAGACGTAGGCCTCTCCTATGGCACTATGATTATTCAATTTGATTTTGACCTCTCTGTACTCTAAATTTTTAAAGAGATCCTATAAATTACTTCTGATGTTCTGATCAAAATCATTTGTCACTTATTATTTATCTAGTTTTCACCGTACACAAATTAATAGACCCAAACCTGAGTATTATACATAGACGACTTTTTATTTTTTGCATCTCTTTAGCCGTTGCGTAATATTGGGGTCAGTTGCAATTAAAACCTACTTTATTATAAAGTAGGAATAACGAATTAGGTCACTTGGCATCCAACTGGCCGGGGTCGTCGTCCTGTGGGATCGATGCGACGACGTCCTACTTTCACAGCCTTACACAAGGGGCCTACCCTTCTCCTGGTTGCGTTACGTAAGGGCAACGCTTGCTACAGTATAACATGCACATTGCACACGTGAGACTTAACCGGACTTAATTTTATTCGCAGATAAAATATTTGAACACCTTTACAATTTCCTGCATACTTAGGATTTTGTAAAAGGTCACTAAATAATGTTTTAAAGAAGTTGTATGCCTTAATTAAAAAATTAATTAATTATTTTCGTTATCTACAAGGATTTTTATTTGTATACTTTTTGGTATTTTTTTCACACGCGCGTAAACTTTTGAAGCATTTGGTCATTGTTAAAAGTAACGTTATCCTAAAACCATTCAATGTGCTTATATTGATGTCTTTGTCTTGTGAAAATATATAAATTTAATCGATAAACAATTTGTAAATAGCTTATTTGCTAAGCTGGTTTACAAAGAAATCCAAAGGTGATCTAAAATTTGTACCTATCCAGTCAATCCACCCACCCCTAGACTTGGCTTGGCTGACGTCAGACGCAGCATCGATCTGTCTGTGTTTCATCCCCCACTGCCTCGCGCCTCGGCTGATGCAACTTGCGGACCTATGGCGTTATAATGTCATATACTATGCATGTTCTGCTCAAATATTTGAGCATGCATGTCCTAAAACTTTTAAAACGTAGAAGACGTGTTATATGTTTATCATTATTGAATATGTTTTTCATTATTGTATGTTTATGTAAAGTTATATTTTTTGTTACATTATTTGCAAACATTTATACACTTCCAAGCCTACTTGCTAAATTGTTTATTGGCAGTTAACATTATTGCTTACAAGAATGACCTAGTTAACATCAGCACTTTCGCTCACGGCACTGAAATCCAATTATGACTTCTGCTCGTGCAATTTAACGTCGTAATTAAAATGAGATAATCGTGTGCAGCTTCTATATTTTGAATTGTTAGTCCTTCCAGCTAGCAGTCACTTTCTGTGATATTCTCTTGCATGTAGGGCTAGGAGGGTTGTTCCTTTTGGGCGGGCGGCTGGAGGGGCGGCCTGGGCGGCTCGGCGGAGGGGGGCTCCAGCGTCAACGACCGCCACTCGTCTGTCTGCGAGCGCGAGGGAACACCGTCCCAAGCTGCACCCGGGCAATCTAACTTTCAACTTTCGACAATTTTCAACAGTTTTACGAAACGTTCGATTTCGCGCAGTGTGCGTTGTGTTCCGGGCGCTTTGTAAAGCAATCGCCGGTCGTCTGTGACAATTACCGAATGGATTGTGAACTCTCACTCGTTTGGCATGATCCGTTTTGTGACGGTTGTGTCGACCATGCATCGCTGACCCCTGGCATTTGGCATCTTTAACAACTTAGTTAATCACGTGAATGTGGAGTATTAACTTATAGTTTGGCCGCGCACGTGTGATGTTCGTCTGCCGCTGACACGTTGATGGATAATCCGTGGCGTCCGCCCGCCGGTTTCGGTGACACATTGCATGTGTGAAAGTGTGTGAGACTGCATCGATCTAAAATAGACGTTTTTATTTAAGAACAATGCGCTAGGCGACATCAGGCACTTCCTAGTGCGATGACGACGCTTGCAATGTTGTGAGACTATTGTTTCCATTTTTGTGACTGAGTGCCAAGTGTTTTGGTATGATGGTTCGATTGGGGTTAGCAATGGTGGTGGGTGTGGCGCCTGCTTTGGTATCGTGGTGGCGCGGGCAGGGCATTCCTCTGCCGCAGCCGCTGGTGGTGTCGCCGTGCACGGAGAAGGGACCTAAGTCTTGGCCGCCTCACCGCTCGCCCTCTTTGTCCGACTGTCTGGAGAGCAGTAGCGACGAAGACTCCGCTCGATCGATTGTTTGTTTAGTCAGACCTAAATTAGTAAGTACTTTTGTTATGAAATTAGCGTAGCGGGAGGAATAACTACCGTCTCATAAAAATATATCTAAATTTAATGTATTAAATACACACACATTCTAAGCTGGTGTGTGTTATATCTGTTGCTAATTTTATCTGAACGGCTTTACAAATTTGCGTGATTATTTAGAATAAGACTGTAATATGAATGAATTTATAGATAAATCACTTGTAATAAAAAAAGGAAATCCTCCTAATCCGGATGAATCTGTGGTCACTTCTAGTCCTCTTTAAATCAGCACATTCATGACATAGCATTGTCTGAAAGTTTGTAAACACACACTAATTAGACACTTATTAAATTAATTTCAAACGTGACGGACTTGCAATCAAATAAACTGGAGGTATTACAAGATCGGATAAGGATATTCGCAATTACTGAGTCTGTTATGCAATAACAAACTTAACAGCAATATTGCATAGAGACTATAATGTTTTGCAGATGTGTGTACAAAGAATCTCGACCGGTCCGCGGACCACGGTGAAAGCAGAATATTTGCATAATATAAGATGAGATACATTTTGGTTAAAGTTATGGCGAAGAACGCGTGTGGTCCCCACTTCACAGGCGTCTCTCCCATGAATCACACAACACATTTCAATAAATTCTAAAAATAATTTCGTCTCGTAAAACTCCCCTATCGTTTCTTTTGATTTAGAGTTAAATAATCGTTATGTTAATTGACTGCGTGTGTCCCCGTTGTTAAATATCTATACTTATAATAAAACTGTAGAGAGGTCAATTCTGTACATTGAATATATATTCAAAATTATTATTGGAGGATAACTGGTGATCGATACTGATGCCAAAAATGCAATTAGTAAATTTTTTGTCGGTCTGTCTGTCTGTCTGTCTGTCTGTATGTGCACGCATGGGTCAAAAACTACTCAAGGGATTTTAACCAAACTTGGTACGATTGTAGTCCATACTCCTGGGCAGGTTATAGGCTATATAACATAACGCTAAAACACATAGGAGCTGAGCAGTAACGATAAATTTGAAGCAAGTCGGATGAAAATGCGCTTTCGAGCTCTTATCCTCGCATTCGTTGATCATACACCAAAAGTATGTATTACAAAGATGATGGTCTCCAAAAGATCTACAAAAAAGTCTTCAATAGTATATATCTATCTTTTATAAATTAGCCACAATAACGTGTTTGATCGTTAGGCATTTCTTCAAAGTGTCTCAACACACGACAACCCGGAGCGTGCATGGAGGGTAGTTTGACAAGATTTCTATAAGCAGCATTGGTTGCACCCGCTATATGTAATATTATAGTAAGCACATGACTTCGAAAAGACATTAGTGTGTGCCGGGATTTGAACTTGCGACATCTGACTTAACAGTCTAACGGTCATACCACTCGGCTATCAGTGCATTAAGTTCCTTGGAATAAGCGCACTTTAGATTTTAAAAATACAGATACGTAGTTGTTAGATATAAGTTTAAAGTAGGTATTATTAAATAATAATAATAATTAGTTTGTTTAGTTTTTTTTGGACAAACATCTACGGATCACACTTTTTTTGCGGGAATCGAACCCACAACCAATCACTCGCGCTCAAAAAAAATGCCAAGGATAAAAGACAACCGTGACGACCTGATTGGCGCAGTGGCTACACTGCGCCAATCAGGTCGTCACGGTTGTCTTTTATCCTTGGCATTTTTTTTTCTACAGCAGTTTCAATGTACAGAAACTCAGAAACGCACAAAACGGATTTATTTATGTTCTCTTCTTCAGTTATATATTATTTTCAATAGACTTTCTGTAACTTCCGTAATTACCGTTCAATTTTTGCGGTTTTTTTTTAAATACCGGAAAGTATTCTTAGTTAGATAAGTGGTTTAAAGATTTTTAACCTACTTAAAAAAGCCTGCCTGGTAGGTATTTTTTTCTGTTAAAAGTTCAATTTACTACTGGTCTTTTATCCGAAATACACGCGGACGAAGTCGCGGGCAACAGCTATACATGTAATAAAATATTACGGCATGGCGTAAAAACTACTAAATCGAATTCGCTCAAACTTAGCTAATATATTAAAAACAATTTAAAAATACTTTTGCTGTTTCCGAATTTCCACGCGGACGGAGTCGCGGGCACATCTAGTTACTAATAAAATGAAAGCTGTGTTATATTTATGTTATCAATTGTTTGATCCTTTAACCTTTTGTCTTTTGGTACGAGGCACTTGACTTTGCACATCACGACGATGGATTTGCTCTAGTTCTGTGTTGTGCCGTATCTGTCATTGGCTTGTTTAATCATTTATCATCATTTGTAAAAATATAAGACATCGTTCATTCACCTTTGCTATTACGAAAGTGCATCTCACGTGCGTTGGCGACGGCTCCATAGCGGCAGATGCTTTGCAAATGTCACGATATTTATGTCCGCGAACCGTCGCGTGCGCACCTCTCCGTCCATCGATCCCGTTCGATCTCCTAACAGTTAATCGTTCACGATCGGTTTTTGCGTAGCTCTCTGCGATAGTCCCGTGTCAGCTACCTTAATTATTTTTCCCGCGTGTGGTCAATAGTTGCGTTCGCGCAGTTTCTGTGTGTGTTTCATGCTTCTGGCTGGAGCCTAGTTAATCAGTGCTTATTGGTTACCCGTCCAGTTTAGTGCGTTCTGTTAATTAGTGCGCGTAATATATTTTTCATCGGGTTTAATGATGCATTATTTGCACAATATTTCGAATTATTAATATCGTTAGTTCATTTTAACCAATTGTTTTTTATTAGGTACGTTTCGTGTGTGCATAAAGCAATTAATTATGTAGTAGCGTATTCGTCTTTTTAAATCACCCTGACGCTATCTGTGATCAATCACTCGATATCCATTATTACCTCATTTATTACTTTTGATGATGACTCGTTGGCTTGAATATTTTCACTTTCAAAATGTGAATGATTCATGATGATTATTATTAAAAAAATGATATTGCTTGCAGTTAAATTATAACTAATTAATGTCGTACTTATAAAATACAAACTACAATATAAACTACTATTACGCTTTTTTATTTTTAAGGTTATCCTGGTGTATATTTAACCAAATAAATAAATAATTTATTCTTCCAAAGAGTACAAAATACATAATTATAGAATAAAATTAACATTAACTCGTGAAATTAAAAAAAAAATACCGAGCTCATATAACTAATAAGATTTTGAATTGACACTTTCATGGACTATCGTTTTGTCTACTATTAACTCCTGTTGTACTGACTCGTCTATTCGGGAATGCTCAGATGCTGATTCAAACAGAGTCCTTAGCACCGGCTCGTGACCCTGTGGCATCCCCAGCTCATGAATTAGGGATCGTCGAAAACTAGTCAGGCATTTACCAGAACTACTTCTAAATAATATTGGTATCATTCATGGATTTATAATAGTAAAATTTCATTTCCCGTTTCTAAAACAGCGAAATGGGAGTTTTATCTTTTAAAACGTATTCGACATTTGCTTATAAAAATAAACAAACGTTGTTGGACCTTTAATATTAATCGTGGCAGTCAATTCAAGAATTCTAAGGCCTTCTCTGTGCTAAATTTTACTACAAAAAATAATTAGTGAACATATGTATGTGCCGTTAATTTACCATAACTAAGTTTTAGTGCTTCGCTCCAAACGATCAAAGTAATTGATTAAATCTGACGTTTGCATATTGATGAGCTTTTAATTTTAGTGTCGTATTTAAACATGGTCTACTTTACGTAGTATTAGTTCATATCAATTATACTTAAGAATTTTAGCAATAATTACATGTCAAAATATGGAGAGTACAGATTTCAGCTGAACTTCATCTTCCCATAACTCTATTATAATCATCACGAATAGTATCTACAATTAAAAATGATCTTTAAGTGAAGAGCTTAAGAACTGTATTCTAGTAATGTGTATTTAAAGAGCATATTAGTAGTTGCGTAAGGCAGGTATTGTGTTGGATAGTGTAGCCGTGACGTCCTTGCACCTTTGTCTGGTGTCCGTTGTGTGGCGGAGAGCAAGTCCGCGATAGTATTCATACAGGAAACGCTACTAACTTGAAAAGTAGGCTTATGGAATAATTGAACAATGTGTCTATGGAATTAGAGAGGATAAGACTAAAAATCCTTTTTTTATTACTTACCTACCTAACCTATTATATTATATAAAATTCTCCATTTTATTATAATTTGAATAAAGAAGTATAGTTTTGACTTATTTAACTGTGATTTAACCTGCAAATTTATATAATTATGACAATATTTAGTAAGTATCAGTAATCATTTTTACCTGCTCTTAAAGTCCTGTTCGGTTTCCTAAATATTCGGATAAAAAGACCAAATCATAAATTACTGATCCTATTAACCGAACGTTCGCTTATTATTGTTTAAGGAAAATTGCATATAATCAGCATTCAATTAAAATATTAGAATCAAAAAATAATACTGGTTTTAGATCTTTGCTACCTTCGATCGCTAGCCTTAAACTTTCAACCTTGAAGTCTTGAACAAGGTCCTAAAGCATACCAAAAGCATGTCTATTTGCACGAATGTCGGCAGTCGATGCACCGAGATTACGCTGGCTAGGATCCATGCAAATTCGCTCTGAACCAAAGTTTTAAACTAGCGTAACCACGTGTCTATACCCTAGAGTCTAGTCTATTCTAATAGTTTAGGTACTCAGTCCCCAGTAAATGTATACTAATGTATTTTTTTTATTAACATTTATAAAACCGCGGCTGCATAAAATCTTCGAAATGGGCTATTTTATATACACCGCAAAACATACAGCTTGGTTAATCAGCCCGCAACAAATACGCAACCGTATTGCACCATTTTAATTTCCTCGTGAATTGCCCACAGCTTGCTTCATAGCTCTGGTATATATATTTACGTGACTTGTCGTAACCAGCACAGGTTTTACTAAACAGTTCTGCTCATTTTATGGGTCTCTACAAACAGACACGCCACACGAAGTCTATCAAATATCAAATGCTTATTCAATACTACGCAAAATACATTGATTTCTAGAAGACACTCAAATGAAAGCATAGAATCAGAAATTTCACGACATGCAAATATTATCTAAAGCTGTAATAATCATGTCACATAATGTCTTAATTGGACAAAATAGGTTACATTAAGATTTTGATATTTTATAATTGTTTTTTTCCTATTATGTTCGTTCGTAAGATTCACATAGCATATCTTTGGTACTTATATACTGTAATCGTGTTATATTGTGATAATAATAAATAATAAATAAATTTTTGCAAGATAATAAGAAGAAAGAGATTTTATGAGTCAGTTTAAAATATGAACAAAACACATTTCCCTCCTCACTCACTTAAGAGGTCCTGAAGGGTCCATGGGCCCTGACTGACTTCATTGGTGTCACAACTCTGATAGAGTAGGGATTTATCAGAGTTAAAGTTAATTATTCAAACTAAGAAAAAAGACTAACTTATTAATTTTGTCCCATATCGGTAATTATTAATTATAATAGTGATTTAGTTAAAAATTACTTTCAGTCAGCGAAGACTATCATAGGTAGGTAGGGACCTACATACCTATGATAGTCTTCATTGAACGGAAAATCGTGAAGTGTGTAGGTAGGTGCAGTGTTTATAATTTATATAAACTATTGGAGCTTGACAATGCAATAGTTTAGTTTTGCAACACAGTATAATAGTTACAAACTTATTTCGCGCATTTTTCTTCAGACGACTGTATGAATGCCTTGACTGGCGTCGTCTCCAAAGTTCGTTAAATATTGCAACGTTCGCTTCCCGGATGAGGCAATTATTCGAAATAGGTTTCATTTATACAGTTTGTCTGCGATAAACTTAAGACTTTCTTGGACTATTTCTCTTATAACGAGTTCGAGATATAAATTAAAAGTAGTTTTAAAATAATTAATTTATTATAATTATTTATGGATGTATTGTTAGAAGTAAAAGTCCTAATAAAATAAAAAATTGCAGTTGCAAAAGTAAAATAAAAAGATGTTAAAATACATGAGTTTTACATAAAAGTTTCTTAGCTTTCAAGGATCTGTCTTCAGTGGGTAATATCCACGCGTCTATCTTATGACTTAATTATTGAGTGTATTTTGAATAAGCTTCGTATTCGTAGATATAGCGCCTAATTCTCCGCTGCACTACAAAACTAACCGTACTTAGTTATGGGACAAATCTTAAAAATATAAACCAATAGCAAATGCAATAAATAATGTAATTAATTAGCATTATTGATATTGACGACAAAATGAAATCAGAAATAGTTGCAACGTTTATATAATTCCTTATCTAACACATTGTAATGTATAACTTGCTTTTCCTGTGATAAATTCAATGTCACTATTATTAGAATTATTGTATTCATTTGACAGATGGCTGTACAATGTACAGGCTTTTTTCGATAGTAGTACACAGTGACACCGAAGCAAACTTTTAAAACTGATATTATCCGTATTAACGATCTTGAATGTAATATAATTATTAAAAAACTCGACTTGCAACATAGTAATATTCCTTTCTTGTTAACCGGAAAACGATTACCGAAGTGTTTTCCTTCATAGTTGTATTTCCTCAACGAGATATGCGTAGCAGTCCAAAACAAAGCGCAATTAATCAAAACGAGGTTGGAGGTGTTAAAACTTATATGTTCATATCTCCAGCTTCGCTGTGTAATGATTTACGGCCTTAAGTCTGTCGAGGATAATTTTTACAACTAATTTATGTCATGAATACCATTTCGGTATGTGAAACATACCACAAATCAAAGTTTTCATATCATCATTCACGAAACATATTTAATGCGATGCGTTTCATCTCTTCTTCAGTCTTGGACTTTTCTTTTGTTTATTATACGCAAGATAATGAAATAAAATTAGGATCCATTATTTTCTACTCTGAAACTGTTTTTATGATTATTTTTTTCCCTAATTTTAGAATTAACTTTTTTGATATCTCTACGTACCGTAACGATGCGATGTCATTACGAAAGTGATAGCGACGAATTTTACGGCACGGTGTGACGTGCGGCCCAAGCATGGCGGTCACTCGCAGTCGAACGCTGGCGTCGCTGCAACCACACGTGTGCTTATTGCCCTAGCGTGGCAATTATAATCACAGACGCGCGTATAAGTTTTCGCGTTTTCCTAATGACTCTACCCTATTGTTCTTGAAGATACGTAAACAATCATTGTGATAAGTGTTTCAAAAGCAATCATTTATTGCTATCAATCAACAGCAGTTTAGTTGATGCTTACTAAAATAAAGAATGTTGGTCAAGGAGCGCCTAATAAAGTGGAAAATATCGTCGATAAGATAAAGCTATACTGCGACAATAAATGTTATCGCGATTGGTTATAGAGTGCAATTCGAGAAGAGCACAGTGCAAAAATTGCGTCCTTCCTTTCTATTCAAGCGGCAGAGACGATGCTGCAATCTAGTCGCCTGCGCACACAGAACATTTGTTGACGCGTGCGGCACAAGTGGGAATTCGAAAACAGAGCGCCAGAACGTTTGTTTGTTTTCTACGTATAAGTGCAACAATACCTGACGGATAACGAGTGACGCTCATCATGGGACATCGCTCTGAGCTTGCAACGCCAGACAATAGCGACGAGGAGAGCGGTGATGCTTTTACTGACGCAGATTTTGGTGATTCTGATGATGAAACAATCGTAGACCGTCACGACACAGCCAAATCTTCACACATACCCATAAATGAAACAATGAACGAAGAGGTCCAGAAAAGTTCCGCTACTAATGGCCATTCTAATGGTAATGTGGTGGAGGAACAACCCAGAATAAATGGTCGAAAGAATAGTGACAATCAAACGAGTGATGTTGAAAATCAAAACTTCGTTTTATCGGATTTGCGCAGAGATTCACACGGTGATCAGAATCCTTCGATAGTTGGCATTCTCGGAGATCAACAGAACCATGTACGTATGGCAAATTGTTTAGTGTTGACCTCATAACCTTCTTTGAATTTCGTATTGTGACATTAAATCTGAATTTATTTTCCGCTTCTCAAAACGCCTCACGGATGAGGTGACTCATTACCATCTGCTTCTGATATTCCTTTTCCTTTACTTGTGGTATGATCGTATACGTGTACTTTTAAAGGTTAATATAGTTAACCACCCAAAACACGCCTAGCTGTGAATTATCTTATCTCGGTATGTTTCGCTTCGCTCCGTGCGATTTGAAGGTCGCAGTCTATAAAGTTGTCTCAGGTGAACATCATTTTTATTAGTTGTAAGTCATTTCGTACGTACTGTCCGAGTGTTCTTGTGGTAAATACTATAAGTGGCTCACGTAGTGTTGTTTAAGGTATTATATTGGTCGTGACTGCGTGATGTGTGTTGCTACAATAGTAGTGGTCAGGTCAGAGCTATATAGTACGGTAGTTCGTAATCGCGGCGGGTGCTGCGGTGAGATGACCTCGAGCTGCTAGATTGCATCGATATGACGTTTCCGGAGAGCTTGTTAGCACTCGGCTGCAAACTCTTGGTCCTTTATGTAAGTCACCTCTAAACAAATGAACAGAACAATCATAGAAAACGATGGCTTTTTAATGCGGTTTGAATGGGGTATATTATAATTTTCTTTACATTTCTTAGTATTCTCATAATAATATATTAAACGGAATAATGGTCAGTGTACATGTGACATCAGTTAGGAACACTTGTGTGATGGTATTGTCACGTCTGGTGACTTCATAGTCGAAGACGTAGCTACGATGATGTCTCCGCTGGAGCTGTTATTTTGTCTGGCCGCTCGTATTTTGATTCTTTATGTAAGTAACTAGATAATGATTCTAATACGTAATGCCGCATGAACAAGTTTTCGCGAACATATTAATTACACAGATCTCGTAACTGTTTGGTCAACCACAACTGTGCTCTTATTCGTGTCCTCGACGTCCTTACTTTCGTTATAGTTATTTCTTCTGGTTTTGTTGTTTCGAATGATTATATTATCAGAACTTCTTATATAACCAGTTTTTAATAATTCCAAGTTACATAGCATGTGCCAAATGTGTTGCTTCGTGTTTATTTTAACTACAAATGTATTATGTCATCGACTGGAGTGTATTGAATATAATAACTGGAATGTTTTCATTCAACACGTGTGCTATGGTTCAGTGAATGTGCTGGTGATGTATGTTCGTCGCTGCCCGCCAGTTTCCAACTCATCCTTGAGTTATGTGTTTGTGCTAACAATATAAACAATTAACGTTAAACCAAGCAACAGTGACGATTTGTCACGCAGTGCTGACCAGTTGTCTCTACAAGTGTGACAATCGTTCTTTACACTCGAATAACGCTGTTGGTTATTTTAAATACGTTTTAAATGGTTGTAAAAGTTATACACAGCAAACATTTAACTTTTTATTACTTCTCAATCAATAAGATTTATGAGAAGATGCCAAACTATGTAACAGGTAATTAGTTTCACATTTAGCTTCTGTAGGTTTTATTACGACACCGGAAAATCTGTATCAAATGATCCGATAAATATACGGATAACTTGTATTGTGACTACTACACGCGGCCTCTTGTGACGAAAACCATAAAACTGTAAACTAATATGGTAATGGTCAAATGATAAATGGAGTGTTAGTTATGTATCTTTGTATCTCAATCGGTTTCAAGTGCAATAAATATGTCAGCGGATATGAAAACACAAGTAATGGGCGACCTGCCACTACTTGAGATTATCGCCCTGTAACTAGAACGACTCTGTTTATCCTTGCTGGCGTACGGTACGGCTTTCATTTATATTTGCTTCGTGTCAACAATGCCAATTGATTTCTAACGGTCAAAATACATTATTAATTTATCATCCGTATTGAGGAAGCTACTCGAACATTCAAGTACTATCCAAAGATCCTCATTTGGCTGTATAGTTTCTTTAATCGCAAGTGTCCACGGGTTTACAAGGATCGGCGACTGGGGAATGACCTTCACATCCTTAGCGCATTGTATTCAAGGATGATGTCACCATCGAAGGCACACGTTTTATTTACTCTGGCCTGCCATGTGGCGTGAATCATTCATTTTTTATGAATATTCTGTGTTGCAAATTTTTGGGAGCAATTGGTTGTGATGACGTCATTTTAAATAATAGTTATCAATTTTAAGAAAAGTTTGTCCTAAGAATATTTTATCGCATTTTTTTGTTATCACCGGTGAGCTCGTTCATTAATCGATCCGAGCATTAACCGATTGGGATATCTTTGTTTTAAAATGTTTTGTTTTCCTCGTTTCTAACTGATTATTGGTTTGTAACTATGTTTTATTGTATGCTATTTTTTATATATTTTTCCGATTCAATCTTCTTTCCAACTGAAACTGCATTTTTTCAAGACAATATGGCCATTCACGCCCAAACATTTAAAATCGATCAGCTGACTATAATGTAGAGCATAATTACTATACTAATATTTAAAATTCCTTGCACGTACGGCTTATGCCATGCAGTCGCCACCGGTTGGAAGCGGTGCTCGATGGTAGGAAGACAAAAGATAAGGTTATAATAATAGTCTACTGTAGCGAACTAAGGAAGGGCAGTGTTATCGCTACGTTACGCCACTGCTTGCTTCCCGCCACCCGTATTCAAATTGTAACTTTAAAATTTACGCCCGCATCATATGAAGCCGTGCATAATTTTTACATTAAAGTCATGTGAATTTTTTAACGACACTGCGGATAAAAGGACCATCCAACTCCAAGTTATTGATCTTTTTTTAAATTATATTTGTATATTGTTGCAATCTTTATCTCATCTCCCGAAAAGTTTGTACTAGTGTTTAAAAGGAATTCCATCTTTTGCATTCTGTTATCGAAGTTTAGTTTTCACCTTTATAACTCTTCAAAAGAAACATCATAAACTTGTCACACGTTTTAATTACATTTGTCTGTATTGTGCAAATCATTTCAATTTTTTGGTTGGCTATCGTATGTTTTAACGTTAAGCATCAATTGAAGAGGGTTTCCCCGATTCCGCACTCTGTGTGTGATATGTATTAGGTACGTCAGTGACCATGTATTGTAGGTTTTTGACGAGCACGAGTGACCATTCTAGAACCCACGCCTACGTTGTACTTAAATGTATTACCCTTTATTGCTTTACGCCATCAGAACACAAAAACGACTTACATAATTAACGCATCAAATCATTACCTAATGGATCTCTTGACGGAGATTTGAAAGTTCAAGCCTCAACAATTTTAATTGACATCATTTGGCACTTCTTGCCCTAATACCTTTCGTGATGTCATACTAGTTAGTTTAACAGGTTTGTCTACGTAGCAGACTGATGAGTTTAAAAACCAGGTCGTACGCAATAAAGGCATTGTTCTAAATTGCCTATTATTCACAAATGTCTCATTGCATCATATCGTTCAAAAAATATACCGTAGGCCTTTGTTGCTTTATTAAGACGGAATTAAATGAATTCTGCGTTATAATCAAAACAATTTACATAATACGCGATAACTGATCTTGTGTCGCGATTACAAAATTACTTTACATTAGATTACTCACAAATAGTAAAATATGTATGTATTCGTCCATAGTGAGAATCCAAACAATACTTTTTCTCATGACGCCGAAAACCAGTAACTAGATAAACCATGTCAACACCAAAGATTTGGTTAGTTCTTTCTCCGTAGTATCACAGATAAGCTTTGTTTATTAAATATCTTCCCGAGTGACAGCATGACAAGCTAATCTCCTCTTCACAGTACAATATGACGTTACCGTTGATATTATATCCACGTGGTTTAATTACGGTCACTTCCGATTCAGTTTCAACACCTTCCTTTGTGTTATGACATAAGGCCGTTAGCATCCCGCATATTTCATGCAACAACTACATATTTTAACATTACACGTAATAAATGTTATTTTATTATGAACTAGTTAATGTTATGTTAGGAAATTGGGGCAACGGATATACGAAGAGAACATTTCTTGTAGTTTTAAATAAACAGTGCTTGTTTCTTATGCGTTATTAGTTGAATAATTATATGATTATGACTTATTCTGACTTCATAGGATATTTACAACCGCTTAATAGTTGCAACACGTTCTATGATCGTCGATTAACTGTGTGTAGAAATCGACTAATTATAAACGTATAATTCTTGTTTGAAATCCAATTTCAGCGGAGCCGTGATATTTGTGATATCTATCAATGCATTGCATGCAGTTATTAAGTTCTTACGGACTTAATCTTCGATTCCTTGATCTTAATCTGGGAAAAATACATCATCTAAGTAAAAGTTTCGTGTTTTCAGATTATCTAGTAATTCTTCAAAGCTTCCAAATGACTTAGTTCAAGATCACTCTTCTCTCGTACCATGATTCTTTTGAATTCTTTTATTGCCTCGTTGGTCTAGTGGTCGCTAAGCGCGACTGCTGAGCAAGAGGTTCTGGGTTCAAATCCCGGGTCGGGCAAAGTGTTACTGAGTTTTCCATTAGGTAATTCTCAGTAGCAGCACGGAGTCTGGATTTGTGCCCGGTTGATGGCAATAGGCTCGCCCCCTATTACATTGGGACTTACAAGTTACACCATAACTGGCGAAATGTGGGTGTACTACATGTTCACCTCTGCCTACCCCTTCGGGGAATACAGGCGTGATTTTATGTTATGTTTCTTTTACTGTTTGATTGAGGAGCAAAGGTACAAACTCTTTAAACATCTTGTTGCAATATTCATAGTATGAGGTAATGGTAATTCCATTAGCACCGTCTCCTTAGATGACACTAACTGGTACGAGTGCTAATTGAACGCTCGTTACTTACGATGTCCCGCCCACTTGGTGGCTTGAGCAACATCGCCGTACGATGCTGGCAACGCTTGGGATTATCACATATTAATTAATCAGCGGCTACACTTGTTTGATTTCTTGGCGTTGCCAACGGTTGACTGAATCATCCGAGTCGTCGAATCTGTTTTATGTAGTCTGTGACGAACGGGATTTCGTTCAGGCAGGGTTTTATGCGATCTATATCTTATATTTATAGAGACTGTTCACTGTGCAGTTATAGTTTTGTATCCAAACGGGATCTATTTTGTGTATTCAAAAACAAGGGTCGAATAATTACAGAAGTGAGTGAGTGCAGTAAGTGGCACGAAAAGGATGTCTTATATTATGTATCTTTTATGTAGGTGTAAAGTGAAAGCTCATGTTCGAAAATGTCCTTTTGTTTTATGTGCAGAATGCGTAAACATAATCATATTAACGTTTGTCTCGTTTTCAGGCAGAGCAACGGTTAGCGGCACGTCGCGCGGCGCGTGCTGAAGCGAGAGAAATACGCATGCGTGAGTTGGAGAGACAGCAGCGAGAACAGGAGGACCATGCCGACAAAGCGTACGACATGTATTCTGGGAAGACACCAGGTAATTAACACACACTCAGTCTCATCTAGATTTAGTGTTACATTAAGTTTCTTCTATGATATATAACCTGTAGGCTACTAACAGCCCTTCACATAAGTCGTTACGTTGTGCGAATGCAGTTTATAGAAGAACCACGTCCTTTCGCTTACAGAGACGGTGGGCCGTCGCGGTACCACGCGACTGGCCGCGCTCAGCCCGGCCGGCGTGCACTCGCCGCGGCGCAGCTCTGAGGACTCTGCTGACGACACTTTTAGCATTAAAGACCTGAGGGTATGTTGTTACATTATCATTCCTTTTTTTCTATTTACCATGAGAGATATAAAGATATACCACCAGAAGCTATAGGTACTTACGCTTCTTTTCTTGTAATACAGCGTCGTTGAACATGAACACTTTTGACTCTTCCAACACTTGCAGGTGTATGTGACAGGAAAAAGGTTGCTGGGCAAATTTGGCGCGCTTTTGAAGCAGCTCTTTTATTGAATCTGTGGGTTCGACGCTGCTACGCTACTGTGAATTATAAATGGCATAATAAAAGAGGTTCAGATCAAGCCAGTCCGCAGAATCTGGCATAAGATAAACTATGTATTGCCAAGTACGACCCGATTGGCGCAGTGGCTAAGCGATTGGACTGCTGCGCTAAGGGTTGCGGGTTCGATTCCCGCACGGGACAAGAATTTGTGCGTTCCACAGATATTTGTCCCGAGTCTGGGTGTTTGTGTATGTGATATTACATGTTTGTGAAACGCACCCACGATACAGGAAAAATTCCTAGTGTGGGGCGACGTTTTAAAACAAAAAGTATCATAACTTATTGATTATGTATTTTGTTTCTAGCACGACTTGAAGGAGGTGGAGGAGAAGTTTCGTAAGGCCATGATACTAAACGCGCAGCTGGACAATGACAAGGCCGCACTGGGCTACCAGCTGGAACTGCTCAAGGACCGGATAGAGGAGCTTCACGAAGAGTACGCGCAACTACAGGTACATGTTATTGCATTTTGCCTAGTAGGTTTGGAAGACAATCTCTATGTTGAGCAACGATTTGTAGTCTAGAACATGTTCCAGTGTGTATGTGTCTAGAAAGTAGAGTTTACAATATACTAAGACAGTTTCATATGCAATACATAACAATAGCACGCATCATATTCCAGCGCGAGCACAAAGAGAAGTGCTCATCGTTCGAGCGTCTGAAGCGCGAGCACGAGACCGTGAGCCGCGAGCTGTGCGCGGCGCGGGCGGCCGTGCGCGCACGGGACGCCGCCGCCGCGCAGGCCGGCTTCGCCTTCGTGGACGCGCCGCCCGACTGCCCCGCCGAGCCCGCGCCTGCGCCCGCGCAGCCCGCGCAGCCCGCGCAGCCCGCGCAGCCCGCGCTGGCGCTCGTCAGCCACGGCGCCGAGCAGCTGCTCAACGACGCCGGGGAGGGCACGCTAGGTAACACGCATCTCTGTAGCACATACACACAAACACGCCTGTAATCCTGGAAGAGGTTGAAGTGTTCTCTGTTCCTCCCACATTTTACTGCTAATCATAGGTCACGTGTGGAACTGGCGATGTACGTCAAATAATTTATTCCGTCGTACATTATAGAATTTTATTATAATAAACACTATTAAAGGGAATCAATTTACCCATCACTCATTACGATTACAATTATTATACAGAATTGATATTTCATTATCAATAACAAATACAAACCAATATTCCAGACGTGCGGTTGCAAAAGCTGTTGAGTTCGAAGCAGTCGCTGGAGTCAGAAGTGCGGAAGCTGAAGCTGCAGCTGAACGAAGAGCGAGCGGCGCGGCAGAACGGAGTCACCAACCACCACGAACACGAGTACGAGAACGAACGTGAGTAGAACTACGTAATAAGATGTTAATTATGTTTTGGAATATACGACCTTAGTCAGAACAAAAAACGAATAATAACGTTTTTCTAAAAAAAAAAAATATTTCGTACGCTCCACCATCACGTATGAACATGAACGAATGAATGAATAAATGAGACGAATTTTGTTGAAAATAAAATTATTTTAAATGCTTTAAAGAAATCATATATCTTTAATGTCATCTTGTTATTAAATAACGAGCTTTACATAATGTTGATTGTTATGGCCAGTGGAGACGGCACGGAAGGCGGTGACGGAGGCCAAGGCGCGCGCGGCGCGGGGCGAGGCCGAGGCCGCGCTGCAGGCCGCGCTGGTGGCTCGCCTCGAGGCGCAGCTGGCGCGGCTCCGCGCCCGCCAGGACCACCAGGACGAGCACGAGGAGCAGCTCAAGCAGGAGCGACGCCGGCTGCAGAGAGAGGTAACCTTACCTACCACAGGCTTGTCGGAGGCGAGGCGCGCGCGGCGCGGGGCGAGGCCGAGGCCGCGCTGCAGGCCGCGCTGGTGGCTCGCCTCGAGGCGCAGCTGGCGCGGCTCCGCGCCCGCCAGGACCACCAGGACGAGCACGAGGAGCAGCTCAAGCAGGAGCGACGCCGGCTGCAGAGAGAGGTAACCTTACCTACCACAGGCTTGTCGGAGGCGAGGCGCGCGCGGCGCGGGGCGAGGCCGAGGCCGCGCTGCAGGCCGCGCTGGTGGCTCGCCTCGAGGCGCAGCTGGCGCGGCTCCGCGCCCGCCAGGACCACCAGGACGAGCACGAGGAGCAGCTCAAGCAGGAGCGACGCCGGCTGCAGAGAGAGGTAACCTTACCTACCACAGGCTTGTCGGAGGCGAGGCGCGCGCGGCGCGGGGCGAGGCCGAGGCCGCGCTGCAGGCCGCGCTGGTGGCTCGCCTCGAGGCGCAGCTGGCGCGGCTCCGCGCCCGCCAGGACCACCAGGACGAGCACGAGGAGCAGCTCAAGCAGGAGCGACGCCGGCTGCAGAGAGAGGTAACCTTACCTACCACAGGCTTGTCGGAGGCGAGGCGCGCGCGGCGCGGGGCGAGGCCGAGGCCGCGCTGCAGGCCGCGCTGGTGGCTCGCCTCGAGGCGCAGCTGGCGCGGCTCCGCGCCCGCCAGGACCACCAGGACGAGCACGAGGAGCAGCTCAAGCAGGAGCGACGCCGGCTGCAGAGAGAGGTAACCTTACCTACCACAGGCTTGTCGGAGGCGAGGCGCGCGCGGCGCGGGGCGAGGCCGAGGCCGCGCTGCAGGCCGCGCTGGTGGCTCGCCTCGAGGCGCAGCTGGCGCGGCTCCGCGCCCGCCAGGACCACCAGGACGAGCACGAGGAGCAGCTCAAGCAGGAGCGACGCCGGCTGCAGAGAGAGGTAACCTTACCTACCACAGGCTTGTCGGAGGCGAGGCGCGCGCGGCGCGGGGCGAGGCCGAGGCCGCGCTGCAGGCCGCGCTGGTGGCTCGCCTCGAGGCGCAGCTGGCGCGGCTCCGCGCCCGCCAGGACCACCAGGACGAGCACGAGGAGCAGCTCAAGCAGGAGCGACGCCGGCTGCAGAGAGAGGTAACCTTACCTACCACAGGCTTGTCGGAGGCGAGGCGCGCGCGGCGCGGGGCGAGGCCGAGGCCGCGCTGCAGGCCGCGCTGGTGGCTCGACTCGAGGCGCGGCTCCGCGCCCGCCAGGACCACCAGGACGAGCACGAGGAGCAGCTCAAGCAGGAGCGACGCCGGCTGCAGAGAGAGGTAACCTTACCTACCACAGGCTTGTCGGAGGCGAGGCGCGCGCGGCGCGGGGCGAGGCCGAGGCCGCGCTGCAGGCCGCGCTGGTGGCTCGCCTCGAGGCGCAGCTGGCGCGGCTCCGCGCCCGCCAGGACCACCAGGACGAGCACGAGGAGCAGCTCAAGCAGGAGCGACGCCGGCTGCAGAGAGAGGTAACCTTACCTACCACAGGCTTGTCGGAGGCGAGGCGCGCGCGGCGCGGGGCGAGGCCGAGGCCGCGCTGCAGGCCGCGCTGGTGGCTCGCCTCGAGGCGCAGCTGGCGCGGCTCCGCGCCCGCCAGGACCACCAGGACGAGCACGAGGAGCAGCTCAAGCAGGAGCGACGCCGGCTGCAGAGAGAGGTAACCTTACCTACCACAGGCTTGTCGGAGGCGAGGCGCGCGCGGCGCGGGGCGAGGCCGAGGCCGCGCTGCAGGCCGCGCTGGTGGCTCGCCTCGAGGCGCAGCTGGCGCGGCTCCGCGCCCGCCAGGACCACCAGGACGAGCACGAGGAGCAGCTCAAGCAGGAGCGACGCCGGCTGCAGAGAGAGGTAACCTTACCTACCACAGGCTTGTCGGAGGCGAGGCGCGCGCGGCGCGGGGCGAGGCCGAGGCCGCGCTGCAGGCCGCGCTGGTGGCTCGCCTCGAGGCGCAGCTGGCGCGGCTCCGCGCCCGCCAGGACCACCAGGACGAGCACGAGGAGCAGCTCAAGCAGGAGCGACGCCGGCTGCAGAGAGAGGTAACCTTACCTACCACAGGCTTGTCGGAGGCGAGGCGCGCGCGGCGCGGGGCGAGGCCGAGGCCGCGCTGCAGGCCGCGCTGGTGGCTCGCCTCGAGGCGCAGCTGGCGCGGCTCCGCGCCCGCCAGGACCACCAGGACGAGCACGAGGAGCAGCTCAAGCAGGAGCGACGCCGGCTGCAGAGAGAGGTAACCTTACCTACCACAGGCTTGTCGGAGGCGAGGCGCGCGCGGCGCGGGGCGAGGCCGAGGCCGCGCTGCAGGCCGCGCTGGTGGCTCGCCTCGAGGCGCAGCTGGCGCGGCTCCGCGCCCGCCAGGACCACCAGGACGAGCACGAGGAGCAGCTCAAGCAGGAGCGACGCCGGCTGCAGAGAGAGGTAACCTTACCTACCACAGGCTTGTCGGAGGCGAGGCGCGCGCGGCGCGGGGCGAGGCCGAGGCCGCGCTGCAGGCCGCGCTGGTGGCTCGCCTCGAGGCGCAGCTGGCGCGGCTCCGCGCCCGCCAGGACCACCAGGACGAGCACGAGGAGCAGCTCAAGCAGGAGCGACGCCGGCTGCAGAGAGAGGTAACCTTACCTACCACAGGCTTGTCGGAGGCGAGGCGCGCGCGGCGCGGGGCGAGGCCGAGGCCGCGCTGCAGGCCGCGCTGGTGGCTCGCCTCGAGGCGCAGCTGGCGCGGCTCCGCGCCCGCCAGGACCACCAGGACGAGCACGAGGAGCAGCTCAAGCAGGAGCGACGCCGGCTGCAGAGAGAGGTAACCTTACCTACCACAGGCTTGTCGGAGGCGAGGCGCGCGCGGCGCGGGGCGAGGCCGAGGCCGCGCTGCAGGCCGCGCTGGTGGCTCGCCTCGAGGCGCAGCTGGCGCGGCTCCGCGCCCGCCAGGACCACCAGGACGAGCACGAGGAGCAGCTCAAGCAGGAGCGACGCCGGCTGCAGAGAGAGGTAACCTTACCTACCACAGGCTTGTCGGAGGCGAGGCGCGCGCGGCGCGGGGCGAGGCCGAGGCCGCGCTGCAGGCCGCGCTGGTGGCTCGCCTCGAGGCGTAGCTGGCGCGGCTATTTTCGCCTCTATTAATTGTTATTAAGTACTATTCGACGTTCGACGGTATTCTAGGATGCTTGACTGTTATAAATATATGGTTTAATTTTCAGGAAGTCGTTGACTTCTGGGCCGTTATCAATAATGACGACAGTTAACGGTACAGTTGCGTATACTTTATTCACGGAGTGTGCCACCCTTTAAACGCAACCGATTACCAACCGAGGTGCCTATCACACTGGCCGAATTGTTCAGTGTTTAGACATAGGGGACAAAATTATTATCGTGGCGCCAAAAAACTAAGATGCGCAGACGCAATCTTTTCTGGAGTGGAGGGGCGCGCACACGAATACCCAGTGTGATAGGTGTCGTAACGCTCTATGCAGAATAATAAACTTAAAATATTCTCGTGAATCCTGCACTGGTGTGCTGTATATTACGTATAGACCAGCTGTATGTTAATAACAACTTGTAAATAGGTCTCCCCACTGTCACCGATGCCTGTTCCTTCAAATCCTTTGTAATAGGATTTAACTTCTTCGCATGTTATGTGTCAAAATTGAAGAAAACAATAAGGCCCTGTTTCGCCGTCTACAAGTAAAGTGTTGAATGGTTACTTCTTGATTAACGCTAATCGGCAAGTAAAAGTTATGAGTATCTTCTATTGTATCTCAGCTACAGGCCAGTTTATCCCTTGATTAACGCTACTCCGATATTGTGAAATTCGTATGAGTAGTTACGGGTGACTTTAAGTGGCGATTAGACTACTTGACACTTTACTTGTAGATGGTGAAACAGGCCCTAAATATTGCCATCGCTTATTGATGTCAAGTTTTAAAATAAGTCTGTACATAACGCTATTGCTACCTTACCCCTTTTAGCTAAATGCGACCTTAATACAATTACATAAGACTTGTTTTTATATTGCAGGCTCGAGAAGCTCTCAACCGGGTCGAAGAGTTGGAGACTGAGAACAGCCACCTCACCAAGCGACTAGACAAGCTCAAGAACGCCAAGTCAGCACTCCTGAAGGACCTGTGACAGAACTAAACGCTATGCGGCGCATACAATGCCGGCTCACTGCGCGACTAACGAACAGAATTCTGACACAAACAGCCATGTATTAGGAGGTATGCTATTCTTCCAATACGTAATAACCGTGATGAATACAACGTGAGTATTGCACAGCATACAGGTTGTTGCACAATTAAATAACATATTTTTTAAATTAAATACCTGACGCGTTTGATTCACAAAATGCGTCGTTGGAGTTGGTTGACGTTGAGTCAGGAGGATGTTTAACCGACACCTGTATAATATTGAAGTATTCAGTGGATAATAATTTAACATTCATATTCTCGACATAATAATTTGACCTTTTATCGTAATAACTTGACATTATTTCGTTTCTCCCTATATATTATGTTGATCATAAAATCGATGATGTCATAAAACTAATTAAATTGCATGCATTATACAAATCCTAACGTATCATCAATATAGTGTGGATTTGATTAAGAGTATCGCATGTTAAATGTGTATCATTTGGGCCTTAGTACAGCCTAATAACTGGAGGTGAGCATGTCGTTGACTGTGTTCAGTTACGTGAGACGCGTGAACTAGTTCACTAATGTATGTAAATATAAAGTTGTTCGTAATACTGTGGCATTCTTATCAGTTGCAATAGGCTGTCTACAATGTAGCCAAAAACAATATATAACAATATATATATGAAGAATTAATTAATTTCATAAACTAAAACTTTGTGAACTAGTTCTACTTATGAATGTAATGCTGGCATTTTTAATGTAACCAAGAGTCATTTAGATGAAAGTCGGGGACTTCATCCTCTGTAAAATGTTGATGTAAGGCTGGCTCAGACACGACCGCGGGGGGTAAGCTTCACACTTGAATATAAGTCTATATACATTTTGGATAGTTAGAAATATGTAGGAAAATGAGTCTGATTGAACACCGCCGTGGCCGTGCCGGAACCAACCGCGTATGGTGAAAAAACACTTGAATAAATAAATAAACTATGCCTATGAGTATGACACGTCATGTAATGTAATGCAAATAATATGGTTGTATTATGTATAACCAGTATATAACTATTGTAAATCGCTTGTATAACTGAATATTCCCTGTAAAGTATGAGAATAATATGTAAAATTAATGTTTTGTTTAATATTAATAAATAATTATTTATTTTAACTATGTTCGTATTTTTCTGTATAGTTATATGTAAGTTTTATTTAGCTTGCCGATTTCATTTCGCTTTCTTACTAATCTTATTTGGAGTGATCGATTTGTTACTTGCCATTGGTATCACAAATTCAAATATTTAAGTATGGACGCAACTCTTCATGCCCACGTCGTTCTGACGAGTATTAATTAATTTAATCAATTAATGCTTTTATCTTTAATACAATTGCTCAAAATTATATCCCATGAACAATGTGATAGTCAGTAGAGAACATAAACGTCCAATAGGATTAGGGACTCGAAGACACGGTTTTCGTGGGACTGATCATTGTATTTTTTATATTTGGAGATTGTTTTATTCATGACTACAAAGTTACCAAGCTGTTTATCTGATATCATTGTAAATTATTTTATCTTGTTATTGTGACATTCTTTTATAACTTTATTGTGACCATTTCGATTAGATCTCTAGTTGAGTGTCGACGGAGGGAAACTGATAAAACGTAGGGGTATTAACTATCTGACGATGTACAGGAGATTGTCGAACCTTTAAGTATACACGGTGGCTCTTTAGAAGTCTTACATACGATGGTTTGTTATTGAGAATATTATAGGGATAGCTTAATAACAATTATTTTTGTTATAATTGTCAAAGTTGCAATATTATTTATATTTACACTGAAACTTAGTGGTCAACATTTATACACAAATACCTAAGTTTAAACAATCATTTTTAAAAAAGTTACAACTTTGTGAAATTGATTGGTCCGGACTTACATTGAATAAATAATTTTATAAACATTACAAACCATTATTTTTTAAGTCTGTAGTTAAGACCATCAAAAGTTTAGTCGCCCCATCGTATAGTGGAATCGCTAAACAGACATCGTGTATGCAAATATAGTTGTAATAGTTGTTAGTGATGCTCACTTTTAACGTACAGTGCCATGGCGCACCAAAATGTATTAGTAATACAATAATTATGTGTATTGTAGTTACGTGTAGTAATGATTGGAAATGCGGGTAGCGGTAGAGACGCGCGCTTGTCAGATGTTTATATGTACAACGTATGGGTGTAATATGTATGTATATCTGTAGATTTTTATTAAAATGTTACTTACATAAGGCGCCTTTGATTACAACTCTACTGCCTGTTTTGTTTGGGCGATACACGCAGGATTTTGTTTGTGTTTTTATTACCAAGCGTTGGCTGCTCGCTGGCTCTCCTACATTCTTTTAATGAAATGGCGTCACATCCTACCAATTAATCGCCAACATGCTGCGCAGGAGCATGTGCAATAGCACATGAACTAGTAACATACATACAAATTGAAGTCCACCTAACGACTGACTGTTACCAGTGAACTTTCTCACCACCGACACATTCACACTGATGACAGTGAGCCGTCAATTTGTATAGAACAGTTTCTTAACAAAAATCTGCGTGTTTCGTAGTTGCAATGTTCAAATGTTCAGAATTAATTTTGCGTCTAGTCGATGTACCTTTTGCATGTATGTAGACAATATTATTGTATTTATTTTAGAGTTTACGAGCGATGTCCATGTATTGAACGGAATCAGGTGCTTGTTTCGATATGCCGCCACTTACAGTAATTTTTCAAAAATCAAATCGATTCGTCTTTAAAGCATTTTTTGACTAAATAATCGTCGAATGTCTAAAGTAAACTGAAAACGGAAAGAGCCATAACAGATATTACGAGTTAAAATTCTTACCATAGTCAAGCGCAAAGAAAACAGGCATGTGATTGATGAATAGTATTGAATTATTTAATAACAAATAGTATACCTAACTATACATGAAGACTTGTCTAATATTGTCTACATAAAAGCAAGTCAATATCTGGCGGCCGGCAAGCCGGCCTGCGCGGAGTTCGCTGTCAGTACCATTGTAAGTAGGGCCGTAATGTTTTATGTAAGATGTATGTATTTTGGTGCTGCATTACTAATTTATTTTGTTTTCAATTTAACTATGAATGACCAACTGTCTTTTTATATGAAGCGAAAACAGACTTAATATTGTATAAATTTGAATATTTTGAATAAATTTCGCTCTGCAAGTGTTGTTTTATTTTGTCAGCTATAAGACGTACCTACCTAGGCGGTTAATAGTTATTGCGCTAGTGGCAGAGGTAAATTTACTATGCAACACTGATCTGTCGCTCAAAAAGTTAATTACAAAGCTGTTACAAAGGAGGAAGAATGGGTACATTTTTTATAAACTTGACTGCCTCCGAGTATTTCCCATAATAATGTCCTCCAGACCGAATTTCGGTCACGGCGGCCTGTCTTAGCTGAGACTAGCCATCTGCGCAGGAGATATTATAGTGCACAAGTATGCGCGCAAACAAAGGTGCACTCCCTATTCCCTCACTCTCATAATCCGATGGGACGGTAGACCGACACGACCAGAGAGAGATCAGGCGCAGGACCAACAGCTTTACGTGCCTTCCGAAGCACGGTGGGGTCTCGACATGTGAAAACGGTCACCCATCACAAGACTGACCGCGGCGAGCACGGCTTAACCTCGCAGATCGACTGATCTGCCGGGTAGCCGGATAGCTACGAGCCCCACCCGCGACTGTGTGCACAACCGGCCAATCAGTTAGGTCACTGCCTATAACGTGGCCATGTAATAGTACAAATGGATTAAGTTCTTAGTGTAAATAATAAGACGGCGTACTTGATTGAGGTCAGAACAGTAATATTTCATTTATTCCTCCTCACAAAATAGATTTATCTGCTAAGAACAAGTATAACTTAGCAAAAATATCTTTGATCTAACACAGCCTGTTTGAATGTGAGGAACTGGTGTCTGTTGTAAGTTAAATCCTGTATTATAGATCACCATGTCCCCACCCTAGAAATCAATAGGGATGTGCAAGGAGGAAGAATGAGAAGTTGCTGGTGTTCATTGTTCAATAATGGCACAGGTATTAGCGCACCTAAGTATACCATGCACCAATAACGACTAATGGCATGGCAATAGGCTCTCCCCTTGCTACATAGGCCATGCGATGTGTCAATATTGCCTATAACTTTGGAGGAGACACATGGTTATGTAGGTAGGTACCTAAACTACTATCAACCTGTATACAATTTCGGCAGACCACATTTATATAATATTCTCTAAATGATGACCGAACAACCGTCATTTACTTTCACTTATTTCCGACAGGCAAATTATATTAATAACGTTCGATCAATACCCACCTACTTAGTAAATGCGCTGTCGATAGACCTTGACTGCATTGGTCCGCTTCACCGGATATATTGATTGATACTATAAATATATTACGAAGGCTGGTTTTAAACTTACTTTCATTAAGGATGGGTTATGTTAAGCCATAATAGGTAGTTATGTAGTCTTTTTCATTATGTCTCAAGGTCTCAACTACCTTCAAGCAGACCCCACCTCGATTTATTACGAAATTATTGTTGCGTGTTTTAATATAAAGTGTAACGATGAGTTAATAACAATATGAAATAATCCCGGGCACAAATACTCAAGACTTAAAACAATATCAGACAAGACACAAATGTTTGTCTAATGTAGAAATGGTGCCCGGAACTCTTATCGTTGCACTTTATTCTTTCAGCCATTGCGCTTATCATGTCATCACATGCCCTAAATTAAAATAATAAAACAACAGAATAACGTTCTATCAAATTTATTACGTCTATGAGAATGGTACTTCTTAATCATAAAATGAAAACAAAAAGATGAATGTTTATTTACAATGATCTGGGTTTCCTGAGAATATGGAAAGAAAACTAACAAAATGGTAAAAAAGAAATATTAATTACTGTATAATATTACTTAATACTTAATTTTATAAGAGTCAAGCCCAAAGAGATGACGAGATTTATACAAGTTTAAACATCAGAGTAATAGTTACATTATCTAGAGAAAAAATTGTATATACACAACACATTCCTTTCAGTCTGCTTACCCAACAACATTAGGACCAAAGAGGCAATTTTCTTAATTTAAAAATGTTCTAAATATAGTTTCGATCTCGGCTCATGTCCATGCCAATGTAACCTTACCAGACAAATGGATGTAACTTTTTAATTAAAACCAGATCATAACACAATTCTAAACATTTTGAATTAAGATTTTTGTCCATCAAACACAATAAATCATATTATATAATGGAGATGATATATTAATTATAAAAAGAAACCATTTGAAGACCAATACCATACATTAAAAATTGTATGAAAGACAAGCTCTGCTGACTACTCCTGTTGGATTCAATTCAGGGAGAACATAAAACAAAACAAATGGTCCCTAATCACTTTCATTAATTTGGTCCATACAACTTACTTAATTCAATTGCAAAAGTATAGATTGACGTAAATTATAACATGGATATAACATAAAATAAATAAAGTTATATTTTTTATCCCACAATACATATAAAACACATTTCTCCAAACCTACTATTTATTCTATCATCCATCACCATTTGTCTATTACACATATTTAGCATTTTCTACAATTTCAGTCGTGATTTTCGGAATTATTTTCTTATAAAAATTCAGTTCAAATTGCTTTCAATAAAACTCCTAATCAAATCATATGAACTACCTAGCCATTGATCACCCTCATAAACCTTTGCTCTTAGTTTTATAAAAAAACCACACCATTCATAGGTGAGACTCATTAAAGCGTAAACAGATGTTGAGATTATATAAATAAGGTTTTATGTACAATATCTGTATCTACAAGGCTAAAATAAGATGCTAAAGTGAAACAATTACATGAGAGCTGATTCTGAACAACATATTTGGTTGTAGCACACAAAGTGTAACTGTTATAAAACTATAGTGCAGTCTCTTTGGGCTCAATAGCTTCGACTTACATGCTACAGAACACTAGCTTACGGTACGGGGTGCTGGCTAGGTGTGAGGCCTCCATGCTCCGGACTGTGTTTTTGCTTTTTCCTCTTTTTCTCCTTTTTCCGTTTCTTACGTTCTTTGTCGTCGTCGTGCCGCTTTTGCTTTTTGTGTTTCTTCTCATATGTGTCAGGGTTTGACGAATCTGTAGGATAAATAATTAAATATGGATTACATAGGAAATTGCACTCTGGTAACAGCCTATGTAATAATGATGCATCTCACTGTAGAAACATAGTTTAACAGTTAAAAGTTGGAGTTTCAAGTATATCATTTTATTGTTATAATTTTTGTAATGATGAATTCATGTTCATTGTGTATTGCAATATATTTACTTTAATACAAGCAAGATTTTTTTACCAATTGATAGTTACACATACAAGAATAGCATTATCAAATTGATAATTTTGTGTCTTACTGCCGCAGAGACTATTTAAGTGGTATTAGACTCCCCAAATAAATAACTATAGTAATAGATGATACCAAAGTGTTGTTTACCCATACTTGAAAAATTATGACATTAAAATGTAATTATAATAATAATATCTAGGGATACACACATAGTCATCTGATCCCAAACTAAGCAGAGCCTGTATTATGGTAACCAGACAACTGATACACATACTTATATATTTCTAAATACATACATAATATAGATAAATCACACCCAGACACAGAACAAATGATTATGATAATCACACAAAGATTTTTTCTGGGTGGGAATCAAATCCACAACCTCTGGTTTACCAGTCAGGGTCTCTAACCACTAGACCCATATGTGTGCACTAAGTAGCACTGATAGCCGAGTGGAATGACCATTGGACCGCCAATTCAAAGATCGCTAGATCAAATCCCGGAACACACCAATGTATTTTCGAATTCATGTATGTACTATAAACTAGTTATCAGATGCTAAAAAGTAGTGTGTAAAGCCATGTCAGCGGCCTACAGGCGGTTTAAGCTCTGACACCAGGTTGTTCATCAACCATACGATAAGAAGAACAGGCCAGTCCCATTATTACAACATTAAAACTCTTGCATTGCACATGAGTTATGGATGGTCACCTTTGTATCTCCTAGCAACTTATAACATTACTAATAGACATAGTAATGAGCTTATACTTACTGCTTCAAATTAATAATGATTATAGGGAGTAATAATTATTTATGTACAGCTCATATAGTATTATAATCATTACTATTTAAGTGCAAACTTTCAAAGGTTGACCTAATACGGTTGTTAAATTATAAACCTCAGCACATAAGAATATTTGATAACAAAAAGTAATTATTAATGACCAATTAAAACTAGTAACAGCCTTAAGTTACAAAATCCATAACCATAATCCATAACCACTATACATAACCATTTAGCAGTTGTGAAACAGTATTTGTAAATTAAAAAAGATATAAAATTGTATTTTATCCGTGACCTCGACCATGTAAATTTCAAATGTTTTATAGCCTTCTGCGAAAAATGGGCTATCAAACACTGAAATAATTTTTCAAATTGGACCAGTAGTTCCTGCGATTATTGCGTTCAAGCAAACAAAATCTTCAGCTTTATAATATTAGTATAGATAAGCATAAGGCATTATTGTATATTATTGTAATGTAAGTAATTATTGTAGTGTAATTGTAAAACCAATTTGATATTGTACCATTTATCATGTCATAAATAGAGATATTTATATTTTGGTAAACAATCATTCAAAATGTTTCACTTGTTACCTTGTAGGGGTGTTTCTTGTCCCGGGGGGACTCCATCCTTATGCTTGTGCTTCTTGTGTTTGGTCTTATGTCGCTTTGGTGGTGTTGCACTAACATAACGGTACTGTTCAGGCAAAGGACCTGGGTGCAGCCGGAAGCCAGCCAGCTGAGCACTGCTCAATGGCAACAGTTCCTTACCACCAATAGGCCTTTTAGCTATCACTGACCCTAAAGTACTATTATCTTCCTGTCCAGGCCCATCTAGGATACCAGGGAGATTAGGAAGAAATGACGACAAAGATTCCTTTAGTTTTTTACCGTTAAATTTACTATAAGAGTGCTCAAGTCCATAATAAGCCATTAAATTTGTTGCGCCTGTGAGTTCACATTCTCCTGCAAATAACATTTTACTGTGTTATAGCTTGTAAATAAACCATTATAACAGTTTTGATAAGGAGTAACACTATACCTGGAGGTTCTTTCATCAAATAGAACGGCCCACTATGCACTATAGACGGGTTCTTGCCGAGTGAGATAGTAGTTTTGAGTGTTCCAGAGGAGTCCTGACGAGAAACCACTGGTGACCTCGCGCCTCGCGGCGAGGACTTCGGGGAATATGGTTCTACTTTTCTAAACTGATCAGACATCATCTTGCATCTGCATTGTCTACATAACAAACGTAAAGAAAATAAATCTCACTAAAGAAAACGATAAAAACTCAACACCCTCACTTCGATGAACCTTTTGACAAATTTGCAAAAAAAAAATGATGAGGAGGTAGGCAAGTCAACGAAGTAACTAAGTTACTGTTTAGTCGATAAGTTCGTTTATAATAGCACTAATTTTAAATAAAGTTTATATCTTTTATTTCGTATAAATAGAGAAAATTGTCGTAAAGTCATTACATCGAATAAAATAAATAAATATATGCAATTAAGACCATTATTTGTTCTTAATAGTCGACTAAAATAATGACATCTAGAAGTTTAGTATTCCATGAAATCCCTAACAAGTGAAAGGAAAAGAACATTCGATTGCTTTGGATACACGCATATGAGTAAATATTAAGTTAGAAAGCTATGATTTTAAAGTTACCAATTATTACTAAAAATCCTTATTAAATTAAACTAAATACATAATGAGATAAAGTTAATGAACTTAATTCACTCATGTTAAATGACTATATTATCCTGTCTATGGTTAAAAACCACGTGTTCATGATTAGCGCAATTCACGAACGGAGAGTTTAAAAAAATAAAATTTAAGAGGTAAAAATTTAGTCTATGGTTCATGAATTAGCTTCTCGTAATACGCTACGATTTTCGATAATGTGTTTGGAAATAAACAAGATATCGGGGTTAATTTAGTTTAGTTTGTGATTATTTGTGTAATATAAACCCTCAAAAATGATCGTGAATTGTGATTTAAGTGGTACAACTACACAGCAACGCTTTTGATACCACGATTCCTCGCTGTGCGGAGTGACGCCATTTTACGGGAATGATCAGCCCGCGGCAGCCTCATACTAAACCTGATGTAAGGATTGCTGTGTTCAAACGGATGCATGGAAACGAATCTTTATTCTTGCACTCGTGCTGGACGGACGAATTCCGAGGTACAGATCGTATATTTATATTATTGTTGATACGATGATAATTCAAATCATGTTTCGATTTCCTCTTGTTTGAGCGTCTTTTGTTTCCTAGTAGTCAAAAGCACGTGTTTTATTTTTCCAGAAAACTATGGAAGATGGTAATATTGTCAATACGAAAGACGATAAAAACACATCAGCGTCATTGACAAACTTATACGGCGAACGCCCTGCTAAATTAACCGTCAATGGGCACGAATTCGCTGGCGAACCGTCTAGTCCGCCCGACGAGCCGTTCGAACAGTGCCGGCAGCCCGCCGATACTTCTATCGACGACAAGTTCAAGAAACGTATTAACCCTCTTAGAATACATCTTGGAAAACGACCTTTTGTAGATAACTCTCTTCAATACTATAGTACATGCAAGAAAAGAAAGCCTTCATTGAATAAAAGTTGTGATAGCAGTACACCTGCAAATTCAGTGCCCAGAGTGCCCAAACTTATACCTAAGCACATAGATCGTAGTCAATTTCATAATGCATCATCACAAGCAGAGAGTGATGCCATCAGTGAACGTGACAAACCTGTGCCTCGGCTTGTGCCTAAAAGCCAACTTCTACAGTTCAAAAAGGGTAAAGCTGAAAAAGGAGCCCAGTTGAAAGAGTATGCACAGAGCTTGGGTTTGCAGCCTATGGTGAAGTTTAAGTGTCGGAAATGTTGTTCAATGTCATTTAAAACCTTGGCCATGTTAAAAGAACATCAATTGGTATGTCGAGCACAAGCAAAAGAACCAGCACTGAGCCCTGAGGCAGCGCCCTGTCCTGAGCCCAATACCAGTGGACCATCTAGAGTAACAAGAAAAGTATATTTGTGCTCAGCTTGTGGAACTTATTATGAAAACTGGAATCTCTTTTTGCACATGAGAGAAGTACACAATAGACACATTTGTCTATTTTGTTTAGGCATGTTTTCAAAAGCAGAGAAACTGTCATCTCACTTAACAAATAAACATAATGTGAAAGAGTTTAGCTATGACAGTAAAGAAGAATTCTTCAATGTTTACAGTGGGACTTTATATTTGATGTGTTGTGTATGTGATGAAATATGCAGTGAACAAGATGATTTTTTCAACCATGATTGTAATAATGTTAAGCCGAAACCTGTGCCTGTTCTTATTAGCAAAAATGCTGTCAAATCCAATAGCATAAAGAATGCTAAAAGTATAAATGAAGTGTCAGCTAATGGACCTACAAGTATAGTAAAAGAATCATTAAAACCTAGTAGTGATAGAAAAGAAATGAATGATGTTAAACTTGAGACTGTCACATCTCAAACACATAAAACTGCAGCTATAACACCAGAGACAAGCACTAGTGAACCAGTCATCAGTGATACAAGTATTAGCTCTGAGGGTTCATTAACAACTGGTAAAGACACAAGCAACACTGTTGACTCTGGAATGGAACTTGAGAGTTCAGATGCTAAGCCACTCTCTAGTCCAGTTCGTCAGAATACCTGTAGTCCTGAGAGAAATAAACCAATGCCACTTAATGGTGATGAGAGCTTAGAACATTCAGATGAAAGTGATTCACATGTGTCAGATGAAATTAATGAACCCATCAAAGAAGCTTCACCTATTAAAAATGAAGAAATAGTTTGTCCTCCTGTTGAAAAAGAAAAAGAATGTGGTATAAAGTTAAAATTAAGTTTAAATAATGCAAAGTCACCAGTTATTATAAATTCCACTGTAGATCCTACTATAGGACAGAAAAAAGTACATAAACCCCCAACACGTGTAAGGAGGCCACCAAAACGATATGAGAAGGAAACACCCATAGAGCCTGTGGGAACTCCCAAAACACCATCAATAAGAATGACAATATGTGATAGAGCTGACAGCCCCTTTGTAAAAACAACTATATTTGAAAATAATAAAGAGACTACATTGAAAACTCTCTTGAATAACAACTCTGAAAGTGCATGTAAAACACCAGAAATAAAATCAGAGAACACAGTTAAAACAACTATTTATGATAATAAATTGGAAGATATAAATACATTGAACAGGGTACCAAAGTTGACAGTGAGAGTTCCTAAAGAGCTATTAGATAAAGATTCATCCAGTGATTACTCATCTGATAGTGATGTTAGTGACAAACTGACTGTAGATGAAAATAACACCACACATGAAGAAGAGAAAGATAAAACTCAAGATGAATTGCAAAATACCCAACCAATTATGAAACCTTTGTCACCACCTTCAGAGGTCAAGGTTGATGAACCTCCACAAGTTGATGAAGATGTACAAGTAGAGGATGAGAATCCAGATATCAAACCAGAGCCCAAAGCTGAACCGGAAGCTGAGCAAGAGCCACCTGTTGAACCAACCGTTGAGGAACCATCAATTCCTGTAACAGAACTGTCTTTAAATAGGCCACTGGATAAATATCCTCTTAAAGACCTACTGAAAGTATTCTTAGCATCAACAGTTTACAGTTGTATATATTGCAATCATGTGCGTAAAATTGCTGTAAATTGCGAACAGCTTGCTTTACACATGGTTGCTCAACATCGCTTTGCAGCAACTGTTGACAGCATCACCGCTGAGGAGCTCATGCCAGAGACAATTACTGCTAAACTTAGGACAAGTGCTTCAGAACTTAGTGCAGTCTATATAAACTTAGATTCCTATGACAGTGTAGATAAGTGTGATGAGGTACAATATGACTACAAGTTTGAATGTTTTCAGTGTTATTTTAAAACTGCTATCCATAAAGATCTCTATTTACATAATCGTAAAATGCATCAAAAAACTATCTTACTGTGTGTTATGTGTAAATCTAATTTTTATAGTTATAGTGAGTTATTATGTCATTTATGCCCTGGAACATATGATTCTGAGTATGAAATTAAGTTTAGATGCTGCTTATGCAATGTAGATGCTATCCCATCACCATTCAGATTGATGGTACATTTACGAAAGATTCATCACACCTGCGATGTCTGCTTGGAACTCTGCCACAACCAACCTCGCCTCTCCAATCACGTATGGAAACATAAACTGCACCATTTATGCTATAGGTGTGGGATCGCATATAGAAATAAGCCGGACATAACAAATCATTTATTTTGGAAACATGGCACGGAAAGTGTGTTGTGTAAAAAATGTCTACAAAAGAAATGGCCCCATGTCTATCATTTCTGCACACCTCCTGCTATATTTGTTTGTGAAGAGTGCAGTTTGCAATTTACAAAAGCGGTGTACCTAAAAGTTCATAAAAGATTTCATGCTGGGGAGTTTCCTCACATATGTACAGAAGAAGGGTGTAGTGAGAAATTTGTTTCAAAGAAACTTCTTGATAAACATTTAGATGAACATAGGAAAAAATTACTGACTGAAACTTTAAATGAAGTAAAGCCTACTGTGCCAAGTGAAGTAGTACCAGAAGCATCTAAAGATCCGGTTCCTGTTGTGGATTTGGTAGATACTAAACCTAAAGAGGAAGCTGGGACTTCCGAAGCTAATGCTGAGTCTGGAACTGAGCAGCTAACCAAAAAAGAGAAAAAGAAGAAATTGAAAGATAAAGATGCCCTTTTGCTTGATGTGAATTTACCAGCATTGAATCTCTCAGAAAGCGACAGTAGTGATGAATCGGATAGTGGTATTCCACCAGTTATTAAAAATGAGAAAACGGAAGAAAAGTTACTAGAAGAGACTCCTAAAGTTGATTCAACAGATACAAACCACACCGAAGTTGAAGAGACTCCTAAAACCGAGGAGAAATTGGAGGGCCCAGACGAAAAGCCTGACGAACAGCAAGTACTAGACATATGGGACAATTTCAAAAAATACCAGGCTAAAGTTGAGAAGAAGGAAAAATCTCCTCCATTAGTTCCCATCAGAAAACACGTCTGCGAGTCTGACCACGATTATTGTCTTGTACCTACTGACATGAATGGAGATGAAGATTTGTTTAATAATAGTGATTCTAAAAAGAAGAAAAATAAGTCTCCGAAGAAACAACGTGGAGATTTATCGTCAACTAGTAGCAGCAGCAGTGATACTGATTCAAGTTGTTCATGTGGATCCAACTGCAGTTGTTCATCAAGTTCGGGCTCATCTTCATCTAGCTCCTCTGACTCCGATTCATCGGAAGATTCTGGCAATGAAAAGAAAAAGACTAAACGTATTAAAAAAACATTGCCCAATAGAAGATGTAGCACTGGTTCAAATGTTGATGTAATGGGTATGTCTGAAACTCCAATATTGATTCCTGAAAAGACTGAGCCACCTATCGCCGAAACAGATCTTGAAACTGATGAAAGTGAAACAGATGAAGAATTTTATGATGAACATCCGCAAAAAATTGCCAATAAGTTGTATGAAGAAAAACGTAATCAGTTGATGAATGTTTCGTCGGTTGCACCGTCGAATGCTGGGTCTATCTCCGGTGAAGCCAGTCGACCTACTACACCCATTAAGCTAGAAGAAAAGGAAGATAAGGAACCTAAAGAAGAGCCCGAAACAAAAGTTAAATCATCTAGTAGTAAAAAGAAAAGTAAAAAGAAAAAGAGATCCAAGAATTCCAAAAAGCATGGGCCTATTAAAATTAACATTCCTAAAGATGTCATAACTAAATCTGAAGTAGAGGTACCACCACCTTTAATTCCTAATAAAATAACAATTTCGTTACAATCTAATACAGTACAAATTCCAGAGGCGCCAAAACCTACCCCAATTGTAACAGAAATGACTACTACTCAAGCGTCGTCCGTCGAAAGCAAACGAGCGTCAAAACGGAGACGAGTACCTAATAAGTTTTATGGGTACTCAAGTGATGAGGAAGCTCCACAAACTCCAGTTACTGCATTAAAACCACAACAACCACCAAAACTTGAGTGGAGAAAGGAGGATTTGCCATCCCCAGTGACCCACAAGGCAAAGAAAGAAGTACCATCAACTGTAATTTCTAGTAGATTGTATTATACAGACCCTATAAGGTTGACTGCCCCTATACCTGACCCTGAGCCGCCGCGTATCTTAATGAACACTGAATCAATGGAGTCTAGTGACTCCGATTCAAGTGACGAAGGAAATTTAGAGATATATCAGCCTAACAGCCAAAATTCCGTGCCTCCGCCTCCGACATATCTAAATTCGGGCACCTCCAGCTTGCCGTACGCGTTCCAACGGCCTGCGGTGCGGGAGGCGCGAGAGGGAGAGAGTGTGTACTGCTACTGCCGATGTCCGTACGACGAGGTGTCGGAAATGATCGCGTGTGACGCAGAAGGCTGTCCTATTGAATGGTTCCATTTCGAATGCGTAGGTATCATGGTACCGCCTAAAGGCAAATGGTACTGTCCCGAATGTAGGAAAAATCAAAGTTTCTCAGGTTACAGATAATTCTAATTGAAATTTAAGTGTATATAACATTGCTGTATTGTTATTATATCTGTATATAACTTATTGACGATTGTAGATAATTTAGGCTTTACCTGTATATCTTTGTAGGTAGTTTCTGTAAGTTTTAGGTTATTAGGTCTGAAAAAAATGTATCATTGTTATAAAAAGTACACGTTATGCTTGATACCGGCTGTGCAGCCACATCTGTAACCTGGCAAATTGTTAATGACATTAACCTACTGCAGCATGCGGAAATATAAATCCGATTTTTGATACCAATTCAAGCAGTTTTATTTAAACTTGAACCTAGTATTACCCTTGGTATTAGTATTTAGGTGAGCAGTGATTCAAACCCTAGATTCGCTTGTATCTAAGATTCTGTTATCATCACACGCCGAGATTCCTTTAAAAAGCGTCGTGCTAAAAAAGGAAAAGCAAAACTTTCCGCCCAACAAGAACAACTTTGCTTTAGGTTTAAAAATTAATTTAATTATTACAATGTAAATTAACACGGTTTCTTCAAGTTACCCAAACGATACGACTCCTAACGTTGGTAAGTGTGATGCCATATCATAGTATTTGGTTTGAATACACGCTCGCTTTGGATTTAGTAACGAAGACTAGAGAAGTCTGTTAAAAATATAGCTTATTACTCTAAATAATCAGTGATCAAACTGTATTATGTACCTTTGGAAAATAGAAAGGCAAGTATATCAGCATAAATAGTACTTATGGTTTTTGTAATTTGTCTGTAAGTGCTTAAAAGTAAGTTACGCGATCTGCTTAACTTTTAGCGAGTTTATATCCTGTAACTAACTATCTTATCCATCGCGTTATTATGTATCACGGGGTAAGCAGATAGGTACATAATACAGATTAACTAGTATGATCTTTAGAAAATAGGTACTCTATTTATGAGAATGAATATTACCAATCACCGGTGGAAAAATATAATACCATACTTACCACTTATTTAAAATGAAGAACTTACCTAAGACACTTGCATTAGTACAAACCCACGCAGGTACTTTTATTCTGTGCCCACATCTCTGCGTGACCTGGGATCAAAACTTAGACGACACGTTCACAAGCCTCGCGTAGTCGCGCACTACCTCCAATTCAATATAATATAGTGTGTGAATGATTTTTAATAATTCCCCCTAGGTACATCCCATTATGATGAAGAAGTTATAATGATAGATATTATTGTTGGTTAAGGTGTATTACATTATCAGTCATTATTAAAATGTAGTTATCAGAAGAATTTTGTTTTAAAATCGCTGTATTTTACTGCTCTCCATAAGAGTCATAATTTTATACACACTGCCTTTAGAAGGCTCTCAAAATAAGTTTTTAATCTAAACAAATTGCCTTTTTACACAAAAACCATAAATCTATGGTTAACATCAATGTCACTTAGACAGAAACAGGTTATATCGAGGTTGTAGTTGATTAACATTATTTGCAGCAACACTATTACATACTAAAGTAGCAGTAAATATGAATTTATCTCATCTATGCCCCAATAAAGAGCAGTGCAGCAAGTATGGTAAGATACATCAATACAATTTGTATCAGTTAACTATGTAATACAAAAATCGGTATCGTATTCAATGAATAGTAAACATAAGAAAACATGTCTATTATTAGCATCCTAATAGGTTTCCAATAGTTAAGATTAAATGATACTTAGTTAACTAACTACATAAATTAAATACGATTTATTAGTAAGTAAGTAATAGTCTATCAAACAGTGCATAGTAATGATGAAATTCAAATAAGTTGTGTAAGTATAGTGTTGAGTGCTGACTATGGATAGTTACTTACCTACCTGCTACATAGTTACGCCTGTTTCCCAGAGGGGTAGGCGATCTCTACCTACTAGTATTACTTATTGTGTATGGTATGGATGAAATAATATGAGAACACCACAAAGGTAATCATGTGTTTTTGTTGTATGTGCGTGTGAAGCTGGACAAATTTATATAGGTATGTAACTGTATTACGTTAAGTACCTACCTACAATTAGGTTGTGTTTATGTGAGAACTACATAAAGTGCAGGTGCCAAAGGTGCCCTCTTGAATATGCAACATAATTATCAGGACCGCATTCTATAAATTGTAATAAGCTCGGTAAAGCTTGCAGATTAAGATTCTAGATGTTGCCGGAAAGATTGTTGGTCCATTTGTTTTATGCCCCAGCCAAAGGGATACCTACTGGAAATATCAAATAGGTACCCAACTACTTATATCGATTGAATAAATGCTTTGAAGCCATTTGAATGATATTTTTAGTAGAAGTTTTTTTTCATAATGGTTATGCACCTGAATAGCTGAAAAAAGTTAAGAAATATATAGACGGAAAAGCTTTTTTTGCTTGATATTTCCGCGTAAGAATATATATAAAGGTATGTACTTAGAATGATAAAAAGAAATTGATTTACTTTAACCTAGCCTACATTATTTTATTATTTAACTTGTTACTCGAACACCTAATGGATTTGGAAGGCATGTCAATGTGTAGCTTATCAAAAATAACGTTTGATTTCATTAACAATTATTATTATCGCAGATATTTGGACGTTTACCTTCCTTATTAGAAATGCTATTTGTTTTAGATACCTACCTATATTACGACGAGTAGGTACGTACCTATTTACACTTAAACAGTGTATCGATCAAACCTCTGGTTCAAACCATGATTAAACAGTCATAATAATTGAGTGAAATGTGGGATAGCAAAATCCAAACCGACTAAGATCATCTATGTAGTAACCTAGTATGAAATAGAGCTGCTGAGCCTAGAATGATTTCGCCAATTTGTTTTAATTAGACGTCAGTCAAAGCCTAGAGCTGGTTAAAATTATGATGACGGCACTTGACTAGTAAGTAGTAAAGCATGGTCAATGTTACAGTGCCCTATTACCATGTGCGCAGAACATTATCATAATGAGGTCGATTTAACAACGGCAGTCGGGGAGACTTGAGTCTCGCACCACCTGCCCTCTGTTCGATTGACGCAACGATTTTAAAACTTGTGTAGAGTGGGCTAAAGTTGTTATTCAATATTCTATGATGACCGTTTATTGAGGCGGCCCTATAGATGCATTTAAAATGGGTATAAATGCATCTAATATTTGTATCCATACAAATATTTTAACAGTTGAGTAGTTTACTGTATTCAAGGGACACCCCTAACGTAAACGTGTCGATCAATACTTGACTTACTCTTAAATCATACTTACCTACTATTTATGTACATACCCACCAGGGAATCGAACCTTTTGCTCGTTGCCGTTGCGTTTACCTCTAGTGTTAATCTGCCGATCGAGCAGTGGCGGATTTAAGGTCCACGGTACCCTAGACAAGCATCTCGTCGGCCCTTTTGCAGCACCCTCCTCCCCTGTGTCGTCGAAAAACGTTTCGACTAAAAAGTACCGCGTGCGCGCCTGGGCACGTGCGAAGTTTGCCTTTAGGTTAATCCGCCACTGCATGCACTGTGTTCGGGCGTTCGGTTCGGTGGATTGTTTAACTAATTATTTGATTTTGTAATCCATTCACGTCATAATGCTGTAATGACTTGCCTGTGATTGGTACTTTGTCATTCACTTGTGTAGATAGTTCAACTCAGCTTGTGTAGTGTGTTTACGTGCATGTACAAATATACAACCTACTTACTACTTATATAAATTGTTCATAGCCTCTGATAACAAGATATTTCTATATAAGTACCTAGATTGTTTCTTTAGAGCGTAGTAAAATGGTGTGTTCCCAATTATTAGCACGTATTATGAGTTGACTTGACAGTCGATTACCAAGGAATTTCTGTTCTCAAGTAGATAATGATAAGTACATTAAAAGTTAACCATTCTTACCTATAAATTAATGCGTAGGATTTTAAGACGACTAATTTTTAGAGTCTTGTAGGTAGTAGGAATTACGCAGACTGATTTTCCAGTTAACTAGTATTTTTCACCTCATTAATAAAATACTTGCAAGAATGGGTAAATGACAAATTTATTCTTCCTATGTAAATTATCTGGCGATTTAAAAATTGGACCTAAGTGTTCCCAGTTTTCTGTGTATGGACTGAGCTCGTCAAACAAAGTCAAGCCACCCTTTTGTGGGAAGAAACAGCTGCATACACGGACAGTGAGCAGGTAGCGGGTCTTCTTTGTATAGGGCGCCATTTATATTTAAATCATGAATAGGTATACAGCCGGCGCCGGCGTTATCTTTATGTAGCGAAGCTGGTCGTTGTTTTACTTTGTTCCATGTTTCACAAGTACCTAATCGTATTACATTTCGCTGTTATATTTTTTTAACACGTAAAACGATAGAGAAGAAGTAGAAGACTTAATATACATCGACGACCTTATTGGCGTTGTGGCTAAGCAATTAGACTGCTGCGCTAAGGGTTGCGGGTTCGATTCCTGCACGGGGCAAAAATTTGTGCGATCCACATTTGATTGTCCTGAGTCTGGGTGTTTATGTATGTGATATTTCATGTTTGTGAAACGCATCCACGACACAGGAAAATTTTCTAGTGTGGGGCGACGTTTTAAAAAAAAAAAAAAAATTATTTTAGGGGTTCTATATTGTCTGAGGATACACTCTTCACTAGTCCTTGGGTCATTCAACCGTGATGACGTATTATAGTTACGAATATATTACACATAATATGTACTTATGGTCTCTTAGGTACATTGTTGATTGAAGCTTCTTAGGAAACAACTTATGCAAACGACCACTTTACCAAAAACTTTATGGCGGTCGACCAACTCAACGTACGTTTTGTTACATTACCAGTGTTACCACCATGCCAAATAGGTATCAAATTAACAATACAATAATTATATTGAGCGAAATAATACTTATTTAGGCCCCCTGTTTTATCATTTATTTCTTTAAATTATTCTTATTTATTTATACTTTCATTTATTCTTTAATATGATACCTCCTTAACCCCTGTATTTTTAGAAGAAGTAGGCAGAGGTTAGATAATATTGCTACGTAAATCGTTTTTTAATTAAAAAGTGATTGATTAATAAATATGAGTAATTATTTCAGTTTCACCAAAAGGAATTTCAAGTAATGTTATACCGGCTGCATTAAGTAACGATCTCACGAAGCGTTCCGGATGGGAGGGTAAGTCTATTCAGGATAAGAAGGTACCTAAGCCACGTCTTTCTTAGTATGCCTTAAACCTCGTAAAAGTTATAAAAGCTAGATTTGTCTTGGTAGTTACGTGTTGATAGAGTCTATCATTTAATTTCAAGTAAGTATAATATAATTATTGTAGACTAAGAAAGTTCTATCAATGAAATCCACGCATGAAGAAAATTGTCATCTTAGATAAAAATGTTGAGATGACCAAGGCGCCTACAGAGATAGTGAAAGCAAAATATCTGTGAAACAAGTGATACCTAACTTGTAATTATTTATTGATTCAAAATATTTGTTTGATGGAGATAAATAAAAAACACATTCAATAAAAAGTATTTATTTTATAACTACAAAACCTTATTTATTGATCACTTATATTACCACGGCAGCTCCGTACCATCGTAATTTAGGAATTTTCCCGTATCACCTTCACCGAGTTTGTCTATGGTACTAAATATTCCAGAGACACTTGTATCGATATCAAGTGGTGCGTTTTTGCCCCCCATATCCGTTTTCACCCACCCTGGGTGCAATGACGCCACTAGAATATAATCTTTTTTTAAATCCAAACTCATTGATTTTGTTGCCGCGTTCAATGCTGCCTAAAAAAGGTAAGTATTGTAGTTATATAGCGATTTAAGTCGGTCAAAATATAATCGAATAGGAAGTTTTTTTTGTATAGTAGGTATTGTAAGAAGTTTGTTGTATTGTATACCTACTTTTGAACAGCGATAAGGGTAGAACCCTCCTTGGTCATTCTGTGCAATGGACCCAAGTATGGAGCTCATGTTGATGACGGCAGCGCGATGTCCTCCCATCGGTTTATCTCCGTTCACATCCGCAGCTTGTTTGAGAACGGGAAGAAGATGCTGGAAATCCACAAACTTAATCTTAAAAGAATGGAGTTGTCAACATTATACTAGGTACATGAGGTTTTATCTCTGACAATCTATCTAGTAGACACTAATGTGAGTTTTCCGATTCCATTTGTACTTACGTAACTTGTTAGTTGTTCTAAAACTGCACACAATTGCACCGGTTATGGCATTATGCTCACTGTAGATGTACAACAGTACATCTATGCATAGCCTTTCAGGGCATACGGCTGGCAAAGAAACAGGTCAAAAGAAATTACATACCTTAGTCAGCATAATTGGAGCAATCGTGTTGACGGTCAGATTATCCAATAGCTGCTCAGTTTTGACAAGCGCCAGCTTGGTGAATTTGGTGGAAACGCCTGCATTGTTGATGAGCAAGTTCAACCCTTTATCACCAACGATTTTGGTTATCTGAGAGGATATATCGCCGAAACTGGCCGTGTTTTTAGCATCTAAAACATTAAGATTAATTAATTAAGTCTGCAACATTATATGAAGTAGGTATGTAGTTTGTTACCTACTTATTTCAGGAATAAGTTATATGTATAATCCTGATATGTGAGACAACCGTTCCGTGTCATTAAAAAATATATTAGATGCTAGTTTTCACTTTACGTAATTTTAAATCGCAGTTCCGGTTTAGTTTCCATATTTTAAATGTTACATTATAAATCATTTAAATTGTAATAAAATAAAAGTACTTTTACTAATTTTTTTCACACGCAACCTAATCTGGGAATCGAACCCAAGAGCTCACGAGTTAATGTTGCCGCGTGGGCTACCACGACACTAACGGTGCCATTGCCAGTATAAATAATAAAATAACTGTTGCCAATCTTCATAAGCCTTTAATATGGCAAAGAGGATCCTCTTTGCCTCCTATGTGATAATATTACTGGTTGTCGAAAACAAAACAAAGCAAAAAAGTGTCACCAACACTAACATAAAATGTGCACTGTCTGTGTACTATGCATATGCCTATGCTTGGCTGCGTTATGGCATTGTTATGTGGGGCCACAGTACAGAACGTTGTAGAGTTAAATATATTATTATAATTATGTAGTTATACCAGCAGGTATTATTCCTGATCTAATAAAAATCACACAGAACGAACTTAAACAAAAAAAATAATACATTTACCTAAATTTAAAACAACCAGGTTTTTATTTTCAGCTGATAAAGTTTTGAGCTCCTGTAATATAAAAAAAAATATTACGCAACGGTTTTTTAAATGTAATAATAGAGTGGAAACTACTAAGAATAGTAGTTTGGAAGAAGAAAGGATTAAAAATAAAATAACAGAGTCCAAAAAAAACCGGATACCTTACCGGTGTAAACTGAGTAAGAAGATAGCGTAGTTGATCGTATCAGTCGACTTTCGAGACTGCATTGGCATTTGGCATGCGCGAGAAAAATACAGAGGCACTAAATGTATACAATATACATGTGCGGATAAGTATAATATCTGTTAGGTAATTATAATAAGCTGCGTTACGGAGACACAGCAATCAGAGCACTTTACGAGCAAATCTGATATAAAAATTTAGGAATCTTATATTTCCTTAATTACTTAAATAATATCTATTATTAACTAATGAAATCAAATATATTTTTACACTAATTCTCACCAAAATTATACTCCACCCTGTTCTAAATGATTATTATTTTATACCTATATAGGTACTTCCTAAGTATAAAATATTTGTATTACCTAAATAACCTATTAACAATCAAACATGATTTAATTTCATCATGTTTTTATGTTGATGACGTCATAAAAAATGTGATACGTCATCATCACAGGCGCTCTTTTCAATGGCAGTGACGTCACCTGCCGCTGTCAAACGAAACCTGGCAAAGTAGCCTGGCAGCCTGGCGAGTGGAGGAGCGATTGCTGATCTATCTCTTTCGCACGTTCGCGTAGTTCGCAGCTACAAAAAGCACTCTACGCCTTCAAACGAATAGTATTTGATCGTGAGACATCGTGCGTTTACTGTGCGCCTTAATAAAATCAAAAGTTAGCTAAGTGAGAATATAACTTGTGTGTAGTTAAATAACCTTTGAAGCGATGGCACCTATAGGTAAGTGAGAAATAAGATATACGTACCTCCGACACGGTCCGGCACGTAGCTATTATAGTCTGCGTGTTGTTCTGTTTAGTGAGATATTTTACCATCCCAAGGCCGAGACCTCTGTTGGCGCCGGTGATCAGCACGGTCTTCATCTTGAAAACGTTTGAGAAAGTCACTCAATTATAACACATTGACATTTGTTCAAAGTTATCATTAATTTACAACCCGTGTAGGTCGGTGTGTATTTTCATTCTTGTCTTTGACACATTGTCAAAATGACAATCTTCAATAATTTTGTAAGGATAAATATTTTGTTAAAACCGATATACACCGACCGTGTGGCGATATTGGCAAAGCGAACAATTACTTCTCGTAAGTAGTCTGTAATTGACGATGTTTTAACCTTGAAGTAAAGATAATCGTCTAACCTCAAACAACTCAACCTCTTCATTGGGCAACTCATCTAGCCCAATTCCCTTTTTTTTCAATGAGCTAACGATATCGTTTGTTCATGTCTATTTAACACTTTTGTATTAATAATTCAGTAACAATTCATTACATTTCTACTGCATCTTGGGGATATTGCAATCAATACAACATAGTTTATTGCACAATATTTAACTGTGTATGCATAAAATTTTGTTCATTACATTTATAACTCTTAAAAAAAATTAAAGTTGTAAATAAAAATGGCCATATTATTATAGTTATTTTCATGAAAGTTTTAACAAATGCATCTCACTGTATATTAGTAATCATTATGGAAATCTAAAAACATGATTTATGCTACAGTTTTAAAATCTGTTTGGTGGTATCAGGAGGCTGGCTGTGTTGTGACCGTAATGCCAAGTTGGTTGCTCCTATAGACAATACCGATAAAGGTATGAACTCTGTTTGACACTTTTATATTTGTCATACACTTGCTGACCCTTGCTTCTCTATTTGAAGCAGTATGCAGGCAACACAAGAAGTGTTTGATAGATTACCTATATTTGTGTAGATTGTGTTTAAATTGTCTGTAACAAAGCTTTCCACTTTTTTGTGAATGTATGAAGTCATCTCCATAGGGGTTGGTTTAACATTGCTTATAAGTTAGAAGCTTCCAGGTTATTAACAGACTAACTAGTAAACAGTTGAATGGTATAATTCCTTAAAATCACAATAGCCTATAAACTAACATGATAAACACAATTATTTGTGCACAGTTTTTAACGGACACTAGTATATGTTTTATAATACTAATTTCTCCATGGTGAATATAAACAGTATTACACAAATGCTTGGTTTTGTCTGGGTAAATGTACTTAATTTCATATCACATTCTGTTATTTGATATAACCCATTAAATATTTTTGAAAATTAAATGCACCAAATAAATAATTATATATTTACTATAAAGTTCCATCTAAGTGAATCCACACTGACAAAATGATACTGCATATTATAGATGGAAATTTCGACTATGATTTGGCGGTCATTGGCGGTGGATCTGGGGGGCTCGCGTGTGCGAAGGAGGCAGTGAACCTCGGCGCGAAAGTCGCGGTGCTGGACTATGTGACGCCATCCCCACAGGGCACTAAGTGGGGGCTCGGTGGAACCTGTGTCAATGTAGGATGTATACCCAAGAAGCTGATGCATCAAGCTGCATTGCTGGGAGAGAGCATTCATGTAAGTTTTTAAATGGTTTTTGAATGATTTAGGCTTTATTAGATTTATAGTTACTTCTGAACACAATATTATATTAGATTTTATTTTGTTTTCTAGGCAGTAAGTGATGTGGCTCTTATCCAATATCCTACCCTTCCCTGGAACCTACCCCATTCCACCTCAAACTCTGAACCTTGGATTATTCTTGGCTGCAGATGGTTATATACTCCTTTTTTATTGCATAGTTAGTTTCCATAAAATAGATAATGTAGTTTTAGATATTATTTTGATAGAGTATGTAATGGTGTAGTTAAACAAACTATTTCCTTATTGTTGATGTGTGTAAGATGCTAAATTATGATGATTAACTTTCAAGTTATCAAGATACTGTAGTCTTATTACCCTAAGTAATGTTGTTAGCTACTGAAACAATTGATTTATCATCTCATTCAAGTGCATTTATTTATGTCTCCTTCATAACATATATAATGACCATATACTATAGTTTTATGAGCCCTGTATTGACATGAATGTATAAGGAAATAGGTGGACCTGAATAAACTTCTGATCACCTAATGACAAGACTCAAATTGGCTACCTTTATGAAACTGAAACCAAGTTGGTATGAACAAGAATAAGTACTGAAAGGTATCCGTTCCTGGCATAATATATTTCGTGGTAAAGTCGAAACTGCCCCCCCCCCCCTACCATGAGTTCTTAAAACAGGACAGTTTACGATGTGGAAGCGAGACGCTGAATTACACTGCACGTAGCGGCGTCTCGCTTCAACAACGAAAACTGTCTTGCTTTAAGAGTTCATGGTAAGGGGGCTGATAGTTATTATCTCGGTCTACGGCGTTCAATTCCGAAATGTAGCGAATGTTATTTAGTAGCTCATTGGTTTTATTTGGTTACAAAAGAATCAGCAGCGGCCGCAGTCTGGTTCGCTGCGGCCAGTTGCCAGGCATGCCTTATCACCGCATCTGTGCGTCGTATAGCGGTCCCCTACAATGTCGAGGAATCGCACTACAGTTATGTACCATCGTGCATTGTTTCATGTATGAGCCGGCGTGCAACGTTACAATCATGAGTTGCAGATTTTACATTATGATTTATGATATGATATTACATTGTTGCTATTATTTGGACCGGTTTCTAAGCATTAACTTCTATAAGATTTTAACTAATTATTTAATTTGGGCACGTTAGTAAATCAGAAGAGGAAATAAGTTCCTGTACCAAAAAAAAATGTCTAGAGGTGCGAAACTGCTGAGCATGAGATCCTGGGTTCGAATCCCGGGCCGGGCAAAGTGTGATTGGGTGTTTCCATTAGGGTAATTCTCAGTATCACCACGGAGTCTGGTTTTGTGCCCGGCTGACGGCAATAGGCTAGCCCTCTATTACATTGAAACCTATTAGCATAACTGGACAATATGGGTTTACTACACACCTAAGCCTACCCATTCGGGGCATGTAGGGTGTAATGTTATGTTACGATATGTATGTGATGTTAAAAAAAGGGTTGTGAGCTAAAAGGATTGAAATAAAGAATTTAGCTTACAAATCCAAATCAGAAATTTATAAGTAAAACAGGCTTTCTCACCCTTTGACGTCATCGATCGTGTTAGAATGTTGTGTGGAGATAGCTTGAAGACAAGAGTGATTAGATGAAGAGAGATTACCTAATTAATTTATCATCGACAAAAGATCATGAAATATGATATTTTTTTAAGCTTAGGGTTATTTTGTACCTATTATACGTTGATTCAATTATTTAATTAACAATGTATAACTACCATTACCAAGCCATTTAAATAAACTCATGGAATATTACACAAACATCGTTAATCTTTTGATGGAAAAAGGACACATTACTTTTGCATAGCATCATAGTTATAGCAGGAAGTACTTGAAGTAACTAGTTTTCCTTCCTACTATTTTGATTTTACCATTGATATTGTAACTATTGTTTGTATAATTATAACCAATAGTATAAAAGGTGAGCCACAGTGAGAAGCTGCGCAGCTCTCATTATGTATCAAGATCCTGAACGATAGCCATGCTAGATGTCGCATCCAGGAACCAGAATATAACTCCAGTTTATGTTACTAAAGATTTCAACAAGTAAAAGGTTCAGACCGTTCTACCGTTCATCTCTACGGAACGTGCGGAAGTGTGCGGAACGATGACATTAAATAGTCAAAATAATCTTAATTCTAGACGGGCTTGGATGAATTGTTTCTTAATATAACATTTTCCGGAAAATGTAGCTGTTATATTATAAGGTGAAATGAACTGTAATTAATACGTGGTCATATTCCAACATGCAACAGATGAAACATTACGTATCGGTTGGTTTAAAATACTTTTTATCGATGACAATTTATGACAATGGTCTTCAAATACAATTTCCTTGCATTAACGATTTAAATTTGCGTTGCAAAGACTTGTTTCAGATAATGATGGCGAGCAAGATAGTGTCGTTCCATGCCATTAACGTTGTGTGGAATTCTGAAGTCGCTTCACGGTTTAACGCCTGTTACTAATGGGATTGACTCGACGTCATCTACTGACACCATACATCTGATCATACATCACCAAGTTCGTTTGTAGGCAAAATTAAAAAAAAAAACTTGACCTTCGTTGCTTTTTTGCGCTGATGTTGTTCATTTTTTGCTATTTTATTGTCCTTATGACTATGCCACTGTCTGGTGTAAACCTGCAATCAAAAGGTGTAGGAACCTGCCGCGTGACATCTATTAAATGCTGAAGGCTGGTATAATAATTATCATTAGTTGAGAAAGATCCTCATCATAGACTGCAAAAATTAGTGTAATCTCTAACATTGTGGTATTGCCAAGATTCATGTATTAGGTGCCTGTATAATAGCGGCTAATCTTTTTATTATGTCAATGTTCTAAGTAAGTTGTTGCACAAGTTTAGGGGTACAAGAAAAAAAGGGGCGGGCAACGGTAATAAAAATTAAAGGCGATCAAAAGTTGACCTCGCTATGTCCAAGGTCGCGCGGTCGATTATAAAAGTATAACTCCATCAACCATTGGCACATGTCCACCCGATCAATACTGGACGGATGTTTATAAATTGAACGAGTGTTAGCGGCTCTGTTCATGTCGCGGTCCACGTACTACAAAGAACAATAAATTAAATAAATAATACAATATATATGTATTAGAATGAGAATACATAAATCAGGTTAAGGCAGTACCTATATCTACGTATTTCTCGCAGTGCTGATATTACCAGTATTATACCTATGTTATTAGTCAGTATGTAGGCAATATACCACAGATTTTATTTTTCTACGATCTAGGCAGACCTCTTTCGCTTCATTCGCTCTTAACAAGTTAATACTCTCTCTCATAATACATAGATATACTAATGTAATGATAAACATCATAAATGGTTGATTGCCGAGAGTGTTCCAGACCTAAACATTGCAATCAGTGATGCTTAGTGTTTAGACAATATCTATGACTAGCTGTAACTAAAGTTGCAGGGTCGTTAATGATGAACTAGATAAAATTATTAACCTTATTCCGAAAGCACTGTTTCAGGAAAAGCACATGGTTAATTAATCTAAGGATAAAGCGGGGTTGGTCCGTAAGTAGCATCAGAGCGCCTCGCCAGTCACAAGCTGTCTAGCTCTGCTAGTAACTATCTGCATGTCCCACTTAGTGACACAGCTGTTAATTGTAACAGTCTTGTGTTACCTTTAAATTACTCACTATATGATAAAGTATTTACCTTAATAAGTTGTTTTTGATAGGTACAGTTAGCCGACGACGTAATGAATCATCCAACTCTGGTACAATAAGACCAAAACAAAAATAATTCGAGTTGCGCAATGTTTTTAGCAACCCGCCGAGAATTCAATTAGTGATATTCTCGTCTTCGGCCGCAAACGCTCTAAAAAGCAACGAAACGCCTGTTTGTAAAGTGTAACGGATAAGTGACACTTGGTTAGAGAAAATTTAGAATTGATTGTAGGGGATTACTGTACGATGGCAAATATAAAAGCCATTCAAAGTTTTACTCAGAACTCTGCAAGATACCAGGGTATGTAATATGTATGGATTTTGTCAAATGCTTCCCTCATAGGCAAGCACTCTGTCATTGGCGTAAAGATGTGGACTGACACCGTGTAATTGAGAATGTTTTGGCTAAAGTAAGCCGTGCGTTTCTAGTTTCTAGTTGAACACCGACACCTACATGGTAAGCTAAGAACTGACTGTCTTAGTACCCACTTACTAGCTACATGTTTTTTTTGTACCTATCATTACCACAATAAATTTAAACTGAAACAAATAGGTATTCATTACATCGATGTTACGTTTTTCTATTATAAGTAGAAAGGCCAACTGAAAACTAGTGTGACTCATATTTTGGTAATAATGTGCTGAGTGCTCAAACAACATACCTACCATTTTTGATGGTGTAAGTATTTTCCTGAGTTCAGAACCAAACTGCTTAAGCCCTATTTACAAATTACAATGATATAAAAAGGATTTAAGCTATAGGTAGATCCTATTATAGATAATTATGATGCTCTGTTGCTATTGTTGTATGTCGTTGTTGAATTAGAATTCATCATAGATATCATGCTATGATGAACCCTAATTTAGCTTTTGATAAGTTTGTCTAAAGTGTCTCATTACTTTAGAAACTGCCCCAAGAATAATCCGAGTTCATGTTTCATTATTTGTTTAAGGAATCAGCCATATAGCATGTAGGACAAAAACATCCATATTTCATAGATTTAGGATATTTTCCGTAGGTAATTACTGAAAATTCTCGTTCATTTACGTAGTTTTGCTTGTATGTTCCATTTACCATTGCAGGAAGCGGTCGCATATGGCTGGCAGGTACCTTCCGTCAAGGACATCAAAATCAACTGGACAGCCCTCACAGAGTCTGTTCAGAACCACATCAAGTCAGTCAATTGGGTCACCAGGGTCGATCTCCGAGACAAAAAGATCGAGTACATCAACGGTCTGGGCGAGTTCAAGGACTCGCACACGGTTATCGCGACCATGAAGAATGGCTCTAAGAAGGAGCTGACGGCGAAGAACATACTGATAGCGGTGGGCGGGCGGCCGCAGTACCCCGAGATCCCCGGCGCCGTGGAGTACTGCATCAGCAGTGACGACATCTTCAGCTTAGGACACCCCCCCGGGAAGACCCTTGTGGTCGGAGCTGGATGTATCCTTTTCAAATATATAGATATCATACATTTATCACAGTAACACGGATAGTATCGCTTTGAAATCAGTATAGTAGGGTTATCTACCCAATAACTAGATATAATCTGATTATTACATTGATATGTTCATTATCTTTGGGAACGTAAAATGTATAACAAGGACGCCCTTAATAAAACAGTTATGACCACTATATACCAAATACTCGGAACAAACCCAAGAAATAAATAATAATGGCGAACGATAGGTAATATTAGGAAGCACATTACCTATTTTCACATAGGGGTCACGAAGATCACTAAAAAGATTAAAATCGTCTTTGATCTCAGTCAGAATATTATTTAAATCGAAATCAATGCCAGGACTATATTGTATTGATATTTAAAATTCGAAAAAGCACGTAGGTACTGTAACCAATAATATAAGCCAATAGCGCTATTCCTTGACTCCATCTGCTAATAGACATCGGTCTAGAATGCGCGGGCTTCCTGAACTCCATGGGTTTCCCGACGTCGGTGTTGGTGCGCTCCGTACCGCTGCGTGGCTTCGACCAGCAGATGGCGCGCATGGTCACCAACGAGATGGAGCAGAAAGGCATCACCTTCCACCACAAGTGCGTGCCGCTGTCCATCGAAAAACTGGAGTCGGGACAACTCAAGGCCCGTTGGTTGAACACAGAGTTGCAGGAACAGTAAGTACCATGAGTACCATGTTTATGGTTCTTTATTTCTTAAGTATTATTTTATTTTCAGAATTAAGGATACAATAGATAATTTCTAGGTATTAACCGGCAAGGCAACAAACAAAACATTTACTTTGCTAAACTGACTTCCTTAATGGGATTGCATGTTTATAACATACATACATCTAATTAAATCGCATATTAATTCGGAATTGACAACAATAAACTACTTCTTTCTTGTCGACATGAGCTAAATATGGATTATAGCTCATGTCGTGTTGATAACGATTACTTAATACCTACCTAACCTAGGTCCTCTAGGTCCCAGGATTATCGTTATTAATTTCACAATAATTCATCATCATCATCAGCTGGAAGACGTCCACTGTTGAACAAAGACCTCTCCCTCTGAACGCCATTTAGAACGACAACTTGCCATTTGCATCCACCGGTTGCCCGCAACTCTGACCATCTGGTGGGAGGCCTGCCAACGCTGCGTCTTCCGGTTCGTGGTCGCCACTCGAAAACCTTTCTTCCCCAGTGGTTATCGATTCTTCGAGCGATATGGCCTGCCCATTGCCACTTCAACTTGCATATTCATTGAGCTATGTCGGTGACTCTAGTTCTTGAGCGAATTTCTATATTCCGGATTCTGTCGCGCAAAAAAACTCCGAGCATAGCTCTCTCCATAGCTCGTTGAGTGACTCTAAGCCTCACAATAACTATTTATAAAAATATAAAACACGTAACACTGTATTTCAGGTTTGAAGAACTATTCGACACAGTTCTCATGGCGACTGGCCGGTACGCCCTCACGAAGGCGCTCAACTTGGAAGCTGCAGGAGTCAATGTGAGTTTTATGCAATAATATAAAAAATACATAGTGCTAACGTTAGCTGTATAGTCGTATCAATACGATATACCAGTGAGTTCTCCGCCAATCCATTGAGCTGGTTTTTTTTAAACAGAGCACAGATAGCTTGAAAATATGATGATTTCCCTGACAACTTGTCAGGAGTTACAACGTCGGCGGTGTCTGACAAAGAACTTAATCTTAAGGCGTGTTTCACCATCTACAAGAAAAGTGTTGAATAGTTATTTCTTGATTAAGGCTAATCGGCAAGTATAAGTTACGAGAATCTTTTATCATATCTTAGTTACAGGCCAGTTTATCCCCTGATTATTGCTACTCAGATATTACGAAATTCGGGTGACTTTAAGTGGTGGTTACTCTACTTGGCACTTTACTTGTAGATGGTGAAACAGGCCCTTGCAGTACCACACTAGATAAATCGACAAACAACAGTAGCTGTGTTAGTAAAGAAATTATATATTAGAATAAAAAATATACATTACAACGGTAGACTTGACTGACATGTTATTTGTGTGAGTTTGATTCCATCATCCGTTTGTCGGTCAAGGATATTATAATATCATAATGTCGCCCTAGAGAGTTATTAATGAATTCTCACAAAACTTACATTAATGTTTCGTTAAGTTGACTATGTTATTAATATTCATGTATCGGTACTTCCATTTTTACATTTTAGCATATTGTTATGAGTTTTACAACTACTGATTGATGAGTTTTACTGCTCTGATACGTCTTGAAATTGCAGAAAAATAAATCTGTAATGCTGTTTGAGTTAAAAATATTCTCTAAACGTTATTTATCCATTTAATTAGAACGTCGAGGAACCAATGATAGTAATGAATAGTTAACTCGTAACGAACAATATGCACGTGTCTCCAGTGCCTGACGTCGAACGGCAAGATATCGGCGGCGACGGAGCAGACCAACGTGGCGCACATCTTCGCGGTGGGCGACGTGCTGCAGGGCCGGCCGGAGCTCACGCCCGTGGCCATCCACGCCGGGCGCCTGCTGGCCCGCCGCGTGTTCGGCGCCGCCGCGCACCACATGGACTACGACAACGTGGCCACCACCGTGTTCACGCCGCTGGAGTACGGCTGCGTCGGGCTCAGCGAGGAGCTCGCCACGGAGAGGTCGCTGCCGCCACCACCACTTCTATTCCTGACTAAACCACAATTTACAACTTTCAATGTCCTAGATTTCGTTGGAAATGTATATCAAAAGAGCGAATGCAATCTTTATGTCCCTGAAAATGACTCTACTTCTTATAAATTGGGTATTTATTGAGAGATTTCAAGGATATTATCTCGCTAGATAGATTATATTGTTGTTGATTGAGCGATTGCATTGATAAGTAAATTGCATGCATTATTATTATGTTAACTCGAGTGTTATGTCAATTATGAGATACTGCTGCATCATTACACAAGTCCATTACTCGCACCTATAACACCACTAGGAATTTCTCCTGTATTGTGGGTGCGTTTCACCTACATGAAATACTAGCTGCGCCCCGCAGTGTTACCCGCTACATTTTTTCGGGATAAAATGTAGTTAGTTAATCCTGTCCTAGTTAATCCAGGGTGTCAGGATGATCATGAACTAAACGGAATGACCACATAGCTCTTGCAGATGATGTAAATGTATGAATTAATTTTAAACCATGTATTATTATCCTCAGATTTGGTGCCGACAACCTGGAGATCTACCACGCGTATTACAAGCCGACAGAGTTCTTCATCCCGCAGCGCAACATTAAGAACTGCTACCTGAAGGCCGTGGCCATGCGGGAGGCGCCGCAGAAGATCCTAGGGCTGCACTTCGTGGGGCCCGTCGCTGGGGAGGTCATACAGGGCTTCGCTGCCGCCGTTAAGTTAGTATCGTTTTGTGTTATACCCTTAACACCGAGGTTTATACCAAGAACTAGTGTAGTTTGTTTTCCCGACCGGCTAAAATATGGTAAAATGTAGGTTATGGGGAGCTTTGTACCTATTAGACTTCTATAAGTGCCATAAATACCTTCATTAACACTATAAGTAAAATAAATAAACTGTCCCAATGATGGACACAGAGGAGAAAGAATAAGACGGACGTAAACAGACCTCCCACGTTGATTCAAGTCCCTAATTCAGAAGTTTAATAAATGTGTCATCCACAGGTGTGGCATCACGATGGAGCAGTTAATAGGCACAGTGGGCATCCACCCGACCGTGGCGGAGGAGTTCACCCGCCTCAACATCACCAAGCGCTCCGGAAAGGACCCCAACCCTGCGTCCTGCTGCAGCTAAACTACCACACCCTCCTGCACCACCAGAACTGCACAAAGCTCTGTACTTACAGCGACGGCATAGTCACGACGTTACAATGTTACACTGTGATTGTAATTTCTTTTCCATGAAAATCACAGGGTATTCAATTACTTAAAGGCAAAATAGGTGTTACTACACGTTGTATTTTCCGATAATCGACTAAAAATACTTAGTAATGTACTAAAATGATATTATACCAGTGATTTATTATTAGTTATTTTACTATTGTTGTAAAATCGTTGATCTGGATTATTCGTTTTTTTTCCACACCATGTTGTATTTTAGTCGATTCCATAATGAATCCCTGAATTCGTGATTTCGCTGTATGTACTTACAGATCTTTCTTGTTGACTCAGTTTAGGAAATGATTTCACAAGATATTAACACCGATTCATAGATATTTTACGATTTTAGCATTTATAAATTAATTTATAGTTGAATTGGGGAGATGTAAAGAATACTTTGGTAGAGGAATTAATTTTATACAAAAATGACGTCGTTATAGTTCTCATCACATAAGAGTTTGCTAATTGCCAGCACTTTTTCAATGTTATCATAATGATTAGTCTTCAAATCCCTCCTCTTCAACTTTATTTGGATTCAGGTGTCGTATATTTTATCTTATAATTATATAATTGGTCTCCCGTGAGTGATCAGTTACCTTATTGTGATAGGACATACAATGTCGATGTAACCAACCGTTCGGTGCTTCTCGTCTAAAAGTACTCTTCAGAAACGATTATTTCAATGTTATAGTACAAATCCATGGGACATTATGTATGAATTGTTGTCTTAAATTATGTATGAACAAATGTATTAAAATATTGTTACTATAATGAAAATAAAATGGTACAGTATTATTGTTATTATCAGTTACGCTCATTTAGACAGTCGATATTATTACATCATTCCGGACGACTTGAAGAAATCAGTTTTTAATACTATTGTGTATTTTTTAATTTAAATGTGATTTTGAACATAATAAAGTGATATATTTTTAATGAAAAACTTTTTATATTTTGATTTGTTTGTATTGGTTTATATAATTTCTAGGAGGTGTTGTAAGGCGGATGTTTTATTCACACGAAGTTTAATAAGGTTCTTAATAAACTTCTTTATTTAATTGAACTTACTTAAAGTTCAATTAAATAAAGGAACGATTACTCGATAAATTAGGGCCCGTCGTTTGTACAGTACCGGTCCATCTCTGCGGTAGACTGGCAGTGGAACCACACCTGTGCGGTGGGCAGCGGGTAGTACTCGTGGGCCTGCACTAGCCGATTGTCGAAGCGCCAGAAGCGAGGTCCTTGGAAGAAGAACGTATCTGGAAAACAGTATGGTGTTATAGAAACCACCATGCTTTTTAATTAATATTTGAAAAGAAATTAATTTCCAAAAAAAAAACAGTATTCCCGTAAAAGTTACGAATTTAGAAGATACATAAACATAAATTCGCGGCGCCATATTTCCGAAGCCATAGGTAGATACCACTTTCCATTGGCTAGGATCCCGGCACACCCCGGAGAGAAGATATAAGATCAGTACAAAGAACAACAACAAGAAAACATAACTAGAACTCACCTCCTTTCCAAATAATGGCAGCATCCACAGGGTACGGCACGAGTCTCCACATGGACATCTCCTTTGGGAACCCTCGGTCCATGGTCCCGGTGCGCTCGTCGAACCGCCAGTACCGCTCCTCCTCGATCAGATACGTCTTATTGTTGTAGTTGGAGACGAACGCCGTGGTCAGCTCGGAAACCCCCTCGGGTATGGAGTAGTCTGATAGAGTGCCCTCTCGTAGCGCACGGAATGAGGTGTCGAACTCCCAGTAATTGCGTCCTGTATAGCATGGAAGTGATGGAATGTGGTTATTCTTTGAGACTCCAAGAGATATACCTAATATTCAAAATGCTAATCGGGCGTTTAGTTATATATATTGATCCTGTTACCAGTAATACTCTGGTGCTGCGACAAGTAACTTATGGCGTACAAAACGAGAACGTCCCAGCTTGGACGGTATTAGGTACGCAATTTTTTTGCTAATATAATTACGGTCCTCCGTCTTACAAAATTATCCAGCCATTACCCATTACTCCAGCTGTATCTGGCACGACCGACCGGTTTTAGATAATGATAACATGATCATATAATTTTGAACTTACCTGAGAAAATGACGACATTTCCATTTAGTTTCTGATAAATGGTTCTGATAATGTTGACATATGAAGGGAGCCCTCGGAATACGTCGTGGAACCGCTGCGGGTATCCATGTTCCATTTCGTTCCTGTCACGAAGCACCCACACCCACTGATGAAATGTTAATGAATTTAGTGTTGTCGACATATGAATACTAGCAGTTGCCAAACTAGGCCGAGTAGATTGACCCAAGTCAAGTACTGTAGCTACATCGCGCAAACATAGGTTGTTGATGTGACTGCACGTGAACCTCATGAAGATAGATAGACTTTCTGGAGATCAAAAAGATCATAAAAGGTAAAAATTCGAGGATTGCTTTAGTAGAAGATAAAGACGACAGACACCGAAGATGTATTTGAATATGAGTCTGATTTTAACCAAAGTTAAGAGATGCTTAACCTTGTCATTTCAAATTCGGGGCAATGGACCTTTAACAAAGGTGTTTCGAACCTAATGCAAAAATGCTGTGTCTTAGTGCAATAAAACACAAAACATTAACATAGAAGTTAACTAAACTAATTTAAACAAACCTCTTCCTCAAAGACAAAGATTTTGTCGTGTATAACTTGCAGCGTGTCGTAGTTGGTCATGCACAGGTCCGGCATGTAGTTCTCATCCTCATCGCTGGCTGCCTTCGTGAACCGGGGCACCAGAGACGACTGCGACACTGCCGGGCTCTCTGTGCTCTCAATGGACTCGGGCTGGTCTTTTACTGACAGTATAATACAGAACAGATAGTTAATAATCTGGATTAAAAGGATACCAGTGAATGACATAGTCGAATTAATGTTTTTATTTACTCTCTGGACCCTAATCTGAAGCCCACGAAGACAAAGTCGGGAGCAGAGGCAGTAATAACTGCCTCTGCCCTCTTTATTACATAGTTAGTGACTGGATCAATAATATTGAGTGGAGTAGCCAGACAATAATAAAAATTGGATATAAAAGGCTAATTCGATATGATTTACCATAAAGCTCTTGCATGCCCAATATATCGTCCATATGCAGCCTCTCTACCGGCACCTGGTAGTATGGATACATGACCGACGCTTTCTCATTGGAGTGTGACATTCCTAGCGCGTGACCGATCTCATGCACAGCGACCGCGAAGAAGTCTGTGACGTCATCGTCGTCCTCCTCAGGGTTGTCGCCCCAAGATTCGTCGTCGTCGAAATGCATCGCGCCGTGCGGCGGAGGGAATGCGTGGGCGACCACACTGCCCGGCCCGTCGAATGGAAATCTGCGGTACAGTTGTAGATATAAGTTAACAGTTTAAAAATACCATGTAAACGTTCTCAAGAACATTATGTATAAGGTTCAAAGCACTTCTGTTAATTATTTCTTATGGGGATGGGGATAAAATGGCAACTTTAGCAAGCAATTCGGTAATAGAAACAAGCAATACGATACGAATAGAAAGAAGGTGAATACATGGACGCTTCTGAATAATACATAAAGAGCCAATAAGAGAATGTCGTGCTACCCGTCTCCATGGTCTCCGCTGACGAAGGTGACTTGTATGTCGGCGCGGCCCTCGTCGAGTCGGCTGAAGCTCAGGCCCCCGTGCGGCGCCCACACCTCCAGCCCCACTGCCATCAGCTCCTCCACGCGGGATTTGTCCAAGGTGCTGGAGCCGTTCACCACTCTGGAAATGTTACATTTACTTTCATGGGACAGGATGGCACTTTATACGAAACAGGTTAGGTTACAAAGTGCCTGTATAGATATATATTTATCTTTTAACTGTATACTCAACCACGACGGTTTAATTGGAATTATAGACATTGTACGTCGAAGCTTGTAACTCTCGAAGGGGTGAAAGGCAGGCAGGGGGTGTAAAAGCTTAATAAAGATGGACTTTCTAAACATTTAGGTATCTACTGAACGTACCTGTACGAGATGTACTTCTTGTTCCAAGCTTGTTGTAAGATGTATCTCTTGCTCCTTGCAGATATAGGAGTGGACTCAATATCTTTGACACCACACCGCTTCTTTTTAAATAGCTGAAATCAGATATTGACTTTTTTTAACTAACCTACGATAAAAGTAGCCTATTTCCGTCCTTGGCGTAAACAATTTATTTAGCAATCCATTTTAAAGGCCTGTTTGGTTTATTAACAAGAAGTGAATAAAATTGAGCAAACGGCAAAATCCATTTCGTATTCAGGGTTTGGCCTCATTAAATAAGCGTCAAGAGCGGGGTTTAATCAGGTTTGTCTGCGAGTGTTTAGTGGATTCGAAATTTCAAAGACAGTTTTTGGTTAAACGAATGTAGGTACCTTTTTCGTCTCATCATCCAGTGTGCCGGTCTCCGGAAGACCAGCGAATGCCTGCATCTTCTTCAATGCTTCGGATATAGATTGTGGAGTGTACGCGAAGTCCGCGTCACCTTGCTCCTCCGGCAAATATCCATATTTTTTCAGAAAGGAGAACTGTATGGTAAAACATATAAACATAAATTCTGTTCAAGGCGATCTAATCACGGCATCGGTAAGCATCTGAAGTCATTCCGTTGTGAAGATTCCGATCGCTTCGAGTATATATAAGTTGTTTAGATTTTGATAGTATGCCCAACAGCGGGCTCTAATTGACTGATGATGTTAGATGCATGTAACAATAAGTTGAACTCTACATACTTTAGCATAGAATTAGGTACTTTGTTAAAAAAGAGTCAATAACTATGTTTACAAATAACCATGCTACTAGCAAACAGACTTCTTTCTTTCTTTCGAAAATCTATTTATATCTTTCCAATTAAATAGATAATATTATGAATAAGGAAGGTGTATTGTCATTTCATGTCATGTCATTTTTTAATCTAACTGTAAATTAAGATCTGCAGCAAAGATATACTCGCTAAGCACATATTTCCATTGTTACTTTAAAACCGAACAAGTGCACAGCGTTTGTTTTGACGACATTTAACTTTCGTAGATTACACGTTACTGACCTCCTCCTCGGTTGGCGAATTTAGCTCCAAATATAATGTCCTGCATGTCACACTAGTCAAGCAAATGATGCTAATTACACACAAAACACACTTGGTATACATCGTAGTACTAAAGGAATGAAGGAAACATGGTAGAGATAATACAGTGTTTCAACTGACTGACCTTTGACTCTAGATAGTGAATCATTATTGGTCGACACGCGTTGATCTGGTTAACGCCCTTCGGCGGAAGATCCCTTTTATGTTTACGTTAAGAAAACAATAGGTATATTAATTATTAAATTATGTAGGTACCAATAGAAAATGGCCAGTCACCAACTTAGCTTGCCGTGGTAAGGTAAAAGGAAAGACGGCTTATACGAAGTTGTACGGTAAGTTGAACGTGCATGCATGAAGATACCAGTTTCCCAATGGGATGGGCACAGACGATTTCAATTTACGGTGGTCCTAAATATTTTTTGACTATTTTATTCTCATCGAATTTTTCTCATAATCTGATACATTAATATTATGGTAGTTTTATCATGTTTTATAAACGGAAGAGAAAAGGTGGGTACTCCTAACCATAGATCCTCACTAATTAACCTGGACCATAAGATACCATGAGGTTGTAATTGATATTACATTAGCATTCAAAGATAACGCGATTACCACATTACAATTTATGGTTTTGACGAGACAAAATTGTCATAAGTGATGTCATTAATTATTTATTTTACAAGCAATTCCTTATATTATAAATATAATTTTATTAAGAATGGATACATCATCTGAAGAAAGGACTTCGTCTGCAAAAGACGGAACTTCTGCCACCAGGGAGAAAACTTCTGTAACCATCGATAGAGAGTCCTTAACAGGACAGCGTACTTCTGCAGGGAAAGCTAAAACTTCCATGGCGAAGGACAGACGACCATCATCGAAAGAAAGGGTCTCGGTATTGAAGGATAGACCGTCCGGCTCTAAAGAGAGGGCGTCGACATCCTTGCCCAATATGATGAGCAAATCGGATAGCTTACCGGATATAGACAACCTTCGACGAATCCAAAGTCTATCTCAGACTTATTTAACGAAACAAACTGAGTACTCACCGCAACATAAGCCATCTCCGTTTGTAAATATATTTCTTTTACTGTATTAAAAATACGATATTTTCTTTTTTTTAAATGCCGCCTACTATACTAAGTAATAATTATGTCCTGTGCATTTCACGATACATAGAAAATCACAGACCTCATCAAATAAATGTTTGTCCTTTGCACTAATCCGTAACTCTTTAGCGCAGCAGTCCAATCACTTATCCACTGCAATCAGGTCATCAATTATCATCTAAGTTGACAACCATTATTAAAATATTTTAGATGTAATATTGTACCTTCTATCGGTACAGAAAATGCGCTGGATCAACGGGTACAACCACAGGGTGGGTGTGATCAACTTAAACGACAAGGGCTCCACGACGCTGTTCTACGCCGCCTCCAACTGCGGAGTGCTGTACAACTGGACCACCCACAACATGTGGCTTATGCAGGGACACGTGAGATACTGCGTCTTGTTTTTTTATGAGAACTTAAGTACATCTTTACAACATTCATTGGCTGCTCATACGACGAAAAATTTGAGGTGATAGGAAAAGTATTCTTAACGGTTTTCGACCACTAGGTCGTGATGGATGCAATCCATTTCATGCGTCCCTTAATTAAATACAGGCCGTCATTTCACGGAATTACCTGGAAAATTAATCTACAGTAACTGTTGTATTCACCAAAATCATTTCAGCGCCACATGCTTACATGCATAGCATCGGACGCGGTCGGTAAATGGCTGGTGACGGCCGACTGCGGGCCCGAGAACGTGCTCATCATATGGGACAGCGGAGACCTCTTTCCTCAACGAACCATCTTCTCACCGCACGGCACCGCAAGGATCGCTAAAGTGGCTCTAAGTGCAGACGCTAAGTACCTGCTCACCATGGCTTACCTGAATGAAAGGGTGGTATTGCACTGGTGGATATGGTCTTTCGGAGAGACTGCACCACATGGTTAGACGATGATCTTTTATTAAACTACCTACGTCTTGACGCGAAATTTAGACATTAGTGTTTGAATAAATATTGGCACAGTACCTAAGTTATTTCATATCTGCTGCAGTTCGGCATCGATCCCAATGCAATGGTGGTATTTATAGATACTATTTTCTTAAATTTGCGCAATGTGCATTGTGTCATTTCATGTGTATTTATTTTGAGAAATTGTTATTAGATGCACATGACAGACATTTTAGTTACGAGTTGGTTAAAGCAAAATCTGCAGTTGTTCAACTATTGAACTACAAATTAAAAAAAAAAATTGCTCTGATTTCAGCTATTAAAGAAATAGAGAATATGCAACGGGATTCAGTTTTACAATTGGGTTTCAATCCTGCTAAATCAGACCAATTTCTACTAATGACAAAAAGTGCTATCTCTCTTGGCATTTCCAGGGTAAGTTTAGTTAGGACTAGACTAAGAAGGCCACTAAGTAGTGCACTAAAATATTAATATTTTTATGTATATTGTACGGTTATACCTATAGTAAACGTTGACGACTGCCCGTCACTCTAATGAAAAATTCTCAGTTAGATTTAAGTCTTTATAAGCACCGTACTGTATGTTGTTTTTAAAAATATCATTTTAATATTCGTTTTCTCTATGAACCTTTGTAGAAAGTCAAAGTAATGGAGAGAGGTCTTATCAAAGAGACGGACAACTGGGAGCTTAAGTTGAGGAAGCCTGAAAAACAAGGGAACGCAGACTTCGGGAAGCTGATCTGTTACACGTTTGTGGAGAGCACCCACCAGATCTTGGTGGCCACGAACCGCGGCACCGTCATCGTCTACGGCTACACCATCGAGTATAAGACGAAGTTCGAGCCCGCCCACGTGAACCATCTGAGGTTTATCAAGATTGTCAAGCTGGACAAAAAGCAGATCAATGTTATCAAAAGCATAGATGGGTTCGTTTTATTCTCGACTATTTACTTATAAAGTAGGTAATTAATACGTTTGCCACTTTAACTTTTACCAGAGGATTTTTAATTTGACGAGAATTTGAAATTGAATTTTTTAAGATATCTATAATTTACAGTTCCTACTTAATTACTATTATTACCTGCGTCACCCTAAGTGCCTACTCAGTATCTCGACAACGTGATCTATCTAAATGAAAAAATATATGATTAAAAGTCTTCACATAAATAATTATATATTTTGTTATCCGTCAGCGTCATAGTGACGGGCAACAGTGGCGGTGATATCCAATTTTTCGATGACCAGCTGAAGCTCCTGTACTGGGTGCACGGGTTCAGCGTTAACAGAGTCAAGGACCTGAGCTTCAACATCTCGCCCAGGAGCTCCATGATACTCGACCCTAAATGTAAGATGGAGATTTATTTACAAATTTATCAAGTTCACATTTGAACAAACTCAGTAACTCCTACCTATATCTTGCAAAAAATTGCTTATTTTCTGTAAAAGTCTATGAGAAAACAACACGAAAATTAAAGGCATGTAAAATTTTTGGCTAATAGCTATACAGTCGTTAGACCAAGCTTGATAGCGTTGAGTTGCCTATTTAATGGATGTCGCAGGCAACAAGCCGTGCCTCTGCTGGGAGAAAGTCCAGCTGGAGAAGGACCCGACCACAGGTGAAGTCAAACAGAAGCTGGTGAAGATGCGCCTGCCCTCCGACGCTACTATAAGCGGGAAGCCGTTCCTTGTCAGAGACTTTATTATTTGTAAGTTATTTAGTACAAGGGTACTTAGTATAATCGGACCGTTACAATGTTTAGATAACCCACATCAATTCTCTGTGTATCCCTTGTGAGATTCCAGGAGTAACCCCTCTAGGGCCATAACGCATAACTTTTACTGTGATCTACTACCTTAAATTAAAATTACGAGGCTACTAAAAACCAGAGTCGACAGCAGCGAAATGTACTGTATACCAATAGGTTAACTAAATACTTATTATTTGTTTGATGGTACCAAAAGGACGATGAACTGAAAAGTCACACATTTTAGTGATCTAGTCGATTCTTGAAGAAATGTGGCTCTGACTGTAGGTACAAGTATAGGTCTGTACAGCGTACGTACTACGTACTCTCTATAGTCAAGTAGGTATACAATTATGTTGATACTTGATATGTTTTACAGGCACGAATAACAGTGGAGTGGGTTTCGTTGACTTCGTAACGGAGAAATACAACACCGTGCTAGATTTCAGGACATCTCCCGTACTCAGTATCTCTGTTCATCCTGAGAAGTGAGTCGCAAACTAACACTTGCTACTTAAATGTTAAATAACACTTACCGCCGCACTAAGAGACGTTAATGATTACTTAAAATGACATTAATTAACAATTTTACAATGAAAACCTTCACTTAGTGATAGTTTAAGTATTCATTAACCCTCTTACTTATAAACGATGCTAACATGTGTTTCAAGATAGCCACTTGTTAAGTCTATTGGCATCTCTATTTTTTGACATGCAAACGACAGTGACAGGTATAATTTAACCGATTGTTTAACAATGACAATTTTTATAAGTAAGGGGGTAAATGTCTCTGAGTTCGGCAGTAAGGTATGTTATACATTTGTGGGATTTACTTTATTTCTGTTAACTGTTGCGGAACAGACAAATTGTCCCTCTGGGGAGTTTGGAACGCCATTACTTATTCCCAGATAAAGGAAGCAGTGACTCGTTTTGGGAGATATTTTTATGTAATTGCCGTTGAAAAAGTAGGTAACTACTATTTATTAGTCTATTTTGATTAAATGATTTGTATTCTATCTCAAAACTACATTGTCATATTCACAGGCCCCTGTTGTGCGTAGGCTACGCGGACGGCATGGTGGATCTGATCAACTTTGTCCAACACAAGCTGTGTGGCAGGCTGGACCTGAGGGGCCGGTTCACGGTCGTCGTGCCGCCTGATGACGACTCAATCAACTGTAACTTTGAAATTACCGTGCCTAATTTATCTGTGACCAGCATTTTATATTCTCCGTCAGGTTAGAGAAGCTTTATCTGAAAACTGGTCCAATTTTTTTAAAGATGGAATTCTGTATTTACCTCTAGATCGCAGTATATCGTAGCCGCTTGCGATCGATCGCATGCGACAGATACGTGCAGCTGACGCGACAAACATCGTATGATTCGTGTGACACTCGATGTAATAAGTACTTATTAAGTATACATGGCGCGCGTCTGTCGCAGTCTCGCAGATCTCGCTACTTCGCTAGAGGCGCCATACATCACATATAAAACTGTTGTCGCCTGGGCCCCGCGCATCAGCTATTGACCTATTGTGCGTGTGGCTGCGAACAAGCGAATTTAAAGAAACCAAGCAATTAATTGGATTTAGTTTTATTATTCAGCCGTTTATTATAGCCGCATCTGTAATGTGTATTTTTCAAATTTAATAGACGATGACAGAGATGTATATATAAGACTGATGAAATGGTAAATGTTAATCTCGATTTAAAATTTTTTTCCTTCTTTCCCAGGTTTACACCTAGCATGTGGGTTGAACACAGGGCAGTTGTTGTTTTTAGACCCTTCATCAATTGAGATTATCACACCGTTCCCTTTCAAAGACTCGAGCCGTGCCATCAAGTACATGAATTACAGCATAGACTCCCTCACTCTAGCTACAGCTGTTAGTACTTACTTCCCTTACAACTATACCTTAGTAGATATTTTAAGACTACGTCAGTAAGTTTATATCCTTTAGATAGGTATGTCTCTTCTATGTAAAGGTAATTAGTGTATAATATGAGAATTTAAATATTTATATACCACCGACACTTTAGCCTATACGATATGTATAATATGGATTGTCATAAAGTAACTATTACAGGACACAGGCAGAACGGTCTGCGTGTACAAGTATCAATGCGATAGCCTGAACTGGGTGTTTGTTGGGAAGCATCGAGCTCATTACAACGACATCTCGGCCATCACCTTCCTGCCCGCCAAGAACCCCAACGGAGACTACAAACTGGTGTCGATAGGCCTCGACCGATGCATGGTGGAGTACGACATCGGCTCTAGCTCCGATGAGTTCTTGGAGATCATGAGTCTCGACCGCGTGGAGCAGACTGCACTGCCGCTGGCGGTCATCGTGTGGCCCGCGCCTCGTGACTTGGATCCTGAAGAGTTTAGAACCGACTTACCCATGATACTAATGGCTAATGATGAGGTGCTTTATTTCCTGTTATAAGCATTTTGTGACCAAGTTCCTTTACACTGCCATTGATTACTCTACTTTGCAAGGCTATTTAATTCACAGCGCTTGTCTAACTTAACTCTTAACAGCTCTGACCTTCTGGCAATAGCTAGTCCCATGTATTACATCCATTTAAAATTCAAGCACCAACCCTTGCACAGTTGCACTTCACTTTATATTCTAATCAAAAGGCGCGTTTAGGGTCACCATTTATGATGCCATTATGCTAAAACGAATTATCAGTATAATAAAACTTTCGTTCAGTTCAAATTCAAGATAGTGAACTACGAGACGACCATGACTCTTGCGACAGTGCTGGGCCCCCGCTACGACTACCCCGTCAGTAAAATACAGCTGATTACTAGGCGGGACACTCCTGATGAGTCTCAGTACATACTGTTCGCGGCTAGAGAAGTCATAGGTTTGCAGAAACTTCCCCTTGACGGCAATCCTTGGAAACACGTCGGGTTGCTCGGACATCCGGTCAAGGTACACATACCTTTAATCTCTTACAATATATGTAGGTTCCTGTTTTATTTAAGTAATGCTAAGTATATGTATACGTATATGTATTATCGCCACAACCATGAAGGGTTTGGTTTGTATGATTGTGCTGCCATATTTAATATTCTGCACCAAAAGTCAAGGAAGCATTTTCTAGACAAATATTTCTCTAGACAGTACCTATTTAACTAACTTCGTGATCTTCCATCCAAGTGATAAGATAGCTATGTGTAGGTACTTAAATGTACAGGTAGGTATTATGAACAAATATAGTACATATAAAGATTCTCCTGTTTATTTAGGTTCTGCAAATGAATTTCCGACAAGACCTTGGGATTCTCTTTACCATCGGTGTAAAAGACACGACGGTGACGCAATGGGTTGCTAACTATAGGTTCGTATTTACTATTACTCTTCTGCAAACATTTATTATCTTATTAGATTCAGTAAGTCGATACTTGGAGAAAAAGACAATGACGTATTTAGGCTTGAATAAATGAATGAGGAATCTATTTTACAAATCATCACTAGATCCGTGGAATCGGCTGCAAAACGTGGTGGGGATGAATTGGATCCGTTCTACTGCCTTATAGACAACGGACGCCCTGGCTGGCTGTTCCAGGAGATAAGAGACCTGTTCTACTACATTCAGATCTTGTGCCAGGGCACCTTCTCTCCAGCCAGGAGGCGCGTCAAGGATTATATACCGATAGACTCCTTGCCCGACTTGATGAGGGCTTTAGGATTCTTTCCCTCAGAATATGAGGTGGGTTTATGTAGGGCTCTAGTTACAGGTTTAGGTTATGGTTTGCCGTAGGTAAGTTCAACGAAAATAAAATATTATTTTTGAATTCTGATTCTTGCCTTACCAAAACAGTAGGTACCTACATACCTACAGTGGGATTATGCAAAGGTGACAATAAAAGTTTATCAAGGACTCTGTAAATTATAGCACCATTGCATGATGTAGTGTAGATATCGAGATTATCCTTGTCCTTATCCTTGACTAGTTAACTATTAATCATAGATGTAGCTACTTACTCGCACGGCGGTACGGTACCTACCAGTTTTACCTAATTAAGTACTTACATGAAGTGAATCAATAACGACTTACGTCAGATAATAATTTAACGTCCCTAGGTTGAAAATTTGATAGTTGAAGCCAAATACAAGGTGTTCTACCGAGTTCCGGTCACGGAAATAGAGTTTGAGGAGTTTGTAAGGCTGTACCTGAACCATCGGCCGGCGTTCGGGGAGAGTTTCAAGCGCATTCGATACGCCTTCCGGAACTTCGCGAACGTTACCAAGGATGGCTACGTCATGAGAAGAGACGACTTCGTCGACATGCTCACTATGAACGGTAAGTCGCTAACTTCACGACTCGTTGACTATATCTATCAATATATATTCACGTAGCTATTAGCTAGCTACATGAATATAACTATGTACAAAAATATATAAGTTTATAGATCAGCGCGTACATTAGTGCCTACGACTACCGTTTGACGCGCACTTTAGCAATACGGTAAAACCCAATTCTTATAATACTAGTGTAGGTATTTGTCTAACTGCAAAGGATGGATAGGTTGTATGTTGATCCCAAAAAAGGGTTAAAAAGTCCCATCAGCCATCAAGTGGTAAGACTATTTGAAGTAGTTTATTTTAGTTAGCAACCGCGCCTGGTCGTGTCTTCAATTAACAATTTACATAATTAAGATACTCTTAAGAAGCACCGAGTTGGCTTTAATTTCAAACACTTACTTAGATAAAAGGTACCGAGTGAGCCACGCTTGACGTAATATGTAGGTACCTAGGTACCTACTTAATTAGCCATTTTAAAATCTGACTTCTCTGTAATGTTCCGGCTCCACCTGCGTATTAACGTGCTAGTTAATAAGGCGTTACGTAGATGAGGCAAACATTTTACCGTGTTAATTTACTAACGGCATTAGTAATGGGCTTAAACGCTAAGCGATAGCTGGGGTATCGGGTTTTTTATCACATCAAAGGATTTTAGCGCGTAGTTAGCGCGCTAAGCTATTGACTAAATTAACGTCGTCTCATTCCATTTAATAATGTATCACACTCATTGCTGCAACCAACGCAGCCCAGCCGCTTAAACTTCCATTATTGTGCGGATAATGTGTAATTTTACTAGGAATTAACTTTTGACGGCGTTGTAAATAAATGTTGCCAACATGCATGTTTATAGTGCCGCCAATTTTTTTTTTATACTTCGCCCACACTATGAATTTCTCCTGTATCGTGGGTGCGTTTGACAAACATGAAATATCACACACACAAACACCCAGACTCGGGGCAAACATCTGTGGATCGCACAAATTTTTGTCCCGTGCGGGAATCGAACCCGCAACCCCTAGCGCAGCAGTCCAATAGCTTAGCCACTGCGCCAAGTCGTCAAAATTAACGCGTAGTTCGACACTAACATTAACGCAGATGGAGCAAGAGCATAAGTCGAATGTTTATGTATAAAGTAGATACCTACTTAGTAGTTGTACTTGATTGTTTCTTGTACTTGGCAATGATCGGTCATGAGTATAATGTTTCGTTGATAGCAAACACCCAGACTAGTCTTGTCGGTTAACCACTTGTGTGCTGCAGGTGAATGTTTCTCTCGGGAGCTGTGCTGGTATCTGCTGACCATACTCTGCGGCCACAGCTTCGAAGACAGGGCCGTTATGGCCGAAGACGACTTTTCATTCTTGCCAAAGGTTACCCATAAGAATACGATATTATAGCGTGGCTTTAGAACTAAATACATGGGGTTTTGTCGCAGTACACTGCACGTTGTGACGTCATCACGTCCCGGTTCCTCAACGAAAAACGTCCAGCTTAAGAGGCCTAAATACGTAGGCCGCTGATATAATTATGTCCGATCTGATCAGTCAGCAAGCCGGCATTGGAGGGCTAACCACGCTGTCACTGGACTTACTACATCGTACTGTCATGAAGCAGACTTTTCCTGCGGTCTTTATTTCACTGAACTAAACGCACACACAGTAATTATTTGGATCTTTCTTTAGTTTTAACGTGTGACTGACACAATACTTTACTTTCATCGAATATCACAGGCATAGCGCCCTGATTCGAAACAAATTATTTGCCGTGGGAGGATCGAACCAGCAATCCTTTGCGCCGAGGCCAAGCACTTGGGCAATAGGGTCGTCGTACTATAATTATTATAATTACTGTAGTATACTTTAAATACTGTCCATAGTAGCTGATCGTGTGATAGTAGCTATACTTCATTGTAATGATGCTTTTTTTTGCAGCTTATAACATTCAGTGACTTTGTGACTGAAATAATTGGTATACAAGAGATAGATAATGTGTCTGACACATACTCCGGAGTAGAGTCCATGGCTTCCTTACACACCATCAACTCCATAGACTCTGATGACTAACAACAACCAATAAATTATATATTTTTATTGTTATCTTATCATAATATAATACATTAAATTAACATTTACAATAATTTGTTGCATTATTATTTTTATAAAAACGAAACATGAAATTATTTACCTACATATTGGTGATTTATCGACTATGAAAGCATAATATTGCATTAATTAAAACATTAATGACATCCATATGATGCATGAGAATTAATTGAAGAATGGTCATAAAAACTTAAAAGAATACTTATTTGTACAATACCATTATGTTCATGTAATAAATAAACATTGGACTATTGTCTAATAATCACATGAGTCTCATTTATTCTTAGAGTCTTAGTGCCATTTTTTACACAAGTGAGTTCCACTGGAATGGTTGGATTTTCAACCTGGTGAGTGATTGTACCATACATGTGTATGAGCTGCAATATATGAGAGATGCAAGCTCTAATATAGTCATTTTAGGTACAAGCTGGCAACACTCACTAATAATAATCACATTTGGCTGGGAAAACTAAATGCAAGTTACTTTTGCACTAACAGACTACATAAAAAAATAATAAAGATGATTCAGTTTTACAGCAGAATATGTAGAAAATTAATTCGTACTTATTTTTGTTCAAATAGACCTTAATATGGTGGTCACCAAGTCATGACATTAATATAGACAGTAAAATCACCAATGAGTAGGAATTTGAAGTTGGCAGAACACAATACACAATCCTCTACAGGGCTTTTGTACCGTCTTAAGTCACAGGGACACATAGTTGTACAATAATAATTTCTTCATTATTTTTTCTCATACAAATACAACATTGTGACAAATATCACATTTAGCAAACACCAATTCCCAATCAGTTTGTTAAACTTATAAAATAATTTACATTTCTATAATTAATTTAATTAAGTCACATTTTATGAAACCGAAATTATATTTACAATAGTAAGGGTAGACCTTGACCTAGGAAATAAAAATAAAATACTATTTTCAAAATAAAATTACACCACTCTAGGTCATAATGACCAAATCAGAACACATTTTGAAACTAATTAGTCAAAAACACTCTTCCTTAAGTGAATAATAACTGAAACACTTTAATGTATTTTTGTAGCTAAAAAGTGCTTAATTGTTACTAACTCTTTGAATGCACTCGTAATTTAAATTCACAGCACATACCAAGAAGTTTGTCTGTTCCATTATAAAGTTAAGCAGTCTCTAACTCTAGGCTTGCACCTTGCAGGTTTCATTTTGTTGGCAAGCCTCAGTCAGTTTTTAACCGCTTGGCTGGTGTTGTGGTGCCACTACTTTGAGAGTTTGAGTCTTCAGAGAAGTTCATGTTTGTTGAATTAAACTCAGTAGGCCCTTGGGAGTCACTGACCGTTGAAAAGCCTGAAAAATACATGGGTCAGTTATCTTACAGTTCATAGAGATCAAATTCGAAACACATCTATAGAGGTGCATGCAGCAATAACAAAACTTAAATTACATATTCGCCCATAAATACAATGTTGCAGTTAATTACCAGAGATTTGGAACCCTGACCTACTAAATACTAGCTTAGACCAAAAAATCCACCATCTTAGAATCTTACAAATATTACATTTTTGTGACTATCCTCATCATATAAGCTTCAATGTTTTCCACTATATAATAATTACATTATTATGAGTACTCACAGGTATTAGAATCTTCGGCCATGCCAAAGTTAGAGTTGGAAGAGTCGTGGACTTTCTTCGGTGTCAATGTGTTCTCCTTATTCTCGCGTTTAGCCGCGTGTTTTTTCTTTTGCTCATTTGTAGATATCGGAACCCATTTGTATATTTTCATAGTGGTTTCACCAATTGTCACCCATTTTTTCTCCCTATAAATAAAGTTTGTATTATTTCATAATCACTGACAAATCTCTGAAAATATTTGCTAATTTCAATCTCACCAATGGCGAACTTTTTCCACAGCCTGCATTACTCTTTTGATATCATCTTTGACACGATTTCTGGTTTCCGCGCGGACAGACCGGGACATTTTTTTTAATGTGTAGATGTTTAAGAAAAAAAAAGCCGTAACAAATGTTTACAACAAAATATTTGTATTTATATGAATTCAACTGAGTTCTCACAAGCGGCGTTCTTCCTATTCATCCGCCATTGACTTAAGCGTAGTTAAGTTTGACATTTAGAAAATAGTACGTTTTGTTAACAATTTTTTTGCTTTCATTTAATGTTTTTGTTATTTTTACTTTGTACAATAACTAACACAGAACCCAAAAACATTTTCCACTAAGCCATGTTAATGTGGATTAGAGTTTAAAAAATCATTATATCAAGCCAAGTTATCGTATGTTTTGGCCCCACAGTATGCCACACGCTAATAATAAAACGGAGTCACCTTATTAAATTACGTTTGGTTTCGTCTGAATTGCAAATATATACAAACGCTTTGAAAAACGAAAAATCTTCTAATAATTATATATATATATAGAGGGGTGGTTACAAATTTTGAAACAAAAATCAAACTAGGGTCACCAGATATTGCACAAAAATATGTTTACAATTTCAACCACATGAAGTTTCGTACTGGTAACTAAACGTTTTTGCTTGCATAACCACACTTACATTTGATTGGTTGTAAAATAGAGTTAAATAATTATACACCAATGATAGAGGAAAAAAAAGTGAAATAGAAAACTAGACAATTCTAGGAACAAGAAAAATCGAAAATTGAAAACAGGGAAAAAATCTATGTAAAATTTTATTGGTAATATCTGCCGAGTATAAATTTAAACAAGGAGTGATATATCCAATATGATGCTTTAATTCGCAGGTAAGTCGATGAACCCCTTTTTGTCGTTTCTAAGTGCAATATTCTCGCGACAATCTGTATTTGTGAATTTTATCATGATAAATTTTGACTTATATTTAGCGGCTGTCAGTTGTTTTACGTCTCATCGTATTTTTGTTCATGATTTATTTCTATTATTATCGCTAAAGTGTATACAAATTTCATGCGGCTTGGACTACAGGGATGCACATCAGTTACGATGATGCAACGAGATGATAAGGTGCAAAATACATTAAATGCCTTCGATGTGTGCTTATTTCTGGTGCATTGCTTATTTTGCACTTCCTTTCATTCTAATTTGGATGTTACGTTTGTATAACTGATTTTTCACTTGGTTTCATCACGAACATAACCTCAATGCTAGTAGGTCTCTGGTGCATAAATGTAATGGCACCAGTACTTCTAAGCTCATAAGTATGTCAATATAAGTCTTGCATGCTGTCAACTACTAGGCTAAATTAGATTGTACAATGTAAACTATAATATTTAGTAAGGTCTATTGTCAGTTTTATTCACCAAATAAATATTATTTTTAAATTTGTAAGATCTAAAACTTGCTGATGACATTTTGGTATCCAATAAAACAAATTAAATTTTCTTCTTGCAAGTAAACCATTTATACTGGATAACAGTAGATTTTCCAAAAACTAGATAATATATATGTAATGCTTCACTAAACATAGTAGATATGTGTTAGTAACATTTTATTTATCCACGTAGCACTGTCCTGTGTGTTTTATTTTTATTTGCACTTCTTTACGCCTTGTTATATTTTTGTTGCAGTTTTACCCTGCATGCATTGTTATAACTGTAGAAGTGATACAGTGACTATATTGTTGGCATTGTCCACACGGCATAAGGTCCACCTAACGACAACCGTGAATATTTCCTTCCCGTATGGCTGCGTATGTTAACCGTACGATATCAATGATGGCTGGCGACGGGCCCCACAACGTTGCGATGCTGAACAATGGCGCGGTCCGCGTGAACATGTCCAATGTGGATTCGCCACTACAGATATTTGTGAGGGCCAAAAAGAAGATCAATGATATATTTGTTGAAATTGATGACTATGTCAAGGATGCTGTCACTTTCATGCATGGTAAGAGTATGTTTGCATAATACTTATCCTTAATCATTATAGCTGTGTGTTTAAAGCATTGACTAAAACATTATACTACTAGTAGTACTAGTCTACAGGTTTCATACATAGCCATTGACAACACTAGTTGTTATAGAACTGCTGTAGTTTATCCAATTAGGTAAAGAATTTTTGAAGCTACTGAAATTGTGTTTCAATGCCACATTCTATGATATGTAGTTATAATTATTTTATTGTAATGTAGTTACTTAATAATAGATTTTTTACTTGGAGAGTTCAAGTCAGGATGAACACAATTAATTCTTACTCATAATGAAATATATATCAAATTAAATATAATAATTTTTATCTGAAATACATTGTGAAATTAGGGTTCTGCATGTGTGTATAATATATATTAATTCCTTCTATTTTTAGATGACAAACGTCACACCTCAGTGCCACAGTCCTGAGGATTTGATTTTAATTATTAATAAGCTCTACTTATTACTCACTAAGAGTGTTGTTGGTACACTCATGAACAGAAAGATATTAATGTGCTTTATAAAATATGTATAGATTAGGGTTCTTATCATTTCATATCTCAAATAATTTTCAATTCCAACACCTAGTAGAATCCATTTTGAAGAAAGAATAGAATGATGCGTCTACCATGGCAACTCGTCTTAGAATTTTATTGATTTTTTTTTAATTTACAAAGTGGCCAATGCAAGCTCTCACTATTGTCGCCGCTAAGGAAGAAAAAACAGCGTATTTATTCTAGTACACTCAATAACTCATAAAAGTACTTGACTGATAGCACTTTAGTTTATCTATTGGTTGAATCAGATCTGGTTTATCTGTGTTTGTTACGTATATCGACTACACCTCGTTAAGGTCGCGTGCCTGGCTATATGAATAAAGGTCATTTTCATTAGTATTTTATTGGACTCCAAAGTATTATGAGCTCTATGCTTGTGTCGTAATCCTAATAGAATACGTGACTTCATTAAAATTCAAGTCCTGCGCTTAATGAATAGTTTTATTTATTTCTCAGACTTGCTTACTCAAAAGAGTCTTTTGTCAATAACCAACTTGCTTTCGTATGAAAAATGTAAATCATGACTCTATTGATTTATTTTTTATATCGAACGGTTCTAAAATGCGAATTAAATTATATATTGTATTATTAATTTTCATAGAAATATATTATTAAGATGGGTACGCCAAGCCCACTCACAAATAATGTGAAGTCGAAGCTACGTTTTCGCACTATTTTTATTTGCGTCCATAATCCGCTATAATACCTTAAACGTCTTAAGTGCGCCAATAGTATGGCACAGTTTCCATTTTTAAGGTCTTATAAGTAACGTTTGTATTGCTACTACATTTTAAATTTATAATGAATATTAAATATAAACATTTGACGATAATAGAGAAATTTCTGGAGTAACACGATCTGAGAGTTAGTGGTACTAACGCCTGGCAGATATCCAACAAAGCCTATACATATTTGTTAGATTTTTCTTAGTTTCATAACATGGCTCCACAACAATGTATATCTAAGGGTGAAGGCCTGATTGATAACTATGCTGAGTTGCTGACGCACACCATAACGGATGCCCGACGTCAGGAAGGAGCCGATGCCATTACATTAAAGCCACCTACTTTCAATATTTTTTTAATAATACTATTAATAATAGGTACTCATTAATATATAAACAAGTTAAATGTTACATAGGTAACTTTGTAACATTTAACTTGTTACTAGTTACCGTTCGTTGATCGTAAACATTACAAACAAGACAGGAAATTAAGGCCTCTATTTTCTGATGTTGAAAATTCGTCTGCAAAAAAACGTAATAAACTAATGGTGTTTCTAGCCATTAGATCGGGAAAAGGCACCGTATTTCTTTTAGGCTAGTTAAAAAGCAAAGACTTGAAACGTTACTCAAAATATCGTTATCGTGGTTCGAACCACGCGTATCGTTATTTTGTTTACCTATTAATCTTCCTGAGTTACGTAATCAATGAACGCATGAAATAACGCTCATGCATTCATTTATTTCCATATGTATGTAATGTGTTATCCAAATGAGATACAGCTAATTAATACACCGCGGGTGGCTGCGTAGTCCATATCGTATTACGAATTGTAATGCGAGTGAAATTATATTTTTGAATGAAGTTATATGGTTGATTATATAAGACTTGGGAGAAATGTTATAAAATACAATATACACCAAGATAGCTTGTTAGTTAAACAGTCACTGCCTTAACATTTGATGGGCAGTAGCAGGCTTTAAGGCCTATGTCCAACAGAAGACCGCGATAGGCTGCGAAAGAGAGAGTGAGCAGGCTTCAAGTCAAGATTAGACTCACTGTGTGAATCACAGTCTTGTGTAGTCTATGCAACCCTATCACCATACTACCTCTATATACAACTATATTGCTCAGAAGGTTACATGTAGAAGGGTTTTATAAAGTATAATCATTAATTGTTAAAACATGACTATATTGCAGCTGTCACTGGCGAAAATGGGATTGCGATGCCGCAAGACCTCGCCAATGTGGAGGCCTACGTGTCGAAGGTCCAAGCCATACGGGAAGTGCTCAAACGAGATCACATGAAGGTTGCCTTCTTCGGCAGGTGAGATATGAGACATTACTTCACCTCTATCAGTATTTTAAGAATGTTCAGCACACTAGCATATTACATTATCGTTTTCAGGACAAGCAATGGTAAAAGCACGGTGATAAACGCTATGTTGCACGACAAAATCCTACCGAGCGGCATTGGGCACACAACCAACTGCTTCCTGCAAGTCGAGGGCTCCGATACCGACGAGTCGTTCTTACGGACTGAGGGCTCCGAGGAAAAGCTCAACGTGCAGGTAATTTGACACGTATTTGTTAATATGTTTATATGTATTTGTACATAAAGGGCACCGCCCAATTTCCATACATCGCGGGGCCCACCACTTGTTTTTAAATTAGGGTCATTTTTTAGGTAACTATATGAGCTTTAAGCTGCCTTAGTTTCAGTTTTATTGACAATGGTAGAATTAAGATATATCTTTGTCTAACATAATCTCTCAGCAATTTTATTAATCGATGTTTACCACTCAAACGTTGAACCAACAGAAAATTCAAACATTTTGTTTACAAGTGTTCATTTCGTGTTTTTTTTTGTGATTTCGGTTTAACATAACATAAAGGATTTTCCGATTACTTATCATGTCAGTAACACGTTGGTCCAGAAGTGGGCGTTATCCTTAGTATTGAGCGACAAGTGGTTTCTATACGTGAGTGTTGTGTGCGGGCAGTCCGTGAGCCAGCTGGGGCACGCGCTGTGCGCGTCGCGCCTGCAGGAGTGCTCGCTGGTGCACGTGTACTGGCCGCGCGAGCTGTGCGCGCTGCTGCGGGACGACGTGGTGCTGGTGGACAGTCCCGGCGTCGACGTCACGCCCAACCTGGACGAGTGGATCGACAAGTACTGCCTCGACGCCGACGTCTTCGTGCTCGTGGCCAACGCAGAGTCCACGCTTATGGTCACCGTGAGTAACGACACCAGGATTTTTTTTACTAATATTTATATTAAGGTTTGCTTACAGCTAATGCAATAGAAATTACATTTTATACAATAAAAAAACTTTATGTTCATTGCTTAACCAATTAATAGCAAACATAACGTAAATTACGCAAAAATAAAGGGGATGACAGGAGACACAGATTACATTGCATTATATCATGGTACAATACAAATTCCAAAATCATAAGTCCTGAGAATGCTGTGCAGAAGAAATGTCCACTTTAAGCTGTGTATCCACTATGCGCTCCTGGCGCGCGTGCCATGAACACCCGCGCCGGGAGTGCGTTCCGCAGAACGCGCCAAATATTTAAATGATTGCAACTAAGCGCGCATGGCAACTGTTCCTGTGTTCGGTCAGTTTACGGCAACTCTGATTATCCATCGCTCGGAACGCAACGAACACACAAAATAATCACGTCCGTCTCAACTGGCGCGCGCGCCACACTGAGCTTCCTTTGATGCGCGGTAAAAAACCGACTCCAGATGGAACGGGCCGCTCTAAGTTCGAGCGTTCCAACAAACACATTGGCGCGCGTTCCAAAATGGTATCTATTTCGCGCGGCCGGAACGCGCGCCAATGTTCGTCCTCTTGGAGCGCGAAATCGATACGCGGCTTGACTGTGGCCACCCATCACCTTCTGATACTGTTGCGGGAATAGGATATGGATTCTGAGAACATGTTACTGGCGTTTCTGAACTCATTTTCCAGTTTCCTCATGTATAGAACTGCCTTGACGCTGCAATAGTGTTCTATATTGTAGAATCAACATCGTGTCATGTATTTGTAATATGTATTGTATATAGTGATGCCATAATACATGCATGTATTAACATGACAAGTGCTCAACACAGGTGTACCAGTCTTGTATAACCAAGCTTCTGTGTGTTTCAGGAAAAGAACTTCTTTCACAAAGTGTCGACTAAGATATCGCAACCGAATATATTCATATTGAACAATCGATGGGATGCGTCTGCATCCGAACCTGAGTATTTAGATCAAGTAAGTGTCTATCACATACATAATATATTTTAATTAATCTACTGTTTCCTTTATGTATATAAAAATATCATATCCATCTTTATTAGAACCGAACGGGTCCGCTTTTTGTTTATAATTGTACTATTATTTGGGATTTAAACTATAAATTATGTAGAGACATTAAAAGTTGTCTTAGATATATACATACATAAAGTCACGCCTATTTCCTCGAGGGGTAGGCAGAGACCACGGATTTCCATATGCTACGATCCGGACATACTTCTTTCGCCTCATTCACTCGCATCACATTCCTCATATACGCTAGTCGGTTAAGCCTCACTTGACCCTTTAGTAGAACATCTCCGATCTGGTCCAAGTATGTTCGCCGAGGTCTTCCCCTTCCCGATATTCCACTAACATTTGCCTCATATATTTGCTTTGTCACTCTTCTTTCATCCATCCTTTCTACATGCCCAAACCATCTAAGCATATTCTTCTCAATTTTCGTAATTACATCCACATTCACTCCCCATCTTCTCTTATCACCTTATTTTCTATTCTATCTCTCAAAGTCACACCACACATACTTCTCAAAACCCGCATCTCTACTGCATTAATGCGGCTTTGATGTTTTTTCTTCCATACCCAACTTTCACTACCATACATAAGAGTAATAACATTATATTATATTTTGCAGATTTGTTTTTATCAGTGTATGTTCATGGCTGTGAGGTACTCTTCCAGGTCCGCACGCAGCACGCCAACCGCTGCGTGGACTTCCTGTCCCGCGAGCTGCGCGTGTGCTCGCCCAAGGAAGCTGAGGAGCGGATCTTCTTCATCTCCGCCAAGGAGGCGCTGCTCACGCGCATGCGCGAGAGGGAGAAGCCTGTCTCATGTGAGTTACACGTTCGCGCTTGTTTGTACAGTGAATACGCAGAACTTGTTTAGACTGGTCGCTTGAGATATCGCGTAGTTATATAATAATAGAGAAGAGAAGAATCTTTAAAAATCACACAAACGATTGGTTAGATATACCTATATGAATGTTTAGTTCACAAATATATAGTTTGGTACATTTCTCATGTTTACACGATGCATTTGGTATAAAACTTAATTCTTGGATTTAAGTTTCAGTGTAACTTGATTTTCGTACTTAGTATGTTTTGTCTCCTATCAGCGCCGATCCTGGCTGAGGGTCACCAGGTGCGGTACTTCGAGTTCGTGGACTTCGAGCGAAAGTTCGAGGAGTGCATCAGCAAGTCCGCCGTGCGCACCAAGTTCGCGCAGCACTCGCGGCGCGGGAAGAACATCGCTGCTGAGGTCATGGCGGCGCTGGAACTGGTGAGATACTATACTTTCTAGCTGTGTGCTAAATAACATTGGGATCCGTTCTGCAGTCCAGGCGTAAGAAAAAAATCTAAATGCACCATTTTCTACATTACAATTCAAACTGATAACATCATTGCTGTGTCACTGTCACTATCGCTTCTTCAAAATTGTTGACGTGATTTTAAATATTGCCTGGTATTTCATTTTGTCTAGAAAGAAAATTCTGATAAATATACGTACTGACAGCAGTTCATCAATCACTTAAATTTGCCACAACATAATATATGACAACTATCACAATGATGCAGGTGTACAACACAGCGACGGACCAGAAGACGGCTAAGGTGGAGAAGCAGCGCATCCTACACGAGCAGCTGTCTGCCATCGAGGAACAGCTCACCACCATCACGCGACAGATGAAGGACAAGATCAACCGCATGGTGGAGAGCGTCGAGCACAAGGTACACACTGAACACATAACCTCCTTTCAAAATCTGTTAAAAATATTAAAACAACTGGTGTCTTGTGGCTTGAAACACAGACTTATGATTGCTTATAAAAATTGTTAAAGGTATACTACGTCTACGGTATCATAAAAATGAATCTCCGAGCGTGGCAAGTGAAGCTTAGCCCATGTGACTAAAGTGGAGTTTGATTCTCCCTGTTATTCGGTTGTGATATCTATATATTAATTCGTGAATCATAAATTCGGATAACTCTTTAAGAATGGAGGATACGCACGGAGGAGTGTGTGGCATTATTTAAAGTATTTATGGAGAAGAAATGTAGAAACCTAAAATTTATATCACAATTACGGTAAAATTATGGCTAGCTCTAGTTCGAATAAGTATGAGGTTCACCGACCCCCGGCAGGTGTCGCTGACGCTGAGCCAGGAGATCCGGCGGCTGTCGGCGCTGGTGGACGAGCACGAGGGGGCCTTCCGCGCCGAGCGGGCCGCGCTGGACGGGTACAAGCGCGCGCTGCACCGGCATGTGGAGGCCGGGCTCGGCTCGCGGCTCAAGAAGAGGCTGTCCGCAGACATCGGGCTCGAGATGGACCAGGCGCAGAAGGAGATGGCCGGTACGGGGCCACTCTACTCCGAAGTCTTCCATAAAACAATTACACTTCATTATAAACCACAATAGCCTAGGACCGTAGGAAGCGACTATATCCGAGTGCAAACATAGTCGCTGACAGTCCTACCTTAGTCTACAGCACAGGGTCAGGAAGGTTCAGGAACTCTCGCTGAGGACACTTCGGATGGATGACCGTCTCTATAAGCATCAGCGGTCTATCTCAGCTTGGTAATATCTGAAATTCGGTCAGAAGAAAATTATTATTATTAATACTAAACTAAGAATAGCTTTGATATAAGACTTTCCTAAAATGTCATCTAAGGCTGAGACCGCACTTCGGTTAAACCGCCGCGGTTTTTAACCGTGTGAGAAGGCAACTAATACAAACGGCCGCGCTGGAAAAAACCGCAAATGTGGCCGTTTGTAGTAGTTTCCTTGAGTTACAAAATCATGCGGTTAAAAACCCCGGCGGTTTTACCTTAGTGCGGCCTCAGCTTAATGCAGCAATAACAGCTCGCACCCCCTGCAGACCGCATGTACAACATCCTGCCGGCCCACAAGCGCGCGGCGGCGGCGACGGTGATCGTGCCGCACCAGCAGCCCTTCGAGGTGCTGTACCGCCTCAACTGCGACAACCTGTGCGCCGACTTCCAGGAGGACCTGTCCTTCCGCTTCTCCTACGGCATCACCGCGCTCATACAGCGCTTCCAGGGGAAGAACACCAATAAGATCGCGCTCAAGAACCCGCCGCAATATACGCCGGTACTGTTCACATTCTTCTTTATATATTATGTCCACTTTATATTCCCTATTTTTTATATGTTCACATGGGAGATTTTCCCATTACTGGCGAAATGCTAAATCACCGTCTACGTGCTACGGTACTACAAAATGCCAGTTGTTTATTTATACCTAACTAGCGGCCCGCTCCGGCTTCGCACGGGTATAAAATATATATTATAAGTATTTCTCCACTATTTAATGGATGTTATTATACATATAAACGTTCCTCTTCAATCACTCTATCTATTTTAAAAAACCGCATGAAAATCCGTTGCCTAGTTTTAAAGATTTAAGCATACATAGGGATATAGGGACAGAAAAGGCGACTTTGTTTTATACTATGTAGTGATGATGCATATTTTAGCACACAGGCGGACTTAATGCCATTGGGCATTTTCTACCAGTCAACCTTAGGGTGATGCAGAGTTCAAGGCAGAGTTGAACAGTGGTAGATGCACTGAGTATGGAATGGGAAAAAAAAACGATAACTATATAATTTTATTGATGCTTACAACACTATAGTGTACCTATACATAAACTACTTACAATATACGTACATAGATCAGAATCAGAATCGTTTATTTGTGAAACATAGGTATATATAAATTACTATTAGATTATAAATAATATTATATAGACATACATAAACATAAATAAATGAAGAGCGAGGAGTGGAAACAGTAGGTTGCTAATCGATGTTTAATTTAATGTTATGTTTAATATCCACTGAGACATGAAAACCGTAAGGTTCTGCTGAAGACAAGACAATAGCTCAAATGACCAAAGCACCCTCTACACAAAATGCCTGGAAAACATGCATGAAGGCATGAATGCGGAAACATACGAAGCGAGAGACCAAGTGTTATGGACGAAGAAAATTTGAAGTTATGATCTTAAAAATTTGCCATTTTCTCCAAATCCTACCTTTTTGAAAACACCTAATGCCAATCCAAATATATGCATAATTCATTAACTGATACCAACAGTAAGGATAAGGATTAAATATTCTTTCTAAAATGGAATATTTTATTTTTTGTAAATTCCCATTATTTGCAGAAAAGCGACCCTTACTATTATAAACTAGAAACATTTATATATAATATCCATTCATTTTTTTTTCTATCAGCCGTTTCTTTCCATTCAATTTAATGATAGAATTAGGAGTTCGAAATGTACTCTGCTAAAGTGCGGCCGCTCAGAGAATGCGTTCCTTAAGTCTGTCATTAGGTCAATACTAGATGGGCAATAAATAACACTGATAATAAACTTTTTAACCAACCCTTAACAGAATAACAGAAAAAGAGAAAATGCTTGTTTGTCTGGCCTTTAATTTCTAATTGTAACTAATGTAAAGATATAAAAATGCATTTAAATTTAAAAATGTTATATTTCGGAATATTATTTAATATGAAATAATTAAGTTACACCCATTTTAATAAATAGTTGCGACTAGGTTATATTACAGATTATTAAACAGACTCTGATTAGCTTGTATTAATAAATTATTATCAATTCTTGTCTCCTTCGCAGTTTCCTAAAGTTAGATTTTTCGTTTTTTCGACGATTATTCCAATTTAGCGCCGATGTCAGTAAAGTAATACGAGCAAGAATAGCCAGTTTATCAAAATAAAATATTACAATATTTATTTCATTATTAAACAAAAAAATATCACATTATAGAATAACGACAGATAACATAACAAATGCCTGCTTTTTGTCACGTCACTACAAAAATGAAAATTAGACGTAATTTTGTAACAACGTCGTATGGATTTACAAAAATATAGTTGTTATATATAATAAACATTAAATTAAGCGCGAAATAAGTTTTTAATCATATTATTCATTAATAGAGCAAATAAACAATATAAATATTATTATTAAAAATGATCCGCCACTTCAAAGTTACATCGTCTTTTCGGTTACGACCTGTCAGGAACGCATTCTCTCAACGGCCACACTTATAGATGATTTTGCAGAAAACGTGTTGTGTTTGTATTTAGAAATTTCTAAGTACCACCTAAGATGGTAAGATAGGTGACCTAAATCTTAGAAAATAGGGAAAAATGTAAAATGGCTCTTAACAGTATATAATGATGATGCATTACCTTCAGATCCCGGCGGCGCTGCCCCCGGCGGGCGGCAGCCTGGAGCTGACGCGCAGCAGCGGGCCGTCGCTGGCGGGGCAGGTGGGGCTGTCCCCCGAGGAGTGGGGCATGCTGTCCAAGTTCGCGCTCGGCGCGCTCACCTCGCAGGGCACCATGGGCGGCCTGCTGCTGTCTGGACTTGTGAGATACTACCTTGCTTACTCTAGCCTAGAGCTGACGCGCAGCAGCGGGCCGTCGCTGGCGGGGCAGGTGGGGCTGTCCCCCGAGGCGTGGGGCATGCTGTCCAAGTTCGCGCTCGGCGCGCTCACCTCGCAGGGCACCATGGGCGGCCTGCTGCTGTCTGGACTTGTGAGATACTACCTTGCTTACTCTAGCCTGGAGCTGACGCGCAGCAGCGGGCCGTCGCTGGCGGGGCAGGTGGGGCTGTCCCCCGAGGAGTGGGGCATGCTGTCCAAGTTCGCGCTCGGCGCGCTCACCTCGCAGGGCACCATGGGCGGCCTGCTGCTGTCTGGACTTGTGAGATACTACCTTGCTTACTCTAGCCTGGAGCTGACGCGCAGCAGCGGGCCGTCGCTGGCGGGGCAGGTGGGGCTGTCCCCCGAGGAGTGGGGCATGCTGTCCAAGTTCGCGCTCGGCGCGCTCACCTCGCAGGGCACCATGGGCGGCCTGCTGCTGTCTGGACTTGTGAGATACTACCTTGCTTACTCTAGCCTGGAGCTGACGCGCAGCAGCGGGCCGTCGCTGGCGGGGCAGGTGGGGCTGTCCCCCGAGGAGTGGGGCATGCTGTCCAAGTTCGCGCTCGGCGCGCTCACCTCGCAGGGCACCATGGGCGGCCTGCTGCTGTCTGGACTTGTGAGATACTACCTTGCTTACTCTAGCCTAGAGCTGACGCGCAGCAGCGGGCCGTCGCTGGCGGGGCAGGTGGGGCTGTCCCCCGAGGCGTGGGGCATGCTGTCCAAGTTCGCGCTCGGCGCGCTCACCTCGCAGGGCACCATGGGCGGCCTGCTGCTGTCTGGACTTGTGAGATACTACCTTGCTTACTCTAGCCTGGAGCTGACGCGCAGCAGCGGGCCGTCGCTGGCGGGGCAGGTGGGGCTGTCCCCCGAGGAGTGGGGCATGCTGTCCAAGTTCGCGCTCGGCGCGCTCACCTCGCAGGGCACCATGGGCGGCCTGCTGCTGTCTGGACTTGTGAGATACTACCTTGCTTACTCTAGCCTGGAGCTGACGCGCAGCAGCGGGCCGTCGCTGGCGGGGCAGGTGGGGCTGTCCCCCGAGGAGTGGGGCATGCTGTCCAAGTTCGCGCTCGGCGCGCTCACCTCGCAGGGCACCATGGGCGGCCTGCTGCTGTCTGGACTTGTGAGATACTACCTTGCTTACTCTAGCCTGGAGCTGACGCGCAGCAGCGGGCCGTCGCTGGCGGGGCAGGTGGGGCTGTCCCCCGAGGAGTGGGGCATGCTATAGATTGTAGTCCAATTCCATACTGGTCAAATATCTATGTGAATCGCACGTTTTTGCAAGTGATTTAATGCTTGTTGAAATATAGATACAATTGACAACCCTAAACTCTCACTCAAATTCGTGTATCAACGCGTACTGCGATTTGCAAAACTGTACATATTTCAAATTGTGTTCCAGTTATTAAAAACGGTGGGGTGGCGAATAGTGGCGGTGACGGGCGTGATCTACGGCGCGCTGTACGCGTACGAGCGGCTCACGTGGACGGCGAAGGCCCAGGAGCGCGTCTTCAAGAAGCAGTACGTGGCGCACGCCAGCAAGAAGCTGCGCCTCATCGTCGACCTCACCTCCGCCAACTGCAGCCATCAGGTGCAGCAGTGAGTACCCGCACAACGATACCGGCTCATAGTGAAACCAGAGAAATCGTTGAAATATTTATCTAAAATGCAACCGGAAAATTGTAATCAAAATGAAAAGCGCTCACAAAACTTATTATAAAAGAAGTCATCTTTGTTACGCAAATTAATGTAAAGTTTGTCAGTAAATTTATTCTTATAATAAATTAAATTTAAATTAAGTAATTTTCTTTTATCTTCCTGTTTGTCTTGGTACGTGAAGAGCCCGTGTATGTTCCAGGGAGCTATCAACGATGTTCGCGCGGCTGTGCCGGCTGATCGACGAGGCCACCACGGAGATGGACTCGGAGCTGTCGGAGGTGAAGGAGGCCATCAAGATGCTGGAGAGCGCCTCCACGTCCGCCAAGAAGCTGCGCAACAAGGCCAACTACCTCTCGCACGAGCTCGAGCTGTTCGACGACGCCTTCCTCAAGCACAACTAGCGTCCCGCGCTGTGAGGTGGGTACCGAGTGGCCGGCTCGACCGGCGAGTGGGACTCAAGTATGGAAACAGATATCTGTACCTGTACTTATTTGGTTGCAGTGAAAGGTACAAAATACGCAATGTTCACGTTAGTGTGCCTGCGCGGACGTCGCGGACGGCTGCCGGGCGGGCGCGGGCCGGGCGCGGGCCGGCCGGGCGCGGGCCGGGCCGGGCGCGGGCCGGGCGGGCGCGGGCCGGGCGCGGGCCGGCCGGGCGCGGGCCGGGCCGGGCGCGGGCCGGGCGGGCGCGGGCCGGGCGCGGGCCGGGCCGGGCGCGGGCCGGGCCGGGCGCGCACTGTCGACGCCGCGCGCCGGGCCTCTGTATGTGCCCACGTTATGTTAGGTTTGTTGTTAAGAGGAGTACGTCTACTGTTCGCGTCTCGTATGAAGTCAGCCCTCGGCGACCGACCCCTGTGTGGAGTCCTCCGCCGGCCTCTAGGAAGGTCAACGAGTCTCATGTCAATGTATAGTTGAATGATATACCTCTATTGTACATTAGAGTTTTGTTGTTGTTTTAAAGTTATTTATCAGTTTTTATGTGTTGTATCGCAATGAAATCACGTGTAGACAAACGTCTAAAAACTTGTTATGGCATTAATATGTTGTATTGAATTTATTTTAGTTTTACATGGTTCCTGACATTTTTAATTTACTTTTAACGTTTATCTTCCCTTTATATTAAAACATCTCGGTGCTACCAAAAAGATGTATAAAAACAGTAAAATCTAACAAACGTTATGTTTGTATTTCTACACATGATTTGTATAAAATTGTTATTACTGATAAATTCTACAATCTACATGGAGGTCGTCTTATGAAATATTTACTACTCGTGTGGTTACGCTGTCTATAGCTTAGACATCCATTTTAGGACATGTGTTGGTTATTTATACTGATAGTGTAAACATAGATATTGGGTACTCGTTCAAATTAAATCTAAACCTCGACCTCGTTAGCGTCATCCTACTGATTAGTTACCATTAACGACATTTTCTACATCGAAATTCCGCAATATCGGCCATGCGGCCGACTTCAACATTTTATGATCTGTGATATTTCTCATTTTGTTACAAAATTGTCTGAATCCATTTGCACACTGCACAAGTACCTTCAGCGTTTGTTACAAATGGAGCATTTATTATGTGTATTGGTGACTCATCTTAAGCAACAAAAAACTAATTTAAAGTGTAGCATGGACCGCATGGTCAACATTGCGGATTACAATGAAGTTGTTTCAATATAAGAATTAATTTATTTATGATGTAGTAGCGGAAGGGAGTGTGGTTCTCGGCTGTTATATATTGTAGGTAAAGCTGTTATATTTTCCTATACTCTCGCTACCTTATTATATTGTCAAGGAAATGTCACCGTATTTTTCTATATCACTTGAACATGGACTGCACTACGAAAGTAAGGTCTAGAGTAATGTATGATTGTGAAATAATTAATAGGTACTGGATAACTAACTACCATCACTTCTTTGACAGTAATAAATATTTACATTTTTTGCAAATTTTACATATTGTTATGTAATAATATAATGAAAATGAGCTGATGTCACTAGTGACCTATTAATTATAATGGGTAGGGAGGTACACAGCATACATCATTAAATGAATTAGACATTGGGAGCCATGCAACCATTTGATATTAGATAGAATTTTGTTGTCCATTGTAATTAGTTATTGCATAATTAGGAGAATTTTCTTATGTAAATAAAACAAATAAAGGATTCCTTTATAAATAATCGTTTTATTGTAGAAATATAAATTATAATTACCTACGTAAATATTTATTTAACGGAAGTATATGTAAATATATCAATTATACTTATTTTGGATTTCTGGTTCTTTGATTGATTTTCCATCTTAATATTGTCATTAACTAAGTGAGATATTTTCTGAAAATAAATAATACAGGCCTTAATATCTATATTTTTTTGAATATAAAAGATCTGGGTGATGTAGAAATGATTACAATCTATCTCTTACTTCTAGGATATTATGCTTCTTTATCTTAAAACAGCCTTAGCAGATAGCAAACGTGAAACAATAAATACTATAATTACCAGAGTTAGGCATCATAAATAATTTTTAGATTATTCACGAATAGTTAATAATTTCGTTTATTCAATGAAAATCATTCGAATGACGATTAAATAATTTTATTCGTTATTCGATTAACAAATTAAAATAAATCGAGCAATTAGGTAAATTATTATTTATGAAAGTAGTATAACATTTCGCGCCCGCTGTAACCGCGCAAGGCTCGCTCTGTGGCCATCCACGTATTCGTTGTCATCCTGTAACTTTTTCGATGGTTTGCTTTAAACACTGTTGAAGCATCGACAAAAATGAAATGGTCAAAAAGAATGCATTCTACACTCCACTCACCAAAATTGCATCTGATTTGAACTCGGTTTTGTCAAATCTTACTGCGGCTCCGTCTACTTTGAGTCCGTACTGCGCGCACGCAGCCTGCGCGTCGTGTTCATCAGCGAATCGCAACCAACGCACTAGAACTTCAGTGGGTACTGTGAGACGCTTATTATTGTATGCATGGCTCATAACTTCAAGAGCGCGTCTGTAAGCAAGTTTAAAGACATTTGACTATAGGTCCCCCTGCGGCCTTAATTTGGCCGTAATTATGTTACAAATTTTAGCTTCCTGCACTTCATCTCCATAAAAACGTTAACTATGCCCAATTTCATACTTCTTCGTCCGCGTTATTTCATAAAAAGGGATACAAAGTTTGCAACGCGTATTAATATAATATATACATTATTTATATCATGGTTAATTAATAATTTGAATTTTCTCCAAAATATTTTTCCTTTACATATAATTGTTCTAATTGGCTCTTTGCAGACTTACCTTTGCAATCTGGGTAAGTAGGTATACAACGCACAGTACGTTAGAGGACACACTTTGTCTAACAGCCGGCATACTTTTACGTAGTTACCTTGTAGATTTGCTATTGCTATATCATAGGCTAGTCGTATTTTCGGTTCTCTGAAAAACAATAACATTTTAAGATAAACTCTAAAAATAATAGTATTGAAGAATTACTTGGTTGCGGTCTGACGACGTTGCTTTTCGTTAAAATTCTTTTGATGTATCAATTAAATTTTTATTTCCAATTCTATGATATAAACAACATTTCCATACAAAATTTTGCTCTATTACATGTTTGTGTTCAAACATTAAAAAGAGGCTTATTGAGCATTAAACATGTCACATAATATGAATACTCACGATTTAATATTTCTTACCAGCATATGGACCATTTACAAATAGTTTCATTCAACATTAAAAAAAGCGACATTGCCAGCCCTCAACCGAATTAATTAAATTCTAAAATAGCTCACCTTCTTAAATCTTTGGATTGATTGATATACCTATATAATGGATGGAAATCGTCTAGATTGCACACTATGTACAGACTCTCCATTAATACTCTATCATTGGTAAGTTTGTTAGTTTTGGTGTTGCTGTTTAAGTCTAGGTTGGAGAAGAACCCAGATAACTGCTCCAGCTGGCCCCGGGAGCCAGCAATAGTGTCACAACAGTAGAGGTACCACTTCATACATTCCAACAAATATTTTTTGTTGAGGACTGGATCATAGTCTTTTAGTGGCAGGTTAGACAGTCTGGAATTATTATATACATATTATTAAAATACAAAAAGTTTTCAAAATAATATTTGTTATTGTAGTACAGTATAGTGTGCACAAAGTCCTACAAATATTTAGGAATATTACAAGGTTGTGCTTATTATATTACTGCTTGGCTCATCAACAGAATTGAATTTGAAGTAAGTATTTGTGCTAGTTTTGATTCACTGCAAGCAAACAATAAGCCATACACTCCAAGTCTAAAAAAATAGAGTCTTAACATAATTAACGTTTATTAACATTATAAAAATCCAGTCTAAGTTCACTGACAGATACTATCTCTACAGATAGTATTATTGGGCATTTGTATATTACTTGATTCACAGCACTTACTGAAAACTATAATAGATATAGAACCTGACCATAGGCTCTAGCAGACACACACACTCTTCAGGAGACAGCCTCTGGATTGTCATGTCTTGTCTTACGGCCCTCAGGCGGTCATCCACAAAGTCATAAACAACAGATACTGGAACATCCCTTCTTCTTGTTATTCTAGGAATAAGTATATAATTGAGAATTAAATTTACTGAAAATTATCATATACTTGTGGATATAATGTCTTGAATCTACAATCTTCTTGAAATTGTATAGCTAAATTATTATATGCTAGTATTTGAGGACCTATCGAGCCATTATCGCAGACTTATTGTAACCAACAAAACCAAAATATTTTTTTAAATTTGACATTTTATAATGATTTTCGAAACCTAAGGTGAAACAGTTAAATTTTTCGAAAAAACAATAGATTTTGAGGTTTTTTTGGCTCTTACATTTTTTGCTGTCTCAAACTTACGACTTCTTATGAGTCTGGGCGTTTGAGATAACAAGTAGGGTCGCTTAAGCTGCAATTCTTAGATAATTGCGCAACTTACGATATATATTGATAATGTCAGTTACTTTAAAATATAGCAAACCGTTGTGCTAACGATAAACTTAGCAATTGCTATAACTTTGTAATTGATTGTTTTTTGGCGGAAAATGTCGACGAGCCGAGTCTGTTATAGTTTAAAATGTTGTTTGCTCTAAAAATCGCTGTTAAGGTAAAATTTTCGCTTACAATGAGTAGGCGGTAATGGCTCAATAATATGATTCCGGTAGGCACAATGTGATTTAATATAAAACAATATAATTATAAAGTGTGCAGACTGTAAGGACTAATAAAAATTACATTTAAAAGTAGTAAACATATTCTTACTCAAACAACAAAAACTGTACAGTATTGGCCAGCACAGAATAAGGCCTCAACAGATGAGGGACAGCCATGTTGGAGTCTGCCGCAGATCGGCTGTAGCTCTTCACCAGCTTCCTCTCACTACCCCACACTTCTAAGACATGAACTAGACGTTCTACCTCCCGTCTGGAAATAATAGACTAAATACAGTATAAACCAATATGTCCATCTATCTATCCATAAATAAAAATCACCCAATGTAACAAATGAATAATGTTGAAATAAAAATGTAGAAAGGCAGTCTGCACTGCCATGTTGAATGGCAGTGCAGACTGCCTTTCTACTGCTAAATCATTTCTGTCTTTACGATCGATTTTAATTTATTTGTTTCTAACTTTTTTTTTATTAGACACAGGCATTAATTATTAAATAATATTACTAATTTCCTACTTTGATATTAGCATTTTATGACAGAAAATCGGTACATCAGTCCAAACGTGATTGCCATTACATATCAGCCTAGCATTCACTGACAGCCTACTGCTCAGTACAGGTCTCCCCTATTCTTATGAAAATATTCTCTGTTCTGAACGAGTCTTTTGTGACTTTGACGAGTGATACTATCAGGTTTGAATTATATCTGCGACGATATACGAATAATACGAGAAGGACGTACAGCTTTACTTCATCTTCAGGGCACATGGAGTAACAGGTGCCTATAATGCGATCTGAGTTTCGTGCCTCTTCACTTTCTATGTTTTTACAAAAGAAATCAAAATAGGATGACATCATTTTATTTTATCCCAATATCGTGTTCGATATTCTCATTTGATATAATCTATCGACTTCGAATTAAGTTAGTGAATATAACACAATATTAAAATAACCATGACATGACAAACCCATTCTGTGGTTGGCGGTTTATAAATTTGATTTGACATTTACGAATTTGACATTGACAGTTGACACTAAATAATCGTTTATTATAAGAGAAATAATTATATACATATACACATTTAAATTCTACCTCCTTTAAAAACTATTTACAACTTAAATATAAAATTAAAATTAAAAAGCATCGAAGTATTCTTCCTCATCGTTGTCAAAAGGAAACGTGCCCAGAAGACTGGCAGCATTGCCACGTTGAATGGCAATACTGATTCTTTGACCTAAAAACAAACCAGCCCTCTGATCACGCGAAGCATCGACTAAACGTTTTGAAAGATCTTTAAATAAGGCTCGGGCGCTCGGACCCCATGGCCCAAATGTTTCGACCCCAAACGGCTCAAAAATACAATTCCCAATCAGATTATTGTATTTTCGCCGCTTAAGGGTCTCCGCAGCAGCAGCAGCAGTGCCAGCGCAAACTGCTGATCCAGAAACATGAGAAGGTGCAAGGGTATCGACGCATGTTGCGTCCCACACCAAAGGCCTTCCTAATTTCCATGGCAACAACGACATACCATCTGGTCTCTTTCCATCGTCACGTACCAAGCCATTTGGTTCTAATACAGCTGGTACGCCGGCGGTGACAAGAGCACGACGGATGATGTCATTCAAGGTAGCGTGTCTTGGTATGCGACCAGCACTCCTACTGCAGGACAGACCATGCCGTCCGAGGCTGTCGACTGCTTCACCACAGTGACATCGATGAGGAGCAACACTAGGAGCCCCTAAGCGCAAACTAGTAGCTACGCGGAATGTGTTGTCGTCCAACATTGTTCCAATGTTGGGCGACGGAAGTGCCTGTAACCAAAGGCCCGACTCCCATTCACCCACAGCCAGCAGACGAGCGCGCTCAGCAGTATTGATTGACGTATTAATCAATTCATTCCGTATCAATCTGCAGAGCGGCTCGTCCCACTGCCTTTGGGAGAAAAGCTGGTTCGGGAGATCAGTGTTTGGGCAAGCCATTTTCCAAGCTGACACTGCCTCAGTTAAGCACGATACCTCAAAATTAACCAAGCAAGAAGCTAGAATTCTTCTGGTTAATTTTTCAGTACTGTGGACTGAGGAGAGAAATGCCGGTAAACCTAAACTTGAAACTGTACGAACTCCTAAACCACCCAAACGGACTGGAAGCGTGGCTTGGGACCAAGCTCGGTCGTCCAAGGAAATATTCAAAATCGACGTTAGGGTGGTCCGGATAATTTGATCAATTTTTTCCAAAAGCTGGGTATGCTTCCACAATGGGGTTGACCGCAGATTGTAAGTAAATTTTGGGCCGAAACAGCAATATCGAATCAAAGTAATGGCCGAATGCATGGTAATTTTGAAAAGTCTGTCCGAAATTATATTGAAATTTTGAATTTTTTCTTCTATAAAATCTGGATAGGATTCTTCCAAAATAGGAGACCCTAGGAGACGTAGAGAACTTCTATTTATAATTTTAATATTGGGAGCTATTTCATTAAATTTTGCTAAAGTGTCTTGTCTGTCGGTAGTGTCCGAGATAAAAATTTCACATTTTGAAAGATTGAGGTCCAAACCAATAGAATTTGATTTGTCCTTTAGGAACTGAAGGTCTTTCAAAACTGTCTCTACGTCACCTCCTAGAGTTCCATCATCGAGATACCATACATTGAATTTTGAATTTAACTGTTTAATTATAGGATGGATAGCTAGGCTGAAAATAACTGGCCCAAGAGGATCCCCTTGTTGGCAGCCAACTGCTGATTCCAAAAGGTTGTCTTTATATACTAATTTTGATGGGTTTCTATAACATTGCCAAAGGTAACTATAAATTTTAGGGATTTCATTTTTAACTTCTGCCAACAAGGAGTCCCTGTTAACAGAATTAAATGCATTTTTAATGTCAACCTTCAATATGACCTCACCTTTCCCACAATTTAAAAAAGTTGAAAGTGAATGTACGGCAGCCTCACAGCCCCCTCTTGAGCCAAAACCTAGCTGAAGGGGCTGGAATTTGTCCGAAAGGGCTTCATTATAAAATTTGCAACAGATTTTGGCTGCCATACGCCGATAAGTGCTTCCTACGGCAATGGGACGAATGCCACCGTCCTTTTTGCGTAGGGCACATAAGTTGGCCCCATACAAAATGTGGACGATGGACTCATTCACATTGCCGGAAAGCATTAAATTTATCAAAGCTGTAAGCTCCTTCAAAAGTTCCTCACCAGCTTCACCGGCGCCTGGGCACGTCAAATCCTTTAGATGTTGAGGTGTCAGGCCGTCGAGTCCACCAGCTGAGCCACTTCGAAAGGAGCCCATGGCTGTGAAGACATTTTGAGCTGTAATTTGAAGGGAGTGTGAAACTATATCTGGGGGGTCAGGAAAAGAAAGGTTATCCGCTGGAGCCGGATGTTTGCTCTCCAGAGCTGCTAAAGTCTCTGGAGAGCAAGGTGCCACCACATCACTGCTAAACAGTAATCTAGCTGCACCCCTAATATCACCTTCGCTTAATTTAGATTCTACATATTGGTTTATATTTCTTGACGATAAATTATTGTGTGTCGGGAATTTTGGATCAAAAATGGACGTAGAAGTGTTGCAATTACCTTTAATTTGGGCTGTTAATGTTTTTGTATTTGCCAAACTTTTTTGCACATGTAGAATCTTATAAGGGAAGGTAAGCAGTTGTTCCCAAGCACTTTGCGAGTTCTCCCGAGTGGCGAGGCGAACATAACTGGCTAAGTGTTTAGCAACTGTTGGCCTGGCACCACGGGGTACTCGCTTTACAAGTGGGACAGAATTTTTCAATTTTGATAACGTCTGCCAAAAAGGGTAGGTAGATGTATCGGCCGAACGGGGAGGAGTGTTAGTAGGGTTTAGAGGTACATTTTGGGATTTATGGACCTTCCCAATATGTATCCCCAAACCCCGCTTACCTTTAAAAATGCGAGCTTGAGGACAAAGAGGACATCTCAAAAATGTATCCAGCGGCAAGGAAGGTGGACTGGCTATTCCCGCATCGCTACTATTTACACTCATTTAACTTATACCATAATAAAAGCTAGTGGAAAAATATGTATAAATAAATATGTACAAAAACAAAATGTCAAAAAGCTCTGAACGGATGACGGGTGACGAGGTACTAGGCCAATGACGCAGCGTTCGTGGATGACTTCAGCCAATCCGGAGCTAGCTCGCTGCGTTGCCCGGGTGATACTTGATGACGCTGCGTCGCGTCGTCATGGTGACATGATATTAAATTGGTGATCATTGAAGTGAGAAAAAATGTTTGAAATAAATGTAAAAATATCGTATTATAGTGCACTCAGGATGGGGGTACAAAGAACCATTTATTCAATGGGATAACCAGGCTTGTTGGGTTTATGATGAAAAGAGATCACACAGTCACATCAAGTTTATTTAGATGTAAACAAACAAATCATCACTTTGCACTATTATTGTCATTTAAGCAGTTTTCGATGAAGATCTCACTGAGATAACATTTGAGGCCAATTACTGTAGTGTAAGGTTTACACTAATTGGTTACTTGTCGTTCTAAAGTGTTTTTTATTATTTTAGTTAATCAAAATATACGGAGCCGATATGACAAGTTTAATGACCACATCACATATAAAATTAAATTAATATTAAAATTAATATTGGTTGACACTTGATGTTTTTTATTTAGGAGTGCAGGGAAAAAGTATTTTTCATGCCCAGCTGTGGGTGATACCGGGCTGAAATGATGATGATGAATTCTATAATTCTTTGGATTTTCCATTTCAGAGTGAGGACTAAAGCGTCGTCCAAGGTGAGCGACATGTAGCAACGCGATGTTATGAGGCGTAATGCGACGCGATGCCTCACACAACGTGTATCATATTTCGTAATCATGGGTGAACGACAAACGCGGCGATCTTAGTTCATTATTTTACTACTATGATTAAGTACCTATACAAGTTAATTATTGTTTTAGCCATGGGTAAGTATATTGCATTGATTCGAAAATGTATACTTACACATTAGTCTATGCTTACATACCTATGTACATAAAGTAAGGATAAGAATAAAAATTAATTATTTGTTCCAATGTCACAATATTACAACCACTTAATTAATTATTCAACCATAGACTAATATTTTCTCTATGATTAAACCTAAATTAATAATAGAGTAACAGGCATTGAAAAACATTGTCAAGTCACGCCTATTGCCCAGAGGGGTAGGCAGAGACCACGAATTTCCATTTGCTACGATCCTGACATACTTCTTTCGCCTCATTCATACACGCTTGTCGGGTGTGCGTGTGGAGTGAGTGCTCCTTTTTTAAAGTTAGTTAATTTTTTACAATATTAAGGACGAATTTAGGAAATAATTGTGAAAACTTCATAGTGGAGACAAAAAATTTGTGAAACCCATGGTAAGAAAGTTATGGTCAAAAAACTGGAACACTCAATCTGCTAACCTGAGAAAATACTTTAACTAGTGTCTCAAAATATACTAGTTATGTGCTTAAGATTTTTATGTGGAATAATTGTATTGAATTTGTGAAAGCTATTCACAATTTTTCAATTGATTTTAACGGCTTATTTGGATTATATAAAGGTTTATTTAGAACACTCAATCCTCTTATGGTGCAGACTGAGTGTTCCGAAACTTTCCGACTTTGGCTAAATAAATCTTTATATTCTTACTCTGTTTTACGCGTATTATATAGATTCTATTTGTGATACAAAGACCTTGACGTAAAACATAATAGGAAGAGAGTAAATTAAAAAATACTTTCTTTCCAACGTCCCGTAAGAGTGCTCCATATTTTTGTGATTATTTACTTAACCCGAACTTATATACAAACGGAGACAACATCAGTAATTGTGAAAATGTTATCACTAAATGATAACACGTTTCTTATTTTTGTGATTGTTTAACTTTAACGATAATCAACAATATTATATTCCTAACCATGAAAATGTGTTCAACTTTCGCAGAGCCATAGCAGTAAGAAATGGTAGGTACGGTTACAGAGTTCTGGGCAAAGCTTTAGTTTAGGGAAATAAAAGATTATCCTTTTTTTATAATTATATTTTACTTAAAAAATGTTCTTAAAATGATAATTACTGTAAAAGAATTATTAAAAAAACTCACACACCAAAGAGTAACATTTGACGTATAACATTGTTTTATTTTAACAAACTATAACATATAATTAAGATATAAAATGTTACCGTGGTATTTAACATTGAAAAGTACTTCCCTATTTCAAAACAGACGACACAAGTATTACCAATCGATCATAAATGCTACATTAATTGAAGAAGTAAGCGTCCTAAGTCCTACTTCCTATCACATCTCCTTCGAATCAAACCTATTTAATACAGTCATAATCAAAAAGTTATTGTGTAACAACTAAACAAACGGTAACAATAAATACGTTGAATAACATGTTATCGAAAGTTTCTATCATATAAAAACAATGAATACTCAGTAATGTTCGTTTTGGTGTAGAGTGGCTTTGTGGGCTACATGACACTTGCTAGAACCGATACGCAATTTACTCATGAAAAGTGCAATTTTATTAGATGTGTAAACAGCGAGAAGGTAATTTTTTGTACTTACAAGTGTAAAGAGTCCATTAGATATAAAGGACATTAAATCGGCACTACTAGGACAATTTTTTTAACGGACAATATGTTACAGCATTAAGCGCCAGCTGCAATTTTATCTTTAAGGTCCTTAAGTTCTTTATTATGCATCCATCTGATACCCGTGGCTGATGCGGGACTGGCTGGTCTTGAAATACATCTGCGTGGAAACAAGTCATATGTTATTTTCTCAGAAGTTTACCATGCAATGTTTACAAAGCATGCATCTTAACGACATGCATGCTTTATGCCAATGTTATAATGTTAACGAGACACCCTAACTAGTTACCAAGTACTAGTATTATGTCAAGTAAAAGTGGGGAATATTAAATCCGCACAACAAGATACCGCACCCGCAGTGTCAAGTCAGATACTGAAAAAACGTCTACGTCTACAAATGTTCGGTAGCTACTCACTCCATTTTCTGTTCGAACAGGTTCTCCATGCGAATTTTGCAAAATAGCCAAGGACCCTGATTCTTGTGCTCCTCTTGGCACCAGTATTTCTTGGCTTTCTCATATTTGCAAAATTCTTTTAGGACAATGTCGTATGGGAATGGGTACAGTTGTTCGACACGGCAAACCGCAATTTTATCTTCTAGTTTCTTTTCTTTCCTGACCTCATCAATCTTTACGGCAACATTTCCAGAACAGAATAACAGTTTCTTGACGTTCTCTGGTTTTTTACTAGCTGGACCTTCGTCTGGAATTGCCCTGTTCCAAAAAATTTCATCTTTAAATAGCCACCTTAGTAATCTCTCTTCAAAAGGATAAGAGCCGAGAAGGAATAAATCGTGGGCTAGGATTAATAAGCAAACTATAGAGCAAGTAGAAAAAAAATTCGCTAAAGTAAATAGTTTTGACAGTTGATATGTAGCAGAGAAATCCTAAAATAGTAAAATCGCAAACATCGTACCTTCTAAATTGAGTTCCAGGAAGGAATTCTGCGAATTTGGACCTGTAGTAAGGATGCTTGAGTCCGACCTTAGGTGTCATCACAATTAGGGGCTTACGGAACGGCATGGCTATTTGCCGACGCATCATGTGGAAGTAGTTGGCTGGCGTGGTCGGCTGGCAAACGATCCAATTTGCAGCGCGTAATTGTTTCACTGTACCAAAAATAAAAACAAATTGCAATACAATGAACCGTGCGAAGGATGAAAGTCTATTGAAATATGGCCTAACTAATACTGTAATATGTGTAAACCCGTTGGTCCTGTGTCAGTTTATTCGTCCCATCGGGCCAAGATATAGCACTTAATTTATTGCTTCCGTGTTTGCACTATTCAATTACCCGCAAAGAGATCAATAAGGAAAGTGAAGTAAATCTACTAACATGCCATATCCTTGTCGTCCAAATCCGGAATGACAGCTTCGTCTTCGTCGCATTGCAGCAAGAACCTTTCAATACGTGCCGATGAATGCTCGGGGCCCTAACATAAAACATGATTATTATCATAGTGATAAAGTTGGTCAAAGTTGTGGAGGCTGGTTGGATTGAGACACCTATTACTTAGTTGAGTTTACTGAACAGAACTTACTCCATATTTAATTTACAAATTTTCTGGATGCACTTACGCGCTGATTCGGGAATGTCCAACCATCGATACAAGAAACTAGTCGGGCAATCCCTTATAATCACGTAAATAATATGGATAACACTCACAAAAGTAAAATAAGATACTTACGCCGCCATCGAGTCCGTGCGGCAGTTGGATAACGATGCCCGACTGGCACACCCACTTACTCTCCCCGTTGGCGATGAAAGTGTCAATTACGGGCTGCGCCGTGTCTGCGAAGTCTCCGAACTGCGCCTCCCACATCGACAGCATGTGCGGGCTTGAATACGAATAGCCCGTTTCAAAGCCCAAAATGCCTGTCAAAGTAAACGGTACCAAACTTTAGATAGTTAACGTTATAATTACAAGTGATGCTAGGAATACAAATATCAATGGTTATCAAATGATGTTCTCAATGGCGGTTTACCCTTTAGGCAAACTAGGTACATACGTGCCTAGGGGCGCAGATGAGCTGCTTGCCTAGGGCACCGTGCACTTTTAATCCGCCACTGTTGTTGCTATAATCTGGTACTTGGTAATACCAGATATAATCATATTCGATCGACGACCTGATTGGCGCAGTGGCTAAGCGATTGGACTGCTGCGCTTGTGGGTTGTGGGTTCGATTCCCGCACGGGACAAAATTTTGTGTGATCCACAGATGTTTGTCCCGAGTCTGGGTGTTTGTGTATGTGATATTTCATGTTTGTGAAATGCACCCACGATACAGGAGAAATTCCTAGTGCGGGGCGACGTTTTTAACAAAAATAAAAAATCTTGATTGATGCAATTAGCAAGTCAATATTAATATCGCTGTCGCTTTTTACGCGTGTGATCTCTCGGTCTATTTGAAGTCGACTGACAAGGCAGCGCGCGCTGTGCTCATACTAAGCTGTCGCCATTGGTCGGCGTTTGCTGTCGACGTATCGACGGCAAACGCCGACCAATGGCGGTAGCTGCAGCTGACTCTGTCGACAGCAAAGTGCTGCTCGTCTGTACAAGGCCTTACCGAATTCAGACAGAGAGCTGTTATGTAGTTCGTACTGCGCCTGGTCGGGATACAGCGAGTCCAGCACACGGTACGTGGCGCCGTCTACTCCCTGGTGGTGGTACACGTGGTGCCTGCAATCAACGGCCAGCTTCAGAACAGTTTCTGACGCGGTTTGGAACCATTCATTAAGAGTTTGGAACTATATCAATACAAATTTGGTACTATCAAAATATGTTTTCGTAGGTCTAGCAGCGTGTACCTGTGGGCCAGCGTGCCTCGCTCGACGTCCTCGCCGGTGAACCGGATGTGTATCTTGTCTCTGAGCAGCGAGCCGTACGCCAGTGCCTCTCCCATCGGCCAGTCCGCAATGCCATCCGCCACCTAGTAGTGTTACGCCCTTAATTATGTATTCCTACTGCTCCTATATATCCTTTTATGATTAATATGGTTCTTGTCCCAATACAGTTGAGTTATTTCTTTAGGACGCCTGGAGCTTCAATAATGCCTCTATGGTTTTTAATGGTTATCATAACATTGTAGATTCTGAATCACAAGTGTTACCATGATGGGCACGACTGGTGGGCTTGCACCGTAGAAAAAAGTGTTACGTCATCAATAAAAAGCTCTACGACCAGCCGTTCTTTAACTGAACCGTATGCCGGCTGTTCACGCTCGTCAAAACACCACGAGTACGTACATGGTGCCATCTTCACGTCTCGCTCCCTCGTTTGCTCTTGGCAGCGTGTCGAGACGAGACGAGCGCGTACAGCCGGCATTAGACAGACACTATTCGTCCATTCAAAATAGCGAAAACACCAGAAATGTCATACCTAGCAGGGGTGATACCGGGCTGATATTTACGAATGAACTAATGGTTAGATACTTTCGAAACTATATTTATCTCCTTTAAAATAATTTTTATACCTATATCTACGATAAGCTTTACATACCATTTTTTCTCGTTGACCTAGGAGCTTAGTGATACCGGAGTGGATCTCAAAGGCCCACGGCTCCGGTGGCTTGCAGAAGTGATTAGCTATTGTCAATAGAGAGGCCTGATTGATGCCAGTGTCTCTGATCTGAAACAATTCGCATGATAGTTACCCGAGAAACGCGACAGAGTCGAGTCCTAGTTTTGTTTTACCATAAAATAAAAACGTACCTTCTTGGGGTCGATGGACTCCCAGAAGCCAGTCCAGGGCGTATCAATCCAGTCCATGATACTTAGCTTGGTGATTTTTTTGGCGAGGTCAAAGTGTTGGTTCAATGTTGCCATGTACTCTCTTTCCCAACCCAAGATGTCAGCCTCGGTCGCAATGTTCGCCGCTTTTAGTTTCTCACCATAAATCAAATCAACTACAATGAAGCAAAGTTCAACCAGAAGTTATAACATATTCAAGCCTTATTTATTAAAACAAACTTTTCGAAGTTAAAGCAGTTCCAGTACTTAATGTTTCGATAATTTCAAAATTCAAAACAGTTTTTGCAATATTTTGTCTCAAAACGTGAAATAATATAATGAGGTGTACTAAGGGAACCAACCCCGCCTCATCGTCTGCGGTTGTGGTAAAAAAATACAAATATGAAAAGGAGAATGTATCATATCACTGACCGGTCCTCATATTCTTAATCTTCTTGTACATGAAGGGTTGCGTGAACATGGGCTCGTCCTCCTCGCTGTGGCCGAAGCGACGGTAGCACACTAGGTCGAGGACTACATCCTTCTTGAACTTGCAGCGGAACTCGATCGCCACGCGCGCCACGTGTGCCACCGCCTCAGCGTCGTCGCCGTTCACGTGCAGGACGGGCGCGTCGATGCACTTGGCTACATCTGTAGCGGGGGTAACGATATATATAAACCTAGGTTTAGGTAGGTACTATTAACGACGAACCAACAGCTGTGATCAAACACGAATGGTAACGTGGTGGTGGTCGCGTATTTGCGAGTTCATGGGATTTATGGCATTGGACAGAAGAGAATGGAAAATGCTTTTCTGACTAGAGCCTGGCTCTGAAGATAAAAAAAGGAAGAATGGACAAGGAAACTCACCAGTACAGTAAGGAGAGCTCCTGGAGAACCTAGGGTCGGTGGTGTAGCCGATCTGGTTGTTACAAACGATGTGGATGGAGCCGTGCGTGGTGAACGCGGGCAGGCTGCTGAGCGAGAACGTCTCGTACACCACGCCTTGCCCGGACATAGCGGCATCACCGTGCATTATAATTGCCATTACCTTGTTGTAAAATACAATTAATAATTGAGTATTGGTAATTATCATATAGTGTAAAAGAAAACGTAGCTCTTAAGATGATTTGAAAGCGATAGTTGTAAGGTCTCCGCCTGTATTTGCCTATAGCCTGAGACACTTGATAATTCTATATTCAATACCTAATTAAGTCATAAGCTCATTACAGCCAAAAAGTTGGATAGCATTTTCATTCTACAAACCAACAATGGGTTAGAAGGTCACCTTGTCTCCATTACTGTCACCCTTCCAGAACTGTTCGGCCTTCGCTTTGCCCACCACGACGGGCGACACGACCTCTAAATGGGAGGGGTTGGCGCTCATTGACACTTTGATGTACTTGTTAGTGCGTCGGATGAACCGGTGGATGTATGTGCCCAAATGGTACTTGATGTCACCGGAGCCCTGGGGAATAATATGTCCCAAATATTTATAGGGTACTAATATTTTATCGATGGCAGGGCAAACGGTGTCTCATTCTATTATTAAAGTACTCGTACCGCTTATATTAATATAAGAGTTTAATATTAGGTATAACTTACAGGTTCTTTAGGCTCCATTGGCTTAAACTGAGCGAAAATATCAGTCAGTTGTTTGCGACATACATTCACTAACATATTTAGACGACCTGTACGGAAAAGTTAATATTAATCGATAACATAATTTGAGGCAGAATAAAAGAAGATAACACCAAAATCCATTTTAGGCCTAAAAATTCCATAAAACTCAAAACTAAATCTAAGCTAGACTGAATGTACTGTAGCGTCACTAACCTCGATGCTGCATGGCCATCACAATGGACTGTACACCGAGCTTGGTGCTGGTATCCACGATCTCCTCCAGCATTACTATCATGCTCTCGCCTCCTTCTAGACCGAACCTCTTCTCTGCAGGCCACTTGGTGGCGAAATACTTTTCCAGGCTAAACAGAATTAGGTAGTTATATCCAAAACTATTTTATAGTCGATAACTATTGCGCTAATAAACTATTTCGTAAGGGGGGAAAAATGTATTGACAAACTATTAGATGAAGGCTATGTAGATGATTTGCCGTGTGATATCCGGCCTAGAATTGACCACCCCCTTTTTCCACCCGTGGGTGTCGTAAGAGGCGACTAAGGGAAAATTCAGAAGAAGGGCAGCAGGGTCTTCTGTAACTTCACCACCAATACTGCGATCCCCAAGTCGCTTGCCAAGGGTGGGGATTATGGCAACCCCCCGCCCCCCGCTTTAACGGGGGGGCCTATGTTCAACAGTGGACGTCTTTTGGCTGATGATGATGTAGATCCATTGCAACATTTAGTCTGAGATCGAAAATTAACTAGATAGAGAAAAGCCTGGTTAAAAGTTACGTAAAGAAGTGGTGATAGTATCAACTTACAACACAGCCTTAGTAAGTCGCCTCATGATGAGCCTCTTCTCTTCGTTGGTCTTTTCCAGAACGCCGGGCGTTTCCATACGCTCCCTCATAAATTGAAGCTGGTCTATATCGTAACAGTGCATGTACTCGACGCCGATAGACTGGCAATACACGTTCTCTAGACGGCGGATAATCTCCCTGGAATATTAAATTGTTCTTATAATAGAAGATTGACAAGACGTACCTTACGTAGTTAGGTACTCAGTCACCACAATGAGCTAAGTGTTAAGCCTAAAAAAAAGGTTGTGTGTAATGTCTTTCTGACAGAGTTTCGGTCAACATCAACACTGCCGATCTCAGCTAAGACTTACCAACTTCGCAAAAAATATGCATGAGTGTGCGCGTAACAGGTGCACTCTATATTACCTTAGCCGGAGAGATTCAATATGTTATTAGATCAGAATAAAGGTATGTAAGTATAAAAACATGCCTCGCAGTGTTAAGCTGAGGAATGATATTGGAAAGTTGGACACAATTCTATTAGTTCTTCTACGACGAGTGAGATAAACGAGACGTTAATACAGACAAAACAAAAATCACATGTCTAACCTGAGTGTTAACTGGGTTTCTTTACCGCCAATACAAGTTCTTTCAGGTAGGTCAAATAACATATCCATGTGTTTTTCCTCTAATAAACAAAAAGAAAGAAGTAAATAAATTGTGATGTGGTAAGTAAGTGTGGCCTGTGGGTAATACTTATTTATTAATTTTCAACATTCACAGCAATTACAGCATTCAAGTATAAAAGCAAGACTACTACTAAACCTTCACATTAAGCATTTGATATGTTTGGTTAAAAACACATACATAAATCTACAATACAATAAAAATAAATCTTGTGAGGAGTTTTAGTAGATTACCTACCGACTGCGGCCATTTACCATTAACCGTATTACGTCGTTTGTTTTTGATGCAGATAAAATATAGTCTAGTCTGCACATACACTAGAACATTTAATAATATAACCCTTACGCAATGTGGATGTCAGCTCTCTAGCTACAATCGAGCATTCCAATCCTTTGGTGTCCAACGACAAATTCTTAGCTTGGGCGAAAAGTCTGGCCGGCATTGTTAGACCCAGTGGATCTGTTTTTGCGAGGAGATGACCACGAGCCTGCATCAAACAAATACCGATAATAGTGAAATAGTTCGATTGGAAGACAAACCGTTATGACTGGAAAATGGGTCGTCCCCGTTACCTGGTAACTTCGAATCAAATTTGCCACCGCCAGACTTAATTTGATTTTCTCCCTCGCTTCATCTTCAGACGCACTAGAAGTCTTCGGTTCTGAAAGTATTTTCAGTTCTTATCCATATGGTAGGATATTGACTTAGTTCTAATTACATACTCTAGATGGACATTTTCGAAAAACGCCTGTTTGTGAGTTTTGCATACTGAGAAAGACTTGTTTAATCGGATAATTGTGATGACGAGGTTATCGCTAGGCCTACGTATATAAACCATCTGATAAAATTACGAGACATGATTCCAGAAAGGATATCCCACCCGCAAGACTATATTACAGCATTTGTATGTCCATCCATTCGAAGTTGATGTTCAGTGGTCAAATCGCCTCCCCTATAATATCTATAGCAATCTAAAATGTTCAGCTATATATTCCACTTACGGACAGTAGTAGGACTAAACTCATCTTGCACTTCATCAATCTTCAAAGCTGGCCCGCAAACGCTGTCATAAAATCCATCCCACGACTGCAAATTTAATCAGATGATAAGATACTTGCCCTTTTTACATGCTTTAGGTTCATCGCATTCCGGCTCCGATGGAAACGGGTCCAATGAATCGTCGCCTTGTTTATGCATCTGATTGTTTATTAATGGATATTTAAGTCATACTGGACCGACAGACTACTAAGGTTCGAATAACTAAATCGGCGAAAATCACGGTATCTCAAGAATATGTAAATATTGAGATCAAACTGCGCTAGACCTTGTCCGGCTATCGCGTGTTGGTCTCATTTGCGATAATCGGGCTTCATTTGGCAAACTTTCCAGACACTAACGCAATTCGCTCTTTGTTTAGGTGTTCGAACCAATGTGATAATGAAATAGACTACGGTTTTATTAGATTAAAGATAAAACATCTACAAAACATAATGCTAGTTATATCTGTTCTATATGATCTTTGAAACGTCATACATAGTCACATATAGCCATACATAGTCACATATAGTCATATACAGTCACATATAGCCATACACAGTCACATATAGCCATACACAGTCACATATAGCCATACATAGTCACATATAGCCATACATAGTCACATATAGCCATATATAGTCACATATAGCCATGCATAGTCTCATATAGCCATACATAGTCTCATATAGCCATACATAGTCACATATAGCCACCAGACACTAACGCAATTCGCTCTTTGTTTAGGTGTTCGAACCAATGTGATAATGGAATAGACTACGGTTTTATATAGATTAAAGATAAAACATTTCTTTCTTGATTTACCAATATAAAATGTGTGGCTTAGACAATTTAGAACAAGAAGACAATTTAAATAATAAATCTAAAATCTTAGCTTAATACACTTACTGAATCAATTGATCCTTTAGATTTAGCCCAATCTAAATATTGGGCTTCTAGGAAGTTTGCGTTTGCACCGCACAAAAACGACTCCGCATTAGACGAATATAACACGTAATCCTTAATTCGTATCAGAAACTGCAAGAAAAGGCAAGAGATATTTGATTGAAGCCAAATAACCTAAAATAAACCAAATCATCACCCAATAAACCAGTAGAACCTATATTACACATGTCATACAACGCTGGAGTGGCATCTATCTACACTGTGCTGTAAAGTATTAGATGCTCACCTCAATCTTGAATCGTTAGCAATTAGCGAGTCAATTTGCATTACTCTTTTTTTAGAAAACTAAAAGGAACTGGAAGTACATCTACAGTTAGATAGTAGGTATAATTGGTAGTATTCTTTTTATCCATATTTTGTCAACTACGACTTTTACGAAGATTGTAATGATAATCAGGAATAACATTTCGATTTCAGGTACGGTTACGGATATGAAATTATTTCGCAATATCCGTTACTTTCGGTCAGATACCTAGTAGATTTTTACACATTTTTTGAATAGCCTAGTTTGTTACCTATGGCTGGGCAAAGGTCCTCTCTACACATATTCGATTTTATTTTTGGGTTTCCATTTGGTATCTATCACGATAAGTCATATAAACATGTCTCATTCGGACTCTGCCCATATCCAAAACTTTTATATCGGATTCGGTTACGGTTAGGTACCTATGGATGGATTTTTATTTTGGATATTATCCGATTGTTTCAAATACGGAGTTCCATAACATCCCTGATGTCAATATCTGGGCTAAATACAAAATCTATTGAGTTTCGGGAGCTCCAGCATTCAGCAAAACGTTCGTTGGAAATTACCTACATAAAACACTAAAAACAGTTTGATAGAAACCACATCTACGAACAAGTATGACTTCGACTTACCATAGGATTACATGCATTTTTATATTTTTGCGTTGTTCTCAATAATTGTAAGGAACGAGTCAAAGACATTGTAATCTGAAAATAACCATTTACATTCATTAGTATCAACAAAAGAGGAACGTCAAATAAAAATCTACGGCGCAAGAACCAAACTCTGCTTGAGCAACTTCGTTAGTTTAGGGACTTTATATTATATGAATACATCATTGTGCTGTTACTGTACTATTCTTCGACAAAGGTCCATAGGTTCGAGAATATTCTATTTCCAATGATTTAGTGAGTTCTGTCCAGATTACTTAAGTTAAATACGAGCAACTAAAAAACTTTAAATAGTAACAAATTACGATCTCTAAGTTTAAACTTACATATTACTCGTGCAAAAAAATACCGTAAGTACTTACGTTCTTCTTCACATTTGTTATTTTATAATTTTTTTTATAACATTTAATTTTTCTTAGTATAATCAAAATAAATAAGTATGAAATAAAATAAATATTCAAGAAAAGAAATGTATGCGTGCTGTAACTGTCATTTTTAGAACATTCTGACCTTCTGCGTTTGAATCGTTTATAAGTAAAGTACTGGTAGCACAGAATATTTGCAGCAGGTATTTTCTCAAATAGCTAATAAATACTTTTTGGACTTTTTTCGGCATATAAAGACATAATATTACTGCATAAATAAAGTTTTAAATACGCTATTTTTATTTATTAAATTGACAAGTACTTGTAGAAAATTTGTAAAACGATTATCGCAGCCACATACATAAAGTAACGGAACTTTTCTGCGGCGTGGCGATTTCAGATCATTCAATACTAGGTATGTACCTGCTAGGTTATTTAGGAAGGTTTAGCATCTCCTGTCTCATTGCCGATAGCATCTGTACAAAATGATATCGATAAGCAGGCGACTCAGAACTGCAACCTTCTCCTTCATTCAACACATCGAAGTATTGGTATGAATTATGTAATTAGTGTGCGTATAGCAGAGATTGGCCACGCATCTTGGATGGTAGCGAGGTGGATCATCTACGGGTGCGTCAAACAAGGCTTTCTTTTTGCACTCCCAAGTCCAACTGCTCGCCGGCTCCGGCAACGATATTTTTTGGAATTTTTCAGTTCGAAAAATTCCGTGGCTGTGCCGGCGGCGGTAGACAAAAGTTCAAAGGTGGGTAAACGGTGACGTCATAGCACATGTCGTGTGACGTGTTGTAGGGTAGGGGAAGAATCAAAGGAATGAAGAGAAAATTAATGGTGTTAATAGAACATGTTTATTTACAAATGTATCTGGTTACAAAAAGGTTATCTGTACCAATATAAAAACCATAAAATGACGATTAAAAACTACATAAAAGAAAATAATTTTAGTTTTACAATATTTTTATGTAAAATTTAAACGTTAAATACTTCATCAAAATAAGTTTTAGATCTTGGTAGACTTTAATAATGGGCTATATAATCACAATAAAATACGTCATCTCTTAATAGTGATGCGACACATACCAATTTAAAGTATATCGATAAAATTAGCGAGGGAGTTTAGTAATGTTATAAAAAATAATAAGTATGTATTACTTGACATAAATAAATACATGTTAGTTATTTTCACAATTTGTACAACTAATACTTGATATTGAGCATTTGTAACTATTATTGGGAGCTAAGAATGACGAAGTTTCATATCATTACTACCTACTAACTGACATAATTGAGAGTATATTTTCGACCGACTTCAAAAAAGGTGTAGGTTCTCAATTTCGTTGTTAGCTTCGTGGCCCACCTCCTAAAGGAATCTACTCTGAATACCTAAGCTCCCCAATATCCTTGATATCGTCTTCAGCACCCTATTTTTGGTTATAGGACAAATCGTAAAAATCTCAAATAGAAATCGCTTTCGGACTACCCGTAAGTACTTTCATATCAAAAACGTGTCTGGAATATTCTTCCAGAGATCCCTAATGATCTGCTATCCGTCTAAATAATTACCGTGGCATGTACGGCTTAACATCGCTATTTTACTGGCAGCTCAAATTCTTTTTCTTAATGATGATTTATTTTATATTATTTATGATAACGTTAGTGGAAGACTAATTTATTAAGAAAAGTGGAATGTCCTAAATGATAGGTAGCCATTGCACTCGAATTATCGTAATATCGATACTACCCCAGCACTTGTTCTAGTGTTGGGATACTATCGATATTCGTAGTAACACATGCTAATTTTGTCTTATTGTATGGTAAAAATATTGAGATAAGCGAACGTTCTTTCGTTCACTGCCTACTGGTCGTCATACTAGCTGTGATCTGAAAAGGTAATTTGGTACCAAATCAGAGGTCAATCTTTTCAGGCCAAAGTAAATGTGAATGTATGCTCAAAATGTACAAAGTTGTTGATAAACTACTCTATCTCTAGCTCTATACAACGAATATAACTTTAACTGAAATAAACAAAATGTATCATTTGAAACAGAGTATTATACATTGGATTTAAAAATATAAAACTAAAAAAATCACATTATGATCTGGTAAAATATAGTAAATGCTTACTTATATTATAAATATACACATACAAATACATTAAACTTATAAAATTATTGATACAGTTTTTAAAATATACAGCTATAGGCCGATTTAAACGAAAAAAAAAATAATCACTGTAGTTACAAGTTTATCGAAATAGGAACACTTTCCAATATGGCGGGATTTGAAACCATTGCCAATATTGCATTTACTGAAGTCACTAGTTATAGTACACTGTGTTAAGGCTCCCCCACACAGGTGCGTTAATGCGATAATGCGTCCCGATTCCTTGCACACAACTGCGACTGTAGAATTCCCAGACGATAAAAACGCAGTTGTGTGCAAGTAATCGAGACGCATTATCGCAATAACGCATCTGTGTGGGGGAGCCTTTAGCATAAAGTAACACATTGGTAATAAAGTAAAATAACACGGAAAATGAGGTACCTAAATATAATGATATAGATTATTGTCTTTTATATAATCAACATAAAAATGTCGAACTACCTGCAGTTCAAAATAACATTTTTATCACAAATTTATTTATAGATACTTAATGCACACACGCATGATGTCTTAATGCAAAAAAAACTGTAAATTTTTTATTTAACGGTCAACCCCCGATTTTTGTAACCTGGCAACCCTAAATATATTATAAAATGATGTAAGAATTCAACTTTAACTTGAACCTCTAATTTATGTTAATGTTATATTTCTTTGTAAATATCTTAATTCAAAATAGGAAAAACCATATGTTTATTGCATAGTTCAGTTAACAGAATTGGCTCTAAAGTGACTTGTGATTATCGGACTTTGACAAAATTTCGATAACGCAATTATCGAAATTTTGTCAAAGTCCGATTTACAAAACGTGACCGAAATAGGTAGACAAAGGATAGGCGCATACTAAATTCATTTCAGCCAATAGCTATTCCGGAAATTTACTATTACATTAAAAATAAACAGTAAAAATTACTATTACATTGTTATCCAGCCTATACTAAAGACTCGGCCTGACATTGCTGCAATGTTTACCTCACAACGAACTGCCGCATGCCGTGGTAAGTAAATAGAGAAAGATAAGTTAAAAACTCCCCGAAAGTGGCACATTAAAATTGAGCTAATTAGCGCACCTGAACTTAGCTCATCTTATTTTCACTCAACAGATACGACATACCGTCCTACTTCCACGTGTCATCAAATGTGACATTACAATAATGCGAGCCGTTTTTGAAAATCGAATGTGGCGTAGGTAACAGGTCTACCGACTTCAAAAAGGAGGAGGTCTATGTTCGGCTGTACGTATTTGTTTACTTATAATAATCATCATTAGCTTCCTAGCAATGTCTTGCCGCGTCTTACCATTATTACTAGCGAGGCATCTGCGTGGTTTAACTATTTAGTTTTTAATTTAGTCGGCTTTCTTGGACTTTTGTTTCTTGTCTTTGCCCTTCGGTTTCGAGGGGTAGATCACGAACAACACCAACTGTGACGAGCATAGAACCACAGCCACCAGATTTTGTAACTAGAAAATATATAAAATTAGTAACAAATAAAATGTGTAAGTATATTCATATTCGAGTCAAATGTTTACCTATATCGATAATCGTAAACTTCATTCAAAACAAAGAATTAAAATTTAACTGATTTCAATAAACCTTTGAACAGGGTAAATTGTATCTTGTATCCTATTTTAGCGTAATGAAAACTAAATCCAAAAATCTTGCTTATTTATCAATAAATCGACATCTGAATATTCAGTGATTTTAATAAACCAGAAGTTTGCACTGATAACCGAGTACGGTTATAAGTGCATTTCTAGAACAATACAGTAGAAATTTCTAGAAATTCCATTTATATAAACGAATAACAGGAAACTGGATCCTAAAGCCGAAAATACGTCACTATAATTGACTAATGTTGACTGGTAGAAAATGCCTCAGGCATTACTTCCGCAATGTAGTATTTTTGTTACGTGTTAAGTACAAAGTTTAAATAAATACATGTAAACGTATGATTTGTATAAATTAGCGTTTTTTATTCAAATTAGACTAATTATAATAATACTTTTTGAACGTCAAATTACATCAAGACAGCTCCCAAAACGCCCGTCACCGCTTCCTAGCGCTATATCTGGGTAGAAGAAACGGAGCAACAAACTACTTAGCGAGCAAGTTATACTTACAACAAGGAACTTATTCCTGAGGATGATGCCGTACAGCAGCCACATGAACGTGACGACGGAGCCGGATAGGATGATGGGGAAGGGCATGCCCTCCGTGCTCTTGTTCTTTATTATATCTTTCTGTAAAACAAATTAAAACGACAAAAATAAGCTTATAGGTTTTGGTTGACGTTATAAATGGAGCTCCCGTAGACAAGTGGCAAAACGCTTGACGAATAGGAATCGAATAGAATGTATGGGGATGACATAATGTTTCGATTATGTTATCGATGACATATGTCAAACTTATATATTTTTCTTTCAATTCGATTCCTATTCGTAGTGTAGCTAACAATCCCGCGTCTCTTGACCTCACGTAGTTAGGAGGACACCCTGAGGTTTTAGTCGGCAAGAGTCCGACATACCTCTCCATCCGACCCAGAACGGAGGAGTGCAAGAAGATTTCCCCATTTAAAAATAAAAATGGTTTGTTGACGTTAAAGAGCTATCTATGTCTGTACTGTTGACCGTTGAGGAAATATCGACTCTGGAGCCAAACCTGGGTGTATTATCAAGTCATGCTTAGAAAATGAACCGAAATTGTAACCCCGTAGGATAAAAAGAAGTGTTTCTAATTAAGCTTGTAAGACTCGGCAAAAACATAACTAACACCAGGTACTCTTCGGAAGATACTTTCTGAAAGTCACACATCCTAATACATTAGACAGCCTCCAAAAATGCCCAGCCTTAGTGTTACACGTGCTTAAAAACATAAATTTTTATCAGTCCACAACTCCACATCATGTCATTGAACACCATTACAATGACGAGGTCATCCAATAAAATCTGATCTTTTATATTGTTACATCAATAAAATTTAAAGTAATTAGACACTATGTGATAAGCGACCTCAAATGATGACCTTATTGACCTAGAGCGTACCAAACACCTCAACTTGTGTCAAAACTAGTTAGTGGTAAGTAAACTTTAGTATTTAAAAAACAAAACAATACTTTGCGTAATGCTTATAATTTTGCGAGTGGGTTTATTGGTTTCACAAATGCAAAAAACATAAGTGTAAAATAATTTAGGACTGTAGGAGTCAAAGAGAGCCAAACAACTGTATTAATGTATTCCTCAAACGCATGGTTTTCGTGAGATAAATCACGACAGCGAAGCCGCGAACAAAATCTAGCCAAGTCAAAATTCTTCGTCTTGATAATGACTGCATTGATTGCGTGCACTCAAATTAAATTCAGTCGGTTTATTTTGAGTGCACGCATCAACATCTGCATCAATTTACACATTAAAACGCAAAATATGTGTACCTGATAACAGCAGTATTATGACCTATTTAGAATTACTTATCAAAGATAACTCGATGATATCACTATAACTATGATCTTCATCCATTCTAGACATCACGCGATTACTAAGTATTGTGTAATAAATGACAACGATTATAATTATTCCCTGCTATCGTAACTTCCAATGATTATGTGCATTATGTAAAGGTGTCATTGGTGTAGAGTATTACCTAAATATGATCTGAAAGAAGATCTATAAGAAGGGGAATAACTGTCTAAGTGTCCAGTAGGTACCTGTCTCCCTAGACAAGTGGCAAAACGCTAGACGAAGAGAAATTTAATAGAATGAAAAATGTATGAGATTGGGAAATGGATAGATTACATAGTCGAAACATAATGTCATCCCCATACATTTATCATTCTATTAGATTTCTATTCGTCAAGCGTTTTGCCACTTATCTAGGGGGGGGGGGGGAGGGCTGATGATGAATTGCCAGCTTAGATTACAATATGAGAGAAATATATATGTCCTGCGAAGTTGGCTAGTGTCTGTTGATATAAGCCTAAAGGTAAAAAAGTCACTTAAATATTTGAACTCACCAGTCCCAATAATGGTGACGCGATCAAATAGAACATAAACGCTGTGATGATCGATCCAAATCTGTTCTCTACGAGCGTCGGGTCTTCGACCTGGGCATACCCAATCAGGGCGGCTGAGAAGGCGCCAGATAACCCGATCTGAGCCCAGACCTTCATCTTCTCGTGAGTGTAGTTGAAGAATATCATGGTGTAGATTATGTTGATGGCTAGACCAATCAGGTTCACTTGTATCATCTTGTCGTCGCGAAGGATGAAGCCAAACTTCAAGTTGAGGATGCTCCTACACGAAGAGAAGTAAATTATACATAGATATATAACACACGTAACATAGCATCACGTCTGCATTCCCTGAATTGGTAGGCAGAGGGTATAATTGGGGCCTTGAACAAAACTGTAATAGGGGGCGAGCTTATTGCCACTAACCGGGCACACATCCTTTCTGTGCTGCATCACCTAATAGAAAAACCCAATAACACTGCCTGCTCGGGAATCGAACCCAGAACCCACAGTAGTCCCGCTTTGCGACCACTAGACCAATGAGGTAGTTTTAATAACATTACATCGCCTATATTACAGTGCAGCAATTTTACAAGTTAATTGAATATTTTAATGTAATCATCTGACACAATCACCTGATTTAACGTAGCTTGCAAATCGTCTGCGAAGATATAAAAACTGTTTACTAATACTTAATTGTGCAACTGTGTCGTTTGTTCAACTGTTTCACCGAAATTACAATTGGCACATTACACTATTTGTATTTGTACAAACTATAAGAATTGTGTAATGAGATTGTTCTCTAACGTTATAAGCTATTTAATTATACTGAAGAAAGCCTGGGCCATAATAGCAATAAACTTTTATCACATGCAGTGGCGGATTTACCCTAAAGCCCAGTAGGCCCGAGCCTAGGGCGGCCAATCGAGACAAAAAATTCACTGATGATAACAAGAAATAACTCAAAGTACTAAGTACAATTGTAATTTCCTTATGTAGTCTATATGATGGGTGCTGAGAAAGGGGCGGCTGATACTTACTAAATGGCCTGGGGCCTAGGGCGGTTAAGACTGCAAATCCGCCACTGATCACATGGGTCATACGATGACAGCAAAACATGGATGTATAGTACAACTTGGCCTAACTCAATGCGGAAAAACAGGCGAGTTTGTATTAATTATTCAAAGAAAGCCTGTTTTTTTTTTTTTCAAGAATACAGGTATTCTTAACACTTCGACTACGCAAAGAAAGACACAATAGGTAAACAATTATTTTTATTACATTGATAAATGATTTTATTTCTGCAAATAGGTTTTAAAAAAACACTTTTACACGTCATTGGGACCTATGACATAACTGGCGAAATGTGGTTGTCCTAAATCAGCAGGTGTACATATAGAACACTGCCTATCCCTTCGGGAAATACTACGAAGTAATTTTTTTTTACACTGGGAATGGGTTGACTTCCAATAGGATTTCGTCTGAAACCGTCTCGTACATGAGCAGTCCTAAATGTTTTTTTAATTTTTTTAAGGAAAATGAAGGACTTACATTATGATACCTCCTAGGAAGGGCATGATCCCGATGCCCCGGGTACCGCCCTGCTTGTATATGTCCCAGCAGATGAAGGAGCCCGAGAACATCTGGCCCACGGTCACAATGGCTGCCATACTCCCCACTATCTCCTTGTACGGCTGCAGAACGTCCGCTAGTGCGTCAAACATGGTGACAGTCTGAAAAAGAAAGGACGGTAAAGCCTCGTTTTGTTGCTAATATATTGACTGGCACGCAACAGACATATATTTATTGAATGGGGGTCTTCTGGTTCTGGTAAACGCGCGGTGTAAGTATGAACCAACAGGGTTAAGCTTAGTATGTGAAATAAATAACCCTCATCATGTGAAACAACGATGTGGTAACATTTGAGTAGTGTTCAAATTTCAATTTATTTATTGGTACAAAGTAGGAAGTTTATCTTAGTACACCGGAAATACTTAGATCTTAAAGCAATAAAAGCCGCAGATTTAAAAAAAAACATATCTTGGAGCATTGATATGTTTTGCGTTCGATTTTCAGCGACGCGACGAGAACGTCAGAACGCAGCTACACTACTAAATTGCGTAATTATAGTAGTGCGTATTTTTCTTCGTACAATAGAAACATGACACGAGGACACTATATCACTTGATCTGTATAACGGTACAATTCTCCTGAGTATTGTAACAAGGCCGAACAGAAACAGTTCGAATTCAAACGACAGCGAGAAAATTAGTGTTCAAATAGACACAAAGCAGCGTGTCCCCCCCCATTAATTCAAACAGTTTTCTTTCATGACGTAGAAATCTTAAATTACCTATTCCTACCTTATAGTATGAGTATGACGAATTAAGAATTATTCTTATCTCTCCCAGCAACGGTATGGACCGTGACGACTCCTGATTGAGTAGAAAGTTCCTGCCTACCCTTTGGGGATCACCGGCGTTATCGGATGTTGCATGATGGAAGACTACGGGGCTGGGTTTTCTAACAATTTTTGTGTTGTTTAGAGATTGTCTTCATGACGGAACGTGACAAAGGACAATTTCGGTAACAAGGTTGCTAAATAATTAAGGTCGCAGTAACTATTTAAAGATATTTCCACGCAAACGTAAAGTAATGTCTTAGGTCTGCATATTTTATAATATTTTTGCCTTATTAGCATATTTCAAGTTATATTTTGTTCACCGCATTAGGTACATTTAGGTTGTGACTTTATTAGTTGAACTAGATGAGCTCGCTTATATTCGGCATTTGATAAGATTTGAGCATTGCTTGCAGTTCCAGTGTTAAAAAAAATGCCCATGTCCTGTCCTGCTCCAAAATCATCAACTAGTTACTGCATATTTTAATAACAGGTATAAGGTAAGTATTAAGTAGGTAAATATACAGGATGTACATTATTATCGGTAACTTTAGGTAAGAAAGCAGTTCCATAGTTTTCATTCACATCAGAGATTATAAATATTATAATAATTAAACTAATAAAAGCTGAAGAGTTGTATGTTTGCTTGAACGCGCTAATCTCAGGAACTACTGGTCCGATTTGAAAAATTCTTTCAGTGTTAGATAGCCCATTTATCGAGGAAGGCTATGGGCATATCATCACGCTAAGACCAATAGGAGCGGAGCACCAATAAAGAATGTTTCCAAAGTAACTATTCCCGTGACCTCACTGTCTCAGTAACTCGTTTCAATAACAAACAATCACTGCCTCGCTAGGTGCTCGTTATTGCAACAAATTACTTCTGTCGGCAAACTGGCCGAGCGTCATGCGCACACCCACCGGGGCTGCGACGTCACATCACGGCCACTTGTTCCACTCGACTGTGGGACCGCTAAGCAAAGGCAATTTAGAAGTGACAGTACAATACCCAGATAAGACAATATGCGTAGACACGTTCATTAACGATCGGGTGATGTTATACGACTGGTTCTGTGATTTACAAGTCAAATAGAGAGTATTAATTAGCTAGTGTAGATATTGGTAGGCTCCTGTGCTGTGCATATTGTAGATACTTTTTGTTTCCTAATTAGATTATTCAGTATTATTACGACAAGAAACTCACTGTCTTCTAATACCAGATATGTATCGCTGGACCAAGGTGATCAAAGGTTAACACGAGTTGCTAACGTGTTTTGTTACCAGCTTAAGACTATGAATATAAAATTAACACAATAAACAAGTATGTTTTTGTTGAGACGTCTGTAAACATGACCTACCTACCTGTCTGTGCCTGTCTGTACCTAAATGGCATCTAAAGGCGTTTACGCCTTTACGACAGTCGGACATTATATTCACAGCAACATAAATTAAAATCAAAGAACAGAATTGAACCATAAAGACCCCTTAATGTTTCCATCTTATCCTGGCCGAAGATCTGTTACCTACTGGGCAAGTCCCGCTATGTCTGAACTTTAGTCTGCTGCGAAGTGACGTAACTGAAGGCTGAGAATCTCGTTTCCTAATGCATGTTATTATACGACAAAAATTGACGACGGAGGGAGGAAATCCAGAGCAAGAGTTACCCAAACCCTGATAGCAAGTGAGGAAAGAGGAGAGTGAGAAGGAGTACCTCAATCCGTATTCACTCCATCAAGGAAAATGCCGTCAATAACTGCATATACATCAGGACAAAATGTACCTATAATGTCAATTCCAATACACAATTTGAACGATATTTATAAAATCACGGTGACGATAAAAAAATACTATCGTATTTCTATAGCAGACAGAAATGATTGATCTATCTATCATAAAATCACAGAGTAATGATCTAATACATGTTTATAAAACTGGACATAAAGATAAAGAGTGATGTAAAAATATATATTCCACTCGACATTTAACATTTATATGAATGTGAAAATGTAAATTATTGCTTATTGTGTTTTTAATTAAACACAGAGTAACAAAAAACTGGTTTGGTAAAACAGTATAAGTAGAACGTGTTACTTTCTCTTGATAAAAGAAGATTAAAGCAACTGCAATTACCCTAATACTGTACCACCTGAATATACTTCATCCACCTTACCATGAACTCTTAAAGCAGGACATTTTCTGTTGTAAAAGCGAGATGCCGCTCTACACTGCACGTAGCGGCGTCTCGTTTCACAACGGATATTATGGTTAAAGAATGACTCGACATTAATAACAACTAATTCAGATACAAATTACTATGTGTAGGACTAATCAAATAATAACTTAATATTATGTGATCTCCTACACAAGTAACATTATATGTATATATTAGTATATTATTCATATACTTTGTGCTTAACTATAGAGGTAAGGTATTGCATTGAAGTTAATTGACTTGTAGTGTAGTATAGTGTTGTAAGTTATTCTACATTGTCTCAAGCAGCTAATTTTAAAGGCATTAGTGAGAGTGGCAGCTCTACCAGATTTTTAATAAGTCTTTAAATCAGGCTTCAGCTAACTAGCCAGCTAGAATAGTATAAACTTTATCTAATTTCTGAAAATAGTTTCATAAACACAGTTGAAAAAAATGATTGATTTTTAGCTATGGTCTACAACATCCTTTTCTTTCATATCTTCTTTTTATCTATTCAAGATTATAAGCAAGAATTTATTTAAATAGTTATATAAATTATTGTAACTTGATCGGAATGGAAAAAGACACAAAAGAGAAGATAAGGTATGGTTAATTATAATGCTGATAAGAAACAATAGATATATCATATATAATATGTTACATACATCTCAAGAGATCATTACTTCAATGTGTAGATAACAATTGTACATCCAATTTATAACTTATGAGTTTTAGTACTAGTGTGTTGAATATACATTTAAAACTAATGTACTTTAATGGAAAAACAATATTACATCAATATTAATCACATTTATTATGATTTTTACATAAGATATAGTCAAAACGCTGGTACATTAAAGTATGATGGTCTCTTTTGAAAATAGACAACTCTCTCTTGCTTTTTTAATTAGGTAATTAGAATAAGAATAAGAATCTTTATTTGCGTGAAACATGGTTTACAATTATACTATACACTATCAAAAAAAACTACAGATTTTTACTAAATGCATATGAAAGTTGCCGGCCACTCTACTATTTCAAGTCTGGTAGTGACAGGGTGGCGAAAACGGACCATAGAGCATACCCTGTAGGAGGTCTACGTCCAGAAGTGGACTGCATTAGGCTTGAGATGTGATGAGATGACTAATAATAATAAAACAAATTTTAAATTGTTGTCTGTTGTTTGTTTTGGCTAATTTCAGAAACGGCTGGACTAACTATTATGACGACCTTTACTGGCAGATAGCTGATGTTATAAGAAGTAACTTAGGCTACTTTTTATTTTTTAAATGTTAAGGGATCCGCGGAAAAAAATAAAGAAGGGGGCGAGTGCACGGGCTACGGCTAGTATTACAATATTATTATAGTGCACTTAGATAAACATAATTTTAGGTCAATCACCTAAAGAGTAATCACTAGTTTTACTTTCTTTAGTTTTAAACCTATTTAAATCATATTAGAAAATACTTGAGACCGTATGCACTGAGTTATTACGATACAGAAGCAATAAAAGATACGTAGTATTTATCACAAATGATGTCTTTGCAGTTTGTTAACTTAAAACACAAAAAAACTAAGCAAAAAATATTAAGCTCAAATTACACAATGCCAACTTCATCTTAACAATTTACTAACCATTATTAGAGGATTGTGGTAACTATTAAAAATATATAGTATTTTATACATACCGGTATTCGCTTGAGGAAGAAAAGTCTATAAATAAATAGTTCACAACACAGTAATAAAAGCTGAATTTCTGAAGAGCAGTCAATCAGCTGCGGACTGGACGTAACTCTAGGTTTGACAGCCGGGTCCTGGGTCTGCAAGTGAGTGACGTGTTGACCAATGACCACAGACTGACTACTACGTGTTTACTGGTTGAAGTCGATACGTAGGCCAATAGTTAGTGATTTCAAAAATTTATCGATACTCGAACTTAGATTTTTTTTTTTTTAATCTTACAGAAGGAGTGGTCCTCCTTAATACACGACCGAGTAAAGTGGAAGAGTAAAGGGAGCCCTATGCCCTGCAGTGGAACAACACAGGCTGAGAATTTTTTTTTTATTTATATGCAAATATAGTAAACTAACTTAATTCAAAGGCTTCTCAAGTAATTTATCATTCTATTCAAATCTCTAAATTTTTATCTTTTCCTACACAGAGCAAAGTAAACAGTAAACAAAAATAAAATTAACAAAGTGCGCGTACACTAGCGGTAGTAAAAGGTTGGTGTTTGTCCTGCGCGGCTCGCAATCTTGTATGCTTACACCTTCAGCTGGGGGCGATTGCTAAAGAAAACGACTTGAACTTCGAAGCTAGTTTCCCGCGATTTATCAACGAATAAAAAAACACTGTGCTTCGCATACTATTTTTCAGTAATAAATAAATAACTTTAAAGTAGCTGCTGCGGCATTAGTTGCGGTACGTAAACCATTGCAGTATTTAAAATAAAATTCTCGTTTAGAAATCTTGTTCGTTTATTTATTTTCAGAAATAAACCTGCGCTATATCGATGGATTCAAATTCTAACATCTCTATTCTTATTTTGACATGTGTGTAACCAGGAACACAATTATATTAATCAGATACATTTAAAATCCATTAATTTCAATTACATTGGTTATATTTATGATAAATTAGTACGTTTGCTCATAGCATGCTAATATTTATTAAATAGACGACATACTATTTATATCTATTTATTGTGATATTTATTAAAAGTAAATGCATTATTGTATTGGATAAAGAAATCAATTGATGATCACATTTTAGTGATATTTTAAAATAATAGATAAAATTCTAATTTCCTGATTGATTGAAAAAATGATTTTTAAAACATTTAAAAAAATGTGAGGTTGTATTGATTTGATAGAATTTCTAACCTGTTGTCTTTGCTAGTTGCGCAGAAAAACAACCAAATTGACTATGGTTTGGCCCAATTGACATTTTGTAATTTTTGTGAGATTTTAGAATTTCACCAATTTTCAGCCGTTCTATTTTAAGACAAATGACTGATAACAGTTTTTGAGTTTTCCGTGTTAAATTGGCATTAATCAGTCATGTGTTGCTTTGCCGAGTTCGGGATTTTACTATGAGAGTAATCTTCAGGAGTAAGGAGGAATTAATCAGAAGGGTTGATATAGAATTTGTTTGATAATATGCAATGGAAATGCAAGGGTTGGAAAGGGCGATGGCTCTGGGCCTTGCTGTTGCTCGCGCTGTGCCCCGTGCTCTTTGCCCAGAAGATCGGTGACCCATACAAGACATTGGGCATACACCGCAAGGCTACTTTGCCAGAAATACGCAAAGCTTACAGGCAATTAGCTAAAGAGTGGTGAGTATTTTATTTATGCCCTCGTAAACTTTTTGCGTTTAATATTGTATGTATTTGTTGAATGTGGAACTATTTAAAAAAAATATGTGTATTATTTATTTACTTTTGATGTTGTTATCATCAAAGCTAGCATTGCTGACTTATCTCATTGAAATGCCCAATGGATGAGTGAGTGATTAAATATTATCAAGTAGACATTGTTTCCTTGACTAGATTTCTGCATTATGGTTATTACACTTCCAAATCAATAAGGTTTTACTATTTTAATGTTTAATATCTTGGTCTTATTAATGGCAATGGGCTCACCATTTTCATGAATCTTGTAAAGATGTAAAATGTAGATATCTAGATTTTTTATATAGCATTACACTTCTACCTATTCCCTATAAGTATAATAGGGGTGATTATTTGTGTGTATTCAATATAATATATAATAATTAATTTGTGTATATATGGTGATATTGAAAACCAAAATACTAATAATTTGATCACTTCTGACTACTGTAATACTTGTAAGAGCAATAGTTGGTTTCATTTTTTCATAATAATAATATTGTCACTCACAATTAATTCTCCCAATCCAGTCTTACTTAGCACCGTTATTTAGTTCCTCATTATTACTTTCTCGTTGCTGCTAGAGTTTTGTATTGTTTCTCTTAACAAATATTTTAATTTTTTTACTGCAGAATGGATTATTATATTAACACTTTGACTGTGCGCGAAGCAGGAACAATAGTTAAACAATAGCCAATACTTAAATAAATGAAACAATAAAAATTTCAGGCATCCTGATAAAAATGAAGATCCAAATGCGGAAACCCGTTTTGTTGAAATTAAACAAGCGTATGAACTGCTCTCTGACACGGAACGGAGACAGGCGTATGACTTGTATGGCATTACGAACGAAGACGACCACCTGTATAAGCCCAGGCATGATTACAGCCAGTATGCAAGATTTAGGTAAGTAGTACATTTTTTTATTGTTTAATTGAAAAATACCTATCTACCTATTTTCTGTATAATTTTCTTTTATTAATGACCAAAGGGTAGATTAAATCATTCATCAAAATATTGATTTTTCAAGTACAAATATTGCTTGGAAACATGCAAAATAATTACGTTTTTCATAAGAAATGATAACAAGTATTGTGTTAAATCAAAGTAGGTAAAGCAGACAGTTCTAGTTCTAGTCAAAAATCTATACAAATAAACAGGTGCCTGTTCAACATCACTGACACATTTGATTGATAAAGTAATAAGTCGAAAACAATATTACAAATGTTTGCATAAACACTGCCTCAAAATAAACTTTCTCAGAAATGATTGGCGAATGATATGCAGTATATTGCATACCTATTTGTATTGCCTTGTAGCATTACCCATGTTTTCCCCATATACTTTTTAATATTCCAATTCATCATTCTGGCCTATTTAATTGTTGACCCCACAATTCAATGAAGGGATGAGGGATAATTTGTGTGACACAAGTTTACAAATGAGAATGTATTGTATTCAGACAACTCATTTCTTCTATCCCTGCATCTCTTTCTTACCTATTTAATCACAGTACTGTTTTAAAATTAGAATTAAGTTCATGATTTTAAATGCTGGCTAGTAAGTTTCATTAATCATTTTCCTGTCTTGTGTTCTGATATGCAATATCTGTCTAGTCTGGGTATAATTATGTGCATTTCAAGTCAGTCAAAAGCACCCATAACACAGGGGCAATCTCTAGTGTGCTGTGTGCGCTTATAAAGCTATAACAAAGAAAATACTGTATATAGTTAATAGTTATTATAGAACTCTGTAACTATAATATTATTTATACAAGTAAATAATGTTATAAAAGCCAAACAGTATTAGTCAGTGCTGTCCCTGCATCCTTAACAATCTTGAACCATGAGTCACAGGTACATTGTTCATGCTAAACCCATTAACACTGCATGAAATCTTCGAATGAAACAGATAAACAGTAATGTGCATTGAAATAGCTGGAGTTTTCCAGCGAGTTTTATAGTATCTGTCTATTTCTGTCTATCTAGATAAATCGTATACTGATTCATGTCGGTGTCTCGTGAGGTGAGGTTACTTACGTATTAACATGATTACAAAATTGTATTTTATTATGTTGTTAGAAATTATTAATGCCGAATCTGCGAGGCAATATACATATAGTATACTATATACATATAGGCATGCACATAAATGAGATATTAATACGTGTTATTCACTTTTCCTGAAATTCCGGATGTCGTGCATTCCTCTCTGTCTGACGGTATTTCGAATTAATCACAATTTTGTATGTATTATGCGTAGTTGTGAAAGATGAGAGAGTATAGCCCCTGTTTATGAACAACTGGACTTTAATGCTGTGTAAAGTATCCTATACAAAAAAACATGTCGTGAGTTAGTGACCTATTCTTTTATACAGCTTTTAAATATGGAGCTATTATTATTAATCTATCAGCAATTTTGTCAATAACAATTGACATGCAAACTGTTGAGGCCAGAAACTGACTTTACTTTAAAGTAAACAAAGTAATAAGTATCAATTTTATTTCAGTAACGATCCCTTTGAAGAGTTTTTTGGTACCCATTTCCGGACACAGGACCAAGATATCACATTGTTTCACAAACTCTCCGTGACCGCGCGGTGAGTATTTTTATTAAGTCTAGTCGACATTCTTCATTTAATTTCTTAGAGTCGAGCATCTAGATTTTTGTTATTTACTATATACGCCGGTTGCCCTCATGAATAAGGGCACCGTTCGAGTTCGAAACTAGTCGGGCATTCCTGAATACACACGTGAGTACAACCGGCGTATATAGTAAATAATATGGATTACACTCACGAAAGTTATTATAGTATCTAGATTTTTTCTTAGTGTGACCTATATGCAGCATAAACGTAAAAATATGATTCTTAAATCCCTTTTAAAACAACAAAATGTTTGTAGCCATTTCGAAAACAACATAGTCGAGAAGAGCGTCCATACTCCTGCATTAGTCCTCTTCTACACTGATTGGTGCTTCGATTGCGTGCGCTCGGCCGCAGCATGGCGCCGGTTGGTCGAAGCGTTGCAGCCGCTCGGCGTTACCATGGCAACCGTGCACGCGGGACACGAAGCCAGCCTGGCACGGAGGGTCGGGGTACATGGAGTACCGTGCCTAACCTTCGTCTTGGATAAGCATATCTACATCTATAAGGAGGGACTTGCTTCTCTGCCCAAGATATTGGGTGAGTAATGAGTTCCATTGTCTATCTAATTATTTAATAATTATGTATAAAATTAAACAAGATCACCTTAGAAAATTACTTTCCTAAACAACAAAACTATAGACGAAGATATCTCTGAACATAATATACATATAACAGTCACATTGAAAACGAAAAGTTGGACGTTTAAAGCTTATTTTTCCTTGTCACCTAATAAGGTGACAAGGAAAAATAAGCTTTAAACGTTGGTACACAGAGTTCATGCGCTGGAAGTTCCCGTACAAACTGGTGAGCGCGATCGGCGACAGCAACGTGGACGGCTTCGTATCGGACTTCGAGGACAACAAGGTCAAGGCCCTAATCTTCGAGGAGCGCCAGAACATCCGCCTCAGATACCTCATCACTGCATTCCACTATAGAGATAGAGTCGCTTTTGGGTGAGTTACTTATCAGTTACATATATAGTGACTAAATCAGAATTTTACAGCTCAGTTACTGGGTAATATGATATCCCTTGGTCTTCTATTACTTACGTCTATCCTTTAAAATATGAATATCACGAGTACTTGTTAATAGGGCAGGATTTATTGTCCAGGGCGTACCTGGTCATTCATAATAGCATTTAATGCGTTTTTTGGCACTGGTAGTCAGAGTTCCGGACTTAGACGACCCGTGACGATTATCATAGAGGACGAAAACAAACTGAGCGTGTAAACCCCTCCAGCTTCATAGACATGCGCGGTCGCGACACGAGCAACGTGACCGCGCGCTACAAGGTGCAGCGGCACATGGACACCATGGTGCTGCTGAAGGAGGACAGCACGGAGCCCGCCGCCACCGTCAGCACCACGGAGATCCCCACGCAGACGCTGCACCAGCTGATTGAAGCCAACCAGATGCTGACGCTGCCCAGACTGTCCTCACAGGTGAGCTTTAGATATGTGGGTTTTTTCATTTTCAGGAACTTATTTTGGTGTGTGTTGGGCTATTTTATCTCTTTCGAAGCAGTAAAATATCAATTATAAAGTTGCGAAGTTGAAAAGATGTTCTAGCATTTCTTCAAGGCAAAACGATTCCCCTAGCGTTGTATATTTGTTAAAACATCGAGTGCACGTCGCTTATACCAAGTGTCGATTGCGTCCTCCAAATATGCCAAACGTTGGCGATACCTTTAGGCATTTCAGCTACAGTTTTGAGTGAAAACCGAGTGTGCAATGTGAGTGTGCGTGTGTCCAGAGCGTGCTGGAGAGCGTGTGCCCGGTGGAGTGGCGCGCGGCGCGGCGCCGGCTGTGCTGCGTGCTGGTGTGCGGCGGGGGCGCGGCCGCCGCGGGGGCCCGGCGCGCGCTGCGCGTGCTGGCCCGCAGCGCGCCGCCCGACCGTCTGCACTACGCCTACCTCTACGCGCACAAGCAGCCAGCCTTCCTGCACGCGCTCGCCAACGGATCCGGTCAGTACCGCCTCTCGCAACACTTTACATACGTATCCACCGAAATTTCACACATTACGCAATCCCCGACAGGCATCGACATATCAGAGATGGAGCACCGCATCGTGGTGATCTGGCGCCGCGAGCCCACGCGCATCCAGTACGAGTGGCTGAACGAGACGTGGCCGAGCTGCGCGCACGACCACTGCTCCACCGAACACTTCCCCGCCGACCCGGCGCTGCGGGACGAGCTGCTGAAGTACCACGAGAGGCTGAACGAGACTAAGCGCGCGCTCGACCAGCTCATCAAGAGGCTGCTGAAGCCCACGGAGGTGATGGCGTACGAAGCTCATGTCCAGGTGCGGCGTTTTCCCCTGCATGGTGTAACTTTCAAAACAAGTTTTAAATAACCCGTTTTGATTTTGAAATTTGTGTATCCAGGAGCTGTTAGACGAAGCGGCGATGGGCACAGTGTGGCGCGCCGTGCTGAAGGTGTGCGAGTGGACGGAGCGCGCGGCCGCCGCCCTGCGCACGCAGCGCGCGCTCTCCGCGCTGTCCGTGCTGGCCACCGTCGGCCTCGTGCTCGCGGCCGGCTACCTCATGGCCTACCTCATGTACGTACTGTGTGCGGCAATCACTGCGAGCGTGGAGCGAGACATATCCGTACTAAAAACATTTATGATATATTTACAGACGTGTCGAAGAAGAGTCAGTGCAGCGTCAAAAAGAAGAGAGGAAGAAGCAAAATGGCGCCCCCAAGAAGAACAATAATGAACCGAGCTCCGAACTCAGGCTGCATGAGCTAAGAGCTGAGAAGTACAACGGCCTTGTGAGGTAACTTACTTTATTTTGTAGAACGAAAATAGATCATCAAGATATGGCCAATTTTTGGTCCTATCTTTGCGTAAGTCATGTTCCTATTTCTAAATCATTATCATAAATTCAAATCTATTATCAATTTTAATTTACCGTCAAAATCGGCAATTTATTTTGACTGTTAAAATTGTCAATTGAAATCGATTGTCAAATTGGGCGATTCAAATCGATTCACAAATCAGCAATTCAAATCGATTACTGTAATGGAGCTCGTTTAAAGGCACGTTATTGTTTCCAGACTGTTGAAGCCCGGCTGTCGGACCATCGTGTTGCTGGTGGACATGCAGAGTCGCGTGCAGCTGCTCTCCAAGTTCCATAAGATTGTGTGGCCTTATCGCAAGTGAGTGGCTGGCAGTGGCGTGCATCCCATATAGGCAATTAGGCAGTGCCTACCTCATATAAATTTAAAATTTCAATACGTTATATTTACTAAATAAATAAAATAAAAAAATATACTTTAAAAAATACGACAGAAATATAATACTTCTATTTCATCCGTCATAAAAATATACCTACGATCGTCCATTCATAGCATGACAATAGTAGGCAGTTGCTCGAGCTGTATTCATGCTGCAATCTAAATATTCCAAGTCTCTTATTGGCTGTTATAGACTCCATAGTTTTAAAGCAAATCAGACAGAGAGCATGCATTTTTTATACTTTCTCCGTCTAATGGTTGGGCAATGTTGCCAAATACATAGAACTTTTCCTGTGTATATGTTTTTTAGACAACATTAGACACTAATTTTTATAAGAAAAATAATTTATTTGTTAGATTTCGTACCATATTTTAGAAAATTCACTAATTTTTTTTAAGTGAAATAAACTGCTATGGGTTATATTTCTTTTTATGACAAAACTAATTTCATACAAATTAAAATACGGGTTTAAACAGTTTCAGTATGGGTAAAAGGTTTTAAAAATCTGGTAACTCTGCAGTCGGCTATGTCATTTACGACAATAACGCGCGATTTTTATTTTACAGCAAACAATGTTATCTATTTCTTAAATTATATTGGGGATTATGGCAAACCCCCTGCTTAAACGGAGAGGCCTATGTTCAACAGGGGACGTCTTATGGCTGATGATGATGATATTGTTATTTTTTAGAAAGTGTTACATAAATAATTGCTTTGTATGAATATAGATAAATTACAGTGTTTAGTTTGTGGTGAAAATGCAACATGTATTGATAAATTACATGCAAACAATTATAGTAAGTTTTCGTTTGTTGACAAAACAATTTGATGTTTGTGGTGGTAAATAAAAGTTCCAAGTGCCGAAAATTTGCCTAGAAATGTCAAGAGGAGAGATTCGTGGAGTTATTATGTGAGTAAATAATTGATTTAAACGTTTCTCGACGAAAAGGTAGGTAGGTACCTTAGTTTTGTTTACGTAATCGCCGACTTCACGAGCCTACGAATGTACCTAAATCAATTATAAAAAGCCTATTTTATTTTAAAACACTGTCTTTTATTCATTGTGTCGTAATCGAAATCTCAAAATTTACAAAACGTTTGAGTAATCAATTTTGAAATACTGAATGTGTAAGTAGGTATAAGCTTTAAGCCCATTGAGGTATTCATGATCGCAGTAAACGTTACCTTCATAGTGATAAATCAACTTATTTGGAAAGTAAAAAAAAATGTTCAAAGCGCCGCAGTGTATGGTAAATAATCGCGTTTTACGTAAAAAAAAATTAATTCGCCTAATGGTCGCACGCCACTGGTGGCTGGTTTAGTATTGATAATTATTATCTACAATCATAATTATACTCCGGACCTTTTCGGACCCGAATTTCGCACGATAAAAATGTATTTTAATTTTTAACCATTTCGTTAGTGTGTATGAGTATGAGACACGGCGATTGTTCAGTTCAACCATTGTGTCTACTTCGCGTACAGTTAATTAGTTAATATGTGGTTCAGGAACAAGACGCTCCTGTTCGCGTACCTGTGCGTGGAGCGCAACATCGTGTGGTTCCGGCGCGTGCTGCAGCTGTCGCTGGGCGGCGGCGAGCTGCGGCTCAACGCGCGCAACTGTGTGGGCACCGTGCTCGCGCTCAACCCGCACCGCAAGTACTTCTGCATCTACCACGCCAAGCACCCCGAGTGCACCAAGCCGCACAAGGTGCGTTACTACTTTATACATCTTCTATATATATATATAAATAAATTGTCGTTTGTTAGTCTCGGTAAAACTCGCAAACGGCTGGACCGATTTGGCTAATTTTGGTCTTGAATTATTGGTAGAAGTCCAGGGAACATTTAAACAGTGAGATGGCGGTACGAAGTTCGCCGGGCCAAATAGATAATACTATAAATTCCCTCCGTTTATTTAGATTTCGGTATAATTTGGTCGGTGAAAGTTTGACACACTGGCTTATCATGATCATCATCATCATATCGTTACCGTTCCAGCGCATGAGCCGCATGACGCGCTCGCTGGGCGAGAGCGGCGCGCTGGACCCGGAGGCGGGCGCCTTCATCGGCTTCCACACCGAGCCTGACTCCTCCTCCGCCGACGAGGCCAGCGACCCGCCCGTGCTCATGCAAGGTCAGTATGTTGTCCAGGTTAAAATTAGATGGGTAACCGTACGCACCGTACTTATTTAACCTCGACAGAGACACATAGGGGCCTTAAAGCACTAAACTATTTACGCCAGACTAGTTTTAGTCGCTAACCAAACTGCACATGTACATGCAACGAGGTGCGTATATTTACAGACTACGACGCAGCTATATTTTTACCATTACCAAATAAATTTTCCTTAACAGAGAACCTCCTAGACGGCCTGGAGAACTGGCTGGACCGCCTGTTCGAGGGCAGCACCCACCGATACTACATCAACTACTGGCCCGACATGACCACCAAGTGAGCGCCGCGGGGCCCGCAGTGAGCCACTCAGTTTTGTTTAGTCTGTATATGTGATTACCTTGGCGTAACTAGAAATATTTTAAAAAATTTATAAAATTTATCTGGCTGTACGGTTTTACGATCTCTGCTTGCCTACGTTGGAAAAAAATCAATGACAGGTTGATTGCTTAGACGTACAGAGAAACTACGAAGCGGTCGACAAATTAATGTTTTGCTGGAATATTAGTATCTGCTGTATTGGATGATGAGTATAGAACGCTAGTATGCTTCTTAATAAATCCAGCAATAAATTCTTTCTTCTGACTATCAAAAAGATCAGAACGATAAAATAAAGTAAATAAATACTATGATTACTTGCAAAATTTAGTATTTCTGGTTACGCAAATATTCACAGAAGGTTCAAACATATTTTTTTTAATTCAAATGATTTCTTGTTTTTTTGTCGTTGTTAAGAAAATATACTGCCCGGTTATTGTCGTTTTTCGACCGTAGTTATAAATAAGTGTGATAGTTATTCGTAACGGTTTGCCTTAGCGCGGACACCAGTTCCGATTCGTACTCCCAAATGAAGGAAAACACAATGGATGTGTTTATTTTACGTTTTGATTAAGTTTTTGTACTACTTCCCTTGTGGTACGAATCGGAATATCGGCTGTTAGCGCTTTCTTGAATTGTGGACCTTGGTGCGGCTGAGTACGGTGTAGAACGATAGATTCGATCGATCAAGTCGTGCGAACATTAACCAACTGTTTTGAGCTCACTTCGGTTGAACAGAACTGAACTGTTCCTATATTTTGAAGTTTGGGAGTCGTATCGCTCGGGAGTAAGGACTGCGAACCTAATTCAATGGTGTATCATGACGTGCCTCTCTTCAGGATATACAGAGTGGATTTTTGAAATTTGGTCAATATACCCTGTATACCTCTTAACACTAAATTCATTGTCACACTAATAAGATAGCGACCATCAATCACAGGAAAATCAGGACAATAAAACAAAAACTGTGTGTCTGTCGTATCTTCTATGGCCTTATTTAATTATCTTTGGGAACTACATTAATGTACCCATCAACTGTAATATATAAGTTTTACATAAAACCGTGGCCATTTGCGTCAGTTACTTTTTCTGTACTATTCAGATTTTGTCCACTGCCAACACCAGTTTTTATGGACAGAAGCTGAATGAAGCTGAATACATGTAGTCCCTATTTATTTATTAGTTCAGCGTGAAGTTTCCCAGACTACAAACCTGAATACTTCCAAACGTGTTGGACCTCAACCGAATTGTGTTCGGAGCGTTAGGCCAAATTGTATTAGTGCCTATGTCGAGTGATTAGGCGAACTGACTCTCCTTCGATAGGTGTTAGAAAATTGTAGCTTGGTTACTGTCAGTTACTGTATTCAACGCGGACTTCAGTGTAAATGGCTATTTAGAGGAAATATGTATTTGTTTCTGAAGGCATAGAAAAATGCACGTTATTTTGGTTTAACTATGTATTGTTGTTAAATTTATTTAAAATATAACCTTTTGACATCATCAAAACTTTTGTTCATTGTGAAATATTTGTATACTTACTAAGCAAACATATAAAATATGTTTTGTTATGTATTTGTCATCAGTCAGGGGTGACCAAAATACTTCGTTTTGATGAAGCACAAAATTGCATAAATTGTATGTTAGATAATATATTTTAAGTATACTCCATTTACACTGAAATCCGTTGTCTCAACAAATTAAAATTAAACAAATATTCACACTTTTATATAAATAAATTAGCTGTAAATTAGCAGTTTGTCTTCACGATATCACAATAACTAGTCGTAGAGTACAATACAATAATAACGACAGTATTACGTCACTGCACCACTTAGATGGTAACATTACATGTCGTGAAAGACATCGATGTCTATTGCCATGGCATAGATTCTTTTTTATCGTGTCGACGACATGAACTTTTTCATGCCGTGATTCAAAGTCTGTAAGTCAGTGTACGTAGATTTGATACGAAGGCTTTTTCGTGTGCTCCGTGGTTAAAATGCCATGCTAGCTGTGGTGATGAACTACTACGTAATAAAATGTAGGTCCGAATTGTCGCACCTGTTAATCGTTGAGATCCAAAAATAATGATTGGAAACAAAATAATAGTACACAAACAAAAGATTTCACTTCAATTTTTGCAGTAAAAATGCTCCAGATTTATATGTAGTAGAGGGTTTAATTATAAGTAATAACACCACACACGCTAAGAGGCCTTCACGGCTGCAGATACCGTCACGCCCAAACCATCATTATTCTTTTCAAACATCAATAAAGACCAATATCTTTAAAGTACAAACAAACATGTGCCATAATTTTGTAAAATAAATTTTATAGCAAAATTATACTATAGCAATAGAAATTGATATCTATCGCGATATGTAACTAATACTTTACACATTTTTAAATCTTTATACATTCTACCTAGTGCCATTGATTGAGCTTCGTAATGCTGCCTATTGAGAGCTAGTGAACACGATATTATTATGCAGGGAATCGAGGTCTTTATCAATTATTATAAAAATGTAGTCGTAGCTTTCACCGAGATTTTAAATTACGTTATAAGATAGAAGCTGACGACAATACAATAATTATTGGTATGGTTAACACAATCAGGAATTCCTTGTATAAGTAATTTCAAAGATATGCTTCACAAAACAAATACTAAAAACATTCTTTTTTCAATTTAAAACTCGGTGAAAATAACGCCTAAAAATCTCGGAAAATTACTAGACAAATCGCTAAATTGTATTAATATCCAGATAGTATTAACTTGGTTTAAATATTTCAATTTACAATCTCGTTTATTGTTCCTGAGTGAGGTCGGTTGTCCCGAACAACTTACTAGTCAAATGTATTACCAAATGTTATTTTATAATTTAGCTAAATATGATAGTTCTCGCCATAGTTGTATGTATGCAGTGCAGTCATGGTCAGGAGTGAGAGTTTTATTTATATGATAAGCCTTTACAATCGTGTGTTCAAATCGGAATGATATATCGCATGTCACGAGTTTTCAGTGTCGATAAAATTATGTAATTATATTTTTGTAGGTATTCAAACTTATAATTGTCTATGGTTGTTGTTAGTGAGAATTATCCTTTTTCTTGCCAAGGTTTTTTGTCTGTTGCCAATCTCAAAAAATATTTAATGCATTGCGACTGTGACTGTACAGTTGTAGTATTTCGTTGTAACTAATTAAAAGTATTTATAGATTTTTAATTGTTCGTCTATTCTTGTTTAAAGATGGTAATTATTTAAGGCGAAATATTTTGTTTTATCTATCCGTGTGTATGGTAACAATAAAGTGCATTTTTTTTACAAAATGAAGTTGTTTGATAAATAAAAAGACAAATTTGTATAAATCTTCGAAATGTATCATTATTCATTACATGAATGTTAATATTGTATCTGTTCTGTTTATTGGTGGGGATTGGTTGGGACTGGAATATATATATACGTACACATAGTGCGTGCACGATAACCATCTACATGTTATATGTTGCATGTTTATTGTGTTACTACATACCACACGCTGGAAGTCAACTTAAGACTTGACCCATACGGCCATATCAAATTATATCCAACATGACGACAACAAATGCGACTTACTCAAGTTTTAAGACAGTTATAGTATAGACTATAACTGTATTTATAGTAAATATATTTTATTTTATTTTTAGATTTGTAGAAAAGGCCTTTAGAATTTGGCTAATATTTTGTAGCTTGACTGTACCTGCGAATGGCTAGGCCGTATCAAGCCAGTTGGGAGTAACAACGTGTGGTATACTTAAGTCTTGTAAACTATTGTCTATAATCAATTAATGTCTTCTATTACATTCAACATTAACATTTATAATTGTTGTGTAACTTTGCATTACTTTATACATCAATGTTTGCTGTTATGATTGCACTAGTTGAATGCGTACAATTTTATTATTATAGAACTTTAATATTAAATGTATTATTATATTATGTTCTATTAAAACCTTAATCTTCCTTGGAAAGTTTTAATTATGGATTACGAACTATGATTAAATTGTTTAATTCAAGTAAAATATGAGTTTCATATATTATTTATTTCTTTACTGTTTTGAACATGAAGCATATTTTTAGATATGCGCAGTAACTGGTTACAACGCGCGGAGCATTTGCGCGTGTTGCGCATGCGCATTATTTTGATTTCTTCGGTGCTACAATAGTACATCACACAATACAAAGTATGGCGCACTATAATGCACCGCTTCTGACGTCATGCCGCAGTTTTCACTTCACCTCGAGTTACTAGCCAAGAATATGGATAAATACTAGTATATATTGACTATTAATAACCTTACGGTGTAGCTAGAAAGATAGTTCTTTATTAAAAACGATTTCATTATGTGCTAGTTTCAGTTTGTCACCCCAGTTAATACACTGTCCCCTGATAAGATTCTGTATAAATGTACTGTTTAACCTGTGTTGCCATGTTTTCTAGTTATAATTATCACCGCGTTGGGTGTCTGTATATGGGTTGTTGGTAAAGCTTGACTATTCATACTAAAATATAATGATTATATTGTATTTAAATTATTTTTATTGTTAAGATACACTAAATCTATCCTTTATCTTAATTCCAGTATCGATTTGTACAATAAATATTAAATATTGTTCTTTATTCATGGGTTTTATTGTAGTATCACAATCACTTTATGAGAATGCTTGAATCAATGCAAAATTTGGATATATTTCGGATCTTGTTGGCTTTAAGATTAGCTTACCAAAAATAGCTTATAGTTGGTCTTGGTACACACTTCCATATTTAAATATAACACCATCACGCCTATTCCTTGAAGGGGTGGGCAGAAGTAAAATTAAAGCACACCCACATTTTGCCAGTTATGTTATAGGGCCTAATGTAATAAGGGGCGAGCCTATGGCCATCAACTGGGCACAAATCCTGAGTCTGTGCTGCTACTGAGAATTACCTAGTGGAAAAACATAGTACCACTTGGCCCGACTCGGGATTAGAACCCAGGACCTCATGCTCAGCAGTCGCGCGCAGCGACTACTAGACCAACGAGGCAGTCCTCCATATTTATTTGAGTATAAGGTATCAGTTGACTTTAATTTAACTTTTAAGTCTATGACTATTATAACAAACACATTAAGATAAATAAACAGTATTTATTACATAATAATTAAATAATTATTTGTACAACAAAATTACAGTATTTTCTAAATGAAGTCTACATCAAAACGAACGAGAAGCAACTGTTGATTTCAGTTAGCTTTTAGCAGTTAGTTGTTGCAGTGTAGAGGTGTTTTTTCCTTTTTGCAGATGAGTGGTGCTTTTTCTTTAAGGCTGAAATAATAAGGAAAGTGTTATTATTATGATCATATAATACGTTTACTATCAACCCTATCGTTGTAGAGGTAGTCAGTGTGACTAGAGTAGATTGCATAGAGTTAATTCACAGAGTAGTGGTCTGACAAATAGCCAGGTCTCGGTCAGACCTGCACGTCGGGTGCCGTCTCCACAGTCTGTCTACAGTTATATCAACTGCATCCCTGCCACAAACTGTAATTTGGCAGCCTATCATCAGCATGATAAATATAATGCTCTGGAAGTCAACAGTAGGTGACCCTACTGGTTAGCTCATTCTAATTATTATCGTTTGAATATCATATCCCTCGCATGAGGACTTGGGTCCGAATCCCGGGTCGGGCGAGTGTTACTGGGTTTTTCCATTAATTCTCAGTAGCAGCACGGAGTTGTGTCCGGTTGATGGCAATAGGCTCTCCCCCTATTACAATGGGACCTATTACACCTCTGCCTACCCCTGCGGGGAATACGGGCATTATGTTATATTTTTTAATATTAGATCTTATCTATAAAATGCAAATAAATATTTTGAGTTTGACTTTTAGCTTCATATTCTGTAGGTGTGTGAAAAGTTAAAACTTTGAGGAAAAGTGCTAAAGACATAAGATACTATAAACAATAAGTTATTAAGTTATCTACGTTTATGCAATATGGGACCAGTCCAGTAATATTTTTGTGTATTATAGTTATATGTTTAGAAATTGCGAAATATACACTTTTTTAATTATTAAAAGAATAGGACTCATACAGCCTTCTGCTGCACTTGATTACCACACTGGTTCTGTGCAACCCCTCTTGCACTGGGCACTCTGGTCAATAACCCAGAGCCCCGCGATCGATGCGGCCTTCTAGTTCCCAGGTCACGATTTTTATAACTGATAAATACTATCACGACTAATATATAATAATTATCTATTGAATCAATGGGATTGTAAACACCGAAGCAAAAAAAAAATGATGGACTCATATTTCGAATGTGCCCTCAGCAACTACCAGGTTTATGACGCCCCTGGTTCTGTGGCACCAGATTAACCCCACAAGCCTACATAATCACGGATTTCACAGGATAAAAAGCAGTGAATACCTTCTATACTGTTCTTAACTTCAGTAAGTGTCGTGTCTCGATGGTCTTTACGAATAACGCCTCCATAGCCTCCTGAAATTTACTTGTTTTTACTATATCATAAAACTTATACTTGAATATGGATGGTACTTTTTAAGGCTGTTGAGACTGAGTGATGGTGGTTATGTAATATTTTTCAATAGCATTAAGTTGGCTATCCATACTAACTAATATTATATATGTGAAAGTAACTCTGTCTGTCTGTTAGACCTTTATGAATAAACCGCTGGACGTATTTTAATAAAATTTGGCATGTAGCAAGTTTAAGATCCGAAAAAGGATATAGGCTACTTTTTTTAAATTCAACGCTCTCAGGGGTTCAAATAAGGGTTAACGCGAGTGAAGCCACGGGAAAAAGCTGCCATATTTGTAGATTGTATTTGCAACATCAACATGTATGGTCTTTGTTAGATGTGTCATAACTTTACTTGATAAGGAGTTAGATTAAACCCTAGGGAAGGTCTGTATATTTTTTTATATCTACTATTATCTTCATTAGACAGTTTTTCATAACAACCGGCCAGTGATCCCCTAGTCTACCACATTTTATTGTTTAATTTAAGTCCCATGTATTGCAATTTATCAGATCAATATATACTGATCATTTTGGCAGATCTACTGTACAGCCCCCTTACCATGAACTCTTACTGCAGGACAGTTTACGATGTGGAAGCGGAAGACGGCACTATGTGCAGTGTAAATGCTATTAACTGGCTGAATATTACCCTAGACCAAAATCTGTACCTGCCTGGACCTCTAGAACATCACTTACATTCTCTAGTATTGCATAAAAACCAGTATGACTTAGTTTATACAAAATAATTATTATCATTAGAATTTGTTTGTATTTCATATAACTTTAATTATGTTTTTGTTGGATTTGGAGGAAACTTTTTGCATAAACATAGACAACTTGTATTTTTTCTCACTACAGATTATTAACTAAATAGATAGTAAATACTTATTTATTGTTACAAATACATATGAGAATACAAAATGGAGTTTTAAATGCCTCTACAACTACTATGGGTGTAAGGTACCACAGTTTACAAACCAATCAACAACAAATATACTAAGCATAATGAAGCCTACCTGACAACTGTAGACCCTACTATGATAATAATGCTCATATTCTCTTTCTAGGATTTAGTGCATACTCGCAGTTGGCATAAGCAATGCCTACACCCATGCCAATCCCAGCTACGATGGGCCATCTCCGTTGGCTGAAGTAAAAGACTGATACTACTGTACCAAGTAAGAGGCCACTGGCTGTAAAAAATAACAGTCATCAGATAAAGAAGAAGTAAAGTTAAATTATGTACGGATAAGAGGAAACTTTTTTTGCCATAAAATTGATACAAGACGTCTTTAGATATGTATATATCTATAATACGTGTTGCATCCGTAAAAAACAAAAGTTCTTAGTTGCAAACTATACTTCAGTACCATGATATACATAAAACTTATTGCAATATTTATGTGATTGTACTACTGTGGAACTCATCGAAACACGTAGAGCGATGAGGTATAATTAATAACAGAAGGATACCATTCCTCATGAACTGATTACATTCAGTTACATAAAATATCAATACGCTTACTTGTTTTCACAATGCCATCAGTAAGGCACATGTCCAACTTGGTTGAGTATGACTCTTCCGGGTCTTTTCCTTTGCTCATTGTGTGTTATTTATAATGAGAACGGAGCGTAACAAAGGGAGAATATTATCGGCCCGTGTTCGGTACACAGATATCATTAAATTGATAAATTAGAATGTTACATAGGGCTTTTACATAATTCAGCAATAAAAAATTTGACACTGACAGGTTCAGTTCAGTTTGACAGCACCCGTGTGATATTTAATTAAATATTAAAAATTAAGTTTTGACCAATCATACAATATTTTAGTTTGTGAAATGGCCTGTGATTGGATCATAAAGCTGGACCACCAATGAGAAAATAATATTTCTTCCTGGCAATTATTCCTGGCAATATTTATAGTATCTTTTCACGCAAATTACTAATTTTAATTAAGAACGATTAAAAAACAATAGGCGAACAGAGGTCTGAAATAAGTTTAATTCGAAGTAATTCCTATTTTTTTCTAGCCAAAATAGTTGGTTTAACGAATCAGTCACTTATAAAATTACTAGGTAATAAGAAGATACTTTTTATAATATTAGCAATTGCTGAAACTCCGCTAAAATTTCTAGAATTCGTTTAAACTAATAATAGTATCAGTTGTGGCATATTTTTTCGGTCGGCGATTGCTGTTGCTGCTCACTAGTTACATTAAAATGCTGGTGGTTAACATTAGGGGGTCTAAACTATATATCTCTTAGGCCGGTTCTCATACAACATAATGCTTCTTACTCAACATCAAATCCCCTCTATTCATAAATATCTTGTGATTACTTATCTTGCAATAAATTGACCACTCTTTTCATTTCTATGTAAATATTCAGGGCAATATATTTTTAACAGCGTTTAATAATATCAAGCGTTTTTATGAACAAAGAGGGTGTCCTTTAATCCATCTGTAATAAAAATAAACAATTTCGACTTACTATAAACCTATCTTCCTGCTTAATCACTGCTGAAAATACCCGCGTGTTTATTACAAACTAAATAAATCTTATTCCAGTATGCTAATCTCTAATCTAAGGATTAAGCATGTGATTCAAATAAGGGCCAATCATTAAATAATCTATTTTGCTTAAATAATTATATTATTAAAAAGTGCCACAAATAGGCGGTAATAAAAAAAACGCGAGTTCCTACATATTTTAGATACAATGACACACCTCCTTTGTGCACCCAGGTGGCTTTACGGAGCAAGCCTCGAGGACATGTTCAAGAAACTTATTGAAATGAATCGATATTAGCTTGCTTCATTTTCGTTGTTGAATGGAAGTACCTACAGGGCTTACCTGCAATTAGCCCACGCGTAACGTGAGCCTACCCCGATACCAACTAAGTGGGGCCACCTTTGACCGGCGAGGAAGGATTTTCCTATGACATGACCATCTATCAGGTCGAGCCTGAAACAAGAATCGATCAACTACATGCCTTGTATGCGATGTATTAAAAAAAGAAAATACCTATACGCGATTATGCTAGGAACACGGCATATCGAAATCACCAAAATTGGAGCTGGCATGTAAGAACTCAATCCAGTGACTTCGTTACAATTAGTTAATGGATCAGTGTTGTTGGTTGATTCGTAATGTTTGCTGGTATTATTTGAAAAATCATCACAATAGATATTATTTACCTGCTCTGTAGATCTTGGCGAGTAACGTGTCTTCGGGTTCAAAATTGCATTTTGTATGTGGTTTAATCAAGTACCTGAATTCTGTTTACTTCTAAATCGATGTTTGGTTACAAAACACGTTGCTATGAAAATATATAAAATAATAATTAAAATCAAATTAAATAGGTATCCATTTTATAGCAAATTCGTGTACAATATTAGAGAATACCTTTTAAATTAGTCTCGTTTGTTATTTTGTTTGATAGGTGCCCTTTATTTGTCTTTAAAAAGAAACCTGAGAAAAGAGTGTTTTTATAATTCACCAAGATTACATACACGGTCCAAGTTGTATGTTAAGATCAACACGTCTAATTCGAAGTGTATCTGGGTAAACAAGGAATACAGGCATAATCACCTCTATTCTTTGGCTACCCAGATACATTTCAAAAATTACAACATGTAAAATTATATCGTTTTCATCAGAAAACGTAATAATTTTACATGGTCGCTCTGCTGTAATTTATTCTTATATAATTGACGAGGATCAGTCAAGAATAATTTGGTGCCGCCACCTTTGGATCTAATTCGAATTTAATTCATACCTGCAACTGGTGAAGTAAGTATAACAAACTCCAAGTGCGATCCCTGATATATGGGGAAACCTGCGACCGTCGAGATAATACCTTGATAATAAATGTCCAGCCACAAGTCCGTATCCTGTAGGAATTAAAAATAAAGTAATTGTAGACTTCAGACTATTGAGTTAATTGTGTGTGGCGTTCTGCGTTTGCGCGGTTCAACTAAAGCACGTGCAATGTGCATTCTTGTCTGATAAACGCACTCAGAAATCACGAAGCAGGAGGAAATTATAGCGCACTACATATTGATATATCGAGACGTAATAGTTTCGGTTATTTTTAAGTAAGTGGTTACTTACCTACTTGTACCTTCCTTAAGTGGGTTACAGGAGTAATGTATGTCAGTACTATATGTAGTACTGACGCCGTGACGCTACCTTCATACATGAATAATGATTTACCTGAATTGTAAAGGAGGTCGATGAAGCATATTTCCAGTTTTCCGGGGAACGATTCGTAATATTTTTTCCAGGCAAGATCTTCTTCTTCTCCCATAATATACTTATATTAAAGAAATGTATAAACTGTCACATGTTCTGTCTTAGGGCGTATGGTAGTGGATAAGTTTTAGTTATTGGTATTAAATTAAATATATTGCAGTAGTGTTACATTTTTATGTTAGTGTTTATTGCCGAAACCAGCAGTGCAGTCTGTCAAAATTAGCTTGACAGAGCTAATCATACTAATTGTAGTCTTTGTAATCAAGCTTTCTCTTATCACCATTGAGGTAGAAAATATTTTTACAAGTCAATGGTTCTCAAATCCTCTCCTAATAAATAATCAAAATTAATAGTAGGATTTTCTTTGGTCTATGTAGTAGCATGATAGAGTAGTAGCATGTAGGTACTTAAAATCTAGGATATATCCGAGGATATTGAAAAGTGTGTGGTTCAGTTAGCCTACAAATAGGAAGACTATAGCCTATGCTATAGCGTCAGACTATGGTCAGACTAATCGGCTTTTGAATGATTAATTATTGCACTATATAGTATCTCTATGATAGTATCATAGGTAGTTTAAGCAGAAAACAAGAATCCCTTAATTTATACTTTCTCTATGCCATAACAAACTGTAACAAACATAAACCCTGTAATGCTTTATTATTATTTTGCTTACACAGGTGTATTAGGCCGTTTGTGTAACTTTTAAAACTTTAGCACTAGATTAGTATTTTATAGAAAAATTTTAATTTTTAAATAAATCCTTATCGAAATTTAAATGTTTTAAACAATAACAATTAAATGTTTAAAACATTAAATATTATATCATGCGTACAATGGAACACATTTATCATTTAAAACCTCATCTTTCACAGCTGATTTTGACAGTTCGCTGTTACAGTTTGTGTTTTTCACAAGTGTTCAAAAAATGTGATTTTATTCAATTTGCTATTTATTAAAATGATCTCGAATCGAATAATTAAGTTCAACAGACATAAATCATGCCTACTTGTGTCACGAAATGCGAGTACTACGCCGGATACGAAGTCAATACTACCTCCGAATCCAAAGCGGATTAGTTCTGATATGGTCGGACCCCCCGATCCTGTGTCTAATTTAAGGAAGGTAATCTTTAGAATACCACCGAACGAAACAGAATTAGAAAAAAGGTATAGAGAAATGAGGACAGAGGTGCAGGAATGGAATCAAAAGTTTTGGGAAAAACATAATTCTAGGTTTTATCAGGTAACCTTTTCAATTTATTTGATTGTATAATAGTTGTGATTACTCCCTGGCAAGTTTTGTTTTCCTATATAAGTTGTTAGATTGTGGGCTTAATAGTCATGAGTTTCAAAGCAATAATTTAGATTAGTACTTGTTACAATTGGCTATTGTAGAAGATTTAAAGGGGGGTTATTGTTCCACTATTCTAGCATATTCGTAAAACATATATCACATGTTAGCAAGCCTTGCTTGCACCTCTACTCATGTATAAAAAAATCCTGTAAGTATCAGGCAATGTTAAGAAACTATGCTAATACCAAAAACCAGTAATAATTTATCTCATTGTCTAACATGATAATAATTATTACATTATTCTTTTAAATGTTCAAAATTGGCTTGATTCTCAATTTTGACCTTTATTATCATTTTGCTGACCCCAGATATACTACAACATGGCTGCCATTTTCACCTCACTATCTTTATCAATAAACACATGCTGTATTTAAGGTTGAAAGTTTACTCATATCAATTTTTTTTGCATATTTTAGATAAACAGATTTTTTGTTGGAACATTTTGGATACCAGTTTTGATTGATATAGGTTTTATACAATTCTAATATTTTATTTGTTACAAATGATAAAGTAGGTATCTATGTTATCATAGTTTGAATTTTAAACATTAAAAATGTCAATCTTGTTATAAAAGGGTTAGTGTAACTTATTGTTTCCTTAAACTCAATGAGTTATCTGTTATCTACATACATAGGATGAATGGTACAATTTAATTACAACTCGTTTGGATAAATACATTAAAAACTAGAATGTGAAATGTATAATAATTATGAAGATGTATGATGAATACTTAGTAAACTATGTAACATAGTATAGTACTGCAAAAACTAAATTAAATACCCTTTTTTACAGGAAAAAGAAGAATATGTTAAGAAAAATATGCCTACAGATAAACAGAACCTTACAGCGGATGAAATGAGTGTATTTTACAAAGCTTTTCTAGACAAAAACTGGAAACTACACCTGAATTACAATGTGGAATGGTACAAAAGGAATTTTGCTCTGTTAAGCCTAGCTATAAGAGTAAAAATAATGAAACTATTTCGATTTAAAGATTAGGATCCATTATCAGATTTTATAGTGCAATTGTTTGTAAATGATGAATGTTTATTTTGTATTAATAAAATAATATATAAATTACTTTGTCAATTTATTTATTCCTGATAGAACAACTTGGCCGAGCGCCATAATTCGCTTTATTATCATCAACTAATATAATAATATAACATAATTAACTAAGTACGTTTTGCGTGTCATTTTAAGATAAATTAAGTACATAACAGGCTGGCTGGTATGGGATGTTGTCTCCTAAACATTCCATAGGGCTAAATTTATTCGCCGGTGTAACATATTTGTCTATGGCCAAATCCTATATCTGCCAGATTTAAGAGCGTAGTATTATTAGTATAAAAATAATTCTTGACTCATTGGTCTAGTGGTCGCTAAGCGCGACTGCTGAGCACGAGGTCCTGGGTTCGAAAACCGGTCGGGCAAAGTGTTCCCCGGTTTTTCCATTAGGTAACTCTCAGTAGCAGCACGGAGTCTGGATTTGTGCCCGGTTGATGGCAATAGACTTCGCCCCCTTTTACACTGGGATCTAAAACATAACTGGCGAAATATGAGTAAACTGTTTAAGTACACCTCTGCTTACCCCTTCGGGGAATACAGGCGTGATGTTATGTTATGTCTTGACTGTTAATGAGTCGATAATGTTATGGTGACCATCCTGCTTTCGGCGCCTATAAATATAAGCATAGCATTTCACTATTAGGCATCTTTTACTTCTTGCTAATAGATCGACTGCAGTCGGTATACCTAGTTACCGTCAGTTATGAGGAACGCTGACTGTTAACTTAATTTTTTGAATGTAAATTTATTCCAATGTGTTACGTAACTATTAAAGTTACTACATTAGATTTAGTATAGGCATGGTTACTACCTATAATGATTTTACAATAAATCAATTACACTTATTTATAAACCACGATAGCCTAGGACCGTAAAAAAATACTATATCCGAATGCAAACACAGTCGCTCAGCGTTCTTTTTACGTGACGGGAACTATATATCTTCGTTGACTCTCATAAAACTATTATTTTCTCGACATTCCTGAAGTGATCGCTACCATAGGCTTAGGTACCTACTACCATAGCTACTACCTACATAGAGCCTACATACCTATTATAATACCGCTCATTCTTCTGAGAGACTTGTAGAACATTTCTTAATCATTATTAATCTCTAATCATACCTCTAATCTAATGATTGTCAGGACTAGGGACTTAGCTAGGCTAGGCCTGGCTCTATAAATATAATGCACTAATGATTATGGGTTTCTGTATAATTAGGCATCTTATATACTTCTTTTAAACTGACGGAAAATAATTTAACACCATAAATAAAAAGGCTACGGTCATTGATAATATTAGGTTTTCTATGTATCAATGGTTACGATATAACCTTTTCTGACATCAAAATACTGATCGTATATGATGTAACTTAAAATAAAAATACAACCCAAGGTTGTCATTTTGGTTCATTCAGTGAAAATGACATTAAACTTTGTCACAAGTTTTATAATTTGCAAAATATGGTTTCGATAGCTAATGATAAATTCACGGTTCGGTATCAGCGGGACTGTCAGACTATATTAAATGTGAAATAATTCGTAATTTGTATGTAGGTAACTTCCTTTAATTAAAATGTATATTGCGTTCAAGTGGCTTATAGGTTTGACTCTCGCCATGTGGTTATCGATGTGCAGCTTGGACTTAATTATCAGAAGGAACATAGAAGTCAAACAGGATGGTTAGTACTCTAAAGAAATGTAGTGGAAGCTAAAAATGATGTGTGTGAATGTACTTATAAAGTAGATACTATAGTAAACCCATTTAATGTTCTAGTTTGCCACCACAAGACGTTTGGACTCAATAAGAATACAACAGTTCCTGTAAAACGAAAGACCGAGTTACAAAGAGAGAGGTTTAAAAATCCAGAAGATAAACTAAACAGCATTGCATTCCTGCATTGCTTCATGTTTCTTGCTGGAGCTGTGATGGTATCATTGTATAACAGAAAACACGAAATTATAGTATTTACAAAACGAAAATTTTCTGAAATAAATACAGACGCTGCCGTTGAATTGTTACAAGAATTTTCAAAAAGAACCGCCTTTTATTTGAATGTTGTCGCTACACAATATAGCAACGTACTGTGGGTAAATGCGCTTAAACATTTGGCTATTTTAAGAGACAAGGCAGGTGTTATGTTTAAACGGAAAGAAATTCAAAAGCCAAGAATAAATATAATGTTGCTCAAAAAATTACAAGAAATTGGCGAAGAGAGAAAAAATTTAGGTCAACTTTTAATCGCTGCTATTCATGAAAATAAGAATATTAGGATGCAGTATCAGTTAGAAAATATGGCAAAGAATAGACTAGTGCGACACATCGAAAATACACAAAAGGTAATCAAAGAAAACAGATCCAGATATGTCAGTTTTCAACAGTTATACTTGGTAACCCACCAAGAAAACACATTCCTTAAATCGCGGTTAAAGAAACTCGCTATAGAAAAAGAAGACGCCGAAAAAAATCTTTTGGAATTGATGAACGAAGTGTATAAATCCAAAAATAACGAACTCAAAACTTATTGCAGTCGATTCATAGTAAGGACAAAAGAAAATTTACTGAATACAGATGTAGGCGCAGAGATTCAAAAGTTTCTGGATAACTCACAAATACCAGTGGCGACGTCATCTAATTGGCAGTTATCTGATCATCCAGACATCAAACTTAGTTCTACCAGCAGTTGGCCAACATGCGGTAATACGAGATTTGCAGAAATCGTACAAGATGATGTCCTTGTACCTTTGGTGTCTGATGCACCAAAACTTAAAGGACTTCCCGGGGAGTACGTCTGGACAGTAAAAGATAAAGATGGGCTTATTGAAAAGTTGTACGAATATGATTACGAGTCGGATCTGGACAACGGTGATACAATAAGAAGAATCCGAGAATATTCCGTTTATTACGATAAAGACTGTTTATTGGATTTCTCTAGGTTTGTAATGTTCTTCTTTTAAAACATAACGTAGGTAGGGTAGATAACGAAAACATTTATGAAATGTTCTATTTTCCTTTTTAGTTCAAGAACTATTGTCAAAGAATCTCAAACAGCGTCAGGGCTGCGGAGCCATTGCGTCAGTGTGGATTATCCATTAACCAGTCAAAGGTTTCTTACTGGCTCGGAAGCATTTCAAAAATTCATGCAAAATAATAAAAATGTGGTGTCTATTCCCAGATTGTCAAGGCCGCCGTTATTGAACAGTTGATTTTATAGAAGTTTTTCTTTTGGATGAGATGTTATTTGAGAATAAAATTTACCTTTCTCCTGATTTTTGTAAATTATTTATTTTGAAACTTATTTATATTGATGGAGGTTTTCTGTTTTTATTTGGCAACATTTAATGCCAATTGTTTATGTTTCTGTGATTGAAATGCAATCCCGCAACTGCTTAAAGTCGAGATTGTTTTATTAAGGTACGTTTACTAATTACATACTATTATTTTGATCATAGTGTGATTTTTACTGATGCCTTTGTTGTTATGTATCTACTAGTGCGTCTTAAATCGTTTCTTTTTTACTCCCATCATCGTATTTATGTCAATACCTTTTAATGTTGCCAGCTGACCGTTTTTAGGTATTATAGAAATGGAGGAATTAAAGAAAATAGATGTGAGTTCCGTGATTTGGAAATCTATTAAACAAGATGGTCTTGATTTGGAATACGCTGTACCCATGAACAAAAATACAGCAAGCAATATATTTAGAGAACTTGAGAATACGTTAGAATATTTTACAGGAGACTTGACTAAAATAAAGTAAGGTTATATTTTTTTAAATTTAATACATAATTATAATGTATAATTTAGGTAACCTACCTAGATACGTACTAATAAAGTCAAATCTGTTTATTAATTTTATAAAATCGCTTTTTATTTTATTGGATAAAGGGATCAAAATTATACGGAACGTAAATAGATGTAGCCAGTTTTGAAAATGAATATAGTATGACGGTTTTTTACGAACATTATGGCGTGAAAATCTGTTTTTCTGTTATATTTAAATTGTAACACAGTTTACAGTTACAATTTTACACAGTATACAGTACTATCTTAAGATGATATTCTAACCGCCGAACTCACGAGACATTTAATGATTACTTAAACTTAGTAAAGGTTTTCTTTGTGAATCCTTACTTAGCGACAGTTTAAGTAATCATTAACGTCTCTGAGTGTGGCAGTTAGAGTAAGAGTACTACACTTAACGAGATCAAATGGCTCATTGGCTTTATTTTTATAATATTGTATTATTTTTAGGGTATTTGGAAAAGTTTACCCTTTGCCGCGACTGCAAGTCGCTTACGGCGATCCAGGAATAACTTACACGTATTCCGGAGTCACAGTTCCTGCCTTACCTTGGCCAGGACCAGTACTGGCTTTACGAGATTTTCTTGTAGCTCTCAAGGGAATAAAATACGACTTTGTTTTAGTCAACAAGTGAGTTTGATGTTGTCGTTATTTTAGCGTTGATTTTTATTCGAGACAAACGATAAGTTTGTTCGAATAACAAACATGGGTAGTTGTTAATAGTGGTGGTCCACTGATCCTCTTCATAATTATGTGGTACTTAGTAATACAGGAACACATATAAATACTTAAACATACCAATTGCAACGATCTAACTGAAAGCGTCTATTGCTTCCAACTTACCAATTGGAGTTGTCATCAGATTACGTAATAATATCATCGTTAGGGATTTACAATGACAATTTACATATAAATAACATTTATGATACATGTATTGTATTGAAAATTTAGTATTTACCTGATAATAATGTGCTATGAATGTGGGTTTCATTGATTGAAAGTTTGATGCCTTAATGTTAATGCTAATTAATTTATCCTGTGTCCTCTTGTACTATTTCACTGAGATGGTAGGTAGGTTGTTCTATATGTGCTTGGATTTATGGATGCTACTGCGTGCTACCGCCGCGGTCGGCATGATTGTTTTAAATATACCCAGTTGTAATAATATTTTCAAATCAAAACTGTCGCGTTCATAAAAATACCCGTATACATTTTTTGTGATACCACGAACATGAATTGTCTTATTATCTCAAATTTCTATACCTAGATATAGAAATGGGATTGATCACATGGGTGAACACAGGGATAATGAACCGGAGTTAGATCCTACACAACCTATAGCTTCGATATCCCTCGGGCAAGAGAGGACCTTTGTGCTCAAACACAAAGATGCCAGGAAGCCAGGAAAAGATAAAAAGCCAATACCGCCAGGTGAGCATTTATTTTAAATCTTCATACTTATTTATAGTAACAGAGTCGTCAATATTTCTTAGCTTGTAGAACATGTAACGTAATAAGCGCGCCTCGTATGTAACTGTTTGCTTGGCCTTGTTGTGGGCGTCTTCTTCTTGGAAGGGGTTCTCGATAACTGTGCTCACTCGCCGCCCGTATGTCTCGCAACCTTCAAGAAACTGCAGACAATCTTTTATAGTGTTATCTTTAACAACAATTAAGTGTTTAGCCAAGTTCTCCAGGAATGATAAAAAGCAACGCTTAGCGTAAAACCATGTGTCTGTCCCTAGACGTTTGTTGAATGGTTCTAGAGATTTGATCACTCGCGATATCCCAAATTCATAGTTCCCCTTTGCGCAATACAACGTGCCGATGACTAAGTTTACGATGCACAAATGGTAGAATTTCTTCTGAGGATCTTCGAATATTTGTTGTTCTTCCTCTTTTTCTATTTTTCGCATAATATCTTCGGCCTCTTCGTTTTGTGACGTCATTATGTAAGAAACACACAGGTTAGCTAAAACGACTGCGCTTACATCTAAAATATTATCATATTGTTTCTTAACAATAGGTTCGTAGAAACTAGCAGCTTCCTTATACTTATTTTCTTGCATAAATAGCACATGAGCTACGTTTAGCCGCCAGACGTCAGATTCATTGCAGAACTCAACAGATTTTCGGAAAATCTTTTCCACTTGTCCATAGTTTTCCATATCCCAGTAAATCTTTGCTTGAGCCATAACAACTGGAATGTATCTTTCTAGAGCTTCCTCATATTCAACGACGGCTTTTTTCACTTGATCATTATCTCCTTGAGAGCGACTTTCCTGCACTACTTTTGTAAGCTTTCTTAATTGCTCCGCGTGTTTAGATGCAATGTCCTCATATTTCTGGAATGCTTCTTCTGGGGATGTTTGGCTGGTAATGATGGCGTCCAAAAAATCGTACAGGTACGGAGTTAAGTACTTGTACGTAAATTGTGCATTCTCAGCTAACACGTCAGCTGCTAGATCGAAGTATTCAAACTTACAATACAGAAGTAATAAGTTTGCGAATGTTTCTGCCGGGAAAGGATCTTGTTGGAGCAAGAAATGTAGTTTTTCGAAGCCATCTGTTGGCTTGATGTCTATAGAAGTAAGAGCTATGTTGTGTAATGTCACCGCGTCTAATTCGTGTTCATGTCTCGGTGGCATATCATTAAGGGCTTCCCGCGCCGCTTCTATATTCTTCAACTGAAACTCAATAGCGGCTTTTAAATTAAATACTTCAGTGAGAGCTGTTTCATGTAAAGTCAGCGTATTTCCGACAGATTTTACTTCTGAAGTTTCTGCTTGCATTCCTACTGCTAGCTCAGGGTGATCACGAATACCTCTTTCAATTACTAGAGTTATATGTTTCAATGCTTGAGGGTACTCTTTTAGTCTAAAATAACACAATGCGATATTATAATGTAGATGAGCATTGAATCCCACTACGTTGAGACTTCGTGAAAACTTTTGCAACGCTTCCTCGTATTGGTTTTCTTTGAACAATAAGCATCCGAGATTTATGTCTTTATCTGGGTCTTCTTGAGGATAAGAATCTACGAGTCCTTTAGCGGTTATCGTATCTTCTTCACCATATTTAATAGCTGACTGTAGTTTAATTACTTTTCTTTCGAGTTCTGGAGCCGTAATTTGCATTGTGACTTTGTATGATTCATCATACATTGATGCTTCATGCAGTGCTTGAGCAAAGTAAAGTTTGTACTCTGGCACATCTGGATGCATCGCCGCTAATTGTTCATAGCAATTAGCTGCTTCAACGAATGATTGGGTTCTGAAGTAGCAGAAGCCAAGAAGGGATAGCCCTGCGCGGTTTGGACTGAAGTTAATGGCTTCGTTGAGGGCCTTGATTGCTTCATCGTACCTTGTTTCTTTTATCTGAAATAGTGCAAGGGTCACATTATTAAATCGATCAATCAATCGGACGCTATATGATAATAAATTAGGTTCTAACGCAATAACGGTTTCTCTTTGATTATCTTATTAGATTATTCAAATTACAAGTGGAATATTAAAGGACGAATATAACATGCCACCACCGAGTGTTCCTTGTCATAGTTTATCGGTTTGATATGCGTTGTGGATTGATAAGTTTACGTTTGATTGTCCTTTCGAAGCTGTAAATAGGTTATCTAAGTGTCTGTTATCCTTAACTTACGGTTCGCAGCGTATTTCTCGTCGACAAGTCATGTCTGCCTTTGTGTGTAACTTTAGCTATCTTTACGATTGTGAACACTGATTGAATCAATTGTGAAATATGTAAACAATTCAAGGCCGAGAGATTTATCCTGTTTACGTAAGAATGTGAAAACGTAATAAATATATTATTATAAAGTGTTATATGTGTAGTTTCTAGATAGAATCAGTGCTATTATCTAGTACCTATTCAATCAAATTGTTTTCTTGTTTATTTAATAATATAATAATAATAATAACAGCCTTTAACTGTCCCACTCCAGGGCAAAGGCCTCTTCTCGTATCGAGAAGGATTGAGCACTGATCACCACGCTAGCTCACTGCGGGTTTGCTTGTTTATTTAATTTTGGATTATTTTGGTTTCTTAATTTCCCATATTAAGCCAATAAAAATAATTTGTTTTATTATAGATATAAGAAGTGGCTTAGATTCGTGTAAAAATTAGTATACTTTTGGGTTAAGATTTATTCGACTTTTCCGGACTGCAGGAATGCAGACTGTGACACCAATTTCAGATACACTGTTTCCAGGGTCAAAATAGGTACACTCTGTGCAATTTCTATGCCTAAAAAGGCTTTTATTTCTTTATCATGGCCGAAGGATTGTGACGCAGAAGCGAGTTTCAATACCGGAGTCAATTTGGCACTCGATAAGGCAACGGAATGGGTATTATCGACGGACGACGCGCTACGAAAACATTGATTAGAACCATTTTGTAGTCAGATCTGTGAAAGTATGTACGTACTACCTTCATTTAGGTCGAAATTATTATCGTTCGCTGTCGTTAATCTAATCAGCTCCTCGTTTAACGAAATGGCTACATGCGCTAATTCCCTTACACTTGTTATCTACGCAACGACAAGAGCCGATAAATTTCGTTTATTTTTTCGCGAATTGTACCCTTGAAACTTACTTCCCGGTTATAATGATGGGTTGGGCAGATTAACATATGATTATGATGGTGTTATCAATATTTTTTTGCGGCATTAACTTCTTCCACCATTGAAGACTGAAGCCGAAATGAGATATAGATTTATAATTCATAATTTATGCCTTAATTTATAAATCAAAGTGTGATAGAGGTAGTTAATAAAAGAAGAGACGTGATTAAATATTAACGATTCTGCTTTTTTCCCAACTACGGAACCTTGCAAACATCTCATATATTTGGTAAAGTTTATAAATAGCAACACTGTGATGATCACCAACTCGAATCGTGCTTAGAATCAAACCACTTAAAATACTCGAGCGATCATAAGAGCTAAGTATTTAAGTACATAAGTACACGCCTACTGTGTGAATTATTTCTTTTAAACATGGTCATCACAACATTAGCGTTCCTACTTCTAAACTTTTTCTGTATAACCTTCCCAAATTACTACAACACAAAACGTAGCTCAGAAACAATCGATATAATTATTTCACAAAGAGTGAACTAAAGGAAACCGTAACTAGCTACCTAGGTAGTCTGGGAGATAAAGAAATCGTTCTTACCATAGTATAAATAGTTTTCGTGTATTGACCATCTTTTATTTGCATTGTTAATTCCATGGTAAAATTAGTATTTTAATATAATAATCCTGCAAATGGGTAACCAAGCGTCTAAAATGTCCAAATAGCTACTTGTGTTTATTATTATCATCATCTTTTACGTTGCCATAGCAACCACATAGATTATAGATGCCCGTATATTTAAATGTGGTAGACGTTAGCATTAAAGATTTTGATACAATAAGGAAGTAATAAAACAAAATATAATTTTATTGTTTTGCAGTTAAAATAGAATTGGAGCACGGCAGCATTCTACTCATGAACCCACCAACGAACGAGATCTGGTATCACTCACTGCCTGCACGAAAAAAGTTATTGGGTGCAAGAATTAATTTAACTTTTAGAAAAATGCTCTTGAAACGGCAATAAATTAAAGAACATAACGTGTGAATAATGTGTTGACAGTTTATCGTGCGCCAAACAATTTTTTTATGAAGCCGAATACTATTGTTCCTTTGTCAATATTCAATGTCGATGACGTTAAAAAAATGTAAATGTCAAATAATAATGATTTGTTGTGTGTGTGTCGATGTTATAAATTCGTTTTATTTTAATTAAATAATACATAATATAACCCTGCCATTGTTTAAACATTGAAGGTAAGTCTCTTGTTAGTATTATTCTAGTTAATACACACTATTCTCAAGCTATGTAAATATGTCTACATTTAGATAGATTCATTTGGTTATCAGATACTCGAGTAGGTACATTTTCACGATAAGAGGCGACTATATAACGGAGGGAATCGTTGAACGGCCACCGTTAACGCTGCATATTGAAATGAATACTGTTTTCCTCTTAAAACCACTCTCCGTTTTCGTAAATTGTCAAACATGGGCTGAAAGTATTGACGGCGAATTCGATGGGAAACAATACGAGTGCAGAGCGCTGAAAGCTGACTAAATTGTAGAGTTTATATTGTTTTGGCCGTTCAGTGATTGTATACGACGTGTGAGAATTTAGCATCACAGTGGTTTGAAGATTTGATCCAAAATAGTAAAGTATCTGTCTGTCAAAATCAAGTTCCTCAGTAGTAGATTGTAATTGTGACTATGTGGTTCGGTCCTAATCTGCAGAGGTCTTACAAGTATATGATGTTTGCGTCCAAGATGCCGTCTCTGCGGATAGACCGCAGTGACTTGAAGTGCAAGAATGGGTGTGATTACTTTGGGAACCCTCAGTGGCAAGGATACTGCTCCAAGTGTCACAGGGAACAGATGCAGAGACAGAGAAAAGCTGGTAAGTTACATGTGACTTCATAATATTAACATTCATTTGCTAGTTTTTTTTATGTGATATTCTTTTCATATCGGGAACACTTAAGATATGAAATATATATTTATCCCTGATGTATGAAATGTGTTCATTAGGTTTTAATAATATTTTCATTTTTGTTTGTGCCAAGGTGAATAGATCACCTTGGCACATACTACATGTTATTTACTTGCTAAACAAAATACTTAATTTGTTAATTAATTTGTTTCATACAAAGGAACATTCTTACTTTTACATAATCTTACTTAAAAAGCTTAATCAATTTTATTCTGTGTTGAGTAGAACTTGTATAGAAATCTTTTTTCTATATGAATTTTAATTTTGTTACATTATAACAATGAGGTGCTTTGTTTGAAGTATCTTCCCTGCATCTATAGTTTATACTTCTATTATACTTACAGAAGTACTTACAAAATAATACAAAAGGTGATTGTATTCAGGTAAAAAGGGAAGCCAGGATTGTAGGGTCTGTGCCAAACAAATGTGACTCTACACATGCATGTATGTGCCCCCAATGTTTGGAAATAGCCTCCACATTATTTGTACATACATCCATTTTTAACACCATTCTCCCAATTAATATTTAGTATATTTACACAGTTAATATTGACATAAATTTAGTAAGTAATACAATATAATGTTGATAAAACAACTTTTTGTTTTGTCCATCCTTTACATTAAACATAGTTTTTTAATGTATTCATCGTCTACTACACGTTTGTTCAATCTCATGGATCTTTTGATACATGTTCCGTGGCAAAAAATATTTTGTGTCTGATCATTCCTCTGACGACCAATTTATATATGTTTATAAATAGTTTCTATGATTTAATGTCAAAATTTAATTTAACTTAAAATATACTGGCACTAAATATAATAAAACAAGTTAGCTTTTCACTCAAAATATACTAATTTCGACTATGAGATACTGCTTTATTCCTTAGGGTTCTGAAGAAGTATGTAAAGTATTACCCTATTGAGACAATATGTTATTCTTCAATCTTCAAACCTCAACTCAACTTTAATTACTGCTAGATAATTCTCGTTTTCACTTGAAACTTACATGGATTGTAATTTATCAATTTAGATATCCCATCTCCCTAATTCAATAAGTTTTGGCCAAATGTGATGCAACATGGTTTTGAAATTACTTTATCACTGTTGAAATAGAACTGTTTTATAACTGCTCTTCCAAAGATTGTTTTCAACTTAATATGCAAAAACATTCTGGTCCTGGTTATCTACAACACGCCTAGTCGTTTTATTATTCTAGCTTCTAAAAACAGGACATGTATAGGTACAGTCACAATCAAATTCTTGTAGCAAAAAAAGTGACACTAATAATAATTAATTAAACTGTCTTACAGTATTTAGCCATAGAACCCATTTTAATTATAGATGATGTACTGATGTACAGTAAAGTATATTTTATCTTCTATCAACAACACAGATAGGTTTATACAGTTATCATGTGCATAATTTTATATAATAAGTATACACAATAATGTTGCTCAATTTTTTATTTGGTTAACTACGGTAGATTGTAACAGATCTATCCTTGTGGCTGGTCCAAGTATACTTCCCTGCGGCATGCCACGGTATATTTTAGGCGGCTAATATCTATTTCCATTTTATTTTCGTCAAACACTTTTTCTTGATAATTAAATTATATTGACTGAATAACTTTTTAGTCCATTTCTATAAAAAATATTTGGTGAATAATTATATTAGGTATCTGCTGAGCTTTTCAAAGTCGGATGCTTTGGAAATGTCCTGCGATTTCGTTTATTGTTCATGAAACGCTAGGGTATAGTATACAGCATATTTTATTGTAAATAACATTTAGTATTCTGACGTTAATCGACGTTAACAAGATATCCTAGAAATATACATAGGTAAAAAAAAAACTATAAATACTGTTTATTACACAATATCACACCAAAATCAAAACGTTGTAACCGACATAATATATTTCGCAAGAAAACTGTGTAATATGATATAAATCAAATCAGTGATTATATTAACAAAAGGTGTTTTTACTTTAACTGCGTTGATAATGTGAACTTCACCTTCCTCACAGTTATCATCATGATAAACGATGGCTTTTCATATAACGTACTAGATAATAAATGGAATCTTCAAGCCTCAAGGTAAATTACCTGGGTGCGCCGCCAGTTACGTGATATTATGTATGAAAGTATAGTTAGCTGTCAAGGTCACCTATTCTAGTTCAAAGTTATCGTGACCTTTTTACTCCCGTGGGGGTGTGAGCAGGTATTTTAGATAATGTTTTTTTTTGTAGTAAATCTGCTATTCGTGATTATTTATACAGAAATTAAAATATTTATACAGAAGCCAGCTAGCCTTAGTAGCTAGTAACAGTTAGGCTTTAGAATTTCTCTACCTGAATATCATATATTTTGCGGCCATGAGTGTACATGTACGATCGTTCAGAGTTGTATTTGGGTTCGTTGTAGACTTTTTGCTTCTCTGTAACCCGTTTTGATTATTGCGATATTAGATTTTTTACTCCTAAAAGTGGTCATTCACATTGTGACTCTTAGAGGTCGGGTAGCGTTATACCTCTTTTTATATCACTGGTCGTTAAGCATATATATATGCACTGAATTAAATATTGATTTTTTATTAAGATTAGTGAGTTAAGAATAATAAAAACGTCTATATTATGATTGCAGTTTCCGATTAATGTCTTTAAGAATATAAAACCGATTAAGAAAACTGTAACTATAAGTTATTGTGTTATATTTGTATAGATAAAAATTCCGCATTCAACACTTAGCGGAAATGTTATATGTAAAATGAGAGAGAATTGAATATTTATTGGATGACGTTAAATTAAATATTCATAGTTAGCCGTTGTTCGATACATGACCTATCGTTTTTTATTATCACCTGTCTACTCCATAATTTAGTACCAGGATACCAGTTTGATTGAGGTAGTCTTTTCAAGAATCAGGAAATTTTACTTGCATGCATATTTAAATTAAGATTGCTTTCATCAATACTCTATTAAATTTGATACTTTTTTGTCGCGCGGGCAAAAGGTTGGGGAACTCAGTATAGTATGGTGCCAATGCTCAACGATCAAATCCTGTCGAAAGTCTAATGACCCCCTTTGGCGACGCGGTTGCTTCACGCGGTAAATTAACGTGTGATTCTCAGATGTTTATTTAGAATATGAACAGAAATAAATACTCTAGTCAATTCAAGTCGTAAATGCACTTAGGGATCATGCAGGGGAAACTCCCAAAGTGCAATGAAACTTTGTCATTTTTTTTAAATAAGTGTATTTTTCACATAGACGCTGGTGAAATTGGCTAAACGCAATGTAACTCTTTAATTTAAACTAAAAAACGCGACTGTTACATAAAAATCCTACGTATTTATTTGTAGGTGGGTTAAATAATTTTATAGTTCTATAGACAAAACTAATTTTAAAGATCTAGATGAGCTACAATTTACAAATATCCTGCCGCGGTATTCTAAAGACATCGTTTGATATGTGATACTGTGTTATATTTAATAACTTTTTGGACCATATACTTAGATATTAATGATAGATACTCTATTCTGTTCTACGAACACACATCTAAATCCGCCGTGAGAGTTTACACTAACGCATAGCAAGGTGACGCGCGAGATCGGGATGAAGTTAGTGTTTTAGAATAGCATGGCTGTATTAAACATGTGCAGAGGAGTTTCCACAAAGACCATGAAATGTGTACCTTTTATGACGATGCAATTATGTAGATTATGATCTTAACTAGATATAAGGATGCGCGTGTTAGTGTTCAATGACTTCAGAACATAAATATTGTTCGAGCGTGATTCACTTGGTTATACCTACGCAATTAATTGTTTGTTAGTCCGTATCTTTTGCTTTTCTTCAGTGATTTATTTGTCTTCAATTATTTTTAGCACACAAATATTATTTTGCATACTTAATAACATGATTTGTCCTGCAATGGGGCAGTACAGGCTTAAAATAATATTAATAAATCAATAATAATATCTTTATGATTTGTGAGCCCGTAGATAAAGTAAGCGTACGTAGTAAGCGTAAGCTACGACAGTTATGTTTGGCTTTTACGTATGTTCTTGCAATTATTCTGAAAGCAACCAAATCAATCGAGTAAAAAATAACTGCGTATGTACATATATTGTATAAGAACAATAAATCATTATCTTCATTTCAGCTCGGTAACACTCATTTCTGGGTAAAAACCTCCATTTTATTCTCTGTTCCGAGCGTCTCGTGTCCAGTGTCATAAAAAAGCAAATGACAAAATAAAAATCTCGCAAAACATATTGTTTATTAGAGAAAGCATCATCAGCGACCCTACCAAAGCCAGAACACAAGAAACAAGAGCGCGTGCTGAAACTCACCTCCCACTCCTCGTTCTCCAAGTTTGAGGAGAAGAGGCTGCGGCAGAGCGAGACCCTGAAGAAGGCCAACCTGCTCAAGTTCAGCGTGTTCAAGAAAAGTAACACAGGTAATTGCGAACAATTTAATCGCAATCCTTATATCTTATTGTTATCCTTTAGTATGCAGTTGATTTATCTTATTGGCCTACTTTTACGCCGTTATTTGAATGGACACCGATTTGGAACTGCGCTGCACGTTACAAGTTTATTTATACAAGTTTCTTAATTACATGCGAATCAATTTCGTGTACGAGTGTGCTTTTGAAAGAGAGTGTATAAGTGGACTGCAAGCATGATATGGACGAAAGGACGGGTTTATTGTTGTTGCTTAAGACTAATGATGACGTCATTGTTTTTGTCTTGCACTATTCTTTGTCGTAAAAAAAAATATAATTAAAAAACACGACTGCCATGACAAAAAACGAACTAATAGGTGAAAAACAAGTTCTATCGTAGCATTAATTTTTTAATTATATTTTTTTATTTGTGTTATTTTTTTATAGCCTATAAAAATATTCTAACGACAACATACATACATGAACTCTGAAAACATAACACTCCTTTTTTTGGGCAGTCGTGTAAAAACTATTACTAACTAGAAACTATTGTAACTACCATCATCAGAGTTATTTCTGTGGTACTCTCCTACTGCTACCTCCATAACCTTCCTCGTACTTCCACAGACGACCACGACACAAGCGAGAAGCGTCCCCCAGAGTTCAAGATCCCGGCTGCGGTGAACTTCTGTATGAAGAGCGACTTCAGCTCGCGCTTCCCGCACCTGCCGTCTAACGTGGACCGCGACGCGCGCGTGTTCGTTCACAGCTTCATCATGGACGTCATCAAGTGCGCCAACATCATGACCGTTGATGAGCTCTCGGAGAGGGTGCAGAGGCAGTACCAGGTACCTATGAATAAAAAAAACCCCACCCCACACTAGGAACTTCTCCTGTATTTTGCGTGAGTTTCACGAACATGAAATATCAAATGCCAACACCCAAACTCGGGATACACATTTTCTTTTTCAAAACGTCGCCCCAAACACGGATTTACTCCTGTAACGTAGTTGTAGTTGCGTTTCACAAACATGAAATAACACATACAGACAGACACACCCATACTCGGGGCTATCATTAGCGGATCGCACAAATTTACGTTCCGTTCGTTCGAAACCGCAACCCTTAGCGCAGCAGTCCAATCGCTTAGCCACTGCGCCATTCAGGTCTTCGCCCGTACGTTTAACATGGTCGGCTTTAATCATCTGCAGAGATATGGTAAGTAAGAAAAGGTAAATAGGTTATACGTGTTTTGAAGGCGGTACGTTAAAAGGAGGGTAATTAGCTCACTATGAATCGCTTTCTGACGGCTGTGATCAGTTCCCTAACTAGCCTTTGATGGGCCCGGTGCGAGTTCTTTTAACAGCGCCCTTTTCTATTGTCTCTGGTCATTTCTGCGCCCCTCTGGGGTTTGCGCCTTTTGTCTGGGCACCGCTGGCCCTATTTACGGCACTGGCTGTGATGTAATTTTTAGATACTTGTGATACTTAGTAACATTTAAGATTATTATGAATCAGTAATACAATAGCGTCACAAAGAGTATGAAGTAGATATTTTTAGTGATGAATCAGTACTTAAGTGGCTTTTCAAGTCGCAATATTAAATAATAAATAAATATCGCTGGACATTACACACAGCGCCATCTAGTGCCACACTAAGCAACGAGGCTTGTGTCGTGGACACCAGATAGTTGATATACTACATAGATACTTTTTTTTTGTTTGTAAATACATACTTATTATACATATAAACATCCATGACTCGGAAACAAATGTACATGCTCATCACACAAACACTTGCTCCTACCGGGATTCGAACCCGGAACCCTATGAACGTAAGGCAGCCTCACTACCGCTGCGCCATTCGGGTCGTCAATATTGCGAAACTATCCTTGTCGATTATGGTGCTTACTGCTGAGTGTGGGTTCTGGTCCTGGTTTCGATATCCGAGTCAGGCAATTTGAAGATATTGGGGTTTTCCATAATGTAATTCCTAGTATCGAGTTTTGATTTGCGTCCGTAACCATTTAACTAATAGGCTCACCCTAAATAGGATCTATAACATAATTGGCGAAATAAAGCCGACACATCTCCGGGAAATACAGGCGTTTATATGATATGATAATGAACATCATAATATATCTTACTATCTAAATTGATAAAGGACATTTGAAAAATGATAGACACGAGCGGGACTCGAATTCGCGAACTTCGCTGATCCGTGGCGCCGCTGCTCGCACACATCGAATTTCAAGCTCCCTTTTAGTATTAACGTCTTGAGGGTGACGTCAGTTTTCCTTTATCAATTTAGATGCAAGCTTAGCATGGGCAACATGCAAAAATGACACCAAAAGTCTCTTCTCCTAAAACTTTTGTGAGTGTTTCGCATATTATTAACGATATTTCAAACTTCTGGAATTCGACATAGTGTGACACGTGAGTAAAACAGAACATAGTATAGTATAGTGAAATATTTCGTTCCCAGCGCTTCATGAAGCACATGGACACGTCGTCCCACTTCACGAACGTAGACGCCGACACCAAGGAGTTGCTCATGGACTTCGTGGAGAAACACGCCATGACATACCTACACGAGTAAGTGTGTTTTGATCATAATAATAATAACCAATAGCTTGGACCCTGTTTCCACTGCTGGTTGGGCCTTATTTTTATATTTTTAAATATTCTATTTTTTATACAATATATATTTAAAAAAATAATTTATAAGTAGAAGTTTTAAATAAAGAAAATAATAATAAAACTTTCTTTTTAAGCAACTATGGCCTACAGACCTTACAGACTACTTTTTTTTAATAAACGCCCCAAACTAGAAATTTATCCTGTACCGTGGCGTGGGTGCGTTTCGCGAACATGAAATATCATATACACGAACACCCAGACTCGAGACGAAGATCTGGGGATAACACATTATGATTGATTTATGGAGGATGGAGGTGTACTTGGATGCTACATCTATCGGAGGAATAGCGTTTTAACAGCTTATAAAAAGTATGTCAATTAATTGGTGGTGTCATAATATACCTGTAATATTTGTAGGCAATCCGTATCTCGGGACAGGAAATGAAACCACAACTTCACAATACGACATATATTCGCAGACTGACACGATCGTACAAAATAGTAAACTTATTCCTAATTACCCACTACTTACAATATATGTATATCACAATACCCAATTGGGTATTTTGTATAGCTAAAAGGAACAGGGAACTTGTGACGTCACTAGTTTTACCAACTCAATTGACTTAAATTATTTACCGACTTGAAAGCAACTCTTCTTTTTCTTTTTATTGCAAGATTGATGAATCTCTGGTGTCAGAGTTTAAACCGCCTGTAGGCCCCTGACATGGCTTTACACCCTGTTGAAAATTCTCTCAGGTGTGCCGGTTTCCTCATGATGTTTTCCTTTACCGTTTTTAGCAACTGATAACTAATTATAATACGCACATAAATTCGAAAAGCAGTGGTGCGTGCCAGGGTTTGAACTTGCGTCCCTTGGCTCGGCAGTCCAACGGTCATATCACTCGGCTATCAGTGCGAAGAAAAAAGCAACTAAATATCTGTTAATTACAAATTAAACAGGTTATCAGTGCTAATTAAAGCATGCATGTTTTTTGAGAAGTAGTGTCTTGTTATAATTTGTTAATCGTATCAAATACACAATTGCGTGCTGGCACATTTAATGGCGGGGATTGCTGTAGCACCTTAACGCTAACACGAGGCGGGATCGCTAAATAGCACTCGTACGTCACGAGAGCATGCCTGTGTGCGTTGATAGTGACGTTTGTTTTACAGTTGGTTAAAGTTGCTGCATGATGTTTGTTTAGGGCTTTAGGGCTTCGGTGTGGAAATATCCGTGTTTTAATTGTTTTATATGCGGTTTATTTGTTAAACGTTTTATTTGCATGTAAAAAATAATATAAAATATATATATTGTTTGTAAAAATTAACTTATAATTTTTTTTAAAATGAAATTATCTGCCCTCTTACCATGAACTCTTATAGCAAGACAGTTCACGTTGTGAAAGCGAGACACCGCTACGTGCAGTGTAATCCGTCGTCGCAATTGCATTGGATTGCAGGGAAAAGAAATGATAAGTTATCGTAAAAGTAACTTACACCGAGTTGTTCCACACCATAATTATAATAATGATGTATCTGTACCTAATGAATTTGTTTTTATATTAAATAAAGTAAGTTGCGTGCTGTCCCAGGTTGCCGTCGGTGGTGTTCTCCCCGATCGGCACGGACGACGAGCGCCTGGACCGCGCCATGTCGGAGCGCATCCAGCAGCTCAGCTGGGTGGGCGAGAGGCACCTGGAGTGCAAGCTGGACAGGGCCAACGCAGAGTGCCGCCAGCTGCTGTACAAGGCCATCAGCGGTGAGTGGCCGATACTTTTAATAATAATAATATCTTGGGACAAGTCACACACGGTCATGTGATCCCAAACTAGCAGAGCCTGTGTTATGGTAACCAGACAACTGATAAACATACTTATATATTTCTAAATACATACATAATATAGATAAAATACACCCAGGCAGAAGAAATGATTATGCTTTATAATTGAATCGAGCCCACGACCACCGGTTTAGACCACCAATTAGGGTCACTAACCACTAGACCAGTAGTTCCCAAACTTATTTTTCTCGTGCACCACTTTCAAAATTAAACTGGTGTCGGTGGACCCCCTGCTGCTACATTCCTACCACATTGTTAAAGTCGACAAAAAATAAAAATTGTGTCGCTTCTGAGTTCCGTCCCTATATTCTGATAGGTTAAAATTTTAAATTTTAAATAAAAACGAAAAATGGTACATTTTATAACATTTTATTAATTAAAAGAAAAGAATTACAAAAAAATAATAATAAGGTAATACTTATAGGTTGTGGACATAATTTTAATTAATGGGAAGGATGTATTTGATGGAGTGTCAGCAAACGATCAATGTTTGGCTTTATTTTTGTGAGCAATAACCGCAAATCCCCCCGCTCTGTGATGTTTAGTTTGCTCCTTTTTTTTGTTAAGAGGTTTGTAACGGCACTAAAACTTCTTTCGACAAGGTATGATGAGGGAAAAGCTATCAAAAATTTCCTTGCGATTTCCCACAGTCCAGGATATTTTTCGTGTATTTCTGCTTGCAGCCAAAATGTTTGGTAGCCTTTTCTAAATTTCACCTTCAGCTCCTCATTGGTGCTTAGCTCAAGCAGCTCCTCTTGTAATAATACATTGGCCACTTCAGTTTCATCAAATGGATTTACGATCCATGGTGGTATATCCATCGTCAGCATATCTTCAAACCTGGTTTTGAAGTCATCATGCAGGGCACTTAAATGTTGACTGTAGGTATGGATATCCTCATCAATAGTTTCTACCTGCGACAAGTTTGGAAATTGAGATAATTCGCGCCGACTAATGTTTTGCTTCATAAATTTCAATTTCCCAAGAAAAGCCGAAATTATCCCCTTTGTTTTTATTAAATTCAGGCTGTCCCCTTGTAACTGCAAGTTAATATCATTAAATTTTTTAAACAAATCTGTCAAATACGCAATGTCTCCTTTGAATTTGATCAAGTTTTCTTTTAAATCTGGATCTCTACTTTCTAAGAACTCTAATACGGAATCGAAAACAGAGTAAAATCTCGTTAAGCATGCACCTTTCGACAACCAGCGTACTTCAGTATGTAAGAGCAGTCGTTGGAAGTCTTCGTCATTTTCGTCGCACAATTGAGCAAATAAACGCGTATTCAATGCATTGCTTCTAATTTTGTTGACAGCGTTTATTATAAAATGAAGAGATTGGTTCAACCTGTCACTTAAATGTTTCGCCACAAGATGTTGTCGGTGGATTACGCAATGAATAGCTGTAAGTCCTGGTATAATTCTTTTGAGATGACTTATAAACCCACGATATCGCCCTACCATTGCAGGAGCTCCGTCTGTTGCCACTGAAATAATGTTTGTAAATGGAATCGATTTTTCCGTAAAAAAATTACTCAGGACATTAAATATTGATTCGCCTTTAGTGTCAGTCTCCAAAGTTCTGGCAAATAGCAATTCTTCGTGAATTTCTTCCTCCATGATAAATCGGACATATGCTAATAATAATGCTTCATTACCGGGTAACGTTGACTCGTCCAGTTGTATAGAAAAATGACTTTTTTGCAGATGATTGCACAAAAAACTTTCGATGTCAGAGCTCATTTCATCAATGCGTCTTTGTACAGTATTGTTACTTAATGGAATTCTTTTTAGTACGTCAAATGGAGATTTGTGCAAAACAGTTTTTAAAACCTCTTCAACAGCGGGTAAAATTAATTGTTCTCCGATAGTGTGCGGTTTTCCAGATTTTGCTATTAGTAATGAGATATTGTAAGATGCCCGCAAGCCATCATCGTTACTTTGAGATGTTGAAGCGAACATGCTGTGCATGGTGGGTCTCTTTTCATATTTTTCCTTCAATGTTTGAAAATATTTTAAATCTTTACCCATTTTATCAGTATGACACCTTTTTAGATGATCTTCGAGCTTTGATGGTTTCATAGAGTCATTGCTTAAAACTTTATTGCATATTAGGCACATGGGCAAGTGTTTATCTGCCTCTGATGGAACAAAACCATATTTCAAATAATCGACACTGTATTGTCGACATTTTTTCTTTGCTGTAGCCATGTTTTGTATCAGTTACCTTCCCTGTAAAAAAAAATGTTATAGTAACCAAGTTTTTATTTGAATATAGGTAGCACAACGCAGCCTTTGTCAGCTTTATATTATTATGATTATCATTATATTGAAAAAGTATTACGGCTTGTAAAGGGACCAACTAATAAACCGCTAAGACAAGTACAGACTTTTTCACGAAGCGATATCAATGTTAAATACCTAATTTACCACAATTTTTTAATAGTAGAAATAAAAATTAGTTTACTCAGTATCGAATATTGATCATATTTGTGTAGGAAAAAATAAAAGTCGAAATCCCAAATTGACCAAAAAAGTGACCATAAAAACAATAACTAAAATTTCATTAAATCAATGAGTTCACGCGCTAGTAGTTTTATAAAACAGTAATTGCTCTGCAATATTGATTTTTCGGCCTTTTTAGAGAGGCAGTCCTCTCGTGAAAAAACAATTGAATAAAACGTGCTGTGTTTGTCTTCAAATCGAAAGAGGACAATTAAAATATCTGTAAGTTACTAAGTTAGCTATATACAATGTGTCCGAGCGATAAGACCGCCCGGCGTTTTTTGAATATTTGTACGAAATCATTAATAATTATATTTACATTTGTGACTTAGCGGCCTTAGTGATTTTATATAAGTAATTTTTTTACTACATTTTAGTTTTGTCTAATGATTTTAATTGATAAATTATGATGTCGGCTAGTCAGTAAACAAAAATAATGGAAAAAGATGAACAAACTTAGGAAATATCGTAAAAAAACTGCAGCACGTCACGCGTCTTTACTTAATTTAATTTTGTACAAATATTCTAAATACGCCGGGCGGTCACTTATCCCTAGGACACATTGTATACAAGCATTTGTTATCAACCGACCAGTACACGAAACAAAATACTTAAGAACTAGGTACAACAAAAAAAAGGTACGTACTTACTTTTCTCCGGCACTAGGAACACTAATATAAATTTTCTCACACCTTCTTTTTCGAAATTCCGGAAACAAATAAATGAGCATGCCTTTGGCATCGAGTATTTATAGTCTTGATCAAGATCATGTCTAAACAAGCACTAAGCATTGTCGGACGGATTGCGCTTTGCAAGTCTGTACACGAAATTGTAATATCGAATACGCAAGTTTGGACAAGTAAGAGTCGCTTGCCAGATTAAAATGTTATCTGCTTAGTTAGGTACTTAAAACAATATAGGTAGGCCCTTATAAAAACTATATGCAGATAAATTTTCGTGGACCCCTATTAACATCTTATGGACCCCCATTTTTTATTGACGCCTACGTAGACCCCCAGCAAGGCTCCCGTGGACCCCTGGGGGTCCACCTGGACCACTTTGGGAATCACTGCACTAGACCAACAGGCCAGTCATATATTATACAAGGCTTATTTCATTAAAATAGGGTTTTAGGAAAACGACTGCTTCGAACCAGACACAAAAGATTTATCTGCGTGGCGATTAAGGGGTTAAAACACTTTAACCCTTTGAGCACTAACGCGGTCTATATTCACCTGAGAGAATGTAATGTATACTCCAAACAATAGTTTTACTACTGAATATGATGAAAAGAATGGTGTTCAATAATTAGAAATTAGTTATGCATGGAAGATTGATGTATAAGATGAGATATAAATATGCTTAATGTGTAGCAGGTGAGGGTCAAGTGAGTGACGACCTGATTGGCGTAGTGGCTAAGCAATTAGACTGCTGCGCTAAGGGTTGCGGGTTCGATTCCCACACGGGGTAAAAATTTGTGCGATCCACATTTGATTGTCCCGAGTCTGGGTGTTTGTGTATGTGATATTTCATATTTGTGAAACGCTCCCACGACACAGGAGAAATTCCTAGTGTGGGGCGACGTTTTTTTTTAAAGTCCCGTGTGGTGTGTGTAGAGCTGCTGGGCATGGACAGCGAGTGCGGGCCGGGCGGCAAGCTGTGGCGCGTGCGGCGCGCGTGCCGGCACGTGCTGCGCCTGTGCGGGCCCGCGCCCGCCTCCGCCGACGACCTGCTGCCCGCACTCATCTTCACCGTCAGTATATGCTACGTACTATGACCCACACCTATCATATGTCAGTAACTATAGATATGTCATAGGCTAACAAAATGAAAGAGGAAAGTGTTCTGAACCCTGAGTCGGAACTGCACTAGTCTTACGTCAAATCGCACAATAATTGTACTATTCAAGCCTATAATTGTCCCCTTTTCGAGTCTTCAAAATTAGCGCGCTATTAACATATCTGTACTTTTTTTAAATATCATTGGCCCATATATTTCCACGACCTTATAGGTCACTGTGCCCTCCTGGTATGATAAAAACCCTCCACAAGTGATACCAAGTAGGTTCGGAGCATTGCCATTAGTCAGCCTGGCTACCATTTTTGCCTGACCAATCGTTGATGCCTACAACGACAATAGTGATAAAGATACGTTAGACAATATTTAACTTAGAACAGATTTTGAATTAATTATGAAAGCTGAAAAATACGACAAGAATATATCCAGAAGTAGGCAGAGATGGCAATATAGGACAGTAAAATGCATCCCACCGCGTTTTGCGCGAGATGGACATACCCTGTATATTATGCAGTGTTTATTTAATATGAATATTCAGCATTTTTTCAATTTTTAAATTATTTTGAACTCTCTCAGATTGAAACTAATTCCTACGTATTTCTTATATCCCTATAACGTCACCCTTATCGTCACGTCTTGAGCTTACATTTTAAGTCATTAATACCCAAACAGATGATAATTCTATATTAACGTGCCTTCATCGCGCATCTAAGTAGTTTCCTCGGTAAGCAGGTGCTAAAGGCGAACCCGCCGCGCCTGGTGAGCAACATAAACTTCGTGACGCGGTTCTGTAACGCGCAGCGCCTCATGACCGGCGAGGGAGGATACTACTTCACTAATCTGGTTAGTATCTAAGTCAATAAGAAGAAAATATTCATAGTCGTAATGTTTGGCCACAAGAGAATTTACAAAACGTAGTTTTATTGCGCGATTGCGAATTGTCGTTTCTATGGAGACAAGAAACTATGGTTATTCTTTTAAAAATAAATGCGTTTTTTTATTTTAAAATGTAACTGGGTACCTACATTTGACTAGAATTTTATTAGAACAATTCTGATAAATGTTAAAAAAATTGTTTTATATTCTAATATTCTGTTTTCCAATGCTTCCAGTGCTGCGCTGTGTCGTTCATCGAGAACCTGACAGCGGAGTCTCTGAACATGGACAAGAAGGAGTTTGACTGTTACATGGCCATGCCGGCGTCCATCGGCGGCAGTTCCTGGGTAACTTGACTAATTAGTTAATTTATTTTGGTCATTATCTTGCATTCCGGTATCCGAATTACGTTACCTGCATTTGGACACTCGTCAGGTTATAAGCATCCGAAAATGTCCCTTCCATAGTCTGCGTTGGCCAACTTGGAAGTAGCTCAACTGACTCCAGACCCAGGTAGGTCGTAGTAAGGAAGACATGTCCAGGTAAGGATTCATAAATTATTCTAACCTGAGGTGTGAGTGTGGCATCACCCCACAGACGATGTCACACTTACTGTCATGTCCTATATGTCCTTACACCTGTACAATGGAAGACCTTATTAACGCTACTGAAAATGCAATTATCGTAGCAAATTTCTGTGCCGACAACATTTTGATAATTGCCATCGACTCGATAAGAAGAAGAAGCATCTGTGGCTCCAGTTCCCTATCTACGTGTGTAAGGGTAGTTTCTGGGCTGTATAAATAAAACTTAGACGGACTGTGCTGATTACTAAGTATAATGTGAATTACGAACGTAACAAGCTGTTGATCGCGCGACGCGTACAAAATGTGTGTGTCGAGTGTATCGGACCGTGGTGGATGGGCAATTGTCTCTCTGGAGCGCGCCGCTCGCGCACTCGATGTCTGTCCCCTCTCACGTCTCGTCCCGCGCCGCTGCCCGCGACGTGTTGTCACGAACATACTCCCGGCGTTGAAGAGTCGTCTTCAATCTGTATTGGAAGAGGGCAAATTGTGTTAAAGGCACGTCTAATTACCCCCTTCTTTGTCTTGATGTCCGCTACCCTTGCGATGCCGTCCTTTCCTGGTAGCAGACGAATTACTCGACCAAGGAGCCAAAGTAGTGGAGGTGCGTTCTTATCCTTGATCAGTACCAGGGCGCCCTCCTGTAGCCGCCCCCTAGAACTGCGCCATTTTGTCCTCTGCTGAAGCCAGAAAACATATTCATGTGAGAAACGCTGCCAAAAATGTTGCTTCAAGTACTCGATGCGTTCAAGGCGCTGCAGGCTACTGATGTTCTGGTTGGAGATCTGCTTGTGAGGTAATGAGACAAGTGATCTTCCAATCAGGAAATGGGATGGGGTGAGTGGAGACAGGTCGGATGGATCATTGGATAGAGGCGTGAGTGGTCGAGAGTTTAAAATCGCTTCGATTTGAATCAGACAAGTTGCCATTTCCTCGTATGTGAGGTGAGTAAGCCCTAAGATACGTTTGAGGTGATGTTTGACTGATTTTACGGCTCCCTCCCACAGTCCTCCAAAGTGGGGGGTGTAGGCAGGAATAAAAGAAAAGTTTATACCTGAATCCGCCATGTCTATTGCATAGTCTTGTTTTAATACATGGGCCAGTTCATTAAATGTACCGACAAATGTTGACCCGTTATCTGAAAAGATAGAGTTCGGTTTACCCCTGCGAGCTGTAAATCGGTTCAGGGCTGCAATAAAAGCTTCCTTTGTGAGGTCCGAAACAAGCTCTAAATGGATCGCTCTCGTAGCCAGACAGACAAAAACACATATGTATGACTTTATCAGCCTACATCCCCTCCCTCTACGATCGGTGATCATAATGGGACCGGCGTAGTCTGTGCCTGTCTCGAGAAATGGATATTCTAAATGTAACCGTTCCTTTGGTAGGTTCCCCATGATTGGTTGGATTGTTTCACCCTTGAATCTAGCACACTTAATGCAGGTTCTGACAACCTTTTTTGCTAGGTTCCTGCCACCTAGCGGCCAATATTTGTGCCTTATAGAAGCCAGAAGTAACTGAGGACCTGCATGACAAAGCCTTAAATGGAAATAATTGAATATTAAATAAGTTAAATGATTTTTGCTATCAAGGAGTACAGGATGTTTTGTATTGTAGTCGTAAAATGAGTTATCAAGCCTACCACCTATTCTTATTTGTTCACCGTCTAAATAAGGTGATAATGAGATAAGACGATTTTTCTTTGATAACCCTTTCCCTGATTTAAGCAACTGATACTCTACTTGGAATGATTCTTGTTGTGACACTGTAATAAGGAAATCAGATGCATGAGATAACTCTGAGCTCGTAAGAGAGCTACATACCTTTGGTTGTGAATGTTTACAATTATGAATAAATCTATGTATGTATGCTGTGACACGTAAAAGTTTTGAATAATTAGATGAATTATTGATTAAAGATTGAAATAAATTAATATGATTTGAATTTTTATCGTGTATAAATAATGAATTAATATATTCGGGCAATGTATCATTTTTATTAGAATTAGGCTTAGTAGGCCACTGAGAGGGGTCGAGTTTTAAATATGAAGGCCCGCACCACCACAGAGTCATGTTCCCTATTTGATCCGCGCTAACGCCGCGTGACACGAGATCAGCGGGATTCTCTTTGGACGGCACGTATCGCCAGGTATTGTCACCAAAACCTTCCAGTATCTCCGAAACTCTATTCCTTACAAATGGCTTAAGCATTGCAGGTGACGATGCGAGCCACCCCAGGACGATCATTGAGTCACACCAGAATACGCAATTTACCGACTGAAAAGTAACAGAACTAAGTACCTTCGTACATAGTCGTGTTCCCAGTAAGGCTCCACAAAGTTCGAGGCGCGGAATGGTTGTAACCTTGATCGGAGCAACCTTGCTTTTAGCTGCGAAAAGGTGAACGGCAATTGCCCCATCCACGCTGATGGATCGAACATAGAGACACGCTCCATATGCTCTTTCAGATGCATCTGTAAAGATGTGAAACTCCATGTTTAAAGGCGAGTCGCATATTATCCGCCTAGGAATGTTTATGCTGTTGAGACAAACCAATGCATGAGTAAAGGTTTGCCATGCCTTTTTTATCTCAACAGGTACCTCATCATCCCACGAGCTTTTGCTAACCCATAGAAGTTGCATAATTATCTTCGCCTCTATTATGCATGGTGAAACGAGACCTAAGGGATCAAATACTTGTGACACCGTAGAAAGTATGACCCTTTTTGTTATTATCGAATTTGTGTTAGTAATATTTATTGAAATCTTAAGTTGATCAGCTGTACAATGCCAATTAAGACCTAATGTTTTTGAAAGTTCGTTTGCACTAAGTTCGACTGTGGGTGTGTTTGATGAGTTATTTGTGTGTGTGATGTGATTTTGTGTTAATGAATCAAGTATTTGTGAATTGTTTGATCTCCATTTTCTAAGGTGAAGTTGTGCTGAATTTAATGTATTAATTACATTATTGCAAAGAGTAATTGTATCCGAAATTGTATCTGCGCCAGATAGGAAGTCGTCCACATACAGATCGTCGGCTATCGCGCGTCGCGTGACTTCGTTTGACGTCTCTGAGGCTAACTGTTTCAAACAACGTGTTGTTAGAAAGGGTGCAGAAGCAGTGCCGTATGTTACTGTATTTAGTGTGTATTTTTTAAGTTTCTGTGATGAGTCCGACCGCCACAAAATTAATTGTAAATGCCGCTGTGTGTCTGTAATGAAAATCTGACGAAAGAATTTTTCAATGTCAGCAGACACTACGTATTTGTGCTGACGAAAACGAATCAATATTGATAATAAGTCATTCTGTAAAGTGGGTCCAACAAATTGTATATTATTGAATGACATTCCAGTCGAGGTAACTGCCGAGGCGTCAAACACAACCCTGAGTTTTGTAGTTGTACTTGACTCTCTGAAAACACCGTGATGTGGTAAATAATAATGTGGTGATACTGAACGACTGGTACATTCACTCATATGGCCTAGTGACTCGTATTCCTCCATAAATTGAATGTAACGTTGTTTGTATAATGGATCTCTGTCAAATCTACGCTCTAGCGAAATAAAACGTTTTTTGGCTGTATCGTAAGAATTCCCTAAACTGTCAGGTGATTCTTTGAGTGGAATGGTAACTACAAAGCGACCATCGTTATTGCGCCTAGTGGTTTGTGTGAAAATTTGTTCGCACTTACGCTCCTCGGGTGTGTAGTTATATCTGGGCGATATAGAGTCTAACTCCCAAAAGCGAGTAAGGGCTGTATCTGTGTCGTCTTGTATTGTCATACAAGATACTTCAGGAGTACTAGGTCTGTGTAATGCACCCGAAATGAGCCAACCGAACCTAGACTCGAAAAGTACTGGATTGTGTTTACCTAGTTGTATGCGATTAGAACCAATTACACTCCAAAATACGTCAGCCCCAACCAATATGTCAATGGATGACGGTACATGAAAGGTAGGGTCAGCTAAGCATATTCCAGACGGTAAAGGTATCTCGTGTTTGTTTATATATGAATGTGGGATAGAAGATGTAATCTTTGGCAAGATTAAACATTCAATGTCCACCATAAACCCGCTATTCAAAGACTGAATTCTAATTGTACACGAGCGAGTTGGCTTGGATGTTTGATTGTTTATTCCGGTCACTTTAGAATGAACAGTACAAGTTGGCAAATTGAGCTTACCAGACAAGTCCTGGGTTATAAAATTTGCGGTGCTACCATTGTCCAACAATACCCTGGCACGTTGTGGCTTACCGTTGACGTCCATTACATGAACCAGAGCTGTGGAAAGTAACACATGACGTGATAAATAGACTGGATTGGTGTCAGCTGATAATGCTACATTTTCAACTGTGGACGACTGTGCCGGTGACTCATCAGAATGTAACAACGTATTATGCATATTTTTACAATATTTGCAGTGCCCAAGCTTGCATGTTGTTCGGGTATGACCCGGGCGAAGACAGTTTAAGCAAACCTTGAGTTCCTTAGCCTTTAATGTACGTGATTCTGATGACAGTGCTCTGAATACGTCACAGTTGTATAAATAATGATGTTTATTACATAATGGACATAAATATGCATTTTTGTTGTCCCCCTTTGCATTACTAGGACTTGGAGACACAACGAATGCCTTTTGCTTGTCCTGTTTTGAATCTGAATTGAGTTTGGGATTCTTTGCTTCTTCTAATGTCTCTAAAAGGTTTGACCTGTTTCTCAAGTAAGTTAAAAATGCATCTAAAGTTGGAGGCTCAGTTAGAGTATTCCTATGCTCCTCCCAACGTCTATGTGTGACAGAATCTAATTTTGAAGCTATAATAAAAATAATTAATGTATCCCAGTGCTCAACTGGTTGATCTAGTGTTTTTAATGCCTGTAGATTCTTACTAGTAATGTCAATAACCCGTCTAATGCTCTCACTAGATTCCCTTTGAATAGAAGTTACTGAAAACAAAGCCTTGACATGATTGTTTACGAGCAATTGTTTGTTGTCATATCGCTCGCATAATAACTTCCAAGCGTTTTTGTAATTTTCTGCTTTAAAATCTAGACTACGTATAATTAGCGCGGCACTTCCGTAAAGAGAAGTACGCAAGTAGTGGAATTTGTTGATGTCATCAAGACTAGCTTCATCGTGAATCAGAGAAACGTACATATCCTTAAATTCCAACCAATCTTGATAACCTCCGCTAAAACGTGGCAAATTTATTTTAGGAAGTCTTATGTGATTTTGTCCGCGTGCGAACACAGTGCGACCATCAGAGCCTACCTCGGACGCTGCATTCAAGGTACGCTGAGTGCTGCGGTGTCGCATAAGCAGCACGCGCGCCGCTGCCGTTTGGCTGCTATACAGTGACTCGAACTGCTCCCGTTCCATGTACAGCTCATCGGGTTTTTCCGACAACATCTCGAGTTCATTCTGAAATTCGTCATATTGAATGTATGAGGATTCCATTCTACTAATTCGGGACTCCAGATCCAATAACTGGATATCGCTAAGTTGTTGGCATGATTGAGAAGTAGACACAAAGGCGATGAACTGCGTAAGCTTAGCCTTTATGGAAGCTCGCTTTTTAACAAGCTCCTTGATTTTAGCTTCACTAGCCATTTTAAGCTAAAATAAAGTTATTAAAGAAGAAAAATAATGCTCAGTATTGAAATTAAGAAAGCAGGTAGAAACATATAAAATTGAGACGAAATGAAATTTAAATTGCAATGAAAATGTAACGAACTAAAGTTTAAGTTTACTTATAACGTGTATAAAAGGCTTGGCTAAGCTGGAAGGCTAAAAAGAAAAAATATTATAATGCAATATTTATACCCACCACTGTACAAAAGAATATCGGTTAAAACAAAGCGGTTATGAAAAAATGGCGATGACTAATAATGACTATGCTAATTACAAATGACGCACATACAACGATTTACGGCACAGCTGATATACTATTATGTTAACTACAGCGCACGGTATAAGCTAACGTACTAGGCAACTATATATTATAACTAACTACTAATTCTAATATTTCTAATGCATACGAATACGTACAAAATATTATAAAAAATAAATCGAAAGCGATACAAACTACTACGACGAAAATGTGATGAATAGGTTACAATGAAATGATATCTACACGATATGAAGTGGATAATGATTGCAAAAAAAAAATGGATTAATGAGGAATTGGAAAGATCTTACGTGTCTTTTCAGTTTCGCTGATAATCTGCGACGGTGGACGTTCTGTTTTGAGGTTTTAGGTCGACCTCTGTACCTTTTCTTGACCGATAACTGCCGATGAATTTGTCCGTAGTCCGTAGGGCACCGAAGTGAAGACTTGGCTTACGTGCACCAGTTACTAAAGCGGCCACTTCACCTGGCCAGTCAAAGAAGTCTCGAAGAAGCAGGCTGTATTTTGAACGCCGTCGGCAATTCAGCTCTGGATCGATGAATCTTCAAACCGCCAAACCTCAACGGTTGAATTTTGAATCTTTTAAACGCGTAACGACCGACCGCTGCACCTTTGTTTATGTTATTCTAACACTCGAAGGACCATTATGTGGCTCCAGTTCCCTATCTACGTGTGTAAGGGTAGTTTCTGGGCTGTATAAATAAAACTTAGACGGACTGTGCTGATTACTAAGTATAATGTGAATTACGAACGTAACAAGCTGTTGATCGCGCGACGCGTACAAAATGTGTGTGTCGAGTGTATCGGACCGTGGTGGATGGGCAATTGTCTCTCTGGAGCGCGCCGCTCGCGCACTCGATGTCTGTCCCCTCTCACGTCTCGTCCCGCGCCGCTGCCCGCGACGTGTTGTCACGAACAGCATCTGCCAAACAATTTTAACGAGTTGTGTGGCGGATTATAGAGTTAAAATCTTCATACTACTTACTACATCGTGATTTAGTTTTGGTTTTTCTTAAACTGAAGTAGGTTATACATTTAGCCATTATTATATGTTATATATGTTTGTTTTTATCCTGTCAACATGACCTGTCTGTCAGTATATGCCTATATAGATCGTCCCAAAAAAAATTATAATGTATTGTCGTTGCTCATTTCTTGCATCTTACTGTATATTTGAATGGCTGTGGTAAGTGTGTTTGTGTCCCCGGCAGGCGGCGGCGCTGTCGCTGTGCGGCGCGGAGCGAGAGGCCGGCACGCACCATGCGCAGGCGCAGCAGTTGCTTACGCAGGCGCGCGAAGTACAGGCGCGGGCTGACCAACTCGCTGCCAACGCTCTGAGCTTTGAGGTATTATACCACCTTTATATAAAATACGTTACTGGAAGGATTTAGCTTTGTTTTCTATTTTATTATATTCTTTTGCTAGAAAAAATAAACTTAAATTACATATATTTTTGACAACATCTATCTTTCTCACTTCTAAATAGATTCTTTGTATAAAATCTATTTATTCAAATGTTATTTTTAAAAATACTTGTAAATTGACATGTGTTATAACTCTGTACATAAGTAATCTTTTGTCTAATTTACAGGAGCAAATCGCAAAGAAAGTACAAGATGTTTTGTCAAAGACACCATTAGAAATCAAACCTCGGAGCGAATTACCCCGCATTGGTAAATTTAAGGAAATAAGCACAGCGCCTCTAATCGACCTGGGCAGTAATGACCGTGAAGAACCCAAAACGAAGCCAGAGCCCAAACCGGAACCACAAGCAGGGACCGCAGTGCCAACAGGGTCCAAAGAACCCTACGTTACCTTGGTTCCACCTGAGGAAGAGCCAAAACTTAACATCCTAGGTTTTGAAGTCATAGAAACTCAATCACCGTCGAAATCACCACAAACCCTCGACCAGACGTGGGATTTAAAACATACCGGCTCACTAGAACTTTTAACACCATCACCCTTGGGATTCACGCCTTTCGACTCCCGATCGATTGACGAGCTCATGACGCCTGATGAATTTGGTAATGAACAACTGCCACCCGGCTTGAGCCACATCAACTACGATATAGACCTGTCAGACTACAGTGGAGATAACAGCATAGCCGAAGACGCACCTAAATACGAACCAAAGGACCCGTTCAGCCCAGAGGCGCTCAAGCAAACGACGACCTTCGATCCATTCGCACCACAGACTTCACGAGGGTACGAGTGCTTGGACTCTTTTGATGAATTTAGTTATACCGATCATAAAAATAAGGAGACAGATCCGTTTGAAGTGGTACACAGAGGACAAAACGCTTTTAGTCCAGTTGAATGGAAAGTAGATTTAGGGAAAACTGCTTACAGTCCAGAGAAACAGCCAACGTCAATTTTAGACGACAATGATTCACCCACGACGGGCTGTCTCCTGCCGTCACCCTTACAGCCGCAGAGCAGCGGGAAGAAGTCTTAGTTGGTTACAACAACACTTGATTTAGATCTATGAACCAAAATGGTTGGTGCTAAAATGTTGAAGTCGATTATAGATTTTGTTCTTGTTAATATTTATTTAAATTATACTTTAATGCGTCCCGGTCTAATAAATGGCATGACAAAATACTTGCAGTTTTTATTTGGGAGCACCAAACACTTATACACAATGAACATGACGATGAAATGATTGCACCCTTATAGCCCTAAAATCTATAAGGGTGGCAGAATATATAGTAAGTAGGTGTGTAATGAAAACTACAATGTACATTACAAAATTTATTTCAACTAGAATTTCTCATAAATTTTTATCCGTTTATACTTAGATATAGAAGAGATTTAAATAATAAAGTTACGGCCGACGTCGCTCAGCGTAACACAGTTGCGAAGTGATATAGATGAGGCAATTAAAACTACACAATTAAGTAACGGATTGTATAAATAAAATGAAGCTAAAACTAACGAATTACAGTTACCTAAAATATTCATATAACAGTCACGACATAGAAAATATATATATTTCTGGTAATCTTGAGCTATTGTTCTCAGAAAACAAACTTAAAAGGTAGCTACATACACTGGAGAGCAATTAATTAGCCGTCGATTTTCTAAGCTTTTCTTTGTGGTCTTTAATATAAACTTGGCAAGTCTTTAAAGAGTATTCCAAACCATTCAGAGTTATGGAACAGCAAACTTATCGGCATAGCAAACTGATTGATACAAGTACAATACTTGGTACTCCTCATTAACCTATAACAAGTTGCAAATTTATAAAAACAAACACTTATTGAAAAACTTACACTATCAAGGGTGATGCTATTTATTTGCTCGCCATCGTGAATAATGTTAAAGTATACTAACACAACTTACAGATAAAATTCGAAGATAATGGTGTGATGAGTCACAATGACACATTTAAACCCCAAGAGCACTTTAATATTTATATTCTACTTCATAAGTCAGGCAGTCAGGTACTGGCAGAAAAATAATTTCAAATAAATAGTTTAGATAACACAGTACCAATGTAATAATAAAGTAAGATCTTATATGCACAATCAATGTAGACAGTAAATCGTTTATAGATATTTTGTACGTTTTTTATAAATTGGTAGTCAAAATAAGTTTCGCGTATTATTGTATATCAGACTTCACATTAAATATTCTCAGTTGGCATGGTCTTAACACCATTTATAGACGTATAACATTGTGTTGAAACACTTGCAAGTATTTTTTAACTTGACTTTCAAAATGGTTAGCACTTAGTGAGACCAGCTGTGTGCACTAATGCAACTAAATGCTGCACAACTATGTGCCAGTTGCATGTGAAAGTCATGTTTTGTTATCTCCTGAGCATAGCTGATAAGTGCTAGTGCCTTGGGTGTCAGTCCACCAGTTGAGTGTGACCTTAAAATTCAGTTGAAGCCAGCTTTCTAAGTCCTCAAAGCAACATCACTCACTTAACATCAAATGTTTATGCTCCTATATACAAATGATTATAATTATTTATGTTAGTACAAATTTGTTCAATGTTTGGAATAAAATAATCACTTTCTCATGTGAGAGGTCATAATTTCTTTATATACTATGTTGACAAGGCCATTCCTAAGTGAATACTTCATTATTCACTTTGAGAATTCAAAACTTTCCACTACTTAAACCCTAAAGTTGAACACACATTTACAAAGTAATGAGATAAAAAAAAAACATTATTTTTGGCTTACTTTGATGTTGATTATTCCATAAATTCAATACAAAACATGTCAAGACAAAATTACTTCTCAAACACCACAACTGTAACAAAAATAGGGATTCACTTTAATTGCAATATGTCTATATTTTTTACTATTTATTAGTTATGTATATCATCACTATTTAATTGTGGTAATACCTCCATTGACATGATAATATAATTAGATTATTATTACCAGCCAATGAAAGTCACTTGGTTACTGCTATAAATAATAACAATGTGGTAATGATTAGGCAATGGATATTGTGACATTTATTCCGAGGTTTCCATTATCCGCAAACAATTGTGCAAGAGACGTGTCGAACACAAGACAATCTGAATTCATGATGGCTGATGACACTCCTTCATGTATAGAGCGAGGCATCGCTTCCCAAGTGAGTCTCCTACGATGCCCATTTAGCTCTAGTCTGTACGCAAAGTTCTCTGCTTCTTTCCGAGATCCTATAAGTTGCACAATGGCAAAGAATTGTTGATGCCCATCAAACTTTTCTTGTTTTTCAAGTACTAACATAAAATGGTGATTAAAACAGGACTGCATCATTACCCAGTCTACAGCTCCAGGGAGGTTTATATCAGTTGCTAGGAACACTATATCCTCACCCTGAAGGGTAGTAATACTTTTATGAGACATCATCAGGTGTGGCATAACTTGGTCAAGGCCACCTTGCCATTTGCACGATGCACCAGGGCATGGGCATGAGTAAGGCCTGAACTCGCAAGCTTCTTCATGCTCCGCCTTTTCGGTGTGCACTAGAGTGACTGTGCAGCCAGTGTTGGAGTGTTTACATGGAAACATAACATTACTAGCGACCTTCTCCATAGCGAGGTTACGTATGTTACCCAGCGGGCCGCGGCACGTCGGGCAGCAGGACAGCTTGGGGCGGCAGCTAGAGCATACCAAGTGCCCGCTCTGGCACTGCAGTATCGGCGGCAATACATAGTCAAAGCACACGGGGCATTCAAACAGCGAGGCGAGGTCGGCGGACATGGCGGTCGGCGCGTTCACGAGAGCGGGCACCCCAGGGACAGAACAACTGGAACTGCTAGCTCCGCGCCGCTTGTTGTTTGTGCTCATGTCACCGTCACGCGCATATAAAACCCGTCTATCGACGATCTCTTCACCTCTTCTTCGGGTTCCACAAAAGTAACGCTGCCGATTAAATCATTTGTAGCCTTCCTCAGCTGATTCTTTCCGCCTAGAGGTCGTGTTGAAGTAAGTTTCCATCACAGTTCTTGAGACCAATGTTATTCAGTACATACGACGTGATTAGAGTTCTAATCTCCGTGGGATACAGGGCGATTGATACAATTAGTATTTTTAGAACTCCTTACAATTTAATACATAGTTATTGTGTTGAGTTTGTGTAAATAAATTATCAATTTATTGCGAATGTCCTAGTTCATTACAAAAGGACGATATTCGTCGTAAAACTCAATGACGGCCAATCGAACAAAACTCACAAATGACATGACGGGACATGACAGCAGCACGATGATGTCATTCCATAGAGTATACATAGATATTCTGAGATATAGACCAGCTGACAATTCTTTCAAAGTGAAAATATTTTCAGCACTTTTGCCTTTTTATTGAGTTTGCAATGAGCAGAGCCCATATGGCGCAATTGAATAAATAGATGGATTAAAACAGATTACATATAAATCGCATTGAAAACGTTCCACATTATGTCAGACAGATGAGATTATATGGCATCCCATAAAGCGAAAACATCCCTAAAATCTCGATGTTCAAGTTTATATTGCATGATATTGCTGGTCTATACAATTTAAATCACAAACATCTAAGTACCAGATTTTTTGTCGCCAGTTAAGTATTATTTGAATTTCGAGTCTTTTTCACAAACTATCAAACGTCCTATTCTGATAAAAAATCATGTAAATTGTCTATTCTCGCTTACTTATAGCAAAGTCTTTCTCTATGCTTTTTGGTACCCTAATTACATAATTTCTCAGAAAATAATTATTTTAATCGCGTACAATTTATCAACTAATTGCAGTATACTAATAGAGCCGTGTGGTATCCGGCCTAGAATTGACCACCCTCTTTCCTCCCATGGGTATCGTAAGAGGCGACTAAGGGAAAATCCAGAAGATGGGCAATAGCGTCTTTTGTAACTTCACCACCAGTTCTGCGATCCCCTAGCCACTTGCCAAGCGTGGGGAGTATGGCAACCGCCCCGCTTTCTAAGGGGGAGGCCTTTGTTCAACAGTGGACGTCTTCCGGCTAATGATGATGATGTTAATAGGTACTTCAACTTACTATAAAGGAATTGTCCCAAAAATTATTTATGGATATTGACAGAACTTGTCGTTTAGTTAGCACTTTCTCTTTACAATAAACAGCGACGCGCGGGGCACATTACGGATATATATATTGTTTCTACTAATTAATGCACGCGATTTCTTAGAAATGTCATGAATTGAGCAGTTGTCTTAACAAGAAAACATTGCTAGCGAACATAAGCTTTAGTTTCTTTTTTAACCCCCGACGGAATCAAACTTATAACACCCCTCTTTTTCCGTCGGGGGTTAAAAAGAGGGGTGCTTTAAGATTGACCGCTATGTGTGCCTGTCTGTAGCACCGTAGCTCTGAAACGGATGAACCGATTTGGATGCGGTTTCTTTAATTTGAAAGTAGGTTTTCTAGCGATGGTTCTTAGATATGTTTTATCAAAGTCGGTTCAGCCATTTACAAGATATGGAGGGTGAAAGCGGGGATGACTAATCGGCAAATATGGGGTACCGTTGTTTAGAGCAATAATTTAATAATTCAACACCATAATTTGCAAAAAAAAAAGATCTTATCGAGGCAATTGCTAGTAACTTATTAGATAATACTCAAACTGAGGGTCTGACTTAATTAAGCGGTACCCCGCCGCGACATAATCTTAAATAGGTGTTACTCGGATCGGATTTGATGGCTCAATGATAGCATAGAGATGATAAGTATTATTTTCGACTTTTTAAATTACCGCTTTTCTTTTTTGCGTTGGGGGTATTTTAAATTTAATTTACATAGGTTTAAATAGGTAAGAAGTAAACAACCCGATTGTTCAGTCGTGACTCGTGACAGGATTCGGTCGCATCCGAATCCTGTTACGAGTCCTAATTGCCTAATTGCCTGAGGCTAAGCGCACGGGACAATTTTTGTGTGTGTGATATTTTATGTTGGTGAAACGCACCCACAATATAAAAAAAATTCGTAGTGTAGGGCGAGTTATGGAAAAAAAATACAAGATAAACGTAAAAGTACGGTCGTGTTGCTATCGAGTACAAGTAGCAATGTAGGCAGTACGGTACACACGAAATTCTCTTATATATCTACGCTATAAAAAATAATTATGAAACATTTCTCAACGACAAGAACCAAGTATTAAAAAAATATCTACTAACAAATTTCAAATTTTAGCGAGTAGTTTCTTCTGTAAGGTATAGCTTAAGCGCATAAACTTTTTTAGATGACGTAGGTAACTAGTATCCCATTAAAAACATAAATGTAAAATTAGAGCCAAATTCATTATTAAATAATGAGTCGTTGTCGCTTGTCGCTTTCGCTGACAAAATAACTGAGATCTATATCGGTGCCAAGTACTGTGTAGAAAGTCCTAAGATAAGATTAAATAGTTTACGAGTTATAAAGGGGTCAAAAGTAACTCGAAATGGTGCGTGTAATATTACACACTGCAGCTGCGTCGCCGGTTCCTTTTTTTACTTGGCTGGACACGCTGCCGCGTGTCTAGATTTCAGTGTATCGTATCATCACTGAATGGTGCTAGATCGAGTTTTACTACTGTATTATTATCACCTGGACTCGTATCTGACCTAGTGACCAGTAGTATGACCGTGTTATAATACCGTACCTATTATCTACGATATCATACTGCTGCGATTTTTTCAAACCATTTTCAAGCAACACAAATAAGGGGTTATACCTACATAAGCCATCATATTAATTAATCTAACGAGGTTAATACATGTATTAACTTAAACCCGTCATAAGTCTTTTGCCATCTCAATTCTCTGACATGCAAAAGACAGAGACAGGTATAAATTTAATCATTGGCTTACATTAGGGGTTACACTGTGTTTAAAATTCACATTGTCATTTAATAGGTTTTACAATAATGATAAGACATCGGTACGTTCCCTATCATAAAATGAGGTAAATATATTAAGTAAAATACTTAAAGTTGAGTTAACGCTGCCACTGAACTCAATAGTTGGAGATAGCTTTCAAACGTGAATACGAACTTAGTTTCCTTTCATCACGAGTTTTAGCAGGTTTCATTTTAAAAATGCATGTTTCGTGACTCTTTGAAAATCACAGCACTGAATGCAGAAGATAATGCATAATCATCACGATGAGACCATCAAAATAATGTCGTAACGCAGATTAAATGACCATCCATATCAGCAATCACAAAAAGACAGATCTGCTGTCTCTGATGATTCGTAGTTATCGAACATTGACAGGAGTTTAGCAACCGAACGTTATTATTTTTTGGTTCGGTCTTAAAGTTTTTTGCAACACACATTCCTGTTTCTACTATCTGACAACTCTTTGAGACGTCTAAATTATCTTGCAGATAAGTCCATCAGCCAGTCTGCTGCATGACTGTGTTTTGATAATAATAACGAAAGCCATTGTTGCAATGTACTTGTATGTAGATAATTCTGGTTGTGGCGTAACGCCCTTTTCTATAGCAACGTGAGACGACTAACAAGCCCTATTTTGATTGATATTCTGAGCGGTTAGCAACAGGCTATGTGTTAATGTCTGGGGGAAGCTGCCGTAACTATAATGAGTCGTGCGGTTTTAGTTAACTTAGACGTTTCACAGTGACGTACATAAATGGGTGCCACGATTATTAAAACGTTTATATCAGCCCATCAGATACACAGTAAAATATCACAACATACGAAGAATTAGTGTACCTATAAACTTATAAGATTATATTATTAATTAATTGATCGTAATTCATTATTTTATCTTAGATTCCATAATCAGTCAAAAATAAACGTCACTTGTCTCACGTTAAAATTTACCCTTAGAAAGACGAATTAAAACAACAATGCCTACGCTAACAAATCAAGTAATCACACGCATTATTACGCAACTATTTGTAAAAGTAAATAAGTGTAACAAAGTTTGTTCGCGACGACAGGTATTTGTCTTGGCCGTGTTGTATACAGCCGGATGGGAAAAATAAAATTAGTCTATGGAAAGTGTTGTTGTTGAACGCACGCTGCACCGCACGCGCGTGGCGGGAAAATTGATTGACATTTCGTAATTTTAAATCGATGTTAAATATTTTCGCGGGTGTCGGTTAAAAATTTTCAGTGGAATAGTGTTTCATGAATTTTAATTCGGTTTGTTTGTGGGTGCCTTGGATTTTTGTGGCAATATTTTTTTATGCTAAACATAGAGTTTACAGGTAAATAATAATTACTTTTACCTTTATGATAATTATTGTTATTATAAGATATTATTATTACATTTTTACCTATGTACTTACTTTAACATTTTATTAACATCATGCCTATTGTAGAAAGTAATTTAATTATCTCATTGCGACGCGCCGTTAAAGTTTAACTATACTGTTATTATAGTAATTATAACACGAGAGAGCGAATGGAGGTGCTGTGAAAAACAAAAACGTTCAATTTCAAACATTGTATGTAGTGTAATAATATTAAAACGGCCATTCGATTTTATAAATTACAAAGTGAACTTAATATTGGCATTTTTACACGCTTTATTATCTCGTTACGTACATATCGGTGTCATTCTCAATTCGTCATAATTCCTCAAAAACGATTAAATCATTGCTTTTATTTTTTTAAACGCATGCATTCTTGGGAATTGATAAGGGTTTTTCTTCACAAGCGCTGACGTAGATAGCATGTAACTTTCTGAATGAAACGTAATTTCGCAATTTGCTTGTCAATTAAATGAAGTAGTGTTGGTTCATTATTCTTTCCTGTAATACTGTGTAACTAGATTACCTACTTTATAATTACAACCAGATGGTTAGATTAACTTACGATTGAAATTAAAAATGAAGAATTGAACGCCAAATTTTGTCTTTTGTTTATCGGTATAAATAGCATTCATTCTGTACTTTATAATATTTCAATTAACTTATGTATCTAGAACTATTCAGCTAATACCAACGAAATACCCAAAAATCAACTCTATTAATAGATATAGGTATCTAGTTTTAATAATTAAAAAGTTTAGTGAAGCAATTAAATTCCTAACTCTCTATTTACAAAATTATCCTTGTTGTCTGTCTATAGTAACGGAGAATTCTCCTCCGCCGTCGGAATAGCGATATGTTTTATTAAATAATAAGGTGAAGACGATTAGGTACTGCCCGGTATGAACCATATTACGGGCAATAAGTCTATTGTTAAGAACATGTGACTGATAATTCTATTCTACTCGCATTCCATGCAATAAGAGAAAACGATGTTTTTATTTTGTCTTCCCACTCTATAGAATTTGGAGAACAAATTCCTATTATCTACGACCTAATCTTAAATTCTGCAGTCCGGAAGATAGTTATTTTCTGTCTGAAGACCGTGAGGCGTTAACTTGTAGAATACTACATATATAAACTCTATCTAAAGTATTGAAGTATTCGAGTGATAAGCGATTGCATGCCCAAGTCAGTTGATACGGAAGACGGATAAAGTCGTGCCTGATAATAGAAGAGTGTAGAGAGTATCCCTACACTTCGCGCAAACGTATAAGAAGTAGTAAACGCCGTCTGCGTACAGGTTGAGCAATAAACTTTATCTCGCTGTTCCTTATCAACGGCGTCAGAATTAGTTATTTGTTAGTTCCACGGTGTACGCGAATACTCAACAAATAATCTCTTCAAATATTGTAAACGACCTACTGTTTTATAGTTTTCAATGTCATTTTCAAATTCATTGCGAATGTCGTCATCCTGAGGTCTCTTGATAATATCATACCATGTCCTTAGATGTCGTAGGTATGTAATTTCTTAGTTAGGTACCCTGACAACATCGCTTTCTACTATAGTACGGTTCACGATGGTGTATGTACATAGGCAAGTCCTAACACAACAGAATTGTACTTACAGTGTAACAAAAAGTGCAACAGCACTTGCTGTCACAGACTTCCAATCTGCCACCCTCTCTAAAAACACTTATGTTTACGTAGGCAATCTTGCATCACATACACTATCTACGCCGGAAATCTCGTACTAGGACAATCCTTGCAACAAAAATCAAATTGCAAAAACACATAGTAACGCGAATTAATAAAGTAAATAGATTAAAGTAATTTGCTTAGTGTTGATGTAGATACAAAAAATCCAGACTCGGCATTAATGATTATGAATAGAGCTGTAGTTCTTGACCTCGTCGCTCGCAGAAATGCCCGAGGGTGCGGCGAGAGGTGACTAAGAGTTTTTAGCCGAGTGGCACGATACCGTCAGGAATTCATCTGCCCCGCGATATGAATAACTGGAATTCCAGTAGTCATTCAACGCATTTCCTAAAGCCTTCCTTCAAATGTGTCTCTACTAGATATTTGATCTTAGCTAGAGAAGGCTTGTTTACGGATTCGCAATCGGACTTATTTATATTGTAACATTTGTAGACGCGCATGAAATTTAATATGACTCTTGGTTTTTATAAGGCGTCTAAAGTATAAATATCGACCTAATTACAATAAACGATTTTAAATGTTGAATCAAATTTACATAAATATTAAATATTGATAGAAGTTAATTGAATGGAGTAAGAGGCACCTAACTGTTTATCATCAGGTGGGCTGTCTGTTCGTGCGCCTTTGTATTGAAAAGCTTCTATTATATGCAAAGTAAGGTCCGCCCCTTAAGATATGGAAGCTGACCTTCGCCACCGGACTTTTTATTTACGAATAATGTTTCGCGGTGCACGCATGCGTCATTATGAAAGGTGATCCTGTCTGAATGTTTGGAATACTGTGAGAAGAACGCAAGATATGTTGTTTGTCTTGTTAATCTATTTGTAGTTATGATCAATGTTTATATGCGTGGTGAAATTACACGCCCTTTAAATGGCAGTAGAGTAGCAGTGTAGACTAATTTATATTCCAGGGCGGGCTTAAATGACTGGCAAATCACAACTTCTTTGTTCTTACGTATTGTTCACGCCCAGATAAGTCATACACGACCGGGGTTTAAAAGTCATCAGTTTTTATTCGCTAGCTATATATTTAGTGCTCATGTCCTTTACGTTAATTATTATTTGATCACTGATCAGTATAAAAAATACGGCAAGTTTCTAAAAAGCTAAGATTTGTTTTAGATCATGCTGTGGCTCCAAATGATTTTTGGAGATTTCTACACCACAAATTTGCTCTGTACCGTTGATGCGTTTCACTGACATAAAGTCTCCATTACGATCGAAGCTAAACTTATAAAGAACAGACCTACTCCTTCAGGCACTAATGGCATTATTCTTTGTTATTCTCTATATTTTCTTTACATGTTTACCTAGTTATTCTCATACATAATTGTACAAACAATTGTTTCCCATAAATACCTTGATTATTACTTAAACCATTACCATTACAAGGCGTTTTATCGGTTAAGGCTCTCCAATTTAGATAAAATTCCGATTATCCTTGTAGGCTCTCTACATATTTGTATGTTAAACTAAGTGTTTGATGACGCAACTGGCTCAATACAAGTAGGCAAGCGTTAAGTGTGACCATCTGAAAACAGTCTTCCTCGTCTTATCGTATGGTTGATGAACAACCTGGTGTCAAAGTTTAAACCACCTGTAGGCCTCTGACATGGCTTTACACACCGTTCAAAAATCTCTCAGGTGTGCCGGTTTCCTCACGATGTTTTCCTTCACCGTTTTTAGCAGCTGATAATTTATTAATCTATAATACGCACATGAATTCGAAAAGACATTGGTGCGTGTCGGGGTTTGAACTTGCGACCTTTGACTTGGCAGTCCAATGGTCCTAACACTCAGCTATAAGTGCTGAAAACAGTGAAACACATTATAGAATCTGTCGAAGTATATGTAGGAAAAAATTATTTCATGTGGCAATAAAATTATAATTATGAATAGCAAGGGTAGGAAAGGTTACCTACCTTTCTGAAAAGAAAACATAAATGTTATAGTCAAAGTCAAAGGATTTATTTGCAATTGAATACAGTTACATAAAAGGTGTTACAAAAGGTCAATAGGTTCGGTATTCAGTCATAAGATAATGACATGTAAATGTTACATTTCGAGTAGCTTTTATACTATACGTAATAAGATTATTTCGGAAACTTATACTGTAAAAATTCTTTTATAGAGTAGAAAGGATTATCTATTAGCCATCCACGTAGTGCCCTCTTGAACCGAGTAAATGGTAACTCTCGAAGTTGGACAGGAAGTTTATTATGAATTTGGATACACATAGGAAAACAGCTTCGTTTGTATAGCTCAGTTCTCATTCTGGGAAGACTTAATTTGGTTGGATATCTAGTTTTGAAATTACAGTTATCTCCCACTTTTTCAAATAGCTCTGAATGAGACTTTGTAAAATTACAGATTTCTTCAATATAAATACAAGTTACTGTTAAAATCTTAAGTTTCTTAAATAATATAATGATCTCAAAGCTCCACATATCAACCGTCGAAGCGTTGAAAGAACAAAATACATTGTTTTGTAGTAGGAAAATCGGCCTACTATCTTTAAAATGTTTACTGAATCTAATTCTTAATTGTATTATACCTTTGTTTCTTTTTCACGACAACTTAGATTTTCTTTAGTAAAGGTGGCTAAAAAATGTATAAACCAGCATTAATGACTGACGTGTATTTTACATTAGAGAAAAGATTACAGTTAGCAAACAGGGCCTGAAATATGTATTGGTGTTGGCGGGTTTTAGAGCCGGTAATATATTTTTTATTGTTTATTTATAGTTCAATAATATTGTAATGTATGTGCGGAATACCACTTATTGCTTTTTTATTGATTGATTGGCGGAAATACTGACAGATTAAAGCAAATACACGCGAATAGCGAGACGACACCTGAAAGACTAGGTATGCTAACAGTTATTTTAGTCCGTCTCCCCACGTTTTCACTTATGTACATGCTTACATCTACGCTATAAATTCCTATTATTTACCGACAATTCATACTCTCAACACATAACTAATCGAACGATATTTGTGTATAATTTATCACATCTTTAAAACCACAACGATCATAATAACATTGATTGTTTTCGCTCTAGGATTCAATTGTTCATAATATAATCTAATTGCGTTTGTTTGTATTGTAGTACACTTGAGATAATTTGAATGCCATTTATATACGCAAACATGTTTAGTTTTTGTGAGAATCTAATCAACACATTGTTTAATAATTATAACATGCTTCGCTCAAAAGATCATTCGCTCTGATGAACGCTTGCACGCAGATTATGAGATTACTTTTGTGTTAGCCGATCAATCAATCGGTGTAGATATGTTTGCTTGTTGTTTTCGATTTCATAGGTATTTTACGTAGGTAGGTATAATGCATATAAATATCATTACCCTAATACCCATGTAGATAGAGACTGACGGATTGTTGTGTTGACGCTGAAGAGACGGACTGAATTCATGCATGATTAAAGAATTCTCTGCCTACTTGCCTAGGTTTGAAACTGTAACCGTATGCTCTTTAGGTAACTACTAGTTTGCCTGTACAAATATACTGTTTAGTTCCATTTAACATCACTATGTTTTTTATTGGCAGAATGTGCAGGTACACATCTGTTTATCAGAATCACATCGTCGCTGAACCAAGCGATGAGCACGTTTTCGCCATTTGAGCCCTAACGAGACCTCATTACGATGTTTTAAAAGTTAACGTACGTGTATTTAGATATGGTGATAGTTTTAGTAATTTACATTGTCAGACGATTTGTTTTGTTAGTTTAAATAACTTATATGTAATCTTAACTAACGTGGACTGTCACAAAATTTTGTTTTAACATGCTGAGTCTAAGTTATCTTTTCAGTTTTTATTTCTTAAAGACGTACTCTCTACATTTCTTTAATTTTCACGTTTTGTGATTATTCCACGATGTTTTCGTAGGTTATCCGGCACCAATATACTGCTCTAAAGCCGTTTGGCGCCGAGCCGTGACAAATAAACCGTAATTAGATAGGTCACGATCCGCAGTACTGAGGGACAGTTGCTATCGACATTTGAGAAGGTTTTCAGTAAACTGTTTTCAGTGTTTTGATCATAGAGGTGATTAATAGGTGTTGAGTTATGTTATGACTATATTATTACACTAATATACCTATGACACCTATGTATAGTTTTGAAGTTATTGGATATCCTTCATTAACTTCACCTAAGTCGTACTGTTATTAAACATAGATGAAAAATAAATATGATGTTTTCCCACACACAATTTTTCTGTGCGCATTTCGTCGCTATGTATACTATTTTAAACTTTTAGATGTTTTGTTCCCGCCACTGAATTGGAAGCGAGTCTAACTTCTGCTTAAATCTGTAGAGTCCGTTTCTGTTTCCTATGATAAAGACTTGATGTGATAATTAATTCGTTACGTAAATACGCCAGGATGGTAATTTTATTTATTTTGCGGTAATAATGCGATTTAATGAATCGACGAGTGTGCCAATGTCCGCCCCGTGCCAGCTAGTTCGCGTAATTAACAGTTTTATGAGCTAGCTATATTTGTGTGTATACGTTTGTCAGTAAACTGCCGTTAAAATATTTGAAATAACATAAATAAATAATACCTACGTTTTAAATTATGAGCTCAATCAAATATATTTAGAACAATACTTCAACATAAATAAGAAAAACGTTTAACATTAAATTATGTATTGATATCTAACTGTTTTGCACCAACCCTTAAAATGTCTCTACTATTTTCCACCAAGGTATGATTAAGGCTATGGTTTATGTCGGACTCCTACCGCATCCAATTATGTTAAAGGGTTACCAAGAAGTTTTTATCTACTTTCCAAATTTCTTTTGCATATAGAAAAAAATCTAGGCAGGTATCGAAAGGTTTATACTGCCCAATAAGAACAGGTTTCTTTAGGAGATTATCGTGACAAGGCAGTCAGTTATTACTAGTTACAAAACACTAATATTGTGCTGTTCATTAAAACTAGTAAGGGTCCAAGAAATAGTTTCGACGTTGCACTGACGTACTACTAGACTTGATTAGTTTAACGTAGGTTATTAGAATTACAAAATTGCAGTAGGTACCTAAGGGAAGTTGTTACTTGAACATTTCCAGGGCATGTACAAAAGATTTACGATTCATTTAAAATAATCATCTATTTATTTAAAGGTAAGGTGAATTAATTAGCTGATTAAGAACACTTATAGTAGATAGGTGGTCATCTGTAGACTAGTATCTATTTTCTAATTCCACTAAAATAACACTAGAAAGATACTATTATATCACTAAATTACTGTTAGTCATACTAGGTAGTATCCAAAATATCTAAGAGAATGTTTCAGTGCCTTACATTTTTAAATATATATAAGTTGTCTTTAGTTATTATCTCAAGTTTATTGTATTTACGTTTGATAACAATAGTGTATGCGAATATGAATCAGTCGGAAAAGGTCTCACATACATGCTATCTAATTAACTCGTACGTTTATAGATACTTATGTAAACATGTTTATTATATATACATACGTATACGGTTATTCGCATTCTTAAAATATTTGAAGATTGATTAATTCTTTAATCTTGGAAGGAAAATTTTATTGCTGGAAATTTTATTTTACAGTCAGCACACGTTTTGTAAGTGCTGAATCCTACGCTGCTGAGTACTAGATCACTAAAAATTAATTTACGCAAATAAATAAAGATAATTTTAAAACAAAGTGGTCGTCAATGATTATTATTTACATCATTTTAGTTTTATACTTGACATTCCTATAAACTTTCTAGTTTCTACTACCACCTGATGGATACACCTTTTATTCCGTGCATTATTTTAATATTTTAGTTTTCTTCTCCTTATCGTATGGTTGATGAACAACCTGGTGGCAGATCTTAAACCGCCTGTAGGCCTGAGTTTAGTTTTGTTTTTTTTTGGTTCAATATTTCGGAACTTTTATCTGCACTAGGAATATAAAATGTACTATTATGTAAGTTTGGACCTCGAAGCTTATAATAAAGCGTCTGGTATAAATTACGATGTAATTTGACATTGTAAATAAGTAGCTTGGATAATAGCTATGAAACATCAAAAGAGAGCTGCCATAGTAAATATCATATTACTAAACTCTTATCGTTCAATCTCATATTTCCGTCTTTACCGCGTATACTCAGTTTCCGGTCGTTATAATTTATGATAGTGACGTCACTGTACGTAAATATATGACGTCAGATCTACAAACAAATCATCCGTTGGTAAATGTTTGTCACATTAAAGAAAAAGTATAGAAGGTGCATTAACATATGTTTGTTTAGGAACTCTCTCTTGACATACAACTCGCACTATCTTAGCTGGGACTTGTCAAATTTCGCGAATTATAATCAAGGCAAGACGTTCACCATACTCTCACGTATTTGATCAACTAGCCCGTGAAAACCTTAAAAGGACACTGACAAGTTCGATTTGGCATTTCTTCAAGAGAAAAAAAGTGATTTGATTGTTGATAAATATAAATGTACACATCAAAATATGATGTTAATTATTTGAAATAAACAACCTGCAGTGAGAAAACGTGGTGATCATTTACCCGTTTCTCTTCTGTAATCCTTTAATCTGAAAATTAACTTTTCCCATCACACTCTTATAAGCATAGAATAAAATTGTTTAAGTGTCTTCGTATTTTTCTGGTACATTGTCTTCTTTAGCTGCCATGATTTGAGGAGCTTCTGTAACTTTTATTCAGTGGCAAAACATCGATTTTATTGTCGTCTTTTACTATCGCTTTGTTTACGCTCTACATATGGACTGGAGAGTAAACCCTACTGATCTGTAAAGGTGCGTCATTTATAAGCACGCTGTCAACCTGTGTCTTGTCTTTTATGGCTATTCTATGTAACGTTTATGATAGAACTGCTTTGTATCGACTGACCGCTTATTTATGACCATTGAAAATGAATTGCGACCAGGGCCGGATTATCCAATAGGCAGAGTAGGCAACTGCCTTGGGGCCCCACACCGCGCTTAGAGAAATATTTTTTTGGTACAAGAGAAGACATAAAAACAAAAAAAAGGGCCCCGAGACGTTAATGGACTACGGGTCCGACATGGTTAATCCGGCCCTGGTCGCGATTCATATATTAAAAGCTTTAAAAGCAGTCCTTACTTACCTGACGACTGTTTATATTGTCTTTATATGCATTATGCATTTAATTAGCTGTAGGTATATACAGTTTTAAAACTTTATATTTATTTACTTCCTTATCTTAAATTTAAAAAGTTACATTACAGACGCGGTCAACAATTTTGCATCTGTCATGTTCCTTATTTGGTTATCCAATAACATCTATAAATACCTAGTTTGAAAACAGTCGGAGATCTATAGGTCCACGTGGATTCAGATATATTAGAAACGTTAAATATATCGGCAACGTGCAAGACATAAAACTTAGCTAAAGAACAGGGTTATTGTACTGGAGAAGCGATGCACACATTCGCAGCGTGCGCACCTTGACGTCACCAACCCGACATTACTGTAGGGAATTTCTCACGATCATTAGCAACTGCATTCTAATGCTTGTCTTGTGAAGGGCTCACAGCTTACGGTTACCAGACCTTCTATTTTGAAGTCTTTCCTGAAATTTATCTATTACCTACATTGTAGTAAGTAACTCTTCGCGCGTGTTTTGACAGATGTTCAAAATTTGCAATTGTCTGCTGTATTCGGACAACTGTGATGCGTGCATAAAGCAGTGTCATATTTTTTGTGGTTTTATGCATTTTATTAGAAAGTGTTTGCACCTAACACCTCAATCAAGCCACAAATACAGGCAACGAAATATCCCCTGTTCCCGAAAGGGTTGAGAAACGATGGATTAATTAAACAGCAGTAAATACAGCTAACGACTAGCTTTCTCTGTCTAGTTGGCTCATACCGTATCTACTCTTATAAGGGAATGTCTCATGCTGCTATAAAAACAAAGGCCAATCAACAAGTACGGTAAACGTAAAGGGGTGGATTGTTTAGGGTGTACTGTGTACCCCACGTGCTGAGGTATTTCTTCACATTTTAATCCTTCGAATACAATTTTAATGAAATTCAACATTGATTGTTGTTCAAGTAATTATGTTTGCTTTACCAAATTCCTAACTTTATATGTGTCTTTCTATTAGGATAATTAAAGTGCAATAAATAATTTCCACTAGTGACAAGCTGATCGTTCGGCGCACCTCGGACACTCAGTCAGCTATGCTATCACCTACTGACTGGCTATAACATTTTTCCTTTCATTAACAATAGATATTGTTGTAAAGATAATGTCAAGATAAAAGAAGATATACTCACGGAATATTTTTTAACCACCTATCTCAATTCACAGAAAAGGTTTTGAATATAATGCAATATACATATTATCTTTGTAAGTGATGTTTGCGTGTAAAATGAAAAATCTAAACATGGAATTTATGCAAACTATGGAATGACAAGTGTTGAATTAAACGTGATGTATCATATATGAACACATATTGTTTTGGTTTAAGTAAAATCATAAACCATACTGAGAAAAAATACGTAATAAGTTTACACATTCATCTCTTTAATAAGTGATTGTATCCTTCACGTAGAAATATAAAATTCTTTCTATTCCATACTATACTAGATAATCTAGGAGATCATGTGTTGCTGTGTCCCTAGCTGATAAATAATCCGCGCAGGTCAAACCTCACTTACAGCCACGAAGTCCTAGCTTGACCTTTGGCGCACTATGGCCCTGGCCTGTCTTTGCTTGTCGTTTACTTTTGATGCTTTTATTTACGGCTGAGTAGAAAGAGCGTAAATCAGTTTATGAAGATTGAGAAATAAAGAAGAACGACTGGAGGCTAAGACTTACATATTATATGTATGTATATACCTACTACTCTGTGTAAAAAGTATCGGGAATATGTCAATAAAAAGACCCGCGTAAAAGAGGTCGTTCTAATTTTTTACTGCATGTTGGTAGCACTGTACTTATTTAGCGCGCAAAGTTTGAGCAGGATCTGTCATTTAATTTGTTTTAAACTACACTTTTTGTTGGTCATAGTTTTGAGTTCTCGGCGATTTTTACAATGGAAAATATTGTTGAACAAAGAGTGTGCCTTAAATTTTGTGTTTCGAATGATATTTCATGTGGTGAATCACTAAAAATGTTGCGAAATACCTACGGCGAATCGTATATATCGAAAACAAGGGCTTATGAATGGTATAAGGCTTTTAAAGAAGGCCGAGAAGTAGTAGTAGACTTGCCTCGTTCTGGTAGACCTTCAACCGCTACGACCAAAGAAAACATCGACAGAATCAAGAAGCTAGTGCTCGAAAATCGACGTATGAGTCTGAGAGAGTTGGCTAGTGAGGTGAACATATCTTTTAAGTCCGTCCACAACATTCTCATTGACATTTTAGGCATGAAACGCGTCGCCGCTCGACTAGTTCCAAAAGAGCTCAATTTTGTTCAAAAAGCGCAGCGAAAGCATGTCGCTTAAGACATGGTTTCCCGAGCTTCTACGGATCCGACCTTTATGAAACGTATAATAACTGGCGACGAGACATGGGTTTATGAGTACGACATGCAAACAAGCCAACAGTCTTCAGAATGGCGTCTCGAAAATGAGCCGAAACCCAAAAAACCGCGGCAAAGTCGCTCCAAAATCAAGGTGATGCTGACAGTTTTTTTTTGACTACCGTGGTGTGGTTCACTCCGAATTCCTTCCAGAGGGAGAAACAGTGAATAAAGAATATTATTTAGGCGTCATGAAGCGTTTGCGTGAGAGTATCCGCCGAAAACGTCCAGATTTGTGGCAACACAACTCATGGATGCTGCACCATGATAATGCACCATCACACACAGCCATTATAGTGAAAGAGTTTTTAGCGAAAAATTCAACAAAAGTTCTCGACCAAGCACCGTATTCACCTGATATGGCTCCGTCTGATTTATATTTCCCAAGTTAAAATTACCACTTCGAGGAAAAGGTTTTGAGTCGATAGAAGCCATAAAAGAAAACTCGCTGAATGAGCTAAAGGCCATACCGCAAATAGCCTATGAAAAATGTATGGAAGACTGGGTGAAGCGTTGGAGATGTTGTATTGCAAGCGATGGGGCCTACTTTGAAGGCGATAAAATAAAAGATGAATAATTTGTATTTTTAGTTTTATTGACAAATTCCCGATATTTAGTACACAGAATGTATATATAGTCTTAGTCACTTTAAAATCTTAATATGATTTCAGTGAAACATTCAGCCTATTTAAAATAGCCTTAACGATTCAAAAACTGAAAGTTTAGTTAATTATTTCGATTCGATTTAACATTATTATGACGTTATACGGAAACCGCTAATAGGTGCCGAAATACGCTTCACAACAACTTACGCGTTTCTCTATTTTAATTAATACAATTGACGCTAATGATTCATGAATGATTACTCAATCTAATCATATTTTACCAAACCCTTGGACACAGTGTCGGGTAGTCACGACAAAACAACTCCATATAATAGGTTGGTATATGAATCTAAAGCAAATTATCGACTACATTCTATATCCATACTTGTCACTCGGAACGACCTGTTTGAAAATTCCTAAATTAGTAGCGTAAGACCGTCTTTGGAAAAAGTAATGATGTTTTTAAGGTTTATCAGTACAAAAGGCGATGAACTACTAATACATAATACTAATACATATATAGTACATACTCGACATTGTGCTAATATGCTAAATAGGTGACAATTGATAGTGTCGCGAGCATTTAACAGTTATATTCGAGCTGATTAAGTATGTGACACGTTAATTTGTTGTTCCATTTTATGTGGCTAAACTACTGATCGTCTCGTTTACAGCATATTTGAGACGTAATTCTAGATGACATAATCAATACGTTGCCTACTGCCAATCATATTGGTTATTCCAACCTCCTCTTATAGGATTAATATTATCTTTAGAGAAATGTGAGTTTGCGTAACCTCACACCTCAGCTCTATCCATAAAAATACGAAATTACAATGATGAAATACAATTTAACTAATTGCCGTAGTTAGCAATGGACCGATGGAATCTCCGAAAGTACCCTTGTAGAGGTGTACCTACTGCTTTACACATTTCGCACAGGCATAAGTCCCATGTAACCTTTACTCAGTTACATCACTCATACTTACATCATGATGATATTAACTTAATAATTTTGATTAAAATAGTGCTTACTCCATAACCTTGTGTCAACCCTACGCGTTCATTACACTCTCATGGTCGTCATATGATAATTATGGTAGGATTTTTTGCCATAGTCAACAATTCATTGCTTAGTAACTTCTAAACTGCAGTCATGCGTTATAGAGAATGAACTACTGTTGAAGTATGAATTGTTGGCACTTGTTTTGCATTATGTAAATTATACAAATATTTGCTAAAGCGTGCAGCATCTCGTGCACAGAATATTTTGTGACGAGTATGCAAACTTCTATGAAATGGAAAGTACATACTTGTCACTAATGGAACGCCAGCCACAGATTATCTACATGCAGACGTGTAATGTTATGTATAAGATGGCGATATAAATGATTAATAATGACTGAGGAGGCGTAATAGCGCGAAGAACAAAACACTGCTGTGCAGCAACTGTAGAGACAAGACACTCTTTGACATTCATTTCATATCAGATTCATGTACTTTGAATATAACATTATTTTATTTGCGATACGATTTAAACCATTTATTTTGCCACACACAGTAAACACATAACATTACACATAATATAGGTTCATAATATGACATGTGTGGCAAGGGATCCAGCTCAGTATTTGCTGTGCGAAGGGCACAGCACTGATTTTCAGCTGGTCCCTGCCATTAAAAAAAGCAATTTACCCTATATCCAATAACTACAACAGTTCGGAAGTGGAACTCAATAAACAGAGTGCAATGAAGCTAGACCACGTTTCCAACCTTGCGACTTTCTGGCATTGCACCAAAAGCAAAACAATTAGGCGCCACGGTTCGACGAGTACCTATAGGCTTTTTTGGCGAACTTTTTATTATATACCGACCTAGATACATCTAATTGAAACTGTTATTCGACCCTACTACAAATGTGTATCCTAATGTCTATTCCTTAAGTGTTTTGAGAACAAAACCAAATAATATAACAGATAATCACGTCTGTTTTTCCCTTAGATAGTAAATATACTATACTTACACCTAGTAAGTATAGTATATTTTGCGAGTTATGGTATAGATCCCAATGTAATAGGGCAAGCCTATTGTCATAAACATCCATTGTGCTGCTACTAAGAATTACCCAATGAAAAATCCCAATTACACTTAGCCCGACTCAGTTTCGATCCCAGGACCTCATGCTACACCACACGAGACCAACGAGGCAGACAAACCAAGAGTCGCAATATTAATTAGTTTGGATGCGACGTGTTTTTGCAGTGCGCTGCGCTCAGTCATGCGTCTAGGCGCTCAGAGTGCAGAATGTGCACTTTCCTTCTGCAAAACGTTTCTTATCAACTTTCAACGTGGAGCTAGATGCTTGGCGTGCTTCACTGATGTACGCTCTGTTGCCCTGCGATAGACGTGACCTTTTACATTAAGCTTATTATAGCTACTGAATTTCTTAGATTGCCTTAGCTCTTGTTTTTCCCGTACACCTCACATATTATGCACATAATCAATATTTACTATCAAATGTAAGGATTTTTGTTGATCGTTGACCGTTCTACCTGCTATTTAGCGCCTTTGATTGTCTATACTTTACATTTAAATCAGTATTTTTTGCTCGCACAGAACTAAAACCTGCTTTGGTGTAAAATAAATAAAAACAAACATTTTGGGGTGCTGGTTATCTACTGTTCCTTAAGATTATCTTCTGACTGTAATGAGAAAAACTAGCATATTCCAGCAACACCAATAATCCGTCGCAAAAACAACAGTACTGCTAAATCAAGGTTATCCAAACAAAAAATTACAAGCATTTTTAGTTTATAAGCCGTAAAATTGATTCAGTTGTTGAAGGTGATCGGTCAGCCACCCGCCTTGATTAATGAACTGTGCGGTGTCAAACTGATGTGGTACACAGGGTACACTTTACTTTGATCAGTGGATGTTCAGATGTCTTGCTGGCCTTCTGAAACAGTAAACATGAGATTTATCACTTCTCCCTTTAATTCAATACCTTTGAAACATTAACGCCAGTTAATTGTTTCAACTGATTTAGAAAATTACTAAAAGTCGCTTGTTTAATTCGAGTCTGCTGTTTTGTTGAGATTACTCATTTCTTTTTCGTAGGTAATTAATATTACCAGTAATAATCAGGGTATCAAAGCTACTTTCCCGACTATCACTGAACTTTTCTAAGATTTTTTTACCTACGTAATAATTATATATGTAGCTAGCCCTAGTTAAATCATCATCATCATCAACCGAAATACGTCCACTGTTGAACAAAGGCCTCCCCCTTTTAGAAGGGGGGGGGGTTGCCATAATCCCCACGCTGGCAAGCGGTTTGGGGATCGCAGTGCTGGTGGTGGAGTTACAGAAGACGCTGCTGCCCATCTTCTGGATTTTCCCTTAGTCGCCTCTTACGACACCCACGGGCGGAAAGGGGGTGGTCAATTCTAGGCCGGGTACCACACGGCACACTAGTTAAATCATTAATTGATAATTATCTAGAAGATATTATCATATGGCAGACGAAGAATATAATTACTCAAACACTAATTTAAGATAATCTGTCAGGTGATAGTACCTAATTTACTAGCGTTTTAACGGAAGGACCAATGAAATGATGAATAATATGAGTAAAAAGACCCATATGTTACCAACGCAACATTCGATCTTCATTCTATGGACTTCAAGGGTCATTACCGGCACATGATATTTATTGGATTATCATACTACATTAGACGACACTTGGAAGTAGGAAGGCCCTTCGTAATTACCGGGGATAGAAAGAGATGAGCGGAATTCAGATGAGCTATTCAGCTAAGTTTTTTTTCAATTTAAACTTCGCCTAGGATTTTAATCTGTAACGTGGCTGCGTTTGACAAACTTGAAATATCACATTCACAAACACCAGGTGATGTTCTTCACGAGCGCGTATAAGATAATAAACTACTTCTTTTTACTTACATAATATGTATGACAGTTAGGTATTTGGTTCCCATATCTCCAGAATTGACATATTTAGCAACATATCACGGCCTAAATCGTCTGTAATAGACGTAAACAGAGGTATGTGGTTCGTACAAATTACGTGTTAGCGTGTGATTGTATAATGTCTCTTATAATGACATTATTAATTTAATTAAAAAGGTGCTGTAGACCATGAACCCGTTATTGCACCATATTACTTGTATGTATGTATGTACGCTGAATGTCGTTCGTATGGAAACTTGAATGAACGCCTCAAGGGGATTCCTGGGTGATGTCTTTATTACTTTCTCTTTAAAGTAATATTGGTTATACCTGTCACAATTTTAGTATTATTTTGGACTACCGGACCTTGCAATAATTATTTTTCCCGTTTGGCAGACATTAAGTATAATTATATGCTGCTTTTGTTACTAAAAGCATCAACAATTATCATCAGCTATTATAATTCTAGATTTCGGCTGCTAGTTATTTCATGTGCTATCATTTCCAATGGTAGATTTGTTTTGATGAGTTTGGCATGATCATCGTCTGGAAGGCACTTAAGTTCTCGCGGCTCATTGCGAATAAATGACGGTGTTCGTATATCGACTGCAAATGGTTTCTATTATTCAATAATAACTGGATTTACCCGGTTTACTTCAATCAAAACACATAAATCAGTTCATATGATTCTATTACGGAAGACTGCATTAATACAATTATATTTTAACGACGTCTTTACCGTTACTCAAAACTCTTTAAAAATAATCACAATAATAATGGCGTGTGAACAATACTAAGTATTTCACAGGGAAGTGGATTTTCCGTGAGAAAACGTGGCATTATGGGTTGTGTGATCGCACGGCACTTTATGTGCCTTCCTCGATAATTAAGTGAAAGGAGTTTGTGCATGAGTTATTGTCTTTGGTTGAACAAATAGCGGTAATCACGTTATCTTGTAGATAGCGCGGTCTTGTCGCGGTTTTTCTCTTTTAATTAGAGATCTCATCAGTATGATATATGGTGAGCCGATGTCGAGAATTCTTGGGTGATAAATGGCGGTCGCTAAAAGCCTGTCATTATGATTTAAATCTGCTATAGGCATTACAAATGAATCCTAAACTGAAAATATAATCTATTTCTAAAAACGTAATGGATGCATTTAAAAAAGTGGATCGTAAAATGAATTGGTAAGTAAACGAAGAACTTGCAAAGCATTCCACACAATTTATTTGCGGCTACCATTAAGAAAATGTTCACCTTTATGACCCATTTAGTTACGGACACCTTGAACGAATTGATCAAAGATCGGCTTTGATATTTAAGAAAACAACAACAAGAAAGATACCAAGAATTTAGTGTGCCAATTATTCAGTTAGTTTTGGCCATGAAAAAGGCCTTGGGTAGGCACAAAAATATTTACGGGGCGCACAGAAAAACACAGAACCATCATCATTTATTCATTAAAATGAATATTTCGTAGATACTGAAATACTCTGCTGTTATGACGATACAGTGCATAACTATAGTTACATTACAACGTACCTTGAAGAACAATGTGCTTATGTTTTGACTCAATTGAATAATCTTTGAAGTGTGACGACTATTAGAACTATCAATCATGACAGAGATCGAATCTGTGTAACTAATAATAAAACGTACCTATTATGTCACAAATATGACTAACAAACAGAACCTAACTACAATTATTCTTCTCAACAAACCGCGTTCATGAATTCGTTATACTAGCGTAGTGATAATACTTGATTTTGATACGTGATAGAAGGTAATGTTATTGGCAGACATATGTATACTACTGGCAACTGAATGATTAAGATTCAAAAAGGTGAGACAATTCTTAAAAAATGTACACAGCTTAGGTACAGTAAAAAATGTCACATGGACTGACTGTATAGTGAGCGTGTGACGATCATTTGAGTATCGTCATTCGTAAGGTTCTTTATTGCACGTGGCGCTACATTGGCTGTCTCTTACGTGGAGATTATAACAACGAGAGAAAGACGCGAAATAGTTATATAAAACTAACCCTACGCGTATCAATACCGATCCATAGTTACATATGTAAATACGAAATGCGTTGTTTTGGTTTAATTTTAACTGCTCCTGCACTGTTAATGAGTGTCTTTAGTAGATAGCCTATAGGTAAATCGCCTGCCTATCTAACAAGGGAATCTGTACCTCAGATAATTAGACTAATCAAGTTGTAATGAAACGAACACTGTTACTGTCTCTCTCTGTTCGGAGATCGCAGTGAAGCTGTGTTTTAATATAAGATAGTGATGTATAAACACGCGCGTAGCGGTGTTGTTATTAGCATATGACTATTATGAAGTTGAATCTTGAATAGTCATAAAACACAAGGACTGTGATAATGTGAACTCCATTATGTCAGGCAAGTTAGCTACTTTTCCTCATTCTTAATAGTTAAACAAAACATTTTTAAGATCTTCCTCTTTTATGAGTCAACCAGGTTTTAATATTACAAAGTGGATTCAACAAATGGGTCGTTGATAAAAATTGCCTAAACATAGTTCACCAGAATTTTCGTCCAAGTCAATACTTGGACGAAAATATAAGACAATGAGACGAAATGCAAAAACTAAAAGTAGTAATTCGCTACTGCAAATTGTTTTACTGCAGGACATATGTAACTCCTGAAATAGAGAAGATACGAGCCTTAGATTAGGCAACCTAAGCTCAAAGGTACAGGTATTGTACATGTACACGGCGTCTGAATTCTGAAAGATTTTAATATTATGAGGTAGACATATCACTGAAAAAAATTGATTTTACACTAAGTCAGAATTAAGATTAACTTAGAAAGTAAATATACTATTGAACATATTAATCCTTGCCAGATCTAGAATTTGTAACCTTGACATTGTGCTCTACTTAGAAATACAATCAAGTTGTGTTTCGTTGATAACCGATCAAGACAACACGTGTTTCTTGACGTAAACGTTTAAGTTCGCGTTTCCCACACAATAGATAACTAGGACACAAAGATAATAGATACGTCTCATGTAATTGACGTACATAGTTTTAATTTCAGCGTTTTTATAGACTTACTATTAATAGATTTATTAACTGTACAATCGTTGTACGGATAACACCAAATAACATAATAGTATTAATGAACACACTTTACAAGATGAATACACGTAATACTAAATAAACTACGTACGGTTTGACGTCGTTTAAATGTTTCATTACATATTGTGTTCTTGAATTGTACCTATTAGTAATTAATAACTCGTGTTTTTTCCTTCACCTTGCTGTCATGATGATTTAAGTACTTGAAGAATATGACAGGTATCTAAGATCTTTATGCTAGAGTTCTGACTTTTTGGGAGAAGAAGTTATAAAACTTATAAAGCTACCTAGCAACTACGTGTTACGACTGTGTGTAATGTGTGTCAATCATATAAGATAGGTGAAAAATTGTGGAAATAATTAGTAAGAGTTATGTAGAAATGAATAAGGGGAAACAAAAGCAGATTAAACCTGTAAAAAACTGAAAACGCTAAATATTCCATTTAAAGGTTTGAAGCCTACGTTGAGGAAATATTTTTAAATGCTACCCACCATTCGTTTATTTGTTAACATTATCTTTAAGACAATGCTAAGTGCAATATGTAAACAAAGTGCTTTGTTAAAGTATGTCTTAGTCAACAGTTTATTCGTTTAGTGAAGTCACATACATTACGCGCAAGTACGCTATAAAAGATTCGATCTAGCAAGCAATTCTGCACCCATCGCACTATACGAATTAATACAGAAATACCACTCCTGTAAATCAGTGTCCATAAACTTTAAAAACCTGCAAATTTTTCCCTTACGTGATCTCATGATCTGTTCCAGTGACTCTTATACAATGATCGTTGGAAGAAATAATGATAGCTATAGGTCTTGAAGTCAATAAACAAGACTGTTCTATATATAATAATAAGTTTTTTTTGATTAATTTATTTAAATTCTCGGTAGCAGGAATGCCATATTGAATTCGAAACCTATTTTACTTTACCTGTTTACATACTTTGCATTCTTAAGACTTGATATTACGTTCAAAAACACAAATTGCCGATGTAGGCAAAACGGCGGCCAAACTTAAATAGAACTGGGCTGGACACGTCTATTGCATGTCGGACGAGCTACGGGCGAAAGCAGTGGGTCCCAAACAGCAGCAAACGACTTCGCGGTAGAACGAGAAAAAGATAGTGTGACGGTTGGCGTCAAGCAGCTGTAGACAGGGAGTAGTGAAAGAAGGGAACGGAGGCCTTGTGCCCTGCAGTGGGACAGTACGAGCTGATAATAATAATTTGTTAACGACAGTGATCCTTCTGCACCGTATTTGTCATGTGTCACTGTTTTGGGTGCCCGCTCCCCTCTGGTACCTAAGTACACCCAAGTACAGCTCATTGGACCGGCCGGGCCTTCCTCAAACGTTATTACTCTGTGTGTTTATTGACCAATGTCTGCCTGTAATGAGACCTTCGTCATACTTATGATATTTTTAGGACTGTTTTAGTAAGCTGACAAGGATATTTATTGTGTTTGATAGCTTCTTTGTTAAGACATGATCTAATTGTGATATGGATAAGTTATTCCGTGGTGTTGACATTGGCCAGTCAACAAGGATGGTGGACCGCTCTGGATGCGCCTGACGTAGCTAGGTACTAATACTTATGAGTAATTTTCAAGTGTCCAGCTTAGCAATATAATAATTTACTCGTATACTAACTTAATCACTTAGTCTTGGAGTGAGAAGACTGCAATAATATATTATACCGATTTGGCAATCTATTTGCTTCAATTATATCGGAGACTTTGTATGTCTGCGGTATGACACCTTTTTACAGGTATTCAATCAAATGTCGTCTAGTTTATGTTAGCACGGACGTGTGAAGACTGGAGACTTATATGGATAGGTGTGATGACGATGAAAATTTGGTTATCGGCGTTCGGCGAGTCACGATTGGACTCGTATCTTACAATTGCGAAGGTTTTTTTTTCGAACAATTTAATAATATTTTTTATAACGACTGCTTTTTTCGTCTAGTGGTCACTAAGCGTCATGCAAAATGCTACTGACATGAATGAATGATGGCAAGACTCCAAACTGTGTTATCAAACTTTGTAGTGTAATATAGTTTGGTTCTATAAATAAACTTTACTCGCATTCAAAGGAGACAACTTCATAAAACTGAATAAAAAAGTACTTATCCTAATCCTACGTCCTACACCTGTCTCCATAACATGAACTCTTAAAGCTGCCCCCTTAGACAAGGGGCAAAACGATTGACGAATAGAAATAGAATAGAATGATAAATGTACATACCATCCCCATACATTTATCATTCTATTCCATTTCCATTCGTCAAGCGTTTTACTTACCAACTTAAAAAGTACGTTCCACGACGAAAAATGTTCTGCTCTGCTATCATCTTAATTCGTGAAGTTTTTAAAACGTGATTAATTTCCAATCATTTAAACTTTCCCATGTATAATGTTATTAGAATGATGTATTTCTAGCAGGGTTTTTCGTAACATCCTGTATGTGTACGTGCCTAGCAGCATATTGCACATTACTTTACGCACGTAAATATAACTATTATTGTCCGCTAATTCTATATTTATCTTATGTTATCTAATATAATCTTGTATGTTGATATACATAGCATGCGTTCATGTTGCACGTATTGTCAACATCCAGATGCCTTGTAAGTACGAAATCTAAATGATGTTCCCTCCTTACTCTAATACAAAATACTTGCATCCCACGAGAAATTTCTTCGGTATTGTGGTGGCGGGCAAACATTCAAAATAAATTGCATATGATTGGGGATAAGTGTCTGCGGATCACTCACATACTATTCTCGTGCTGGGATTAAAGTTATCTACCACCACACGGTACCACAGCAGGCTTAATTACATTGCCACTGCGCTAATCTGATTTTCAAGTATAACATTAGAATCGTAACATTTATACCCTGAATAAGACTTCAGCAAATACTTTTAACTTTGAAACAGTGTTATGCGATAGTGATGTCATGTTGCAGGTAAACTGTGTCTCTGACAACTGACTCACGGTTAACTAAGATAAAGCACGTGAAGATCCGTTATCATTGCATATTACTCAGAAAAAAGTATTGTTTATGCTGAAAGCAAAAGTGATCAATCGATTTGCGAGGAAAAATTAAAAAGACGGATTTTAGACACAGTGATCTATTTCTTTATTTAGAAATAAAATACATATATTATAGAACAAAAAAGCTCTATGATTACAATAGTTGATTTACTTAACATCTTTAAATGTTGTTTTTTCAAGTTCTCTCATTTTAATAGCATAGTCTCAATCTTTGTCTCTCAAACGAGTTGTAGGTCCTCGAATATTTGTTTTTTTTTGGTTCAAGACACTTTTTAGGGTCCCATGACACGACTCAGTTCTATTTATTTAATTTACAGTCATTAAGGTAAACATTATTATGAGGTAAAACACGTTGTTACTATGGTAGATAAGAAAGAATAATGGGTAATTTCACTAATAAAACAGCCGCAACAGTTTTTTGTATAAAACACTGCGCTAGGTCCTACTACATTGCACATATTATATAGCTATTTTATGCTAGATGTTAAGGTACTCTACCTACACGGGCGGCTAAATTTAAAATAGCCAGGCGCCAATGGTTTGTATATTTTGACCGGATACCTTTATAATACCGCTTCTTTTAAAACATGACATGTGAACGAAAACATTTTAGCAATTGTATTGTTCATTCAGTTGTTTGATAATGGATGTTACTTCATAATGTCAACAAATACAGAACAAAGACACTGCTACCGGCAGATACAGTCTACAAAAAGTCGCCCTTGACACAGTTCTTCTATTCCAGTGTAGAAGATTATTTGTTTATCAAAAGCTTAGTTGTGTTTAGAAACTAAATACATTGTCGTATTCTCTGTCAAACAATGTTGATATTGATACTGTCGACTGTCTTATGAAAAACAAAAGACATGCAGGAAATTAATTTTGTTAAAACGTACAAAAAAATTAAGTTATCGTAGTGATTGGACTTCGACAAAAGCAAGTAAGATTTTCGACATTATGTATTTTGAAAACCAGGACCTTACATAAGTTACTAGTTATTATTAGAGTTTAAGGTATATACTAAGTGGTACATAATTGCACTTTTCTTATTTATGTAAACTGTGAAATACTTTTTGTAAAACGTAGATTAGTCTTGACCTTTAACTATATATTACAATACCATTTTTCTTTAATCACTGGCCTAATGAAAAGTTATGACGTAAGACATTTCTTAGTATTCATTGTTACTGATCACGCAAGTAGATTTAATAGCTTCAGTTGCCAGGCCAGTGAAAACTAGACGTACAATTTTTAATTTTATAACCAAGCAGTTAGGTTGATATTTCGGTAAAAGATTTTAATTAAATTATGATCTTCTAAACTGCGGAAAAGGAGGTGTTAATAGGTGCAATTGTTAAATGTTATTTTATAACGAGCAGGATTAAAGAATGCTATTAGGTACTTAAATCTAAACTAGAGGTATAACTTTTTTTTGGACGAGACGGACTTTTATTAAACACTTTGGAGATTTTAGAAGAAGAAACATAGGGCATATTGTTTATTATTAATTATATAATTCTCATTACTAGCCAGTCTCTTCATTAACTTAGTATTCAAGACTGGTTAAGTTAACTTACTGTTGTAACTTTTTGTGTGCTTCTGGCATACTATTCTTTGTGTCTCCCACTTGCTATGGAGGAAAGTGGGAACTAAATTAATATTTCTACTCCTCCTATATATTCTTTTATGAATAATTTCGTTGCGGGTTCCAAGACAGTCGAGTCATTTCTCTGGGACGCCTCGAGCTTCATTGCCGCGATGGTTCTTAATGGTTATCATTGTAGATCCTGGCTTACAGGAGTTGCAATGATGGGCATGAGAGGTGGGATTGTTCCGTAAAAAAAAACTGTTGTAATTGGCGCTTAACAGTATCTAGTTTGTATTACAAATTTCAGGCGCAATCTTTGCATTACAACATTTAATGCAAATACTTTTATTAGTTTAGTTATCTACTACTCCGTGGGATTCTATGACGTAATTGAAGTGTAGGTTTGCGTTTACATGTAATTTTGCTGGATAGGATCTATAGTGTATATAGATAATACCGATTATACAGAATTACAATTTTGATCTAAGTAAGAGTAAATAGATTAGAACATATTTTTTTAAACCTCCATCTTTGATGCTACCAAACTCATGATTAGCACAGAAAGCACCATTTAAGTAATCGAAATAAGGTGCTCTCGTGACCAGAACAAGATAATGTAATGACAAATGACCCTCAGTAACAATCACTACTTACAAAAGTTAAGGCCCCAATTAAATCATGATCCCTTGACATATGCACCGTTATACAAAAAGGTTAAGCATTCGCATTAATGACGCTCTTTAATCTTTCCAGACGACGCCGCTGAACAACTTCAAGACAACAACAAGCAACTTTGAACTTTATTCCATATAGAATGGAGTATTAGTTAGGTACACTGTAAGATGTGGTGTCTCGAAGCACACGATATCATTTACGTTCGAATAACTTAAAGCAACAAAGGTGAGAGAGTTTTTGGTTAATTTATTTCGAATTAAACTAATTATGAGTGTGGTGGTGGCCCAGAGGTTACGGACCAAATGTATATGCTCAAAGGTCAACTACAGGTATAACCCCCTTTGATGGGAAATGTGATTTTGTCCTCTTTAACTGTCTTCATTGTCAAAAGTTCTTTCATATCTTAGAAGTGTAGGTACCCGATAAACGGCAAAAGGCTCGCCTTTTATATGGAACTTTTGTATCTGTATCAGAATTTAAATTTATTATAGTATAGGTACATATTTTTTCTACTGACGACCAGATTCGCGCAGTGGCTTACTAAGCGATTGGACTGCTGACCTAGAGGTTCGATTCCCGCAGGAGACAAAAAATTGTGTGAACCGCAGATGTTTGTCTAAAGTCTGGGTGTTTGTGTATAGGATATTTCATGTTTGGAACCAGAGATACAGGAGAAATTCCAAGTGTGGGGCAAAGTTTTATTCATAACGACAAACGACTTTAAGGTATACACGTGTGATGATATTCAATGATATCATTGTTGACACAGAAAACGATTAAAATTATCAGCCAATAATATCGAAATTATGTCAGATTATCCCTATCAACTAGTAATCTAACCATTTTCCAAAATCACGCTTCAGATAACTGTAGTGCAACTTAAATAGACTGAGTCATTAATTTTGATGACCATTATAGGCTCAAGATAAACATGACAGTGCTATAGTACCACTTTCAGGATTAATTAATGTTTGGAATCCCATAAAATATTGTGTATTTTTATGAGCTATTAGTAGGCCTTACGAATTACGATACCTAGTAAACACGAGGTACCCCTTCCGAATATAATTATGTAGGTACATAATTCCAGAGGGAACGAAAAAAATCTGATCACTTTTTTATAATGAGTAGAATGAAGGCTGAAGGTGTCTATATTTTATTTAGGTAAGCTACGTAAGCCTGGCAGTAAGGAACTGACCAGTCCCGTCCAGACGGCGCCATTCACGAGGATAACGCCAGAACCGCAAAGCTCACTCATTGTGTAGGGAATCCTGCGGAAAACATTTATAGACCCAGCAATAAATAACAGAAACAATTGTGTATTAATGTAACAAGGATATTTGAGCTGTATTTAATAATTATAAATTGTGTGCGTGAGACAGTGCTACATGGGAAATACTGCAGCTGCGATTCATACAATCAGTGTAGTGGCGGATGTCGGTTTCAATACACTAGTAAGTGTAATGCGATTGTAGATTGATGCGAAAATATATATTTTAGCTGTCAAGTAATACACTGAAACAAATGACAGGCGTATCGTGGGTTGCGGTTGCGATGCTAGTTAGATATCTTTACGAACATTACAACCAAACGATTCTACAAATGTTATAATATAAAAGTTTGGATGTATGTATATTGGATGTTAATTAATCCATCACTCCTTAAAGGATTTGTATGATTTTTTTAGCACCCAGATAGTTTTTTTTTCTTAAAAAAAGACGTCGCCCAACACTAGGAATTTCTCCTGTATCGTGGGTGCGTTTCACAAACATGATATATCACACACACAAACACCCAGACTCGGGACAAACATCTGTGGATCGCACAAATATTTGTCCCGTGCGGAAATCGAACCCGCAACCCCTAGCGCAGCAGTCCAATCGCTTAGCCACTGCGCCATTCAGGTCGTCAAAAAGTCGATCACGATATGGACATATAATATTACGGTATTTCATATTATGATATACATATCACTACATAGTATAAAACAAAGTCGCTTTCTCTGTCCCTATATCCCTATGTATGCTTAAATCTTTAAAACTACGCCACGGATTTTGATGCGGTTTTTTTTAATAGATAAAGTGATTGAAGAGGAAGGTTTATAGGTATAATAACATCCATTAAATAGTGGAGAAATACTTATAATATATATTTTATACCCGTGCGAAGCCGGAGCGGGCCGCTAGTAAAGTATAATCGGAAATAAGATGCGATTAAAAGACGGCTAGTACCACTCATACAATTATTTAAGAAACAAAAAATTTAATGTAATATATTTTGCTACAGAATATATTTTAGGCAGGTTTTGGTAGAGCATTTACTGTATAATGAAAGAAACTGCGATATTATACAGAAGTAGTAGGAACGGGACCTCGCTTACGTGATTAAGGTCGCAAATAATATGAAGTAACAATTACGTCGACATTTTTTGTTGCGGTCACATTTAATTTAATCTTAAATGAAGTAATGCGAACATTTTAGAGTATTTGTTTCAATTAGTTAAAAAGGAACCCTGCGGAATATAAAATTAAACTAAGGCAATCTTCTTCTCCTACGGAACGAGCATTGATCACCACTCTAGATTTGATTGCATGATCCATATAATATTTATTGACATTCGGGCGCTTATGTATAAGCTAGACAGGGGCAAAGTTTTATGAAAAAAAAAAATGTTCGGATAATTCTTTACACCCCTAAGGAGTAACTACGGAGGAGTAGAAATATAATTAAATTTTGTTCCCCCTTCCCTCCGTGTGTCTACGTGTGCTTGTGTGTGTGTGTACCTGATCACAAATAGTTTCTTGACAAAGTTGTAAAGTGAGAAAGGAAAACATAATTACAAATATAATTGGATCATTAATGAACAATTGAATATGCTTACGCAATCCAAACAATATCTATAAAGTAAATTGTTTGTTTTCATATAACCGGTGATAACAATCATTGCCGTGTGGTATCCGGCCTAGAATTGACCACCCCCTTTCCTCCCGTGGGTGTCGTAAGAGGCAACTAAGGGAAAATCCAGAAGATGGGCAGCGTCTTCTGTAACTTGACCACCAATACTGCGATTGGAGCCTTAATAGTGTAGATATTAAGCCTCTTGAAATCTATTGTGCACGCAGCCGTTCTTTGCTTCTTAAGGTTCGCTTATCCGGCGACGCGACGACAGGTAGATAAAATTAGATGAAATCTGACACCGGCAAAGCAGACTGAGAAATTGATTCACATATGGCTTCAATAATTTATTTATAAAACCAGTGAGTAATAGGTATAATGAATAATACAATATATGTATACATATGTATGTATATAATATAATGAATATGAGCATAATAGAATAATTACTTCATCAAAGTAAGTAGGAACATATCACAGGAAAGCTATAAACTTATGCGAGCAAATTTTCACCCGAATTTACGCAATCGGAGTTGATAATTCATATCGTTATAGGCGTTGAGTGGTTGAATGTCGGAGTTATCTCTAGATGTATTGACAGTGAGATAACATAATCAGCGGATAGATCATAGGAAAACATCGTGCCATGAGAGCGGAGACTCTCATTAATTTTCCCAATTGAGTTCTGTTCATTCTTGACCTGCTTGCTATTTGCTTGTTATTTACCATACCATAACATAGTTTTCTTTTAATTTCAGATGGTTCTACCGTACCGAGTTCCCACCGTAGCTACGCTAATACTCCTGTTGTTGCTACAATCTTCACTCGAAGCAAAAAAATTAAAAAGAAAACCTATATGTCCAGTAGGCTTTCAAATAACTTATTCTAATATCAAAGGGGATCCAATATGTTATCGATTGAAAGGTCCCGAGAAAATGTCGGAAAAATTTGTTAGCTGTACCGGTAACTTGTACACAGCAAATTTGTACAACAGCTTAAATTTGACGAAGTCTGAGTTAGTTTTATGGACAGATTACAAAACTATGTACTCCGGGGGACCCTTCGTTGATTATTCGTTTACAAAATCAACCGGGTCCCTTTTAGAGAATACCTTCGAAGTAGAGAATACACAAGATGGAATCGATGAAGAATTATGTGTAGTCATAGATCCCGTAAGTAATTTTACAACGGCAAGATGTGACGAGGAGTACTACAGGTACTGCTTTGTAGAGCCGTATGTGGAAGAAGAGGCTATGTCTAAAGTGGGTTGTGAGGACCTCCGAGGAGCTTGGAGGTTTTGGTCACCAAAAGCGACATGCCTTTCTCCAGCAACAGGCGTTGCAGGTGGCGCACTCAGGGCGACTTGGTACCAGTCTAGGGAAATATGTGAGAAGCGAGGGGGGACTGTACTCTACAACGGCTGGAGATACTCAAACCATCCGTTGCTACATATCTCTGGATCTTTCCCTGTTTATCCACTGGGAATAACGTATGACCCTCAACGTCACAGTCATATTGTGAATGAGGAGAGTGCTACGGTGAGTTACGTGTTGTTTTAATTCTGTTTAGTTCACGTCCATCAATGTTGTATTGTTTTGAGTTGGATCTCAAAGTCAGCTATCTATTAATGCAATCTTAAGTATTTCTGAGAAAAATATCGCATCTGAATATTTTTATGTGTATATAGTATAAATATACACTTTTTTTTGTCAAAAATAGTGCATTTTCCTGTACTCTTCAGAATAATGTACTAATTCAATATGTTTACATAAAAAAACGTTTTTTTAATTTTTTCTAAATAATGCATGCCATAATATATGGCAGAAAACGGCATGCAACGGCACTATAAATTTGTATTTGCTTAGGCTATTCAAGCTTGCAGCTTATTATGTGAGCACCAATTTGCACTCGCACTTATTATAATTATTATCACACATCAGATTAATTAAGGATTTATCCCGAGTAAGAAGGTCACTATGGAAAACGTACTCTTGCTGATGCTACTAGATTTACTTAAGTGTTGTCGTTCAACCACTAAAACGAATAATATAATTATTAAATAAATTACACAAAATTAATATTTCTTGCAAAAATGACTTTTGTCATCCGATGTCAAACCTGCTGCTTCATATTTATGTTGTAGAATGTTTTGTTTTTAATAGCTATTGGACTGTGGTGGCTGGTTCCCATTTGTATCACCTTCGATCACTCAGAGCCCCTTTGAGCTCGAAACCTGGGGCTGTTGTATATATGAGACCGAGAGACCAGAAACTAGCAGAACGACTCCACAACCCGAGTTCAGAGATGTGTGGTTGTTGGTGGGAACATTCAAAATTTTGTTCAATTATTGAGTTACTAATGATTCTGCATGAATGCAATTTTGACAAATGCATTGCTTAGCTGAAAACTAAAATCATATGTATGAATATGGTACTAGTAATAACAAATGAATGTGAAGGAATGGCTTTATAATTGAGAGATCTCATTTAATTTCCATGTAAATAAAAAGGACGCCAATTTTTCAGAAAAAGAGTGAAGAGTGATTTATTTTCAGATATTTTAACTCGGTAATTAAGTGATGAGAAAATTACACTTCTGTTTGTAATATGCCTAATTTGTGCTGTATGACGCATGCTATTATAATAATAAATGCGAATTTAAATGCTTATTGTAAAGTGCATTTTAAAAAGGAATTATTTTTCAACTTTTAGGCGCCACCAGCGGAATGGGGTTTAGAGGACAATATGGGGTTGGCCAGTGGCAATGAGACTTCTTACGGAGCAGTACGAAATGGTCTATGGGACTTGGTTAACAGTTCATACTTGTTCTTTGATGTTATTTGCGAGAAAAACATTGAGTTAAGAAAAGTTGATTTAGTCGTTAGTGCTGACGAGTAAGTACTTTTTTATAAAACACTCTGGAAGAGCCAGAACTGAAAACGGCCCAGATCCGTGTTGACCAAATTATAAGTAAGTACTAATATAATATTATTATTGCAGACAAAACAAGCTGATATTGACTGTAAGCGACAACGTTGATGAAAGTAATATCCAGTGTTTCACTGATTCCGAGACATTTTCTCCAACACCTATCAAAATTAGCTTCGATGATATTCATAACAAATTGTTAACCTATGTCCTCAAACCTATAGCTGATGGCTACTACTGGTGCGTTCATACTGATTCTAAACGCTTCCTCGTCTCAGAGTCTAACAAAGCACTCTGGGTGAGAGAGGAACAATCCCTCCGATTCCACTACGCTGTTAGAATTAAGCTGGAAAAAGAATACAGATTTGACAATATAGAAAGACTGAAGAAAATTTGGGAAAAGAAGTTGAAAGAATACATATTTTATTCGACGAATTTTAATAAAGTGAACGGTGGTCCAGACCAAATTCAGGATCCTAAATACTTTGAAAATGTTTTGAAGGATTTCAAATTAGCTCATCCGGATCTGAATCCGCGGGAGAAAGATATATTTTACGGTATGAAGTTGAAGAAGATTTTCTTGGATGGCAAGACAGTACTGGTTCATTTGCAGTTGAATCCTAGGATGAAGCCGGCACAACCAGGAACTTGGGATGACATGAAAATCGAATACATGAAACCTGTATACTACTGTATAGCTGATAATCACGAGTTTGGTAAGTAACATTTAGAATTTGGTAAGTGGTAGTATGGGGCTCATTTCAATGTTGTTTAAATACCTGTCCTTGTCAATAACATGTCAAGTTAAGAGATGAAAATATTGAAAGCTATTTTAGTTGTACGAGGATGACTGGACTCAGTTAGCTCTCAAGCATAGAATTGTATTTTCTTTTAGGGCTTCATTATTATTTTTCTATTATATTTACAACTTGAACTGTCTTCAATGTGATTTAATCAGATTTTCTATCTGTCTGGGGCAATATCTGATTCATTGTTTGGTCAGTTAAATCCATTTGGAAGTGCCTTAGTCATATAATTGGTCCCATTCGTATCCAAGCGGCGAAGTGCAGAGGTTAAACAGCGTTAAGCGGTCAGGGCTGCTGTAATTATAATTAACGTTATCATTTCTTGAGTTTTTGTTATCTTTACAAATGGACGGTTCAAACGGAAAGTCGATGGTGGCTCTCGGCCACATAGAATTTTGGGTATTCCTTTAATCAGCCAATGAATAAAAATGGGACCGTGGTTACATATTGATTGATTGAAGTAGTTAGATGCTAACGATTGGGTGTGCATGTTCTAAATAGATATTCCATGTTTTAGAAGTCGTAGTGTTTTGAGATTCGACTAACACTATTATAACTCCGTTTTACCTTGTATCCATAGAATATCTTTGTCTCAATTTCACAACAGACGTATTATTAACTCATCAATTAAGTATAATGCCATTCATTGTTGACGATAGACCTCTTGTAAATTAAAATTCTTTCTACATTGTCTTGATTTAGTACGCGAGATAAAAATCTCATTTAATTCCAAGGCATTCTTTGTAATCTTAATAAACTTTACATTGATGGATTCCTAAAAATATTTAAAATTTCTGTTTTGAAGTCTTACGCCACTTATTGGCGGCTTATTTTTCTTCGTTGAGGCTGATCTCGGCAGGCCATGATGCCTTATTATCCTCGTCTATTGTACAACAAATTTAATATCATGGAACTAAGAAACAAATAAAAGCGAAGATTATACCTACATAGAATATAATTTATTATACGTCATATAAAATTACAGAACTGTGAAACAGCGTTATTAATTCTGGGTACAATGATGATAATATTAAATAATTTAGCACTTATTTTACAGTGGAATCTATAACGGTGCAATGTCAAATCCACACGTGCGTTGGTAATTTCAACGATGGCGTCCAAGTGGTCACGACGAGTGACGAAGGATGTGGCTCCACCCAATTACCGATGCTGTTCAAAAATGAAGTCACGATGCTTACGCCTACCCTTGCATATGTTCCACCGGTCTTACCTGAAGTCCCAGTAAGTTTTTTTTTGTATCTTCACAATATTATTGTATTTCAGCGTCATATCGCTGTAGTACAGTTATGTTTCGGTAGAGCAATCATTTTATAAGCATTCCATTGTTAAACCTGATTTGCTGAATATTTTAATTTCATTTTTGACTAATTAGCAGATCATTTTAGAGTAAGTATTTCACCTTAACAGTCTCCAACTGAGTGCATGTGCAACAAGCTTAATTATATTTAATATGTATTTGGTACCTGGAATTTAAGGAAATTGGTCTAACTGTGTTTATCATGTTATCATGACAGCCTACACAATGCCGCAATTAAGTGACCAAATCACTCGCTTATCTTAATACTATGTGATTGTGCCCGGTGATATTTTATGAATAGATTGCTAATAAAGAGAAATCTTTTTTGGCCAGTACGGAGGATATTTGTATTTATATTTTTTCTAATCTGATTATGGTGACACATAGAAGGGAGTTTAAAAACTTGTCTCTTTTTTTGTCGATATTTTTGGCGTATATATCAATTATACACGACTCTGGTAAAAGTTGGTAATGGTACTAAATAAAGCGATTCAGTTTATGAATCTTAATTTAATTGTAACAGAAATGAACGCTAGCTAAAAGATAATTGTAGGCCTGCTAACTTCTTTATAAATCATTGTCACTAAACTCATTCATCTCAGCACCTAATAACAAACTAACAATTTTAGATACACGATATACAAAATAAAGAAATTAAAAAGGATAGTTCAGAAGAAAAGTATGATGCGCTTCCGACTGAGAAGACGCCTTCTTACACTTTACCTACGCCTACCGCCTCGTCGCTGACTACAATAGATGATGTTGTGTCTATTTCTCCTGTACCAACTTTCACCACCAGCGAGATGCCAACGACTAATGCAACGCCAACCACACCAGAGCCTACAACAGAACGTACAACAAAATGTACAACAGAAGCACCAGAAACATCAACAACAACCGTGGTTACTGACCCACCTACCACACTAGCTGTAAGTCTAGTAAATACAAATACAAGTAAAAAGTAGTAGGTAGTAGGAGTAGAAGGAGAATAGTAAGAGTTTGGTTACTTTATTTAGTATATAGGAGTAATGATAACCCATTAATAGTCGGCGCACCCTATCAACCTGCATACCTCCGGTTCACAGGATAGGAAATACGTTGAGTAGCAAACAGTTAAGATAATCTATTTATTTTGATGCCTCACATCTTATACCATTGCATGTAGCTTTGCACAGAATGCATGAAAACATTTATTTCACCTAAATAACAAAACCTCTAATATTGCATGTGTAATGAGTTCTGACCGAAAGCACTGAATTGCGTCGCCTGAATATATAGAATATATAGAAGAAGAAGGGGAAATAGTAAAGATCAGAGGGCAGGTACATATAAAAAAAAGTTTTTTTGATATAATGCCATCTGACATTACGTACAGTTACAAGTTTAGGTTCTCACAGCACCTTAATGCTTTCGGTCAGTATTCACAAGAATTATAATGAAGTTGTTTGTTGTAATATGAAATGTTAAAAATGAAAATAAAATAATTACAGCCCGAGGATCAGCTGCAACAAGTAATAGACAACTTAGAGAACTTGATCAAAAACGACACCTTACCTGTATCAGCAGAAGACATCAGTGTAGCATTTGATCAGGTAAGTAATTATTCTTAAACGTTAGAACACAATTTGATAAAGAACTGTTAATTTTAAGCAAAAACAAAAATTCTTAGAATTCCACGACTTTTTGTAAATTTCTGCAAAGTGGTCTGCAAAGTTTAGTACAAAAATATCACAAATATTGTAACAATGCAGGATGCTGGATTGTCTTAGGGTAGTTTTTGCCGTACCGATGAAGAGCCGATATCGTGTTCTACCCAAAAGATAATGTCATCCAATTTTCGCAATGTATCTAGCCTACCTCCTAAATCCTAGCATCTAATCAAGTCATAATACCATTTCTAGGTAGACGAACTTCTGGCGGAAAACGTGAACTTGGACATTCCGGGGCAGCTCCTTCATTTACTCGACGGGATTGGATCTAGGATGGATCTGAAGGGATCGGAGAATGTGACGACCATACGAGAAAATATAGCGCTGTTAGTTACTGATGCTGTGCCCGATATGCCGGTGAAGGGACTCCGTATTGCTGCTAGGGATAACGACACCTTTTTCGAAGGTGCATTTGAAATTATAAGAGGTACGTCATTTTTTAACGATAACTTTAGAATTCTGGACTCCAATTTTAAACAACAGACATTCGCTAGATGTGCGAAGTAAATCTATGTAAATGCCCGATCACTTTTTATCTATCTATATGTGTATTATCAAAAGGATGCACCGCCTCAAAGATTTTGGAGTTTGGAGAGGTTTAAATCGACTGGTTTTCAGTTGTATTTTTAGGAGACCTTCAGTTTCTTAATACAAGTTTAAAATGAACTAAACAAGGGCCAACATTTTTTATCCCTTCGACATGGCACTTCTTCTTTTTTATCGTATGGTTGATGAACAACCTAGTGTCCTGTAGGCCTCTGACATGGATTTACACACCGTTGAAAAATTTCTCAGGTGTGCCGGTTTCCTCATGATGTCCTCACGACTAATATCTTGGCAAAAATTTGGTTATTCATTGGTATAGGTACTTTTTCCATATCGTCCCAGAGTATGATGTATGTTAATATACAAACATAGGTATTATGATTACGTTCGTAGTAATTATATTATTTGAGTTTCACGATAAAATCAGTCACGATGAAAGGAGCGCCATTGGTATAGATAGTAGTGACGCATATAGATAGCCACTTATGCGTGCGAAAACATTTATCGGATCGTTAATAGTATGTATGATTTTTTCATTTTTAATATATGTATATAGTTCTTGGTTAAAACCGGTCAACTTCTAAGTTTATTTCCTAGTTTGTTCTCAGAGAACAGACAACATTTCCACGCTAAGTGCTGACACTATCTAAAACCGATTCATAGAAAAAAAAATCCCCAATATTTTTTATTGCTTTTAGTAAGTATTTGGTAGTCTGGCAAAAAGCAAAAACGAAGCAAGATTATGCCTAATCTAGGTATGTACCTAGTTAATAAAGTTACTTTAAAAACTGTCTCTAACACAGGGTGATGTCAAGTGACAGTTATACTTTGCAGGATCAGTTTATAAGTTTACTATTTTCCTTCTAATAATGCGGAACCCACGCAATTAAAATCCTAGTACCAGTTATACTGCACATGTTTCATCTGATTCCGATTAGTTCAACTGTGCGATCAAGGTGTTCGTCACAGATGCTACAAAACGCGCTAATTTAAAACAAATGTGTATAGAAAAAATATGTCCTTTATAATTGGCACTCAAAGTCGGAATACCTCCTGTGTTGTAAATACTCATATGATAATACTTATTTTATTTGAAGGGAAAAAGAAACGCTACTTACTTTTTTTTAATATTATTATTTATGACGACACAATTGATTGTGGTCGATACTTTGTTACGTCGCAAATGCTTATTTTCTAAAGTTGCTTAAATCTGACAAGTAATACAATGGTTAACTACCTTATCTGATGGTGGCCACCATTTTATTTCTACTCACGTAAAACAATTGCTTCATGGTATTGTTTCACCGTACAAAGAGAATAAGGATGAATGTCCTAGCAACATGGTGTAATACAAATACTGTATTTTGTAATGTTCTTTGTTTCCTTATTAAGGGAACCGTTACTTAATCACGTTGTGACTGTCTGTTTGTAGATAGTCACCTGACTATCCGCGTAGCTGATCATGTACCATAGTTGTAGGAAGCTCATGGGCATATTGGGCACCCAAGATAAGACAAAAAATTTAAATAACGTGATTGATTGATCTAATAAGGGCGTAAGTTTAAGTGGGTCAAATGTTAGGAGAACTATACAAAACCATACCAAAAAGTACATCAACGAAACTCTTCAAAAAGACACATTCAAAAAAGGGAATAAAACAGGATTATTTCCAAAAAATCCTTAAAAAATTTCTCATCGTGTACTAATGTTTGTGATAACTGTGTCATACCGTTATATGACTTGCAGAAGACTTCGACGCATCTCACCTATCATCTGAGAGCAACGAGGCAGTGGTCCAGTTGCCGGACTCAGTAGCCAACTCCACTCGTCGCATCAGCTTCGTGGTGTTCCGGAACGACCGCGCCTTCCGCAGCACGGCGAACGAGTACTCCGTCAACAGCAGGGTTCTCAGTGTTAATGTTGAGAATCTTACCGTTTTCGAAAAAGGAGAGGTGAGTGAAAGATAGAGAATTTCGAAAAAGGAGAGGTGAGTGAAAGAAAGAGAGAGAATTTAGATCTACCGATAGTATTGCCGTACATGCTATTTAAATATCAAACGGATTCACAGTAAAGAAGTTATATACATTATTTAATTATATATACACATAATTATTATTATCACTTTTTATATTTAAATTGTTTCTTTTTCAGTCTGTGGACATACACTTCAGCTCTCTCTCAGGAGACCCAGATCGTAACCAAAGCCGTGCTTGTGCCTTCTGGCAGTTCTTAGAAGACGGACTCGGCGAATGGTCGCAGGAAGGCTGCACCTTCATCAGGGCCACTCAGGCAGGTATGCTGGACACATGCCGCTGCAACCATCTCACACACTTCGCCGAAATCCTTGTCCCACGAGCCGTGTTTTCCGAACGAAACGAACAAGCCCTTGAGTTAATTTCTGTTATAGGCTGCTGTCTATCCATATTCGGCTTAACTATGATAGGTCTCACTGCAATTCTGTTCAGATCTTGGCGACGAGATTTCAGCAATAAAATATGGCTGCAACTGTGCATCGCTATACTGCTGCTAGTAGTCTGTTTCTTAGTCATTGTCTACGCCCATTTTGACAATTACAACATACCTTGTATGTTAATAGGCGTGTTGTTACACTATTCGGTTTTGGCATCCTTCTGCTGGATGTTGGTCGCCACCGTGCTGTCGTACAGGCGACTGGTGATGGTGTTCACTCGAGATGCTTCACATAAACTGCTCAGGGCATCTGCCTTTTCCTGGGGAGCTCCGTGTGCTGTAGTCGGCATCCTCCTTTCGGTCGACCCGCATTCATACGCGGGACGCTTTGAAGAGAAAACCCCGACGGGAGCTTTCTGCTATCCTTCAGGCCTCGGTCTCTGGCTGGCCGTGTATGCACCGATCGCGGTCATGCTGCTCGCGAACTGGACGCTATTCATTCTGATAGTTCGTTCCGTGTTTGCTTCTAAAAGGATCCAGAGGCACGGCGATACAAATGAAGCATTGCGCTGTGCCTCAGTAAGTTGCTTACTTGTGTTCTTGTTCGGTTTACCGTGGATATTTGGTTTGTTTGCGTTCAACGTAGTGCTGGCATATATGTTTGCATTCTCAGGTACTTTCCAAGGGTTCATATTGTTTATATTTTTCGTGGTTGGCAATAAAAAGACGAGGGATCTCTGGTTGAACAAGCTAAAGATCAAGCAGACGCGCAAAGTTCCAGTTACTTCTTCTACGTTTACTAACAGGAGTACAGGGCCCGGCTGGCGCGGCGGGGCTCAGACTTCCGTCGAGGCAAAAGTCTCCAAACCTAGGTCTTTAACGTCACCCGACGATTCCCGGTTCTCCTGATGAAAGCGAGCCAGGTCCTCTAAACAGGACCGGCCTATGACAGGGCCTGCTCGTAACATTTCTTTCCTGATCAATTATTATTAATCGGCGGAAGTAGAAGTGCTGTTACGAGTATCTTTGTGAATATGAATGCATTTACATTCCAAATGTTTTTCTTTTATACCAATCATGGATGTCTATAGATCCTATGAAGTCATAGTTCCTTTTTTGGTTGTTAACATTGTTGCATTTCTGTTCGCATGCAGGGTTGGAGTATTAAAATTGTTTCTATTCTAAGTGATATACAGCAGCCTATTATTTTATACTCTCTTGCCTATTTCGAAGAGTCTACATAAATATGAGTTGATTTCGTTGTTATACACTACAGCTGAATCGAAATGTATTCGTCACTTTTGTTGATAGTTTATTACAGTATTTTACAAATGTACGTTTATAAGTTTGTACTTACGTATAGGCTTGCTTGATTCTGGAGATAAATTCTAAATATCAGTAGTATAATATTTTGAATGAAGGTACCTACCAAAGATACGAAAAAAAATATTTTATATTTATGAATTGTTAACTATGTAATTTTGTTATCTATCTTATAATTTGTATTAAAATAAACATACCTTGATACTATTTCTATGTATTTATTTATCATTAATGTATGTTTTATTTATATAAATTATCAAGAAAATCTTAGCCAGAATTGTATACGGACGAATAATATATTCCACAATTAATATTCATATATCTTACTATTATAAAGCATGCTATACACTAGAGTAATCGTTGGATATTCGTGATTAAAAATCACAAGACAACATTAATTAATCCCAACAATTTTTCTTGCGATAAATCCAACGATAACAGTATTAAATTTAGGCGGGTGTATGGCCGGCTTTATGTAAGTGTCACTTTCTAGTCTGTGTCTAAAACGCGTTCTGTTTCACGATTAAATATTACTGTTATATTATAATGTCGGTAGAAATTAATGGTAACGTTGAAAATAATTTTAAACCTTACATTTAACTACAAGAGATTAATATTCAATTGTTTAATAATAATTTTAACTGGAATGTCGTAGTTTTTAGAAGTAGGATTTTAAGTACACGAGGTACTTACAAACTTACTCCATGGTAATGGTACATATTGGTACTTACATGGTAGCAATGAAGTTAGGATAATATAATTATGACATTTGACAGAAGAAATTACTGTTTAGAGATGTAAACAGTTGACGTATAAATTGGGGATAAAAATACCGACATTTAAAGCGTATAACGGAACGCCAAGGTAAGCATCAAAGAGAGTTACCAAATAATTAATTTATAACTATACTAGTTTCATATTATATGTAGAAAAATATTTTAATTAATAATGTTTGCAAATAATTAAACATAAAACTAAACAGAGAGGTACTATCTAGGTTGCAATTGTAAAGCGTACAACGATTATTTAAATCATTTTGATTTTAATAATCGTTTTAGTTTAGTTGATGGTACCTTGTATATAATTATCTTTAAACAATACAGTAAACTCTTACCAAATGAGGTGTATCCAATGGAAATGTAATAATATTTTAAAATTGGAGTGAGGATTGTATTCAGTCTTTTTACACAGAATACAAACATAGAAGTAGGTAAACATTCAACGTCTTAACTATACCTACTATAGATATTTAAAAAATGCACGATTGACTTCAGTAGACTGTGTGTATTCTATTTTTAAACAAAGATTGTTACGCTTGAAACGATGCTCATGGTACACCTCAATGGGCAGCAGGCTTTATGTAAAACGGTAGTTAAATAAATGTAATATATAACATTGTATAACTGTAAATATTGATAGTAAATTGTATATAAAGAACAAAATAGTTTAATGCGACGGCCAGAAGACTTCTCATGGATGAAAAGAGAATATCCAAATGCAAAATATTATGGGAAAACCCGCGCTCTTACCAATACTTACTTTTATGTTTAAGCTTGTCTGGAGTTTGGAGTCCTGTCCTGCTATTTGTGATAGCGGTGTCTCAGCTCTAAGCAACATACTTAAAGCTAAGCAGTAAATAATGAACTAGGTATATAGGATCACCTTCTAAACCAAAAATTGTGTTTAGACCAATGATATAAAAAAAATACAGATATGTTACCAGTGCGCTCATTTGAAGACACTTTTCAGTTCAGAACACTTTACTCGTTCATTTTTTTAGCATATGACGTACATATCTATACATGTTTATATATCATTGGTTTAGATGTCATTTCCTCATAGATTCCTACTCTCAATTCATTTTTATGATGTTTAGTACTAAATTATTCGGTCAATTTTGTCACTATAAGAGGTGATAGGAACTACCCCTCTTCTGCTTAATGTAATGGTTTGACTGCACCATCTTTCTGGTCAAGCTTATTGTACTATTTTCATAATTAATATTTATAATCACAGAGGCATTTACTATAATATGAAATATTTAATAAATAATTTTAAGATTTTATTGTTGTTTTATTGAATATTTTATTAATTTGTATTTTACTGCTTTTTGACTATTTTTCAGGTATTTTGAGCTATGGGGATACACTTCACAAATAATTTTTATTTCTATTACGCTACGGTTAACTATCGACGTCAACCGTGTACATTTAAGTTATTATTAACAATAAGATTCACGTAAAATGAGCTCGCCGTGTAATTCGGTATTTCAGTTTTACACTTTGAATTAATTTTAATAGATTAAGATGGGCTTTCAAAAAATCAAATATCAAAAGAGAACTATTGATATTTGACTTTGGTGTTTTAATTTCAATAGCCTCGCGTATACTAGGAAGGAATCTATTTTCTTTGTGTGAACTATCACAGTCATTTTATTCGATCCTTCATTACTCTACCTCACAGTAAAGTTATTAATTGTTTACAATATTCTCCGCTGTAACATATGGAAAATAAACTCACATCATAGGCACGGATGAGCCCCAAAGAAATCGATACGCCAACTTATTGCCACTCGACCGACTATCTAGGACCTTCACGATATAATTAATCAGCGGTATATGCATCCTTTGCGGTCTCGAGCGCCAATCAACACGGAGGCTACGTGTGCATAAATAGATCGTAACCATGGTTACACCCCGTCCGCAAAATAAACACGCTCCACCGAGCGTCGCCATGACAATGACTTTCATTCCGCAATTGTCAGCCGAGGTGACAACACAAAATGTTCTGGGGCATCAGTCCGGCTATCGATTTGCAAGAAGTTTACCTAAAATACGGCGACAAGAATGCCTACGAACTCAACTTCCTTGTTATTGGAGGCTGCGATGGAAGGCATCTCCTCAAGACGTTGGCCCAAGCGTACCGGCACGACAGGCGCTACATGAACCTTTTTGTCGTCGACGGGTGTCCCGAGTTGGTGGCGCGACAACTTCTCCTCATGTCCTTAGCGCTAGAGAGGACAACGCGATGCGGCCTCTTGGATAAAACTCGACGTTACTTGGAAGTTTACGGAAATTTACTGCTGCGCCCTCCTACATCAAGGTATTTAATCGCCAAAGCTCGTCAGTTAGTCGGCATGGTCACCAACCCTGAGTACATGAACTGCCTCCTGCCGTGCGTCTCCATTGAGCAGATGAAGTACCGTGAACGGGATTATATGGAGAACCTTCTAAATTTCTGGACTACGGGTAACACAAATCAGTTCAATGCTTGCGAGCTCTGGGAACATCGTCTAAGACATAGTCTGGGTATCAGATACGACTGCAGGATGGGAGTGTTCGACTGGGACTATCATATGCGGATGAAGGAGATTGGTGGTCGGATTTGTTATCCGGAATACAAACACTTCCGAGAACACGGTGTTGCATTCACATGGCTTGAGACCGAAGTCTGCAGACCAAATGTGAGTCTTGCTGCCGGAGTTTACAAGTGCGGTGACAGATATCTACATAGGGGTTACCTAGGAGATATCGTTACTTCCCCGTATATAGCGTATGGGCTTGATTGCGAAGATAAGGACATGTTGAAATCGTCACACGGCGTTAATTACAAACGCGCGACTGACATTGCAGAAAGAAATGTGATGAGGATGCTCTACGAAATAGAAAATCGCCAAGAGCTGGATGCTACAGCTTTAAATTTAGAAACTGAGAACAATTTGGGCATGGTTGTACTGGCTCAAATCGACGCTAAGATATCTGAAAGTGGGCCTGAAGCACCATTACTTCTACGTGAAGACCGTGATACATACATCAATGTGGATTACGGAAAAATACATTTTCTGTCCTTGTCAGCGTTGGAGCATTATCCTCATAAGCCGCACTTTCAAGGTTTGTTTCATGGAGTGTTCGTCGGCCAGAACATGTTGCCCCGAGTGAAGCCGAGTGTTTGGTCGATGGCGCGGGACGACGCTGTAGTCTTCATGGAGTCTAGGAAGTATCTCGTGGAGCAGAAGAGGGATGACGTGAAAGCGTATGGGGACCAGATACAGCAAGCTGCTACAGCTGCTCAATGCGAGAGAATTGCCACCTTCGATCCAGAGAAGGACGATTATGCTAAATTCCTTATTAAAAGAAGAAGCGAAAGTACTGACGTTTCATTTTAGATCTTTGCGGTATATTTAAACTTTATTCGAGTCACAATAAATATGTTCTATCCAGGTGACGCTTATTCAGGTAATATTACTTTTAATTATGTCAATTTAGTCTAGTTCTATCAAAATATATTCTTATTACATAAAAATTGTTGTTTTATTTTAATAAATAACTTATTAATTATTTTTTATTAATGTTTAAATAGTATTTACTAATATGGCTATTTTTAGGGCTTGTGTTTTAGAGATAAATAACATTTTATGAATAATGTACCAGTATTGCAAATTGCATAATAATGAAACTAACGGTAAGTTGAAAGATTTCGCAGCTTCCAGCTTAGTTTTGCTGCTACCTTTTACCTACCAACTGATCCCATTTACTTTAAATATTTATCTTACCATGTCCGATGATTTTAGCATACACTTATGTTGCAACAGGACTTGTTTATCAGATTATCAGACTCTCTACGAACTACGACTGTCTACGACGACAGTTACATAATTTAGTTCGATTCAATTATCTTTTTCAGGTTTCCTTAAAATGTAAAATCGGGTCTGTTGTCTTGTGCGTGTGTTTGTTATCAGTTCCTTAAACTTAGAGACTGACTTTAGGATAACAGGCACCATCTAGTTTTAAAATATGAAGTGTGTTTGAGAAAGAGATGGTTTCACAGGTCTAAACATAACAGGGTAGAAAGCAACAATAAAACAACGCTTAAAATTTGTGTTCATCTATTTTTTCATTAATAATATGTTACATTCATTTAGTAAATCATATAGCAAATATATTTACAAGGACAAAATCAAACGGAAAAATTACAACGTCTTAACGTTTTTTTTTCGTTTAAAATTCGTATTTTTATATTACATAATATCACTTAAGTTTAACATTTTCTAAGTCAGTAGTTCGGAAGTGGTGACCGGTTCCTACGAATCATCGCAACTTCGCGACTGAGGATACGATCATTCATTTTATTGAGCAGATCCCTCTTAGCAGGACCAGTGCAAGTCCGCCATACATTAGTACAAAACATTCAATATTCAGTGTTCACGATTAATAACTTTTCGATACATACAATGCTATACTGCTGATTACTCGTAACTGTGCTATGCACTTATTTACTAAATAAGTACTTACTGTTAGTATGTAAGTCTAATGAACGTAATTTAGGGGACGTATGCCCAACATCATTCTGTATAAACAACGCTGTCAAAGGCCAAGTGTTCGACGTTTGGACGTTTTACAGCGCAGTGACCACGTTGGGTGTAACGTCATAGCACAGTTCGGTAAGCTATAACTCCAATAAATGAGTTACGAGAATTCGTATAAAGAACAGAGCACTACCGTGAGCAATGACGGTGTCCGGCGCCGTTCGCAATTGACGTGTTAGCCCTACGCGAGCGAGCGCGCGGCCGGCACCGGCGCCGGGCATGCCCGCGCCGCGCCCGTCGGGCATCGGCCGCCCGCTCGCTCCTACACAACGCGCGCACGCGACGCCCGCTGGGTGCCCGCACTCGCCGTGCCCTGGGCCGGGGCCTCGCAGGCGGGGGGCGGCCGTCCGACGAGGGTACAACATCGAGGCGCCTCGCGGCCGCCCCGCGCTACACCGCGAGTGCCGCACCCAACCACAGAGTATTGCAATCACATCTACCCTGTACGTGTTCATAGTTCCTATTTAGACTTACTTAACTTTTAACGATTATCTATGAGAATAATTATGGAAACAGGGCGCGGAGCCTCACAGCGCCAGAGAACATCGTACCATTGTGACGCAACCATACGCGGCCGCTCCACTTTATTTTATTATTCATTATTTAACTGTAAGTAAACTACAAGTTTATATTCGTGGCCGTGCCACCTAACCTAGCGTAAACGCGAATGAAACGATAACTTCCTAAATTGTCACAATAAAATAAACTTGAAAACTATAACATATTCTTTTAAACATTCATCTTTCTCATCACTGTCATCGGCATAAATTCGTTTCAAGTCAATACAATAATAATAAATAGATATTCTGATAAAATCGAAATAACTTTTATTCACAATTTAAGTTTTAGAATATGTGTACGTTATGGGCTAGTTACATGAAATAATTTATTGGTGCACGGTGATACGAGATCGCTGTACAGAGTGGCAACAGAACTGGAACCCATTGATGAGAAACTAACAGACAACAACAACACATTACAACTAAACACATCCGTATGCGCGGTAATGAGCACGTTGTTCGTATCGAGGAGATCGCGGTCGTAACTTGTGGAACACGAAGCTGGGCGTATATTCGGAGAGATAACAGTATGAAAGCGATTGATGTTGAACTCTCCGGGGACGGTTGCAGGCGCCCACCTCCTGACTGACGCGATGAGCGGACTCAGGCACAACTTATACTACAACCACCAGCTGAAATTATACTCTAGGACAAAACATTGACGTCGTGACGCGACGTCGAGCTCAGCCCTCGCTCTCCCGCTAACTTTGTGTTACATTAAAGCTTCGCTTATGAATTAGCTCAATTTGTTAATCGCCTATCTAATTTGCAAGCTACTTACTTGAGCTTCGTTTGTCGGAAGTGAAACGAAATCGAGCTCGACGTGTCACAGGACCTCGGCACCGTACAACTTGACTTACTGACTACGTCCATACATCGATGAGTTATACTTAAAGTTACTTTAGACATACAATCCGCCGCACCTCCGTCAGGGTGGCGGCACTCAAACAGAGATAAGAGTTATAAAGCGTATCGATTTAAAGAACGAATATAATTATAAAACACGTCAACGTAACAGATATCACCCTCCGGCGGCGCGGCAGGTAACACTTCCTCGAATCGAGACTTACATTCAACGGTTATTCTAAATCGTTCAAATACTATATAGTTCAGTCATCATTTTATATAGTGCTTTTAATATGTACGTCATAGGTCGATAATATTTACAAGTCACTGATTTGCTAACGATAACTACGTATTCACAAGCGGCGACGCGCCGGCCGCGGCCGACGCCGGCCCTACGTCCGACTCACTATACCTTTATTAGATTAACTACGCGTGAAAAGATTTATCGTGTTCCTTACTAACGGTTAAACTAGTCGGTAAAGTGATTACCCTAACAGTGCAAACAGCTCGATACATCGAATACTAGTAGGCTAGGACGTGCGGTCGCGCTCGGGCGGTCGCGGCGCGCGCGGGTTTCGGCGCCGTCAGTGCGTGTACTCGGGGAAGGAGGCGGGCGGCGCCGGCGCCTCGCTGGCCGAGCTGCCGGCCGGCGACGGGAAGTAGCCGCGCACCGCGCCCGCGCCCCCCGCGCCCGCCGCGCCCACCGCCTCCTCACTCGCCCACCGGGCTAACTGTTGTTGAGCTTGAATAAATTCATCACTAGAAAATGATAGAGAAGAGGAACGGAGAGTCGAGCGCGGCGCGGCCGGCGGCTCCGCGGAGCGCGCCAGCCGTGCCAGCTGTGTCCGTGTGGCTGTGTGGCGAGCTCGTGGCGCGGCGTGGAGAACAAGTGTATTAAAATGATAAGGAAAAGGCCCACCAGAACTAGTGCGATATATACATATATTTACAGACTCGTAACAAGTACCGTAATACAAATAAAATATCTAAGAACTACTTTCCTTTCGATTAATCTCTCTTAAGCCTATTACAATGTTCGCTACAATCCTTTTAAAATTAAATCACTAAATCTTTAACAAAATAGTTTTCACTTAGGCCTAATATTTTTATTTAATAAATAATATTGTAATTTATGATAATAGTTTTACTTATTTCAAATCTCATAATTATTATGATGGGCGTGGTCCAAGGTTACATTTTAGGCCCACCATAATAACATAATCAACTAAATCGAGTCGTATTAAATATTTTACAGTAATTTATTAATTGCTTATTTTTTATTTGATTGGCCTTCTCCTTTACTGTATCAATGTCATGCTTATGAATTTAAATATGTACAGAGTGAGTAACCTTACAATTTTGGGAAATTTATCATTTTAATTTGATGCGATTTTACTGCCAATAGGAAGAAAGGGCCGCAAGAGCCGGCCGAAGTTTTGAAACTGATTCTCACCTCTCGCTGTCAGGTGCGTCTCGCAGACGTTCCGCGTCGGCAGTTTCGTAGAGCGCGTCGTCATCGGGTGGCGGGCGAGCGTGCGACGCGTGCGGGGAGTGTGCGGCGTGCGGCACGTGCGGTGCGTGCGGCACGTGCGGCGCGTGCGGCGGCAGCGGGGCGGCCGGCGGCTGCGCGGCGCCCGCGAACATCGCGCCATGGTGGCGCCCGCTACCGCGGAAGCGCGGATAACCGAACCGGGCCTCCTCCTCACCTCCGCCGATACGACCGCGGCATCGCCTGTAATCACGACCACGTATTCATCAATAATAGAACAATATTTGCATAGAAATTCTGTAAAAACGCCTCCGGATTTTTTTGGCATTACTTATGTATATTATTGATAATATTTATTATTTCAAACATTTTGGCTATGGAACAGGCTAAAAATGTATGAGAAGAGTTGTATAAGTATTATGGATTTATAAATTATATCCATGTCTCGCTCTTATTTTTGAAGGTATTATTTATATTTGTAACTCAAAAGCGAATAAGCCAAAAGAAAAATAAATTTTTACTTACGAGGATGACATCTCTCCGGGTTCAATTCTATAATGTCTTTCCGCCTCCGTCTCGGACATTCGAATGTCCTCAGATCCAGAGGGACTCATGTGCCTGCTCGAGTGGTGCTCGAGCTGTCGTATCAGGTCCTCTAGGTTCCTAATCCTGATGGGTCCACATTGGGGAGCTTCGTCCTCTTCGTCGTCGGCTCTCTGGCGGCGGAGCTCGGCCTCATGGATCTTCTCGGCGGAGGGAGCTCTCTCGCGCTTGTATTCATACTCCTGCAGCGCGCGCAGGTCCCCAGAACCCCCTGCTGCGCCAGCACTGGCTCGCTGCGCTGCTGCCGTCTTGAGGGCTACTATTATATTTTCGTGGTAGCCGTTAAGATCCTGAAAATATGAAGAGTACATCTTAGTACATTATGCATTTTTGTTTTAGGTTCGCTATCAAATAAAGGTAAACTAATAATTTAGTAAAATATGTAAACATAAATACAGGTAATTTAGACTTTGAAAACAAACATCTACTGTTAAAAACAGTTCTAACATTTAAATGCTAGTTTAAGCTCACCCTGTTCCTAAATAGTTTAGGATGGTTGGAATACGTACTTTTGTTCTATAAATACTATAAAAAGAAGTACCTTTAAGTAATTAACCCACCTTAAACTTATACTCCATGTCAGCGACCGCCCCCGCGGGTTCCTGTCCATCAGACTGGGACCCTGCCTCCAGCTGCTCCGACTGCGAGTCATCAGCCCACTTGTCTTTGCCGTCCACAGCGCCATAGCCATGCTTTTTGAGGATACCTTTCTCAGGAAGTTTTGCCATCGAGTTTTGCGCGACGTCAATGAATGCAATGTCTTCTTCACCTGGAATTAGAATCAAGTTTTATAAGATGTTCAGTAATATTATAAGCTTCGGAGATTGTTGGGATAAAGATGATTTATCATTTTATATAAAGTATCAGCCATAGAAATACTATTTTGGAAACCATTTATTTATTTTGTTATATTGTAAATTAACCCACCTGAATGAGTAGGCTCATCTTCGCTGCCAGAATGCACACGTTTCATTTGCTTGTGATCTCTGAAATTATACAAAAACATGACATGAACATTGGGAAGTAAAGCTTTGACCTAGATGTTGATGCCTATTAGGGTTTGAGCCTCTTAAGGAGGTGTTTAAATCAAATTGCCAATTGGATTCTCTTTCTGAGGTTTCCATGCAATTTCACGCTTTTATTACACTGACTTACGTCTTCAAAATCGTGGAGTTGCCTGGAGAACTAAGAAAGTATCCGAACTGGTTCCATCTTACGAATATATCATTTCTTCGACATATAAAGTGGACTTACGGATATCTGCTGGTAGTTCCAGCGCCTGACATGTGGTTCCCATGTCTGAAGATCACGCGCTGCGAGTCTCCACGACTGTACATACAAATCTCATTTAGAAAATATCCTTCTTTTTATTGTACGAATATTAGTCTATGATTTAGCACCACAAGTCTAACTTATGAATAATCGACGTCTAAGTTACTGAAGCGCCGATAACGCCAGAAAAATGGCTTATGTAAGGTGAAAAGCACGTTATGCCTTTTAAAACTTGCAGCAGTTGTTCTTATCTAGTTTTAAGTAGGCTACTATTCTTTTAAAAATCATTCTGCCTATGTAAAATATAATTTTGAGGTGCAAAGTGTGTCTAAGTATTTACTAATATTCTTATTTCTATCAACCAAAATGGATAACAAAAAGCGTGTTTAGTGTGAGTGCTTTCTCATGTTGTGAACACACAAACAAAAATAGCAAAGACTGCTCAAGGGTTTGCTATTGTCCAAAGCGTTTGAGACTTAAGCTCAGTGTAATAAAAGCGAAAATCGTGTTAGCGGAAAAAAACAGCGGTGCGTAGTCCAATCCACGCGAAGCTATTGACATACCTTAAAAGATTTCTTTGAGTAGACGTGTTCCGTTAAAAAGAGGAAAGAAAGTTTTAATTTGAGGATACACTTAGCGCAGCTACCCATTTAAATTCATCATAGAAAATCGCGTCAATTTTAATGATCATAATTTTACAAAATTTTCCATTGAACTTCAGTTAATAAGTTTATAAATAACATTGTACCTACTTATCAATTTGATATATGCTTGCAAATGGGCAACTGCGATCATGGATAAAAATTAAAGGGATTACAGTTTACAACATTAGGTAATGTATTTACAGTTATTTACGGAAAAGAAAAGATTTGTATTACATGAATAGGTTTAACATTTTATATTATAAACACCAAGACATCGTTAAAAAACTTATATTAGTGTTTGCGAACGTTCAAGTTTCAACTTAAAGTTAGCATTCATTTAAAATCATATAACTGACGAAACTGTACGAGAAAGTTAAAAAGACTGAAGTTCTCAACACGATCGAACTTTAGTTTATGTTGCCTACATGTTATCTTTAAGTTCAACTGAACGTTCTCAAGCTTGCCAACCTACCTGAAGGTGTTATTAAAGGAGTGCATCTTGCCACCGTCCAGGGAGATGTCTTCCTGAGAGTTGTTCGAGGCAGTGGATCCTGCTGCGAAGCTCTTTGCAATTGGTTTCTTGACGTAAGGCGGGTCGTATTTCCGTGACGTGCTCTTTTTCCTGAGGCAGGCGTGGCGTGGGAACGCACACTCAGATCAATCGATAAAGTTTACGAGAGCGGAGGTCGGTGACGACAACAGATGCTGCCGGCACCGAGGGTCTCAGAAGGAGAGGAGTGAAAGATGATGGTTAGTTCTTCGTTAGAAGTGCTCGAAAGTTTGAGCCCTCAAATAAATATCAAGAATAGCAGCGATGCTATTTATTGTGGTTTTCGTCTTTTACTCCTCAAAAGTATTTCAAAATTTGAACTGACAGCAAATACTGGTGCTTTTGGATATTACAAAACAAAGTTCTTTAATATTTTTTTAATTTGGACTTTAGAATCAACTTTTCGTTTCATTCCTCATGGGAATTGATGTCACATGGAAATTAATAACAAGAGATCGATCTTAGCTTAATGATGGTAGGGTCCTTCCAGTAAATAAAAGCGGGGGGGCATATGTGTAAGTTACAGTTAATTTTCAATTTCACCAAGGGTTGCAAAGGTATTGAGCAATGTTTGCTGGAAAGATCCTAAAGACTTAAATGTAACATTAGGCGTTGCTAACTAGATAGACAGCTGCTTGAAAGAAGAATCCGTGCATCGCACATTCGCTTCTCGTGCAAAAGTTAAGAGAGTTTAGTGGTAGTGGTAGTGATTGGTGACGTTAGAGTCGAGCGATCTATATCTTCTCCGGTTCAAAGGAACTGTACTGTACATACCTCGGCGTGGCACAACACCACGAACCGTCTCCGAGCGGATCTGTAACTCGCGCGCAATCGTTATGAGTAAAGTAAGCGTATGTATACATCGGAAGATATAGACGCGACGCGCCGCCGGCCGCGCAGCGTGCGGCGCCCGGCGGCGCGGCCTCCGACCAAGAAAGGAAACGAAAACGAGTCACAGTTCACATAAGCCAATGCATACATCCAAGAGCCCAGAATCTTAAGGGTTTGAGTCGAGGTGTCTCGAGTACAACGAGGAAAGCCTTGTCGGCATGCAGCGAGGCGGTCGGACGGCGAGGCCTCGCTCAGTGCGGAGGGCGAGCGGACGCCGCGCGGCCCGGCCGCAGCGCGGACACAGAACCACAGATCAAATGCAGTTGTGGCGCGCCAGCCAGGCCGACGCGCCACCCGCCAACTCTAGCTCTACGACCACAAAGTAAACGACATAAAGAACGTATGTCCAAAAGGAAAAATAATAAAGTAAATGAAAACCAATCGCCGACGTAAAAACGAACAGAAACACCAACGCTAACGTCTAAAATAAACATACAAGTAATACGAAGGTGACGATTTAAATTTCTTCTTAAAGACTACCTTTGGTCTGTTTTCTGCTCACTAACCTTAGGCACAGGGAGAAGTTTTTGTGTACTACGACTGACCTGTAGCAGAGAGCGCTCAGGGCAAATACTATGAATACCCCCCCTACCACAGACATGAGCACCGCCACGAGGAAAACCGTGTTCGAGCCGTGGTAGTTCTCTGCGCCCAAACAGAAGGGAGTGAGTCGCGGCCGGCGCGATCGGTGACGTCACGGGGTTCGCGTGACGTCAGCGAGGCGGGCGGCCGGCGCCGGCGCCGCGGGGGCTCGCGGTCGGCGTCAACACACGACACGGACACGACACGACAGGCACGAGCGACACACACAGTGCGACAACACCGAGTTACCGGCCGTTACCTGAAGCAGTACGCCATCCAGGCGAACCCCACGAACACGGACAGCACGACCGCGAGCAACAATATCACCATGTTCATGGTGCTCATCTTATTCCCCTCGTGCTCACCTGCAAGAGAGGGGTCCCGCGCGTTAGTGCGCCGGCGCCGCCCGCCGCGTCGCGCCCTCCGAGCAATGCTCCATGCATGCACCGCTGTGCGCGTCGCATGGACCCGGCGCCACCGAGCGCGGGTACGTGTCTTACGACAGTTGACTTCCGGCATATACGTTAGTACGTATAAGAAATAATAACCAATAGTTTGCTTCTACGCTCTTTAGTGTACGGCCTCGAAGGTTCAATATCACATTTTTAAAACGGTAGTAACATCAATTCAGTCAACTTACATAAGACACGTGTGAACTCTACTGCTTTATTGTTGAACAACTTCATTTCCAAAATACAACGAAACGCGACGCGACGATGATAACGCAATTTTAGCGTAATTTTGAAAAGCAGTGCTCGGATTGTTGGCCAATTGTTTTAGTTTAAAGTAGGGGGAATATTAATAGATACAGTACAAAAACACCTGAAAACATAGAAAATAATTAGAGTAAAATGATATAAGTGGTAAGTTTTGTAAATGATACGAAAATTTTAATTGACTTTGATGAGTATCTTTTGACTTCGGTAACTAAGATCACACACTATCGTGATTGTTGTTAATTATTTTTACGAATTCTAGGCATATGTTACATACATGATAATATTATGGTCTGTATAAATACAATATTTTTCTTTTGTATTTACCATTTTTAATACAATTATGGATGTGTCTCTATGCATTGTGACCACCAAAATATCACTAGGCTATTTCTATAAATTCGTTGAAAAGTTTAACTTTAATAAGTATAAATAAAGTCTTAGTATTATTATTAGTGAATTATACTTTTTTGATCATGATAATATTGAAAATTGTATGTTAAATAGCTATATATTTTATTATAATTGAAAAAAGTATCCCACTAATTACAAAATATAAAACAAAAACAGGTAAAGATTATGTGGAAAATAAACAGGGTGTAAACAAACATACATCTTAAAACTAATTTCTTAGACTAAACTATTTCTGGTAATAGTGTAAATTATGCTACTTTAGTACTATAATATGTTCAACTAGTGTAAACAAAACTCTATTGTTTTAAAATGACTGGAATGATTTGGTATTTTACTAAGTGTTAAAATATAACTCAATAATTTTAATACTTAATCAAGAATTTTCAAAGATTTTTTTTGAAAATGAGTACTTTATTATTAATTATACGCGGTACTCATAATAAATAGATACTGTTTCTTAAAAAGTCCGCAGTATAGTAAGTCCAGTATATATACTATTGTATTTAGCAAGTATATTCTATATTGTGGTACTACCTTAAAGCTACGTATATAACTGGGGTCGACTCACCATACGGTGTTTCCTTCTTGGTCATGTTGTAGGCAGCTTTGGTGCTATTATCGGGGACGTAAGGAGTGGGGGAGGGCGGCAGCGCATCGTGGTGGGAGCAGTCGGGGCCCGTCCAGCCGCGGTTACACACGCATTTGTTAGTGTTTGAACATAACTGGAATGAGGAAAAATAACAATAAGTATGTACCTATATGATGTACGTAAAAGATTATGCCTTGAAAAGCACGTTTAACTGACGATCTTGCATGATCTCTTTACCGGTATCCATCGGACTTTGAGTGTGAGGAAACAGAAAGTGACTGAGATTTGGTCATCAAATATGACCTATAATTCCAATGTAGTGTGGTATGACTATGGTGCATCATCATGATCATCATTCACACGACTTCCCCTATTAGGTACTGGGTATAGACTTTTGCTAGTCTCCCCGCCTCTGTACCGGTCTTAGAGTGCAAGCCTATTACTTACTTTGTGGGCAATAATTTGATGAAAATTGAATACTCCATGTAGGTATACATTGAACCAATTGGGTTTTCTCACCAACACCAAATACCATAAGCACACGTTCTGGTAACCAAGCAAAAACTCTTATTTTGACTGTCATAACACTACATACAAAGTTACTATAACTGAAACAAAATGTTCTGCCACAATAACCCTTGTTTATGGCCAGTATACACGAGTCACCGCACCCATAAACAATAACAAACTCTTTAAAAACTACATTATTTCTGCACATGTACCCTCATACACAAATTATTCACGGCACCGAATAAAACGGATCTAAACTTATCCCATTTGGATCACACAAATATTATGTAACATTCAGATCCGAACTTAATATTATCGAATCAGTTCTAGACTTAGAACAAGTTTCAACGATATTAAGGGAATTAATTTCGTAGTAGAATCGATTCGTATTACCTAACTGCCACAAATTGGAGTCCGGTGGCCACTACTATTTGTAACTCGATCGTAAATGCAATTCGGATTAGCGCAATATAATTTTCAATAACCTCTTATTTCATACCTAAATATATGCAGAATACATTTGAACTAGCGGTTGCCCGGATGTAATATTTCGACCGTAATTTTGTAATTAAGTTTTAGCAGTGCAGAAAAAGCGCAGAAAGGGATCCAAAGTTTTTACCTCATGTACGACTGTACGTGTATAGTAAAGCAGTGAATATATGAAATGTCTTGATGGGAGAAATTCATTTTATATTAGTTTTTACCTATTTGCTAATAATAATTTGTGTTATCGGTTTCAGGTTCTAGCTTGCAGCCTAAGGCAATCATAATAATTACACACGTTATCCCCCAATGGATTACATCGTCGAAAGATAAAGTCGTAACGGTCTCAATAACCCAAACGCACACTAAAGAACATAAAATCTCCAATTATTCACGTAAACACAAATAAATCACTTTAGTTAAATCCAAAGGGCGCAAATGAACAAATTAAAATCGACTTTGAAGCGAGTTGCCATGGTAACTCAATTCTACGAGAATTGGGTTTCGGTTGGAATTGACGTTTGTGAGAGCGGAATCGGTGTTGGAGGCAGTTCACAGTCGAACGGAGGTGAAGAACGGACGGACAATTTATTAAACTTATACGAAATTTATTCATGGCAAAAACTCCCATTAAGTACTTTGTTCGTTTTATAATTTCAGATTTCATAACGATTCACAAAATGAAGGTAGAATTTGCCGTGAAAGCCGCCGTACTATTTAAAAACTTTATGAATTTATTACTTGGATTATTCGAATAGATATAATTTTACGTTTTTATTTGAATTGTGTGCCAAATATCTTTTTTTAAATTGTTATGCTTGTATTTGACCGACAATCAACCTCCTAGAGATCTGTGGCAATTTTTTTTTTATAAAAACGTAGCCCCACACTACGAATTTCTCCTGTATCGTGGGTGCGTTTCACAAACATGAAATATCACAACGTGGATCGTACAAAGTTTTGCCCCGTGCGGGAATCGAACCCTTAGCGCAGCAGTCTAATCGCTTAGCCACTGCACCAATCTTGGCAAGACGCAACTATATAGTACCTACTGTTTGGGATTTGAAATTGTGTGAGCATAATGCACACCTTAACCTAAACATCTAACCGCCGAACTCAGAGACATTTAATGATTACTAAAACTGTCACTAAGTAAAGGTTTTTTTTTTGTGAAATCCTTACTTAGTGTCAGTTTAAGTAATCATTAACGTCTCTGAGTACGGCGGTAATATGTTCATTAATGAAACCATGTTTAATTTAATCATAACCTATCACTAATAAATGAAACAAGTGCAGATCCAAATTAAGAGCACTCCGTAGATAGCCGGTCAACAAGCTGACCGCGGTAACTGACCGAAGTTAAACACTCCAAAAAGTAAATCTAACGCCGAACACTTCTGCGAAGCTACATATTAACTAAAACGTACCAACATGGTACCAACATAGTACCAACTGACTATTTAAACTATTTACGTCCTTCAGTCGGGTACAACTATTCGGGGTTAGACTGCTGAACAGAATTCGGGGCACGGCGCACGGCCAATCGGATTTCCCAAGGGATGGGCACCCGTTTCACCGAGATTTAGTTAAGGTGGCTCTGAAATTTCTACACTCATGCTAGAATTTCGTGACGGATTTTAGTTCCTATCTTTTATGCTTCAGTGGAAATATAGTGCATAACGTTTTTGATACGTAAAACGAATATTGTATGTAGTTTACCATAAGTAACCCTTGATCTTCATAGAGGTTTTTTTTCAAAATCGTCTTCGGCGCGTATCTTTTTGTATTGTTTTGTATACCATTATGTGGCCATTCAAGGAGGTCTGCTAGAAATCGAAGACTCCCATAACACCACGCTACAAATCGTAAATTAAATTCTTGTTTACAATGGACATTCATTTCTCAATAATACATCGCCAACTGTACCTTTATGCATCAACCAGCTGACCACATGTAATTCCTACAGTTTTTTTATGTCCATTGATTAAAATAAATATATTAATTCAAATCAAAACTAGGTATATCTTTCACTACCCTAACAGGAATTTTGTCAGTGAAGTGTTACAATTAATTAAAGTTGATCTCCCACTAGCACAGCGTTAACTCTAGCCGGGCGGTGTGGGCAAGACAATGTGTCGGCTCAACATTGCTAGAAACTTGGACGTGCCGCCAGTAATTACAATTTTAGAAATCCACTGCGCCCATGCTAATTAATAAGGTAAAACAACGAAGGTAAAGTGGTACAAGCGATAATATGTAGTGGTGAAGGCTGGTTCTCGAATGAGGTTTGTTTGTTAAGGTTCGTAATTTTTTTTTCGTAATTTTAAAGCAAATTCTACTAATTGGTAATATGAATGTGAAATTGTGTTGATTGGTTTGTCCTTCATTCGCGCAGCAAAGGAGCAACGGGTACAAGTAGTTTCATAGAGACAGATAAGAATTGATTTCATGTTCGGGAGCGATTTTGACGACCTGATTAACGCAGTGGCTAAGCGAAAGCATGCCGCGTTAAGGGTTGCCCGTTGCGGGCTCGATTCCCGCACGGGGTAAAAATTTGTGCGATCCACATTTAACTATCTCGAGTCTGGGTATTTCGTGTATGTGATTTTTCATGTGTGTAAAACGCACCCACAATACAGGAGAAATTTCTAGTGTAGGGCGACAGTAAAAAAAAAAGATAAGAACGATAAAAAATCTTTTTCTGTAAGAACTTTCTCAGTTGCAGTCTAGGGTAGCTGTGCTTCATAATATAGACTTGCTAACTACAAGAAGCTGTGAAAAAGTGGACCGAATAATATATTGCAGGTATAAGTTCATGTTAAACTTCAACCAGCTCCTGTATTCATTCGTTTCCTCTCGTAACTTAACACACCTCATTAAAGGCGTCGGTACATCGTCCAAGTTATAATTAACGATGTCCAAACTAGTGCTCGCGGGCCAATTTAATTATATTGAATTAAAACTCTACTTGCCACAGTCGCTATTAATCCACTAGAAATAAATTTATGCCTTCATTTTGAGGTATGTTCCGACTACATTGCATTTAAAACGAATGTTCTGTTTATTACTCCACTGTAATTAAGTTTTTGCTCGTGAAAATATGAATTTTAAATAAGCAGTGGATTGTGGTAACATGGTATTTATTTGTTAAAGTCTGCATCTGTGTTTTTTTGTTAAGGAAATCGCGGTCTTGACGAGAGAACAGACACGTCCGCAGCTGTTGAAATACAGAAACAAGTGACAGCCGCTCTTTTGTATTTCAGCGATTTCAAAGTTCTATTATCAACTAAGATTTTTTTAAATGTAACTGGCGCTCTGCGTATGGAGCAAGCGTCACTATTAATGCTAGTTTTTCTGAGTAAAGAAGATACCGTGACCGGCTGATAATTGTAACATTGGCTTTACTATCAATCTCTAACAGAGATATTAAAAAAAACTGAAGTACATCTTATCATTTTTAACTACATTAGCACTTAAATTCCTTATTTAAACACATGATTGTAACAAAATATGGATAGTCCTAGTCCTGTAAAGTTGTGTCATACTCAACCAATTTTATACCCGTCGAATTAAATACTAATTACTTCTTTCTATTTATAAAAACACTCACAAAGCAGTAAACATGTTTTTATAGGTAGCACGTTAAATAGCATGCTCACCTTATAGCTATTCATAGTATGATGATATTTCAATAAATAACCACAGAAAATTCATTTTGATTAATACCATACATTTTTAAAGCCATTTCGTTAACGAAGTACCAACACGGAACCGAAATTAATCAGTTATCATTTGATTACGGAGCGCGTCGCACGCTCCTGTGCAAATGTATTCCGTTACTGTATACATTACAGCCTCTGTTAATTGTAATGTGTAATGTTACCTACACTTTATTTCTCGGATTCTCTTTAGCACAGTACATAATAATAATGTTCTCCTGATCGAATTTCAGTCACGGCGGGCGACCTCTTCTGATACTAGCCAACTACGCAGGAGATATTATAGTGCACAATTATGCGCGCAAACAAAGGTGCACTCCCTATTCCCTCACTCTCATAGTCCGATGGGACGGAAGACCGACACGACCGGACAGAGATCAGCCGCAGGACCAACGGCTAAATGTGCCTTCCGAAGCACGGAGGGGTCTCGAAATGTTAAAACGGTCACCCATCACAAGTCTGACCGCGGCGAGCACGGCCTAACCTCGCAAATCGACTGATCTGCGCGGTAGCCACGTAGCTACGAGCCCCTCAACACAGTACTTACAGTACAGTGAGGATGTACCTACAAGACCTACATAGGTACCTATTGATAACATTCGGCGAACTCCAAAGCCTTTTTTCGCAGAATTGTCCATTGAAATTGAACAATTTTAAACGTAAAAATATTGTAAAGGAATACTTTTATGGTTCGTGTTTAATGTTCAACATTTAAGTGATATATTTTGAATAATGTATAATCATTATTTTTTACAGGTTGTTAAAATTATTTTAGAAGGTGTTCATTGAAGCGTATTTTAATTGTTTGGATGCTTGAACTGATAAACGACCATAAGTCCGTCCTTTCACTTTTCTTTACTATCATCTTTGTCCAAATAGTACCTAACTATATAATTTCACAGCAATATCCATAGGTATAAAATATATCGTAAGTTCACGTGGGTATAATATTTTTATATCAGTGAGCGACCCCGAGTTACTTTTTAATAGTTTGAGTGGTGCCTCGGGCTCCATGTTATTCAATTTTTGCTTCGCCACGCTGTTAGATTTATCCGTTTAGTACAGATACGTTTACGAATGGAGTTACGTGTGGATATGTATGTGGGAATTACATTTTGATTGCCTCCCGTAATGTTTTTATCCAGCAGACCAATTTTCGTACGTTTAAAATATTTCGGTCAATTCTTTATGGCTTCGTGTCAAATGTTGCATTTATTCGTATAGTGAATGTGAGCACTTGTGCTTGAACAAGGTTGATTTTTTAAAGCTTTTTTCACTTTAGAAGGACTGTCTAAAAGTATACTTAAACAAGTTAATTTTTACAAATTATACGCGACAGGTTGCAATTTTGTTTCCAAAAGGGGAAATTTCTTAGAATTTGTTTTGATTTTTAATTTTGTTTTCTTTGGAAGTTGTTTGTACATAATTACAAACAATCTAAACGCATGTAATATTAAAAAAGTATGAGAGAAAATTACGTAACATAGGAGTATTGTAGTGCAGAGAGAATGATTACTTGCAAGAGACAATATCTATAGGAATAATGTACGTAGATATATTTGTAGTCTTAGAGAAATATTTTTTAGTTATCTTTTAAAGGCCGCAAACTCTTTACCTTTTAACAATAACGAAGAAGAAATAACACTTACCCCTTTGCCAGAGCACTCGTTGTTATTGTGGTCAGTAGGGCACTTGGTGTGGTCTATGTAAGGGAAGATGGAGGTGCAGGTTTGGTTCACGCAGACCAGGTTGTCTCCACACGGCGTGCCGTCGCGCACCAGCCCCAGTGGCGCTATCTCTGAGGGCTTCGGAAGTCCTGTGGTTGCTCTGGAAATGACGATGGGAAATTACAGTTCGGAATGTCGGAGTTTATGTCCATTCTATAGAAAGAAGTTGATGTAAATAAAATCAGACCCATATGAGACCAAGCTTGCCTAACAAAGTTTAAAATAACTAATATATATGGACGATCGTCAGACGAATTCGTTAAGAAATTGCGCTAAGTGTCATGATATTCAAGGATTAAATTGTTAGTAGTTTTTTTAATAGCCAATTATTCTAAACACTTGACAATGTAAGATATTAATATGGCTAGAGTATAAATATACATCCTGATGATGTTGGTGACTCACTTGCATTCGTACTCGCTGCCCTTGATACTGATGACAGTTCTGGTGTAGTACTCGTCCATGCCTGCCACGATAGGGTACCTGTTGCCCTGCTGGCACTGCAGCGACCCGCATCGAAGGTTCCTAAACAAGTTATTTATTGTTAAGAAAACTATACGCAAAATCTTGTTACACATTCATTTCTTTATATTAAAAGATAAACAAAAAAATAACTTATAGGGAAAAAACTGTTTTTTTCTACTTAATAACACCCAGCATAGATTACAAAAAAACTGAAAATTATGGCCTTAAAACAAAAGACAAAAAAAAAAAATATATACCACCACATAATCCTAAAAATAAAAAAAAGTACTCACTCAGGGTCACACTTGATAAAATGTCCGTTTCCATCTTTTCCACAGTGGCCCGTGACCGATCCCTTGGGGTTGAACTGCTCGAAGCACTGCTTATCAGCGCCCACAGTCCCCTGGCCCCAGATCCTCTCGCATTGCAGGGAGAGAGTGGGGCATTGACCCGCGAAGCAGTAGCCCTTGCCTTCCTCGCAGGGCTCCCCGTTCTTCCGATGTGCGTCAGGGGGGCAGGAGCCTGACATACCCGTGCAGGTCTCCTCGAGGTCGCACTCGTTGGTGGCGTCCCGGCAGACCACGCCGCGAGGCTTGAGCTGGAAGATGGATTCAATTAGCTTTTGCCTATTTTGTCCATTAGATTATAAGTACCCACTTATTTAATTCAAAGGTCAAAAGGTCCTTCTACCGAAAACTTTCCAAAAAGTCCACTTGCATGCACGCTCTAATACTTCATCCTCAATTCCCTACTAAATCCTTTTTTTGCGGTGCCTAAGGATTTGCGTAGTAGTCCAAAACTTAACGAGAAATTAAACTTTCTATTATTCAGCATTATGACACGGATGGAAACGTTAATCAGTTTCAAACTGATGTAATACAGATGTTACGTTGTAAATTAGTTTGAATACATTCGTGTGAACGAAGTGTAAATGTGTTACAACTAAGTCTTGTATTTTATGTGTTGATGTAACTTGTTGTACGAAACTTGCTTCCCATTTTCGTTTTAAACCTTTGCGGTTTCGAGTTGATAATAGCTTACTACTGATTTGTTAGCAATTTAGATTATTTTCAGGTGTTTAACGTTTTATGTCGACGGCCTCGTTGGTCTAGTGGTTGCTAAGTGCGACTGCTGACCAAGAGGTCCTGGGCTCAAATCCCGGGTCGGGCAAAGTGTTACTGAGTTTTCTATTAGGCAATTCTCAGTAGCAGCACGGAGTCTGGATTTGTGCCCGGTTGATGGCAATAGGCTCGCCCCCTATTACATTGGGACTTACAACATAACTGGTGAAATGTGTTTTTACTATATGTTCACCTCTGCCTACCCCTTCGGGGAATACAGGCGTGATGTTATGTTATGCTATCGTTTTATGTAAAAGTCAGGTACGAAAAAAATGTCTCATTAAACTCCTGGGCTGGACCCTACGATCGTTTCGTTTTTCGTGTTGTAACTTGCGTAACACTAGCCTTATCTTCCTTTAAGGCACCGTCCTTAGCAGCACTCACCTGGCACCTCTCGCAGCACTCGCCGGTCGCACACTGGGACTCCTTGGTGAGGCGGCAGGTGAAGGGGTCGCAGCAGGAGTTCAGGGTCTGGCACTCGGCGATGGTGCCGCAGTCACACTCCTCGCCCTCGTCCAGGCGACCGTTGCCGCATTGATGGTGGATTATTAGCTAAGAATATATACATTACAATGACTTATACTATCTTCGTTAAAAGCAAATAATATATACATCTTAATATATACAAATGAAAAATAAAAATAAATATGCATTGAAATATTCCTCCTGATCGCTAAGAATATTAATAATAATTATTAATTTAGCTGTTATCGTCCCACTACAGGGCAAAGGCATCCTTTTATGGAGAAATGGACTACTGCAGCTCACAGAAGAGAGGAATGGAAGAGGAAGAAAACTACAATTGAAAATTGCTGTCCAGTTTTAACTTTTCTGGTCGTCAGTATATTCCTCAAAATATAAAAATTACAACCAGCGCCTAGCGCCCGGACATGGATAACTATCTAAGGTTCTTACAGTTAATTGAGTCGAACCACGGTATGCTTTTGGGGTTCTCCAATTGATCTAATAGACGCACTACTAAAGGGACCAGGTGGCAGTAGATTACAATAACCAAAGTCTATTGTATAGATATCGTCAACGAAAATACATATTTAATGTTAAAAATACATATTAGATGACAATTAAATATGATTTAGAACCGTTATCGATTATTTATGTTAGAGACACTTATATGTATTCATTCAGATGTTTTTACCTATCTACTTAAACGCCATTATGGGTCTATCTACACTAAAAGAACTTCGTTTCTAACCAACCTCTTCAGTACTAACAACAACAAAACATGTAACAAGAGTATCCTAAAATAGAAAACAAAACGACACGAACCGAAATGTCAAACTCAGTCAAAAAAGCATTAGGCGAACAAGGGAAACATTTCAGAATGCCCAAAGGGTGCGATGCGCACATACTCATATTGAATTTACATCGGAAATCGAGATTCAAAGCGGCACCATGTACCTTCGTAAAGGTATCAGCTCCGACTGTAAGAGTTACGGTATTTTTGTTTTTGTTGGTTGAAGTTTTAGCTTCTAACAAGAAAAAAACGAAGGTATTTTGTTAGTTGAAGCCTGTCAAGCTCTTGTGACGTGTTGTGAAGTTTTGTGTACAGTCGTATGAAAAGTACATTATGGTTGTTGGGTAATAATATAAGTAGTTATAGGTTATTATTAGAAGTTTTTAGATAAGCATCACAAATAGATTATAATTTTAATTCTCAATGAAGTCCCGTATTTTGTCTCAAGTTATTGGGAATAATCAGAGATTAGAGAAAGAGAGAAAAGTTTAAAACCATAGTAGGTATTATATTTTATGCCTATCAAGGTCAAAACAGCAGTGGACGTCTTCCGGCTGATGATGATGATGATGATGAAGGTCAAAACATAGTGTTCTATATTATTTCCTATTTTCCACCAAATGTTATTGTTATATATCAATTATGTACAAAAAAATCTATTTTAATCATATCAAAATATATAATATAAGGATTGTCAAACTAAAATAACATTTTGGATAACGCACATAGAGTTAATAATTCAAAATAGTCTAGTTTGAATAAATACATTTGAGATGGAAGTTAACTGTAAACCAATGACAGGTCCTCATGAATACTAGATAAGATAAAGTTCAACTTGGTCTCAGAATAAATTGGTATCAAGAAATCAGTTGCTTTGACGTGTTCTGAGTAATCTATAAGAATGAAGCCAAAGAGAATGGTCTAGACAACAAAAATGATTTTATTTCTACTAACCATTTCGCATTTTTGAAATTTTCATGTCAAGATAATCCGTGGATTATCATCATTTACACAATATGAAGATAAAAATCAACGTCCCTTAGCCTTTGCTCTGACACCTTTTACCTACTTGAATTGTAGATATAGATTTACTAAACCGACGTGACCCCATTGTAATGTCCCCATCATGAAAACAGCTACGACACAAAGAGAACACAGAGATACTAATACTCAATACTCAATACTCAATACTCAATACTTTATTAGCATTCCATAAGTCAAATACAGGTGTTACATATGAGATAGAATCATTATGGACCCGGTAGGGCACAGCTTAAAGTTGGAGAGATATGCAGCTTAATACTAAAATTATAATTATTTCTAAAATACTATTTTGGTAAAACTACTAAGTAGTTATAATAATATAAAATAAAAATGTTTTGAATGTGTGCGTGTGTGAGTAGGTATGTGAGTGTGTGTGTGTGTGTGTTTATATGTGTTTATGTATATATCGTATAGGTAGAGGGGCTTATCCCTATAGATATTAATTTATTTGAATTGTTTGCACTATCTTTTTATTGATTTATCATCGTAGTACTCTTTTATGGTATAGTAGCATTTGGAGTGAAGGAATTTTTTTAATTGGTTTATAAATAGATTTGTTTTCTTTTCATCTTTTATTGTTTTTGGTAAGTTATTATATATTTTTATTGACATAACTAGTGGACCGGACGAATGTATTTTTAGATTGGATGTAGGCAAATTTAATCTGTTTTTGTGTCGTAAGCTATATTTTTTTTGAATATCTTTCCGGGTAGTATAAAATTCGGGGTGATGTCGCACAAATTTACATACTTCTAAGATGTATAAACAGGAAAGTGTGAGGATTTTGTGCTTTTGGAATTGTGGTCTGCAGCTGTCTGTCTGTTCAATATTGGTTATTATTCGGATGAGTTTCTTTTGTAAGGTGAAAATGGTGTGAGAATTTGTACTGTTTCCCCATAATATGATGCCATAACTAAGCCACGCTTGGGCGTAGGCATAGTATGTAACAAGTGATGTTTGTAGGTCGGTGGTTTTTTTAATTTCGCGTAGGGCGTAGGAGAATTTTGATAGTTTAGCTCTAATTTTTTGTATGTGTACTTTCCAGTTTACGTGAGTATCTATTGTTAAACCGAGGAGGGTGAATTCGTTAACTTGTTCTAATTTTGTGTTGTTGTAGGAATAGTTTAGTTTTATAGGGGCTTTTTGATGTGGGTGAAAGGTGATTAATTTAGTTTTCGAGAAATTTATTTCTAAGTTATGATTTTCCATCCAATTGATTACTGACGTAAGAAGAGAATTGAGTTTTTCATTGGTATTCTCATTTATTTGGCAAGAGGTGAGTATGGATATATCATCTGCGAATAGCACACATGTATCATTTATTGTTTTGGGAAGGTCATTAATGTAAATGAGAAACAGAAGACACCCTATAACGCTCCCTTGTGGAATAGAGGCGTTTACTGCTTTTCGGTCAGATCTGATTTGCTGTATTTCCTTACTGTTGTTATTAAAATATTCGATCTCTACAATTTGCTCTCTATCTTTTAAGTAGCACTCGAACCATTTTAGTGCATTTCCCCGTATCCCAATCCCGTGTAATTTATTTAAAAGTATTTTAAATTGCACCTTATCGTAGGCTTTACTCATGTCGAGTAGTATACCTACAGCATAATTTCTATTGTTTATAATATTTAGGGCTTCTTGTACATATTTGTAAACTGCTAAAGTTGTAGATCTATTTTTCCGGAAACCATTTTGACAATCATCTAATATATTATATTTTTCGCAATAGGAGTAAACACGGTTGCACATTGCCTTCTCAAAAATTTTTGATGCCGTTGGTAATAGTGCTATGGGGCGGTAGTTGCTGGTGTCTGTTTTTTCATTTTTTTTGTGTATAGGTTTTATTAAGGCTATTTTTAGTTCTTTGGGGAATGTTCCCTCTTCAAATGATTGATTGATTAATAGGTAGAACGGTAATGTGAGTTCGTCGGCGCAGTGTTTAATCAGGAATGGTGGTAGTTCATCGATACCATGGCTTTTTTTGTTTTGCAGGTTTTTAATAATTCGGTTTATTTCGTATCCATCGACTGGGCTGAGGAACATAGAATTTTCTGTAGGGAAGACAACTGGAGCTCCCATTGGTTCGGTTCCAGAGGGGTTACTGTTTTCACCTATAGAAGCGAAGTAGTTGTTAAATATATTTGCTACGTTCTTTGGTTTAATAATTATTTTATTATCTATGTTAAGTTTTATATTATTATTTTTTTCTCTTTTTATTGTTTTGTTTGTTTTTTCGTTAATTATACCCCACATTGTTTTAGTTTTGTTTGTCGATTTGTTTAGTTTGTTTATATATTGCAATTTTTTTGAAGTTGTTACCGTTTTTTTTAGGACTTTTTCGTACTGTTTATAATATCTTGTCAAAATGGGTTCGTTTGTTTTTATTGTGAGAATCTTTAGTAGTCTTTTATTTTTACATGCTAATTTTATGCCTTTTGTCAGCCAATGTTTTTTTAGTTTTGTTTTTAATTTAATTTTTTGTAAGGGTATACATGAGTTTAAACATTTTAATAGTATATTTTTGAAGTTAGTATAATTTTCATCGATGCTTTTATTGACTGTTATTATGTCTCGCCAGTTTTGTTTTCCCATTTCTGTTTTGAATTTATTTATGTTGTCTTCATTATACAACCTTTTTTTTGTATACCAAGTTATTTGTTTACTGTTATTAACGTTTTGTAGGAGCATGTGTAGTATTGTTGCACTGTGATCAGAAAAACCTAGTTCTTCAATGGTAGTGTAGCTATTTTTGTTATTGAAATTTGTAAATATCAAATCTAGGCATGTAGAGGTAGTTGCAGAAATACGTGTAGGTGATTTTATGTGTTGTATGAATTTATGTTCTAACATGAAATCTAAAAATAAATTAGTTTTTAAATTACTATCTAAAATATTGATATTTAAATCTCCTCCTATTACAACATTGTATTTAAAATATTTATTATTTATATAATACATTATTTGTTTAATTTGGCACATAAATATTTCTTCTTCTTTCCTGTTCCAATAAATAGTTACTATTAATATATTCTCTTTAGGTAGTTCTATGGCACATGTTTCTATACAATATTCTATAGACATATCTTTAATATCACATATTTCCTTAAAATCTATATGTTCCTGTAAAAATATGCAGACACCGCCGCCTCCTCGAGTGCGTCGACAGTACGATGCCGCGGTTGTGTAGCCGTTGAGGTGTAGGTTGTCTAGTTTCGCCTGGGATAACCATGTTTCTGTTAAACATATTGCGCTATATTCTGGGTTTTCGTTGATAAAAGCTTCAAGTAGGTGTTGTTTATTATTTATACTTTGGATATTTTGGTAGAGGATTTTAAATTGTTGTTCTGTAGTTCCGAAATGTTTTGTTTAGAGGGCCTTCGTTATTGTAAGGCATGTAGTTCGTGTTTATGGTTTGTTCCTTGTCATTTCCTGGTTGATTTGTTGGTGTATAAGTCTTGTATGTTTCCTTTCCTTCTTCCATTGTTTTATGTTTGCCGTCTATAAATAATTTGTTATTTCTAATTATTGCATACTGGCCGTTCTTTCGTGCTTTTATCATTTCATCACGAAGTAAATTTCTATGTTTTCGTGCGTTTTCATTTAAGAATTCGGTTACAAATATCCCAGTTCCTTGGAAATAGTTACCATTGTCTATTATATACTTAGACATTCTTTTGCTTAAGAGCTCGATTACTAATGGTCGATTTCTACTAGTTTTCCTTCCAATTCTGTACAGCTCTTCTATGTAACCCGTCAGGTCAGCGTTAAGTATTTCATGAAACATGTCTATCAATCTATTGTGTAGGTCCCATTCATCTTCGTTGTGGTTCTCAGGGAAACCATAAATTACAATTTTATACGGATCGTTTTCGCATTTAGGTTCTGAGATGGTTTTCATAGTTTGTAATTCTTTAATTTCAGCTTTTAATGTTTCGTTTTGTTTGCTTAAAGCCTCAATCTTCATGTTAATATTTTGTATTTCGAATGTTTTTTTCTCGTTTTGTTCAAATAATGTATTTGTTCTTCCGTCTAGTTCTTCTTTCAGTTTAGAAATTGCCTTTTTTATTTCGTCCTCAATTGTGTTTTTTATTTCAGAAATTATATATTTATTATTTTCTTTTAAGCGTTGCATTATGAGTTCACTCAAATTTTGGAGTGGAAGATTAGATGGAATATAGTTTTCCTTATCTTCTGAGCATATTGTTTCGCCTAGAAGGCTTGAGTCGTCGGATAGTGTCGTATTGTTGAAGCTGTTGTTCTGTTTCTTTCTAATGGTGATGTTGTTTTCAGGAGTGTTCGTTTTTTCTACGAGGGAATTCGGTGGTTGGGTCAATTTATGTTCAAGCTGTCGTATAGGTGTATTTAAGTTGCCGGTTTTAGGTATTTTACATCGGCATGTCTGGCATTTCCACAATTTCTTCTGTTCTGGAGACATGCTATGAAAAACATTAGCAGAAATATTTGCACACTGCAGGTCATATTTTTCTTTGCAAAAATAGCAAGCAAGGTTTTCTGAGTTAGGAAGATCTTCTTGGCATCCCGCACACAAATTTGCCATTTTCTAGAGATTTTGAAATAAGCGCCCTCTAGTGTGTAGTAGCGTCTCAACCTCGGTAATATTGGTTGGGAATGATTATTGCCAAGATAGCGCTGCTGTTTTGGCTATTCGACGGTAGATGGCGTTGCTTGTATTTAGAATTGTAGTTTTTGTTGTTATGGTTTCTTTTAATATGGTTATATTATAGAGAATGGTCTGTTAAATACCTTTCTTGTATGCCTCTAGTTGATTTCTTGCTTGTAGATCCAATAACACGCAGTATTTAGGCACTTTTCTTCTTTTTTATTTTGAATCGAAAAAGTTCGTTGACGTGAAACACTACTTGTTTTTGTCACTTTTCTTGCAAATTTTCTTTAAACTATTGTTTTAAGCACTGCTAGTAATTTGGTTTAAAACTTTTATTAGGTTTATAGAACATTAGAAGCACTTGTAACTATTTTTAAGCATTTAAAATACGCGGAGCTGATGTTTACGTGCGCACTGCAGCGCCCTCTCCCCCCCTAAAGAAAAAGAGAGTTATATCCACCGTTATAAAATAACCACTTCACACAATATCATAACAAATCACGCATTACTATGAGCAACCGCTACAGGAAAATAAAGGCATTCGTTCAGTCCCTCGATAAATATGTAAACGTGAGAAATCGAAGGGGAGAAGCAAGGCAGGCATTATCATTCCTGACTATGCAAATTTATTCCAATAAACCCTAGCTGCCGTTCGTTCCTGTTATTATATATTCGCAAACGAAGAGATAATTCAGAGCGCGGGGCAGACAACATTACCATAACTTTTATTAAAGGAGTGGGCCTCCGGAGCGACTACAAACAATACGTCAGGCACTGATTAATTTTCAACGTGAAAATCTGTTTTGAATCCGAATGAAGTGTAGCGTGGAAGTGTGCGCGTCTTCTGCGACACCGATCTTCCTATTAGACGGGCATGAGCGAATATTCTGAGACAATGCGCGCGAGATATGTTGGGGAATGGGGACATCCGACATATGTTACTATTTTTAAAGGACCTGTTACTTATAACAATAGTAATTTTTCTTGTTTTGTATTGCAGCCTTTAGTATGTTCCACTTATTATACTTAAAACGAATCATAAAGACCCTCGCAAAAATTTTAAAGTTTACGAATTTCAGAGCCCTCTTCATCTTGCCAAATTAAATTTTAAGGTTTTGTTTAATGCTCAATCTTTAAAATACATCGACGAGTTTCGATAGGAGCCATCATTTTTAATGTGAAATAAAGTGATCAGATGAAAATGGGATATGATTTTACGTTTCGACTTAATTAAAGTTTAAATAGGTAAGTTCAAGGACTTAAACCTAATTAATTTAAATTGGAATTCTAGAATGAGTTGTTTATTATAAGACGGTGTAAATATTAAGTTGTTCAATGTTTTGGAATTCGTTTTCGTCAGGTAGCATTCATAAAACCTACCTAAATTACTTTCAGTTCAGTTATTAAAGTTGGAGCAGTCTCAGTAGAACTGTGCTCAACTTCTTTTGTGATTCAGAACTTGGTTCCACTCGCTCAGAGTCGAGTGTATCATAATTCATGAAGTTACCTCGTTAGGTTTGTTGAGCAGGCAGAGGCCCTGCCCTACTCTCAGCTCGTTGATGTAGTCATTCTTGGAGCAGTCGGAGAACTTGTAGGGCTGCACGTTGTCGGACCCGACGATAGACTGCGCCATGATGCAGCCGTGCCAGTCGCGGCAGAAGCATTGCTCGCGCCCGTCATCATGCCCCATTCCTATGAAGAATTGAGCAAGTATAGAATTGTTATCTAAAATGAAAAGTATGTCAAGCGAGATTTAGAAGCGGGGCAACATTGACAGTTTGGTTTGTGAAATTAAAGTTGCGAAGGATTTTTGAATAGAGAACATTTGAAGCAGCATATCTCTGAACTGATATTAACATATTCTTATCCAGAACTCTCTTAAAAAACTAAGCACCAAGTAAACTAACAGCCCCCTTACCATGAACTCTTAAAACAGGACAGTTTACGAAGTGGAAGCGAGACGCCGCTACGTGCAGTGTAATGTGGCGTCTCGCTTTCTCCACGTAAACAGTCCTGTCTAAGAGTTCAGAGAGTTGAGAGAGTGTGGTAAGGGGGCAGTTGCCACTAAAGTAAGACTTAGCTGCGGAATTGTACATGCATGTAGAACACAATAGATTTTGTAATAGAAGATATGAAAATAATTCACGACGAAAATCCCATTTGTTTTTGTGTTGTCTGTTTACAGCGATGTTTCACCGGACCCAGTGAACTATGAATTCCATTTCTAACAATGTCAACTGATGCTTTTGTTTTCGGAGCAGATACGAGTTTGTTATAGTTGTACATTTATTCCTAGCAAAAAGCGAAGAGAGTTGGCGATACAAATAATGAGAAGATTTGATATTACAAAGTATGTGTTGGTCATTATTTAACATATTGAAATTTAATCAAAACATGGATAATTAGAATGTCGTAACATTGTACTCAATAAAAACAGGCATTTAAATTAAATTACCTACTTTCCTTTAATTAATCGTAAAATTTTATTCCTGCCTGTTACAGGACTCGGGTTTTTCACTCTTTCATTAAACCGATAATTTAAATTTGTATAATTAACTAACAAACCAATAAAATTATATTTAGGAGGTCATGATCAAATACAAAAAGCAATTTCAAGACACTGTTTTGAGGCAGTTTCAAGAAAATTGTGTATATTTACTATACATTCACTAACTTATTTTTAATTATTATTTTTGACGACCTGATTGGTACAGTGGCTAGGCGATTGGACTGCTGCGCTGAAGGTTGCGGGTTCGATCGCACGGGACAAAAATTTGTGCGATCCGCAGATGTTTGTCCCGAGGCTGGATGTTTTTGTATGTGATATTTCATGTTTGTGAAACGCACCAACGATACGGGAGAAATTCCTAGTGTGGGGCGACGAAAAGAATAAAATATAAAAAAGAACATTCAACTCACCGATATTATGTCCGATCATGTGCGCCATGGTCCCAGCTAGGAGATGCGGCTCGTACGTGTTGGTGTCCACGGATATGCCCACGGACTTGGGGGTGCACAGCGTGTCCGGGACAGAAATCCCGGACTCACCACCCGGGAACGTCATCCCGCTGCAAATTATAACACAAGTTAGATGGCTGATGATAGCATTGGATCAAATGTCTTATTATTTAGGGTCGAATGAGACTGGCTCGTAGCTAAGTAGCTATCGCGCATATAATTCGTTCCACGAGGTTGAGCACTGCTCGCTGCGGTCAGTCTTGTGATGGGTGACCGTTTTCACAAGCTGTTGGTATTGTGCCTGATGTCTTTAATAAATGATGATATCCTCACGATTACAACAGACTGCCTACTACAACCATTACCGACTAAAAATGCATCTCGTCTCTACAACTGAGAATACAGCGCAAATGCTAAACGTATTATTCAGTTCAACCGCGCGTTTCTCTCTCAAAGTAACAAGAATATAATAAGAGTACATATATTCGTGTAATTATGTACTTACATACTCAACCTTGTGTACGCAAGTCGAGTGCAACGAATCTACTTCCATGAATCTTTGTACGTGGGATTGCACATACGTCTTTATACGGCGCTCTGAGTGCTCCGCATACACGCTGTTTAATTTTACGTTTAAATTTGTTCGAGTTGCATTTGTGGTGTATTTCCTTATATAATGCGATTATGTAAGATGTTACTATATACCTTTTTATTATAACAATATTTGGTCAGTTGCTTACGACATTCTTCGATTAATTCTTTAAAAATTGCCTATGTTTCCAAAATTATTTATTATGAAGAAACGTCGATGAAGTTTTAAAAAATGTAAATTGTAAATAACTTGCATCATATTCGCTGTATGGGTTCCACATCGTATGTAAAGTAGATATGAAATATACAAGAGCAGCCTATAATTCTCCAATTTTACATATTATTAAATGAAAATTTAAAAAATTCTATTGTACAGACACCACGAAATTATTACCAGAGGACCTCTAAAGGCAATTGGGTACCTAGCAGGGGCCATAAAAATTATAATAATCAAGCGGTTTGGGCTATTATGCCATCGTAGGGGATTAAGGTCATATGAGGGCCTGTTGGCCTTTTTGTAAATAAATTACGGGGTCGCAAAGCTGAAAATGGGTTTAGATGTTTTATTAATTGCAGGCTAATTATAAATGAATGGGACTGGTCATTGAAGCAAATATAATAAAATACATTCGATAACAATAGGGACATGCAAAGTTTATAAATCAGAAAAAATATTTTATAAGTTATAAAGCGGTAAAGAGGGGATTTGTTGGACTTAAATATTACCAACATCATAGAAAAGGTATTGAAATAAGAATCTGAATCTTCCAGCCAAGGTAACATCGCAAAAATACTTATCTTTTGTAAGTAATCGCTTATCCAGTTTGTGATCGAACGCGAATATGACAAACTTGGTAACGAGAAACGATAGCGTCAGAAGTTTGTGGAAATATTACTTGTGATGAAATGTGCGGGTCGGGGATAGGGGGCGTGGCCGGCGCGATGACAGCCGACTGACTGATTATATTAACACCTACAATGTGCGCTCATTGATAAAACAAGAGCCATCAACGTATACTAAATTTGCCAATAAAAAGCACACCAAGATTTACAGTCCGACGAATGGCAATTTTCTCTAATGCTGACCTAGGTGTCTACCAGCATACCTCAGCCTCCCCCTTAGGGAAATAAAGGCGTGTACGTACATAAACAACGTATCTACAATCGAACAAATTGGATCGTCACATTGACTGGTTCCATTCCACAGATGAACAACGGTACAGAGTGCGGAGTTCACACTTTCAAATAAAAATGTGCAACACTCGTAAGCGCTCCAGCCGGGCGCGCCAGTACCGCTTCTTCTGTATGTTTCCAACACGTGAAGTACTCTGCGACGCAACTTTCAAAGGTATACTCGATGCTCAAAGAGCGGGCACACTTCAACGAGAACCGATTGAACTCGGATATCGGAAATTATAGTTGAATTACTTCGCCAACAAGCGATAGCGCTGACGTCACGGCGCCATCTTGGATCCTTTTGTAACAGACGTAAAGAGATAATTAGAAAAAAGTCCCTGGTTGTGCATTGATCTCATTGATTTTGCAATTGGGATAGTTTGCGCTGATTAGGTTTGCAAAACTTTCGGAGAGAAAATACCGAGTTTTGACAAGTTTTTTATATAATACATACATATGTTATTAATGACTGAAACTGTCAGGAGAAGCAATTTGGAAAAGATCACTTGAATATTAATTTCTCAGCAATACTTATCAGCTGTATTAACACTGGTAACATAAATTTATAGTCGCAGGGGAATCTTTAATGCGACCTAAAATCATCCATGAGGGAAAGAAACCACCAAACGTCAGAAATTATACTCAATCAGCACTTCAAACTCTCCTAATCACAGCGTAAGTAGGATCAACCCTAAAATGAAGACTAGGAAACGTAACAATTAAATGCTCATTAATCAGAAATCAACCCTAAAACTACGATTGGAATATTTAATACCTTTCAGGGAACCATAAATCGTAAAGGTATAAACCTGCCCGCGTTTTATATCCGACTCATGAACCCGCAGGTCCCATACCTGGGCAGGTCATAAAACCCGGGCAATTGTAGCCAATATTCAAGGCACGTCAGGTGGCTCTTAAGGAACGAATCACTTAGAATTTTTAGGAATGTATAATCTATTAGTAATGTATTATGAAACATCAAAATCGTTAGCAAAGACCCTGTTAGAAGAAAAATTTAGACAGATTTTTGACTGAATGATTATTTACGCTTGATTATTTTGATAAGATTCGGATTCAGAAGAAGAAAATTAAAAAAAAAAAGAATTTGGAATCTGAAGGTGTGTAATAGCAAGTAAGTATGTGTAGAAAGGCTATATCATATATCAGGTAACATAACCGATAGTTTGAAACGTTAATCACAGATAACTACTAAAAGCTAATAAAAAATATAATTCTTCCATGTCATAGAACATTTTCTGTTTTTCAGCTAATTCTGTTAAGTGTTTTACATCAAACACTCACATAACGAGAAGACATTTGTTATTTACTTTAAATTGGGTAATTCTCAATCCTATAGGTCAGCAGATTGCTAACATAGAGAGGCGCAATAAATCAGATAAAACTCCCATGTTTGTCTATGGCCCGGAGAAAAGGCTCGCCGGTCAGACTATTTAATTTCACTGCGAACTGTTATTGCGTTAGCCCTGTTTGTGTTTGGACCCGTAGAGTCGGTTTGGGCCCCTTCAGACCCGGACCCGGCCGAGGAAATACATAAATTAATAACAATGATTCGATTTATTTCCAATTGAGTTTCTTAAATACGGCTTAGTTAAGTTAGTCTGATTTGATTTGATATTGATTAGACATTTCAAAGTTGATGTTTTCTAGTTTATCAGAGAGAGATTTCATGAGAGAAAAGACATCTCCTAATAATAGGTATAAGTGTTTACAATATTAATTAGCTTTGATACATTATTACCTACAAGATACTATTATTTCTTCATAATATACAACTACGAACATAGCTAGTGGTATAGCAACAAAATCTAAAGTATATGAAATCACTGTCATTATAATAGTCTTTACGGTACCCATTCATTAAATACATACTCACTATCTACTAAACATTTTATTCAAAAGAAATAATTAATTATACATACAAATACATAACAATTAAGAACAGGATAAATGAATAACAAGAAATATGAACACAGCTTATGGTTCGGTTACGTCATGCCACGTCATCGATCCACTAGGCCAGATTCCTGAAAGCTCGCATCGGCACAAGATGAATATGTAGATTCGGCGATAACCCCAAAAAAAGGCCAATAAATGCCAAGACCGCATTGTTCGACTGTCAATCCGTTGGCGGCATTCTTTCCCGAAGGATTCCAGCCATTTTAGGCTACAGCACTCGTAAATATTTGATAGACATCAATCATTCACACGACAACCTTAGGATCCACCCCAAATCGAATCGGAGACACTGTAATGTTCCGAAGATATCGACGCGTACATCTGCGGCCGACGCCTTAAATTATGACACGATAACGCCTGCCTGTCGGAAGCATTACACCGAATTCGCAGTAATTTGTAAAATTAGTACGATAATGGTTGATGATATTTCGCGAGCAAAACGACTACGCCAATGTAACCTCAAAAAATAGGACATTAAAGCCCAAAACTGAGTGACAACATCACCGTGAATCTATCCGTCAGATTCGTTTATCGCTTGAATTAATTCTCGACCTCGGTTCGCTTTCGAGATTAATTTTCGAGCTGTTTAGCGCACAGGCAACTGTCTATCTAGCAATTTCGTCGGTTCAAAGTGAAAAGGGTTGTGTAAGCAGATTTGTGGAGCCTCGCTTCACGTAGACGTCTCTTGCGAAATATTTGTATTACTTCACAAAATGCAAGCGAGAAAGGACGCTTTAATAAAATGCAATTTAAGGAGTGTTATAGAACTGAATACTCAAAGGACGTTTCTATATCTGGGACGAGATGGGAGTCTGTCAAACTTAATTTTAAAACTGAATACAAAATGCGGTGAACCGTCACCACGCTTAATTCCCTGAAGTGGTAGGTAGATGTAGATCCCACTAGTAGGCAAATACCTTTTATGTATATAGTAGATCTAGTTTGAGCATCTGAATTTTTGATGCCTTTAACTATAGGAAGATTTGATAAAACACCGCAATAATACCAAGATATCTGGAAAGAATTTAACACAAGTAAAGTTTCTTCTTATATAGCCACTTACGTGAGCAGTTGCGTAGTGTCTTTCTCAATCTTGAAGAGTTTCCTGGCGGTGTAGTCGCTGAACTTGTGGATGGCCCTGGTTATGTCGGCCTTGCGGTCGATCTCGGCCTGGTCCAAGCTCTGCCAGCACTCGATGTACACCAGCGACACTCGAGTGTTCAGGGTTCGGAAGTACTGAAAACAAGGACACTTGTTACATAAACGTCATTGTGTAATCTAAGAAGGTAGAACGAGGTGTTCCTCTTTTAAGAAGAAAAGTCAACAAACCCACATTCGGTAGGTAGTGATTTATCTTAAACCATAATTGTAATTTGGTTGCTGTTTCGTGTTTTGAAAGTCACTCTTCGAAAGTATTTCCATATAATAATAATAATAATAATAAACAAATAAAAATATGCAGATTGCAACAATCAAATCCATTTGTATTTTTAAAATGTAATATTTAAAGATCCCAATAAAAGCCTATTTACAAACAGTCGCGCACTGCATATTAATGTTAATTTGTTTCGAAATAAAGAATAAACGTTGGGACAATTTTAACCTTCATAAAAATATGGTTACATTTTCAACAAAATTTTAAATACAATTTTTGGCGATACATACATGCTGTCACATTTGCTATTCCCAACGAAGTAGACCAGTTGTCTTTTAGTCTAGTCTATCCCGCATGTTTCACTTCATCATAATTAATATGACATTGGTGGCGAACCTACTACCATTTATCGGACCCACACCAGGTTCGCCACCTCTTACGATCACTTTTCCACGAAAGGGTACTGTATTTCTAATTCACCCCACGGCCCACGGATGCCCCGAATCTCTCAGTAAACTAGGTGCCATGTAGCGACAACTTCGTTAGGCCGAAAATTGGCGTCCAGCTCAGTTTTACCCCGGAAACATGCTATTATTCGATGGAAAAACGTTTTGATGAACTCAAAAATTGAATTTTGGACAGGCATTACGTATTTAGGACGCTGGCAACTTTTAATGAGATTATAAGTTGCCAGATTTTGCTGAATAATATTGAAACTTTTTGAGTTTTACGCACAATTTTTTGGGTATCATTCCGCGGGTTTTACACAGTGAATATAATTCATAACATAGGATCGTGAAAGTTTAAAATAAACGTCTTTTTTATACAAACCAATGGTTTTAGATTTGGAATTTCCGTATCTTCAAGACAAATATTGTTTGCTTTAGTTTAATTTTTGACGCAGCGTAAGTACTACTTTGTAATTGTAAGTTCGCATGCTGTATAAGTAGAAACTAATCAATCGGGTACTTAGGCATTGATCTGCTCTTTTAAATTGACATAAAAAAAGCAAAGATAATATTTATAATCTCTATGTGCCTATAGGTCAACCTATATTTAGTCAAAATACATTTTCCTGTCACTACGGTATGCAGTGCGGCGTCCTATTACCCAGGGATCAAATCGTCAATGTAACTGGATGGGTCTTACTAGTGACGTAAGAAGCGGGCACGCTATTGCAAAACTTTTGCCTGTTCAGTTTGACATTAGGATTACTTGCAATTGCATAAAAAATGTTAGGCACGCCTAGAGAGACTGCGGCATAACAAAAGGTACATTCTGATTTCCGTCGCCCAGTATTATATTGGTTCGCTAGGTTCATACCTACATTATTCTTGTTATTTTCTTCTTTTTCTTTGTTTAAAACATTGCTCCACATTAGGTGTTTTTCCTGTAGCGTGGGCGCCTTTAATAAGCATAAAATATCACAATCACCCACTTGGACAAACATCTGCGGGTCACACAATTTTTGGTCTCGTGCGGTTATAAATTATATTATCGAACCCGCAACCCCTACCGCAGCAGACCAATCGCTTAGCCCCTGCACCAATCAGGTCCTCAAAATAAATCCGGTCGTAAATGACAACACGACGGAAATCAAAATATAATATTAAACTAATATAGACTAAGTTCTGAAGAATAATTAACACACAATACAAAGGTTCTTCATATTTCATTTTAAAATGAAATTTCGACAGGGTGTGCCGAAATAAATGAGATTGTTGATTTGATTAATGAAGATATCTAAAGGCGGAGTTTATTCGTAATGAATCTTTTCTGTTTATTAACTGCAAATATATACAGCGAACATTTACAGCTCCCGGTAAATGTAAATTGTGATAAAAGAAGAACATGCTGTATCAGGATTTCGCATCTTGTTGGGGCTACTGATTTGAAAAAAGGATTATCTTAGCTTTTGACCGAATGGTAATCTCTGATCAGTAAAGAGGTTATATAAGTTTTTATTCTACTTTGTATTTAAATACGCGGAATTTCAAATGTCTCCAGGGTGACTGAACTGAATACCACACAAAATGATATTAGCTACTAGCTCACAAGCCTCTGTATTAAGTTGATTTATGACGTCTAAACCAATAATTAGTTTAATGTATAGCTGTTTCGTATAGTAAGGTTTCGCACAAAAGCTCAGTAGCAATTTCGTTAGCAGTACTAATTTTTTCCGAATTCTCCGTTTGTTAAAGCCAGCTCACAATATATGTACATACGAACATTCAGGCCGTACGAGACCCAGACAACAATAAATCATCATAAACAAAAATAAAAGCATTCGTAAAGGATCAAAATTGTGGAGCGTCGTATATCAACTCCATCACCACGGCTGGCACGGAGCTTAACCCACAATAAATGTGTTTAACCCTTCTCTGAAATATGTCACTCGTGTCAGTCGTACTCCATGACATGTGTTGTTACGCTTTTTATTGTTTCTCTGTTGGTGTTTTAGGTAATTAGGTTCGGCGAAGAAGGGTCAATGCGCCATATGCGGACGAGATTGTTTGGAAGATTACTTGATACTTTTATAATGGACTAAAGAGCCTAAGGATCATGACTGGTCAATGGTTAACGTTGTTATTGCTAATCTGTGTCTTAAGTTAGCTATGCGTGGCTTATTTAAGTTTATTGTTGGTTTCAAATGATTCGCGCAATGAATAGCGGTTGGTTGTCATTTCCGCATTAGAAAATTTGTGGGCTGCCCATATAAGTCTTTCGAGTTATATTTATAACATACACAAAAGATCTTCCAATCTGGCGATGGTGTGTGTTGCTGGCCACCGCTTCACATTATTGTTCTTGGAGTGTCGTATATGATTTGATTTTTAAATCAACACATTGTTGTTTATCATATACATTTATATGTGTTTACTCACCAGATCAGCTATGTTAGCTACTTGTATAGCATCGTGGACGACCTCGGTGCGCGTGCTTCCATTTCGTCTGTCGAACATAGCTTTGTCGATGACTAGGGCCGTCTCTATGTACTTCGTGGTTTCCCTAACATCACGCCTGCGCCGGTTGAGGGCGCGCAGACCTGCGTCCTGCCACCACCGCCATGTTCGCTCCTCTTTTGTTCTAGATGACGAGTCTCTGAGAGAAGAAAATAAATATTTTGGTTTCATTAATTATGTTGATAAAGAGATGAAGTTAGATTAAATAATTTATAATTATGACGCAAACTTTATTTTTATAAAATTTATTCATTTTAAGAATGTGATTTAATCCTAAATTAGACGCTGATAAAGATTTAGTTGATAAATTTGATGTTAATTAAGTTTGAATTAGTAAAACATGGCATGAATATTTTATTCATAATTAATCCGCACAATCACTAAAGACATTCTTAAAGTTAGAATAATACAATAAATTTCGCATAAGAAAATCTGAACTCGTATTAAAACCCGTGACAGGCCACTCAATTACATCACACATATACTTTTAATATACAGCGTGTTTAATAAAAATTACTTCCGGGGCTGTGTTGCAGGCTTGTGTTTGCAGGGAAGTTTTTCTACAGCCCCGGGACGGGGTAGTGCTTAATCAAGTTTATCAACCCCTACATGGCATTATTATCGGAAACTAGGGAAATTTCCTTCTCCCGCCCAGGGTAGATTGCTTCCGGGACTTCGATTGCCCTATTGTACATAGAAAAGTAACCTTCTGTACACGCTAGATACTGTTATGACAGATGTAAAGAAAAAAACAATTTAATGTTTATTAAAGATTGAACAGATAAGGTTTAGTAAAAGTTATTTAGTCGATTTGTTTGATAGGGTTCGATTACTGGGTAGGGCAAAGTGGTATTGAGATTTTCTGTTAGGTGATTCTAGTAGCAGCATGGAGTTTAGATTTGTGACGGTTAATGGTAATAGACTCGCTCTACATGCGATCTATACCGTAACTGACGAAATGAAGGTGTACCAGCCACTTCTTCCTAAACCTTTGGAGGAAACATCCATTCTTTGTCATATTGGCGTGATTTTAGTGTATGTTTATACAATGATAGCATATAATCTTTAGATAGTATATAGCTACAATCACGAATGTAATCCTCGATGATGAAGGCAGTGTTCTCTTGTATTATGAGTATCTATAAGGCCTCATTTCGCTCATCATAATCTTTAATCAAATAATAGTAATAATTTAATTTTCTCATCACAATAGGTCTTATAATTAATTAATCTAACAGATTTTCTGCCTGTCTGATGTAGGTTTTAACTGAAAACCTGTGTTGCAGGCCACAAGCACACCCTTGACAGAAAGAAAGAAAAATTTATATGCACTGGTGGTACCAGATTTAACAATGGTGCATATTTCAAGCTATCAGTCAGGTTCTATATAACCTCATTTCGCTCATCAAAGTCCCATAAATAGGTGGCTAGCCTACTGCCATTCATCGAGCCCACAGCAACACTCAGGACAATTTAATGTTTAAGATTAATTCCTTTCGGGATTGCCTCGGGGGGCTCGAGGCGGGGGGAGGCGAAAGGGGGTGTTGCGTGAGCTAAGGAGATTAGTCACCAAACCTCACGTCTCTTCGTATCAGACAGTCCTTCACAAACACGCGCGTGATATGTGGCGTTCATTTGTAAGAGCCGTTGCGGGACGTATTTAAGAAATGTAGCTAGCTACTCAATCTTTGCTTACTTCTGAAGGACGTATGGATTTAAAGTATTTGTAAACTAAATAAAACTGTATTTTTGACTTCATAAAGTATAGTATCGAACCTTTTTTCATAATTTTTGATAGATGACAAGTGTTACATTATTAATAAGTATCTTCCTTATATTTTAGTAACTTATTGTCTTTCGAATTAAAAACAGTAATGAGAATATTCACGTTTAACTTTAGGCTAGATTTAACTTTTGTCTACAACAACGACACTAAGTCGAAATGAAAGTGATTTGTTCTACGAAATAATTAAAACAACATTAGAAGAAACTTAACTTACTATAAAGCCATTTTTTTTTTAGAAATTCAATAATATACGATTAATTAAAATAAAAACGGATTTTGACATTCAGTTCATTTATTATCTTCCTGAAATCAAAATCGCAAATCGCTCGCTTACCGACCCTTTTAGAATGTCAATGCTGTCATTATAATATCGCTGAGACATCAAAGTGAATGAAAGAACGAATCTTACGGACGACGGAAATAAGAGTGAATCTTTGAATGCTTCGTGTCGTTCATATTCAATTACTGCTTTCTTTACAAAGGAATACATTTGATGATGATTTATAACTTTTAATTAAATTAGATTTGTGTTTGTTGTATATCGCCTGTATTCCCTGGTATGTAGGTAAAGTCGTGCTTCTGTAACCGTACAATCACTTTCTGCCTGATCTTATTGGCTTTGTGTAGATTTGTATATTTAAATTTTTAGGCTTGGTTTAATATTTGGCGACCCGAGTGGCTAAGCGATTGGACTGCTGCGCTAAGGGTTGCGGGTTCAATTTCGACACGATTTCCGCACGGGACAAAAAATTGTGCGATCTGTGATATTTGTCCCGAGTCTGGGTGTTTGTGTATGTAATATTACATGTTTGTGAAACGCACCATCGATACAGGAGAAAATCCTAGTGTGGGGCGACGTTTTTTAAAAAACAAAAAATATATATACATACACACAAACATAAAGTCACGCCTAGTTCAACGAGGGGTAGGCAGAGAAAAAAAATTATTATTGTAGTATTCAGCTGAGACTAACTATGAATGTATTATGTTATAAATTGAAAGAGTGTATTTGGCACCTGAATTTGATCCGACAACCTCTTATTCCATAAATACTACTATACTAGGCAAGCATGAAAAATGTACAAAATCAAATATTTATTGAATAAACACCGTGTATAAAATATTTCTCCCTCTGTATTTGTAAGGGCTTAGTATGAAGACTAATAACCTAAATAGCCAGACTTAGAACAAGTATTTACTTACAAATATTTGTTCTCAAACTTGAAATATTGTTGAACACTATTTACAAATACTTTCGAACAATTGTTTGAGAAAAATATTATTGTCTAGAAATAGTGGATACAATATAAGTAGTACCTGCTGCGACGAGTTGACTGTTCCGATAGGCACTTACACTTAATAAATGATTCACGCGAACCCAATTTGTAGGTCTGATGAAAGTACCCCTAACATACCCTTATCTCACGGGATATGGGGGATTTTATTTTATTGATACTACTCAGGAGACATGGGTATTTGTTTCTGTATCTATGTATTCTAAAACACTTTATGTATGTCATTTGCTAGAGGTTTTAAAACCGCTTCGGGACTTTAGATTCAGGTAGCTACCTGATGGTGCTTCATATTGGACAAAGAAAAAGGATATTAAAGAGAATTGAAAAGGATTAACCAAATAATGATTTAAGATGTATTTTTAATTGGAGCTACTGAATAATACTTATCGAGTTCGTAGACGTATTTAAATATGTTAAAAATTTGCTATATTGTGTATTCCTATAATAAATACTTACCTAATAATTAAATATGAGTTAAAAAATAACACCATAAAGTAAAACATCTGAATATCGGATTTCAATCAATTTATGGAGCGCTACCATCTCAGTTGTAACATACAGAAGCTTCAGCACAAAAATATATCCTAACAACGCTATACCTTCCTACAACCATGATCGATGTCATGCCACGGCTACACGGACACCGTAGTTGTGAAAGTAATGTCATCACAGACCAGTGAGGCGTGGGTGTCAATAATTAATTCGAATTAACGAACCGTCGGGCTGCGGTCGCAGTTATCATGCGAGGTCATACGAACTGTGACACTAGGGACACTGGTCTGGATTTGTTACTGTCAACACTTGGTCGCGGGAAATTAAATAGCGCGAATTGTGGCCTGTTTGATGAGTCATTGAAATTAAAAGTTTTTGTTGCCTATTTCCAAATAGGCAGTTCTGTTTTTTTTTGTAATCTTTGGTGACTCGGTAAAGCGATTTAATACATCCTTTCATACTTTTCCTCTGAATAATTTTATGCCAGCTTTGCTTGTCAGCAAGTTATCTTCTGTAGCCCACTACAAATTGGCAACCTGACATAGTTTATTATAGTTATAATTTTTGTTGCAATGATTGATACATATTTTACGCTTAAAGTTGTTTCTCAAGAATTTTAAGCTTCGTGTGACAGAACCGCTAAATCCAGAATTACACTCACAATTGGTACTTTTCTTAAAAACAAAAATACCAATGTTTTCCATCATAATGGTTCCATTCAAAACAATCCCTCAGATTTCAGGACCAAAGAAAAATAAATCCGAAAAAACATGGCGCGAAAATATGGAGAACTGCATAACAAAGTATTTCCCTTTGTCGTCCAAGTTTAAATTATTTTCTCAAACAAATTCAAATGGAATTCATAAAGGAAGCGCGCAGTGTGTATTCGACCGAAAAAAAAATCTGCTGCCAAGTTGGCACGATGCATTATTCACTTTGCACTTGGTCGCGACCGTCCAGAACTCCAGACCTATGATTAATAGTTGGGAGCTACGTTTTTTACTGAGACACCGGTGTTGCCAGCTAGACAAGTTCTTTTGACAGATAAGTTTGTTTCTGTTATATTCGTGCCTTTACTTTTTTGTAGAGGTTTGCTGAGCAAGCAATCTAGGATTTCATTCCTATCATTGCTACTCGCAACTACTTGACTTTTCTATCGCGTGATTTAAACTTGTAACCATGTCTGTGCTTTCGTGACTAACAATCATAGGTGTGGTTACAAACTCGACAAATAGCAATATTAAAGATACTACTGGAATTGTTATTACAATATAGCTATTTTATAAACATACTCAAGTGTCAAAATTAAAATTATTAGTGAAGTAAAACAAATTGTGAGTGTAGCAAATTTTAGGATTTACAAAAAGAGTCGCAAAAACATTCTCAAGTGTCAAAATTAAAATTATTAGTGTAGTAAAACACATTGCGAGTGTAGCAAGTTTTTGGATTTACAAAAAGAGTCGCAAATCTCTTTCCTTTCCCAAATATGAATGATTTTGATACTTTATTAAATAACTTTTATTCCAGGTCACTGAACAGCTAACACAAATGCTAAATAATTTAATTAAAAAGACTATATAATACATATTTATATAAACGCATCGTTAATGGATCAATGATTCAAAAGCAAATTGTGTCCAATGATGATGGTTGAATAATTCGGGAAATATCACTTTCAGAGGGTCCGAGATGGACATCTTAACACTCGAGTGACCCAATAAGCTATATATATTAACTTAACGGGGTTCATTGAGTTTCCTTGAAGCCTGAAGGGTTAGTTAGAGGCAGAGGTGTTACAAATGCGAGTTTAGCCAATGACAGTTTGAAGTTTAGGTTATTGTAATAAGGGCAAGTTGGTTCCCATTATAAGCTAAGATCAAAATCTGGGCTGGTTTTATGAATTGCCTGACATAATACTAGAACCTTATTACGTACTTTCTGAAGTGTAGCCATTGGTGTACCTTTCGCCAGTTATGTTATAGGTCCCAATGTAATAGGGGCCAGCAACCGAGCAATAATCCAGATTCCGTGCTGCTACTGAGAATTACCTAGTGAAAACACCAATAACACTGCCTGACCCGGTATTCGAATCCAGGACGTCATGCTCAGCAGTCGCATTTAGCGACCTCTAGACCAACTGATCGTCGGTTAAAAGTCCACAAGAGCAAGCAGTTTTGCTCTGATACAGTCATTATGTACGGTTTTACCTTTTAACTTCCCTCACGTATTTAACTCAACCGTCAAAGGTCACGCCTTTACTGACTTGAGTGGAATAAGTAAGCATTTAGCTCCAACATCCGAACTTAGCAAGTTGGTTAGCAAACAATAATTTTGATAACTTCTCCAATAATTAACGGTTTTAATTAGCTGAGCGCCTGTAGATGTTTGGAATCTTTCGGTTGTAAAATCGATGTTAATGTTTACTCTACACGAAGTACATAGATCCTTAATTAAAAAAAAGGTTAAAATCACTCTACGATCGATAAAGTGTTCTGTCTCGCTCATACTCGCGGCTGTCGCCAAAAGAAGGAAAAAGCTAAACACAGTGTATCTTAATCATTAAGAGGGTAAGTGGTTTGAATAATAGATGCTGATGGGATGTTGAAGTTGCCTGATTATGCAAATAAGGGTCTGAGGAGCCGTCTGCAATCAACTCAGACGTTTGTATGCACAAAAATGTGTACCTATAGAACAGACAGAGAGATTCTTACTGCACACTGGAACGTGCTATATGAAGGTGCTTCAAAAATGGCGCACAATTGACCCTAAAACGTGTTTAAGTTAAATTGTCCGAACTGTCTATAGATTTACATAATTCACCTTTTAGGCATTTCATTTTTAGATTCAACTTTTTAACTGTTTATGGTCGATAATCAACATTACTTAGGCAACATTTTACTGTTTTCGGTTTATTGTTTCTTAGTAAAGAGCCACTTGACTTGACAGCCCCAATTTTATCATCATAGCTCACCAAAACCTGCAGAGCGGAATAGGATGCATGTGTTATGACCAAACGATTGTTTTAGATTCTATATACTGCTTAGGCAAATAACATAGATTCACATGATCGTGCAGCTTCATTATAATATATAAAGTTATTTCACTTACAGGTTGCCAGGGTCATCAGCCAGCGGTTCTTCGACGTAGGAGACGTGCTTGGTGCGGCGACTCTTGGGCCTGAACTCCAGCTTGTTGGCACACCCCTTGTTGGCCTTCGTCCGCGCCTCGAAGATCACATGAGGGTGTTTCTGCTGAAACGAACCGGTAAAACGTGCTCACATTAGAGGGGGTCAAGATATTAAAGACGCTTAAAGTAATTTATTTGAAAATAGATGACAAATAAATTATTTGTCAACAAGTATGATAGACACGTCATATTTTACATTTATTTTATTATAAAATTCAGAATTCTGTTGTACTAGAATTATTCACAAGTATCACGTTGTTGTTTGAGGACCTGCCATGTTAAGCTTGCCAGTTGCTCGACAAAGGAAGAATGATTAATTCCGTTGTAAAGTATCTAGTTAGTTCAAACTGAAAATATTTGATTATTTATAAGTAGCACTTAGGCACTGCGTAAATAAGGACCACTGCGTAAGAAAACACGTAGATGACAGAGTGGCATAACGCTATCATCTAAAAGATAAGTACCAGTAATATCTAGCTAATAAGCGTTACGTTTTCCCGTCCAGCGGCACGGAAACAAAGTTGCTTACGTAAGAACATTTTGGGACAATTTTTTCCGTTAAAATTAGTTTCATTAATCACATTTAAGATGGCTGCCGGTTCAACGCTTACTAATTTAAAAGGAATTACTGTTGATTCATGCAAAAAGTGAGACATTTTAAATTGGGGGCAGTGTGTTTATTTTTGTCTAAAATATAAACAGGGAGCCTATTTAGAAGATAATTTTCCATGAAATTGTTGTGACGTAATTAATTTTGTGCTTAGCGACCAAAAATCTAGCGACCATAAGTAGGATCCCCGAAAAAGGGAGATATGTGTCTGAAATTACGGTGATGACAATTAGGGCCTGTCTCACCATCTAAAAGTAAAGTGTTGAATTAAAATTAGAATTATGTTTATTGTTTGTGTTGAATAGTTACTTCTTGATTAACGCTAATCGGTAAGTAAAAGTTACGAGTATCCTCTATCGTATCTCAACTACAGGCCAGTTTATACCTTGATTAACGCTACTCAGATATTGTGAAATTCGTATGAGCAGTTACGGGTGACTTTAAGTGGCGGTTAGTCTACTTGACACTTCACTTATAGATGGTGAAACATGTCCTTAAACAAACAAATTTCCTCCACACACTTTCCTTTACACAAGAATCAATAAAAAATCATCATCATCATCAGCCAGTCCACTGTTAAACAAAGTCCAAAAAACAACAAAACAAATCATATTATTCTTTAATTTAATACCATATCTACGGCCCAAGGTCCCAAGCATATTACGATTCCGGTCATTTAACAGAAATGTGAAATAGACTTAAAGAACCCCTCGTTGACAATTTAGCCAATCAGCTTTCGGGAGATCGTCTTCGTTGCTATGAAAGGAACAATTGTAGCCTGTCGGCTCCTATTGATTAAAGGTTCTCTGACAAAAGGAGGTCAAGTTAATCTGAACGAATCAGAACGGGGTCTTAAGTATCAATTTTATTCTTCTGATATTTGATTGGTCAATGACGTACGAAAGTTAGAAGAAATTATGTCTTGCGTATTATGTGGTGCCTCAGTAGCTCAGACTTATAAAACAAATGCATAATTAAAATCCAACTACCTATCAATTGACTTTCTCCATGTCAGACATGTTTGTTAATGTACTAAAATCCTCATCACGAAGTTAAATATATTAGTTGGTCAATACGAAAAAAACTTTTAATATATATCTACATAAATGAACATTATTCAAACCAAAACTTTACTCAAAGAATATTTAGGACCAAAACTAAACATTATTTCTTTTCATAAAAACAAGGTGTAAAATTACATTCTTTAAAACCCTGAAGCCTTCTTTTAATCCAAAACCAACTTTGCGCATACAATTATAAAGTAGAAAGTAAGTTAACACGAAAGTCTGCAAACAATAATTAACTTTATTACTGGAACTTAAGGTGGAAATTCAAACTTGGTCTGTTTCGGTCTAGACGCGCCTCCTTGGCTGTCCTAGACGACCTTGGTATCACTTAAATTCTGAAGGTTTTGTCTTAAGTCAGTGTAATCATATTTCGATGTAAAGCCTAGAGTGGGGTTCGAAGACTTATACTTCATAATTAAAATTTGAGAATAATGCTGTATTAATTTGATAGACAAGGGTGTGCTGAGTGCTTTCGAGTTTTGAAACTGACAAAGGGGCCGGTTGAAGTTGACAACGGATCAAAATAATTGGACGTTATAGATGTATTGGGAGAGGACGCTAAACAATGGATACTTGGTCCCATTCAGTGGATATTACAAAACGACGCTGAGGTAAATAGACAGATGCATTGACTTGTTATCAGATAATGTCCTGATAGAAATCAGCTTTATGGCACATTCGGAAATTCCACCGTAACTTTGACAGTGATATTGCAGTATAGTAATCAAGATTTTTGATATATGCCTGAATTTTAGAAATGAAATTTGCCTGCTTACTGTCATATCTTGTATTTAGGTAACGAGCATTGATCAGCTCACTCGCTTACTGTGCTTTGCCAATTTTATTTTCAATTAAGTACTGATTTTCATTCAGGGGCCCGTAGTTACGTGGCTTCAGAAGGCAAGTTAAGCCAAGTGGCCCGTAGCCGTCAGCCTTGTGATGGGTGACGTTTTCACATGACGAGACCCTTCCGTGCTTCAGAAGGCAAGCTAAGCCGTTGGTCCTGCGGTTGATCTCTCTCCGGTCGTGTCGGTTTAACGTCTTATCGGACTATGAGAGTAAGGGAGTGCATCTGTGTTTGCGCGTATACTTATGCACTTTAATATCTCCTGCGTAGTTGGGTATTCGAGAAATTCGATCAGGAGCATATTATCATTATTACAGATTTTCACCCAGACATAATTAAACAATTGTGTGGGTAAGATTTTTAAGCTCTCAAGTCACTTCTTAGTTAATAATGTATTTATGCCAAACAAACTGTTTCTGAGCTTGATGAAATAAACAAATCTTGGAATGCCTGTCTATTTTAAGGCTTAATTTAAGCTTATTTTGGAGATGGCAATCGAAGTTCGTAGGGATTTATTTCTGGCTCCAAGGTTATCCGAATTAATGTGACCTAGAGGAGCTTCTTGACTTTGTAAATTGACGTTGCGAAGATAAGTATTTAGAAGCAGCTCTAGCTATTTTAAGATTTGAGGAATGTCCTGTATTACCTTTACGTTAATACGCCCTAACATTCCACCTTATTATATTTATTAATACACGAATTTTGCCTCATCAACACAGCTTAAAAATATAATATTCTACTATGATAATAATTAAGTTACTAAAATATGACCAGACTTGAGTGGAACTTAGCGATTTTTGCATTCTTTTATTTTGGATTTTTTTTATCCTCCTTATTCTTAGGTTTTGTTTTATTCTAATCGAATTATTTTCGGCTGTAAACATGTATTGTGGGGTTCATGAATAGACATAGTAAAGTACCTTCACACACTACAGGCATTCGACCCGAACAAAACTTAAGTAAGTCTCACCACGGTCCATAATCTAATTCCGGCCTGACTACCTTAGAAAGGACTATTGAATGCTGTATTGATGGACTGACCAGGCGGGCAGAGACACGTTGCGAAGCTTAATGATCTAATAAAATACGACTGGTCCGGAGTACGTGAGGTGGCAGCCAAGTAGATCGCGGATGTAGGGAGGAGCGAATTGGCTGACACTTGCCAAACTTGGAGTCTGGAAGTGGTAAGGTCATTTAAATCGTGGCGCTCAGCAGTTTGAGTGCTGGAAAGGCTGGAAAAATCATTTTGAAGACCTGATTAGCGTCAGTTTTAACTGATTGAATTTACGCTCTACAGACGTAACTATAGAGCTTATTTTCCAATATTGTGAGCTCTTTAGATTTGTTGTATTATGGCTTTTAACGCATTTAGCATGCAAGAAACCTCAATATTGCCGTGTAATATATGTATATGTTACCTTACTTTCGATAAAATTCAAATCTAATAGCACTCGTTGAAAACATTGAAAGCGTTCAGTCGTGAATCTTAAATCGACGGAATGAGAGTGGAAATGCACGTAGACTTTCATGATTAAATTTTCAAGTTTCAATGAATTTGGAATCCGCCTATTATTTCTCGTAAAAGTGTTGTTGAACGGTATTTACCATGTCTGTTAGCCAAAAACAACACGACATAGTTGTATGCTCTTAATACAAAAATACCTTAAATTCTTATAGAAAACTTAGTCAGAAGCCTAAACATGAAGAACCTAACAAAAACCATTAGTATTTATTGATAAATTACTCGCAATACGTCGCTTCCAGCTCCGTGAGTCGGTGTCTCACGCAGTCATAGTTTTAGACAAGAAGCAGTTGATCGATGTTGTGGCCAGACAATATTGATAGCGGCTGGCTGAAATCGTTTAACTGAAGCCTTATTGTTTATGTATCTTTATACAGCTCGGGAACTGTGGACGAAAATTGACAAACACACTATTATAGTTTATTTCTCTCAAAACGGTGCTATTTTTAGCTTAGAGGTAGATGATAGGTTATAGCAAATATATCAATACGGAGTTTTGATTACGTTTCGTATATATATGTTTTTATTTCTAAGTTATTTTTGGGCTATTGTAGTTACAGGGAACACATATTGATATGTATCCTGTTTATATAGAATGTTTTAGCAACACCACCAGTGATTACCAGAGGTTTAATGTACCCGAATATCGCAGACAGCACAAGTCTTATTCCAATTATTTCAGTAAGTATTTTGGCCTATTGATAGAACATCTCTGTACTTACTCTTGACTAATCTTTTATCTCTTATTTAATTACTCCAATATGTAGAATAATATCATATAGGTAACTAATGAGTCTGATCCTAAAAGAGAAAATAAGTAAAATAGTGAGTAGGTATCCGGCCTTTAGTACGTCGGGAAAAGCCGAGTCTTCCCTGGAGAGTCGTAAAACTAACTAACGTACGATTTAATTAGAAACAAATAAGGCTTTTCTAAGGAGCAATTAAAACATAGGTCGGAGCCGAGCTATATTATTATTATTATTAGCCTAAAGTGTCCCACTGCTGGGCAAAGGCCTCCCCACTCTCTTTCCACAGCTCCCTCGTCCCAGCTACCAACGACCAGTCTTGCATAAACAAGTCGAGTTCGTCCCGCCATAGCTATAGCGCCGAGGTAATTCTGTCTCTTGGATAACGGTCTATTAAAGAGTATTAGAAATGGTACTTTGTTCTCGTACTGTTTCTAGTTAAAAAGAGGCTTTATGTTTCTTCGATTAAATCTATCATTCTTAACACCCACTTTCGAGGGCTGATGCAATGTACACTTATCATCTTCTCTGAAGGATTAGGACACATGTTACGCCCGATTATAAACGTCTAATTTAGTTGCGAACGTGATATAACAGGCTCGATATTAATGTTATACGTATCTTACAATGATAAAGAAAGTGTAGGTAAGTAAATATAATTTATTGATGTATAAATAAGGTAGGTTGTCGTGCAACTTTTTATTTTAGAATTTCTTTTCATTAACAAAATGTTCTTATCCAAGTTTAATGCTTTCATAACTCGTATTAAACTCCTGGCAGCTGACATACCCTTTTCATTCACATCTGCATACAAATAGAAAGTAAGTCACAACTTTAATAATATAAAAAGTAAAACTTGGTAACATTATTCTCACGTTTGTTACCGTGAAAGATCATTTGGTCTTTCCCTTTGGGCCGCAAATAAAACGAAAACTGGAGTAAAAACAGGCAAGTCTACGTAGCAGGAGGTTCAGCCGTGAGAAATATCCAATTTAGCCGCGTTTGCCCTGTAAATTGCCGCCATTTTTCATTTAGACCGGCAGCCATGTTGTGTGGCGGCTGTGTGCGGAATGGCCGCGCCGCTACTCAAATATTAAACAAATAATAATACTAATGTTTTAGAAAATAGTGCTTGTTTGTTTGATTATATAGGTTTTTCCGGGTTGGTTTGAGGGTAATAAATAGTTGTTGCCCACTTGTTTTAACGGTTGAGCTACATCAGTCTTAAGTGCTGTTTGTGAGGCCTGATTTTAAAATTAAAATAATGTCTTATTTACTTATTTCTTATTAATTATCGAGTTGATATTGGAGCATGCTGCGGGTAAAAAATATTTATGCAAAAAGTCTGTGACATCAAGTATATAAGTATACATTCTTATGTTAACTGATAAAGTAAAACGCCTGGTCTTTAAAAAATAATTCCGGTGTTTTGTATGAAGATAAGGAAATCAAATATTTTCTAGTATATTCACAATATAATTAGGCAGTAGGTACGTATCTCTATAAATTCTAATTCCTAATTCACACGTGCCTACGTGATTGGATGTTTTATGTGGCTCACACCTGGCTACCCGTCTAAATGGAAAGGTCCTCAATTGTTCTGATCGACCCTTCGTATCTGCCTATAGTAATTGGAGGTGTAATGTATTTTGTTTAGTACCATGAATAACGAACGATGGGACATCGATCAGATTTATGTATTATATTGATGCAGGCTGAGCAAAATATACTCATTTCTGTATCCTCCACGTCCACATATTATATGGTTTATTTTCCCTGCTAAAGAGCCGTTTTTTATTCATTAATTTCTTAGAATAATTAATTAGGAAGTTACTTCTATAATTAGTGTTTTTACGCAAAATATATGTCGCTCTGTAAGTTCCTGATTGATTAAAAACTAAAGGCTAATCAACTGCTACTAGAGTGTTGTTTAGAATGTGCTTATTAGCGTCAATGAGGAATAATTCCAGTTGTAGTAGCAAACAGCTCTTCAGGCGTGTGTTTCTTTAAAAATCATTTCTCGGAGATAGTTATTCGCCATTAGCAATATCTAAAGGGCAAAGCCAATGTTCGTGGAATTAAGCAGCACCGTAGTTTTAACAGTAACCTTGAAGTAAAACTAACAAATAAAATTATTTATTCCCGCAAGTAAATGTTGCCACAAAATACGAATGTTGTGTAAGGTCAACAGACCCTTATAAATGGCGCGTAATTCAGGGAACCTAAAAGTAAGGGTTGCTTTTTCAGTTAGAAACAGTTTTCAGGGTAATAACAGCGCAACGTGACGTCACAGTTCGTGTTCTTGTTGGATTTGTGCAAACAATCACGTCTGTAATCCCTTAAGGGGTAAGTGGAGGTGTTCTTTAATGGTCTGGTTGAGAAGGTCAGGAGTCTATTCACCGAAATTTCAATGCTCATCCGTCATCATCATCATGTATTAAAAAAACAAAAACGTCGCCCCACACTAGGAATTTATCCGGTATTGTGGGTGCGTTTCACAAACATGAAATA